>BMAU01001307.1:0-640000 GCA_019973935.1 Trichonephila clavipes
ATAACGTCACTACTTCTTTAATCGCTAAAGAGTTTTATTCCAAAGACAGCCACACACAACATAACAAGAATCTAACTATGTACATTTGATTTTAAGTTATTAACTCCATTTCGTTTAAATCATCGCCAATTATCCCGCTCCTTGTCTCTTGTCCTATCGCTCCGCCATGTTGGTCACCTCCCTCTCTCTCGTTCAGTTCCAAGTCTCTCTTCTCGATGGTCGCGCCACCTATAAAGAATTTTAAACTTCAGGGCGAATCTTACATGGCCCCCCAACAGAAGCACATGCGTCATCTTCAATGACCAGGTGCTACCAGAAAGGTTAGTCACACACACACATAACACCAAATCCTTAAGTAAAGAGAGAGTGCACTATCTTACTATGAATACCAAGCTACTCAATAATATTCTTTAATTAGTTCTAAGAGTACACAGGTAAAAATATGCTAAATACGTAAATAAGTCAATGATAGACGGTTTCCTAGCAAACTATGGAAATTTCAATTTTAAATGAAAACTACATTTGACATATATGCATACACAACACTAACAAAAAAACAATAAGAATAAGTATACGCTATACTCCAAAACAGCTAATACATAAATCAATCAAAAATAAAGGTTTTCTAAATACACTATGAAAATTCCACTTTTAACCGAATATGACGGTTACCATATATGCATATACAACAGTAAAACAAAACAGTAATAAGAATAAGGATACATTAGACTCTCTAAAACAACTAATACATAAATCAATCAATAATGGACGTTTTCTAAATAAACTACAAAAATTTCACTTTTAACCGAATATGACGGTTATATGCATATACAATATTAACACCCAAAAAATATTATAAAGATACATTATGATTATGTCTCTGCTACTCCTCTTTCCTCGGTCCCAATATAAGCGAGGCGAGGCTTTATCTCCCCGAATGGTCACTTTCGGTTTGGCACGTCGTTTAAAACAACGTTTCTGAAATTCTATTTCACTCTCCCTCAATTTACGTGCAACTCCCTGCTTCATCCACGTTGGGTCAACGATCTTAAAGTCTAGGTGTCGGGTTTCAACCCTAACCTGCCCGTCTCGGTAGATATTGTCTTGTGGTCTCAATTTAAGTCGAACTCTTTTCCTGGTGCTTCGATTTTCTCGCGATGATCGTCGTATGTTCACAGTACCATCTCGCTTGATAAAATCCGACAGTTTCCATGCAAGTTTTCCTATTCCACTTTTGTCTTGCGAATATTCGCCTCTAAAATTCCAGTGCTGGGGTATGAATACTATGTTGCTTGAGGCTTTTAGATTCACTTTTTGTTGTAATTCGGCAACTGTCCTTCTGCTTAAATTTTTGCGTTTTCTTTTAGGCAATTTTATAGTTTTTCTTCTTCAATTTCATCCTCATCAAGGTCAATTCATTCTTTGCTAAGGATTACGGGATTACTCTCATCTTTATCCTTTATCACATCAACTGATATTTCTTCCTTTTCATTCTCCACAACAACAGATTGTGCTACGGCATATTGATCCGTACTACGCGTCTGAATTGGTTCACCTTTAGACACAAGAACCTTCTCGATTGCTTGGGTTACTTCCAAATCTTCATCGGAAAATTTTTCTTCCTCCTCATTTGCCTTGCTCAAAGACTGTATGTAAATTTCAGAGGGGTAAGTTTCTCGGGTCATTTCTTGGCTGGAAATTGATTTTGGATCATCTGCAGTAATACCTTCAACTGCCCTTGAAGATACATAGGAGTTTGCGGGGTTGTGAATAAACTTCACGCGCGCGCGTTTTCTAACAGCGCTTCATAAGCAGACGAACAGACTAACATGTCGTTAACTAGCCTCTTAGAAACTGCACACATAATGGGTACTACCCCGTGTCTGGAGTCGTCGATTTTCAGGTTGAAAATCTTCAATTCGGTTACTTCACGTTCCCCAAACGCCGACATTATTTGGATTGTCCCTCCACTATCGACGCTCTGTCCCTCGACGACATCTGCTCTTACCACGGATATCTGGGCACCTGTGTCGATGACAGCCTTCAGAATTTCATTCCCACACTTAATGTGGACAGACTGTAACTCGTCTATTTTCTCGTCCTCCTTGGTAGGGGAATATACCGGAATCGTAACCTTAGCCGTTAAAATTGCAGAGGATTGTTCTTGAAAACGTTCATTGGTCTCCACAGCATTGATCTGGCGATTAGGGGTGGTTTCCTTATGATTTTTAGCATGACACACCCTCGAGGTATGCCCAACTCTTCCACACGAATAGCAAGTAGGTTTAAATGTTGGCTGTTTAGGTTCTTGTTTGAAAGGCAATTTATACCTTTTACTCTGAAAATCATTTTTAATTATTGCATGTTCTTTTTTAATATTAGATCGTGAATCTGACGTATTGCTGAGGGACATTTCAGGTTGACTCGTTTTCTTGACGCTCGACCGAACATTCTCGTAGCCGTCCAATTTGTCTGCCAAAACAGATGGTTCATAAAATTTGGGGCATTCATCCACGAAATGCTCTCTTATCTCCCCCGGCACGCGTTTTTTGAGCTGATCAGTTATTATTAAATCCTTCAATGATTTGAAATCCCTTACTTCCATTCCATCGAGCCATTCTTCGAAGTAACTCGTAATTTCGAACACAAAATCACGCCAAGATCTAGCAGGTATGCGCTGATGTTTCATGAATTTTTGCCTGAAGGTCTCTGGGCTCATCTTGAACCTTTTCAATAACACTCCTTTTATGTAGTCATAGTTGTCAAATTTATCTTCTGGCTCTCTAGCTATTAGCTGAGTAATATCGGGCGGCATGCGCGCCAAAAGAGCCGATACCCAATTCGTTTACTCTACTCCAATACGTTTCGCTTGTCTCTCAAACAGGGTAAGGAAAAGAACAATATCTCCATCCCTTATGTCGAAATTCGGAATGATTTTAATTAAATCACTAACACTTGTTTTAAGCGGGCTTAAATTTTCAGAATCGAATCGCGATCTTTCGATTTCCAAGCGCATTTTCTCTAACTCGAATTCGCGTTGTTGCTGCTCGATTGCGAGCTGCCTGGCGATTTTTTCCTCACTTTCCCTTTCAAAGCGTTCCTCTAATATAACAGATAACTGAGCTCTAACGAACTCTTCTTCATAATCTTTGCTACCGATTATGATATTCCTTAGATCTATATTCGTCATCTTATCTGATACCTTCTGACCTAACTCCTCAGCCAACAAAACTAAATCTTGCTTTTTAGCTTTCCCCAAAAATGCCATTTCGACCCTTACTATAGTTATCCTAAATCAATCAATAACACTCTAAATTTCACAACACAACAGTATGCTTAATTAATCCAGGTGGGTCTTATTTTTTTTAAAAAAATAAATGTTTTGTATTTCTTCCGCATAAAATTTGCAAATTAATACCTTGGATGATACATTTAGCACATATGATAGACCAAAATTCAATTCAACTAAGTGTTATTACAATAATAAGAAAGGTTTTCTGCTGCATAAAATAATATCTAAATTTTCGAAAATGTAATTCTAAAAATCATCATAAATCATAACAAAAAAAAATATCTGCGTTTATATCCTTTTCACAAAATAAATCCAAATAAAAATAAAAGAAAATCAACCTTTTAGCCAAAATAAAAAATCATTAGTAATCATACTTGACATATCAGATAAAAAAAATATATATATACTCATAAATACAAGTTCTACTTGGCAGACATAATATTCCTTAACGTATTCAAAAGAGAAAAAGAAATACGTTATTACACTTTATTCTAATAATAAAAAAAAATGCACACTTCAGCTTATGGCCTTGAGCAATCACTCACTTTTTTTTTCCTTACTCAGCAATGGTTAAAATCGTATTTTCATAATGAGTCATACGCGCACAGGAAGGGAAATGAAAATATGATCAATTATCTTCTTTTTTTAAAAAAAAAAATATTATGCAATCGAGTGAAATAATGAATAAATCTTTCAACAATTAATGTACATTTCACATTAAAAAAAATATATATATCCTTTTTACTTAGATACTCTGCTTAAATGACATTTGATTTATATATATAATTCAGCAATATTTTAATACCATCAATCATTCATCAAGTTGAGGTATGAATTAAAACATATATACTTTCTTTCTTTTCTAAACATTAATATACTTAAACTCAACAAGATTTTATACTTTTCACAACAATTATAAAAACTGATGTTTAATTAAAAATACAGTTGTATTCTAATACTTTACAAAGTTTCAGATTCGACACAAGCAATACATGAACTGATGTTCAATAGAAAAAGAAATAATATGTACCAATATTTCGTAACGTTTCTGGTGAAACACGCTAATTATTTGAACTGGTGTTCAATAGAATTATATATCTAATTATTTTTTAAATGTTTCTGATGAAACACAATAATTATCTGAACTGATGTTCAATAGAAATATATATCCAATATGCAATAATGTTTCTGATGAAACCCAAATATACTTTTACCTCTTGGAATAGATGATACCATTAATTAGAAAAATGTTTTCTATGACAGAAAACTACATATTTCTCGCGGTGATCATTTAATGATTATAATGACTCACACCGGACAATGTTTTCTCTGACAGAAAACTAAAATATTTCTCACGGTGATCATTTAATGATTATAATGACTCACCCGACTAATCTTTCTTACCCTGGGGGTTTCTAATGAATCAACATACATAAGTTAGACTGTAACTTATTTTACTTTTACTACAATAACATATAATCTATTCCAAACAACTACAGCTATTGATAATGCACTCTTTACATTACAATACATACAATAATAACTTTAATTTGTGAGTGTGGACCACCCTTTCTTACCTGGAGCTTCGATGAAATCTTTAAAATATTTCCGACTGCGCCAATAAGGAATTTTGTAGGTACTTTTTGTTCAAATTAAGATTACATAATTTATCCAAAATCCAGGTACAATACCGTCACTACTTCTTTAATGTGGCTAAAGAGTTTTATTCCACAAAGACAGCCACACACAACATAACAAGAACCTAACTATGTACATTTGATTTTAAGTTATTAACTCCATTTCGTTTAAATCATCGCCAATTATCCCGCTCCTTGTCTCTTGTCCTATCGCTCCGCCATGTTGGTCACCTCCCTGTCTCTCGTTCAGTTCCAAGTCTCTCTCTTCTCGATGGCCGCGCCACCTATAAAGAATTTTAAACTTCCGGGCGAATCTTACAGTCACTATTTACAATTACACTTTTTAAGCCAGCGTTTTTTTTTTTTTTTTTTTTTTTTGCTCCTTCTGGTACAGTTAAATTTAACTCTTCCGCAACGATTTTTAACTCGTCTTTCCCTAATTTATTTAAAGACATATTTATGAATTAAGGACACTAATAGAAGGATCAATTAATTACACCTACCTCCTCAGATCGCTGTTTCACGCCACTCGCTAAAGTTTCGGTTTCGCAATCGGTCTCTATTTACACTTTGGACATCACTTATTTTTTTTTCACTGTGAATTTTGATAATCCACGGTTTCACAAATACACAAATCCATTAGATCGCTTACCTCCGGTGAGGCTGACCATGTTTTGACTCAACACAATAAACACTAGCAGTGGACTGTGATCTCTTTAATTTCTCTACTCCGTACACTACCTCTCGGAGTGATTGTTACACATACACTGACGTTTTATTTTACAAGCCGCTAGAGGGCGCTGTTCATTAACAGAACTAACAAAAATTTTTAATTACAATGTGTATATAGTAGAATATAAATTTGTGTCCATATATTAAATATAAAAGTCCTGCTCACACTCCTACATGACCAAAATAAAAAAAGTCATTTTTCAATTCATAATTCTTTTAGAAAAAAATAAAAATTGTAATATATTTGCGTGGTTTCAACACATGTTTTTCAGAGTTTGACTGTATGGTATAAAAACTGTCTCACACATATACAAATTTTTTTACTACATATCTATAACAAATATGCATTTATTGGTATTTGCACAATTTGTAGATTTATCATTATACAGAGATTAGATTTATTTTATACTTTTGCAAAAATAAATATGATATATGTCCTGAATAAATTTGTTGCATTGAGTTTGTTGCAAATATTGACCTAAGAGTACTTTGATCAATTTTATGATATTTATCGAAGAGAATTACAGTTTTCAAAATTATTGTTAAGAGGTTAATTGGTCAAAATCACTGATATTTTTAATAAAATGCCAATACATTTCTCCAAGTAAGTTTTAAGTTTGCATGAAATGGAACTCAAGTGTTTAACACTAAACATAAATATCTGGTCAAGAGACATAACTAGTAGAAATTGTGAATGGAAATTTTATGCAACTATTTATTTCCATATTGTATTAAATTGTTTCTATCTTATTTGCAATTCATTGTGTTATAAAAATAAGATTCATTTTCATCAAAGGATAAATATTTATTGTTAATCAAAAACTTTCATATTAACTCTATCTAATATGAGATAAACAATAGCTTAGAGAAGTATGCAATTCAATTAGAAATTAAATTGAATTTGTGAAAATTATAGTATTTTTTCTGATGAAATATTCTTTAATATTATACAATTATTTATAACAAATTGTTCAACATGGTATAAGCACTTTATACAAAGGCAATTAAAAAAATTATTGAATTTGTAATGTAAATTTTTAATATAGTTCATACTCGCATTAATAATCTGAATTTGTGATCCAAGTGTCGCATATCAATGCATAATATTTAGTAGCCGAGATATTAAGGTGAAGTTCATATTACATTGAATATTTTTTTTAAATTATATATTAATATGATTTATTTCTTTAACTTAATAGTGAAATTGTATTTTCTTTTATTACTTTATACAATCATTTCTAAAAAATTTCCAAACATTTTTAAAAGATAATTACTAAGTAAATCAGACAGTCAAAGATAGGAATGTTATTTTATTAGAGACATTTTCGAATAGCTTTAAATGCTTCCTAATATTGTACAAAATATATATGAAGTATTTATACGCAATACATTGTGTAAACAAAAAAATTCATTTTCAACAAATAACTGTTCCATGGTGAAATAAAATATTCATTTGAATTTTAAGTGTACGTAGGTAAACTCGAGTAAATATAATATATTTTTTAGAAAATTTTTATTTACCATTTCTAAATAATGAAGTACTGGGGAGGGGGGAGAAATTTCATGCATAACATTATTTATATATATAAATTCACACTTGTGTGAAGAACAGGTTTATCAGCTGGTAGCATATAAGTACAAAGGGAAAAAAATTAAGAACTTCCTATAGTATTGATAAATCAAACCAAAATTACGGGATTATTTCAAATGTCTGACACATATAATGCTTCACATAGTGTTTAATGTCCCCATTGGTAAGCCATACTATAAAATTTGCAATTCATGAAGTTGTAAAAAAAATTTAATTTTCATCACAGGAGACATATATATGAATCATATGCTCGCATCCTTAATTACCTTAACATGCATAATACTGAGTTTTCAGGAATTAAACTATTTTAAGGATTTGTGCAAAAATTGAAAATAGTTAAATCATGGATAAACAAATACTTCTTAAGTAGCCACTGAGATTTCAAAAAAAGATGAAAAAAAAACACTTTTACCAAAAGATAATTCTCTTTATTTATCTAAAACTTTCATATTAACTAATGTTCTATGTACACAGGCTTCAAGAAATAAACTTTTTTGCAAGTTTGATATGTACTTCAAAAAAATAAGATAACATATCAAATTAAATGTAATCATTTATAAAAATTGTTACCCCTTTTGTAATGGTTTCATTCCCCTTAAGAATATTGTATATTAATTTAAAGAAAGAAATGACATTAAATTTTAACAGCAAATAATAATTATAAATAATTTAGAAATCGATCATTTGTGTGTGGAAGGTAAAAATCAAAGAAACATTTCTTTAATTTTTGTAAACATTCCTCCCACAAATTATCATTTTGAAAAAATTCAGAATAAATATTTTCTCCTGACTTTGAATTATTAATTAAAATTACAAACAGACATTTTTTATATTATTCACACCTAACTGACACTGTGTTGTATAATAATAGGTGTGAGCTCTTTTTAAAGAAATGATATCAATGTTATTCGATAATCATACAATTTTAAAAAAGTAGTTTTAATTCTATACTGTCAACCATTCTTGCGCAAAACTATTTAATAAATAACTACTAAATTAATTAAGAACTGAAATAACTAAGAGTCATACCTAAGTGTTCCATGAACTATAAATAAACGCTAGGATCCAACCGAACTAGGATAAATAAATATGCCAGCTAACACTAGTCGGAAGTAGACAATTACCTAATTAGATAAATAAATTAGAATAAAACAAAAATTATATCAAAGAGTTTGAAGGATATGTTGCGTTAATGTTCAATCAGGATGCAATCGGATAAAACTTAACAACTTTTTACTTTATTGTAGACATGTTCTAAATCATCTGCGAGTGTTGAGAGAGAGAGATTACCCATGAGCACAACGTATATATACTGCAACCCTAGCGGAGAAAACTAGTACTATTCTAGATGTACACTTCATTGTAAGGTGCTACCATCTAGTGAGTTAAAATATAGGATATGCTACAATAGTATCCCCCCAGTGATGGAGAGAATCGAAAGAACGATATATGACATGCTCATGAGCAAAATCTCAAATACAATTATTTGAAATATGCTTGAAAATTACATTGAAAGAAAATATAATATGCATACAGATATTTGAGATTACATTACATAAATATACATATGAAAAGGTATGAAAATCATAAGATATGTGTGAAAAGTCAAACAATTTTCCTTAGAAAAAATATATATGTCCATCTGGTACTTGAATAGTTTATTTAATTTCAGTTATTAGTCTCTGAGGAAATCTTACCCGTCTACCTGATTTGGTAGTTTGCATGTTTGTTGTCACTGGATGTTGATGTGATGATTCTGCACTAATGATAGGATCAGGAATGGTATCGGCAAATCCTTGAACACAAATGCTGGTTTTACTCTAAGTGATACACAACTTTTCTTTCCATTTATATTAATGGTTATGTGTTTGTCATTCCTTGATAGAACTTCGTGTGGCCCCTGTGTAAGGCTGAGACAATGATGGGAAACTTTGTCAACACGGAGGAACACATGAGAACAGTCATCCAATTTAGGGTGCACAAAAATTTTTGAAAATCCATGAGTGGATGTTGACAAGGGTTTTAAATGATTCATGTGGTTTTTCAACTGTTGCACAAATCCGTAGTCTAGTGGCATTGAAGATGTGTCAGTGCATATCTCGGCTGGTAATCTGAGGGAAACACCATACACAATTCTTCTGAAGCATTGATGTCGGGTTTCACAGCTACTCGCAAGCCAAGAAGAACTGCAGGTAGGTCTCGGTCCACTTGATATTCTATGAGCCATTAAGGCGCTCTTTAGCACTCTATGTAAACGTTCCACTAAACCGTTTGCTTGTGGGTGGTATGATGATGTGGTCCTGATGCGGTTTGTGCCCAGGAATTTCGTTAATTCTTTGAAAAGAGCAGCTTCAAATTGTCGGCCTTGGTCAGTCGTTATAAACTGGGCAACCAAATCTAGAGATCCAAGTGTCAAAAATGGCACGAGAAACTGTTTCTGCAGTAATGTTCTCTATGGCTACTGCTTCTGGCCACCTAGTGAATCGATCGACAATTGTTAAGCAAAAAGATTTTCCTTCTGATGATGGTAAAGGACCTATCAAATCCACATGAATGTGTGAAAATCTTGCATCAGGTAAGGGGCGAAAGTGCCCAGAGGTGTGTCTTCGTGTGTCTGTGCACTTTTGAACGTTGACAAGCAATACAATTCTGGACCCAATCTTTCACTGTTTTTCCCGCATGTTTGGCCAAACATATCTGGATGCGATGAGTTGGAAAGATGCTGCAACACCAGGGTGAGCTAATTTGTAGAAAATGCTCAAATATGGTCCTACGAAAATTATGCCGTGGTACAAATGGTCTGGGAGAGCCAGTGGAAGTATCACAGATAAGTTCAGTGGCTGATACTGGAGATGGCACACGTTTAAAGACAAGGGAAGATTTCTCGTCATTTTGGAAACTCTGTAATTCGTTGTCTTCTAGTTGAGCCTTTGAAAGTGCCTCGAAATCTAAAAATGAATTGGATATTTGATTCACTTCAATTCTTGAAAGTGCATCAGCGACTGCGTTGTGGGTGCCATTTATATGACGAACATCGGTACTGAATTGAGATATGAAATCTAGATGTCGCCATTGCCGTGGACTGCACTTATTTTTTGCATAAAGGCATACATGAGAGGCTTCTGGTCTGTGTAGATTATGAAGTCTCTTTGAGCATGTGACGAAAACGTTTGACCGAAATATATATTGCCAGGAGTTCTCTGTCATATGTGGACCATTTCTGCTGACTTTTCGAGAGTTTCACTGACAAAAGGCAACAGGTTCCCAATTGTTTTGGCAAAGTTGCATAAGTGAACCACCTACGGCTTTTCACTTGCATCAGTCCAAAGGCTTAATTTTGCACCTGGAATGGGATGTCGAAGAAGAGTTGCGTCAGCTAAAGCGTTTTTGGCATCATTAAATGCCTGCTCTGCCTCCTCAGTCCATTGAATTGAGTCACGCAAATTTTACAGGAAACTTTTTAGACTTTTTAAAATTTTTAATTCCTTCCAAAAAAAATTTATTTAGTGGGGCTAATAAATGAGCAGCTTTGGGAACAAAGCGTCGATAAAAATTAAATAACCCGAGGAAACGTCTTAATTGCGTGAGTGTAGTGGGTTGTGGAAAATTTAAAATGCAATCGACGCGATCCGACAAGGGTTCTATTCCTGATTCAGATACTTTAAAGCCTAAGAATTTTATTGTAGTTACACCGAAAATGCATTTAGAGGGCTTTAAAGATAGTCCATATTGTTGTAAGCGTGTGAATAAAATTTGTAAATGTTGTAAATGTTCTTCGGGTGAAGAAGACGCGACCAGAATGTCATCTACAAAAGCGAACACAAATGGAAGATTTCGCTTTTCATCTATGAATCGTTGAAATGTAGCAGCAGCATTGCAAAGACCAAACTGCATCCGAGTGCTTTCACAATGATTACTTTTATGTACATCATCGGGTTAATTGGAATTTGATGATGATATGCCTTCAAGATCAATGTGACTGAGAATAAATTTTTTGAAAATCGTGAAGATTAGAAGTAAAAAATCTAAAATATTAGAACATATAATTATCTTTAATATTAGCATTGAGTGCACAATGGCCGACTGGTCGCCATTTTTTTTATATGAGGCATATATGAGTAAGTTATTTCCGCTTTTTGATGCGGAGACGATCGGGAGCGAGGCGGCGAGCTTTAGCTTTACAGGTCGACTATTTGTTTCGATGTAACGGACTACGGAATGTTTAATTTCTTGATCAGGCCGGGGAGGTTTTTGTATGTCAGGAAATTTTCTTAAAAGTTCGCGATAAACACTAATCACCTGACACATGAATGAATTTTTTACTATTGCCTAAAATACAATGACATTTAATATTTGTCTCCGAGTCTAACAATGCTTGCTTACTTATATCCGGTGTACGCTATGAGATTCCGCGCGCCTCCCTCATGACTCGCATCGCTGGGACGTCTATCTCCGAGTTCTTCTCCGATGAGTAATTTCCTGATTTCTTGATGGGATGATTCACTTTTTCTTCATCCGTTCTCGCTTTTTCGTAAGGAGGGTCGGGATTCATAATGACGTCACGAATGATGGTTGCGGCTTCCGGTGGTAAATGTGCGATGATGTAATTAAATTTTGTTTTTGCTGTCTGTTAAGAGTTGGAATACTATATCAGGATTGAAAGTTATATGCCGGTATCTTGACGGCGCACGTCATTCATTTTGTGCTTTAATGTGGTTACCAGTTCTTTCGAAATATTTAGCTCATTGAAATTTTAAAAAATAAAGCATTATTTTAATGCCATAATATCTTATTCATGCAGGTCACCATTGAAGGATATGTTGCGTTAATGTTCAATCAGGATGCAATCGGATAAAAAACTTAACAACTTTTACTTTATTGTAGACACATGTTCTAAATCATCTACACAACGTATATATACTGCAACCCTAGCGGAGAAAACTAGTACTATTCTAGATGTACACTTCATTGTAAGGTGATACCATCTACTGAGTTAAAATATAGGATATGCTACAAGTTCTTAAAATTATTTCCTAACAAATATATATACTAGAATAATGCAAAAAATACAATGATATCATATGTTTTTAATTAGATAAAATTAAGATAAAAGAACGACGTTAACAAACGTGTAGGAAAATCAATGGTATGATATCGCACGTGGTGTTTATTGACGTTGGAATCACGGGATTACCGACTGGCGTCAGTCTGTCCATGAAGTTACTCCATTAAACAGGTAAGATTTATTATTTGAAGTGCAGAACTCATTTCTAAAAAAGCCTTGGAGGAGCACATTGATTTGGTATATAATATTGCAATAGAAAAGGATACTCGTATATTTGATACTTTTGAAGATTTCAAGTTATGGAAAGAAAGCATTAAAAAGCAAACTAGCTCCTTGTATGTGAAAAATACTGGAAGTAAATCAGAGAAAAAGGGTGGAAAAATAACCTACTTTTATTGTCATCACAATGGTTATCATAATGCAAGGGGTAATAAGAAGAGAGATATGAAAATAGCTGGTAGCAACAGGATTAATAGAAATTGCTCATCAAAGATGAAAGTATATGAAGATATTGAAAACAAAGTGACTGGAATTCACAAAAACCCATGTAGGACATGGGATAGATCTGGGAGAGAAAGAATGCATGCAACTAATAAATAAAGCATCCCCAGAACAATATGATAATATTTTAACTTTGTTAAGAAATACTATCAATTCATCGCATTTATTCCCAGAAGCTAATCAAGAAATTATATCAAGAACTTTGAATATAGCGCCGCCAAATAAAAAGATAAAGACACAGATATGTTTCAACTACAATGAGAAAATCTACCGAAGAAGAATGTCAAAATGTATCAATGAGTCTGGTTTTGACAGCAAAATCAGTATGAAAATGATTCGATTTTAGCATTATTAATTTTGGATAAAATTACTGGAAACTAAAAGAGTAGTTAATCTAATATTTAAAATAATTTTAGAATTTTCAGGTATACATGTGCAATATATGTAATTTTTTATTGTAGGTGTGTTTTTAGATCATACTGCAATGCTGATTAACTAGAAGGCGTTTAATAATTCCTAATGATTTATGCGTATGTGAAATACATGTATGTTCTTTTTATTATAGGCAGTTTTAGGTAATTCCAATATAGAGCTCCTGATTCACAAGAAGGCATTTAAAAAATTTTAAGTCTATAGATTTAAATTCCTGGTAAGTATATAATGTGCAATATATATTTTCTTTTTTACTGAAGGTTTTAGATCCACTGAAAACTCTAGATTAACAATGTATTTGTAATAGTAGATTTAAATAAAAAATACATTTGAAATTTTGCAAATGGGTAACTATAAAAAATGACTGGTTATATACATAAATTTAAAGTCTCAATAGTAATAATATTGGAACACAACTTAAAGTAAATATATCTTAACTAAATAAACTCGTATCTTATTTGCAATCACTTACCCCCAAAAATAGTTGTCATAAAAAAGTTCAGTCATGCTTAGTTTTAAATATTGCAAGTGCAAACAAAAACATATTTTTTTCAGAAGTTGATTTTGTTCCCTAAGATACCTATTTGTAGAGGTTTAACTGTATTCACTTCTCTGCGGCTGCTACCTTGACGTAGTAGAGAAGTTTAAATATCATTTGAAATTTCAAATGGTATGACTAAAAGCAGTCTTAAACTAAATTATTCATAATAAAATTTCAGTTTCTGAAAACTATAATTTAAATTCACATCCTGTATTTTAATGTATTGCTCTTTATTTCTAGAAAGAAAAGATTTTTTTTAAAACTTAGATACACTTATAATTCAAATATTTTACATATGGTCTGCCAGCAAAAGGAACTTCAAATCAAATTTCTATAGTTATTCTAAGCTCTTTTTTGGTCTCAAACTATTTGATCATTATTAAATTCTGAATTAAGGAAATATGTCAAATTATATGAGGCCTAACACAAAAAGTAAACATAGCTCTTTAATGACATTACGAGTAGAGTAAGTTATCCCTCAAAAAGTTTAAATAATGTTGTGGTTTACATTTACTTCTTAATCCCATAAAAGCAAGAACTCAGTCAAAAGAATGTATGTAAAAAAATAATTTTAAATAAAACTACTTGTTACCAAAAGCTCTCTTCAAACCTTATTTATGCACAAAATGTATCTATCAACCATTGATTGTTTTTAAGTTATTTTTTACTTTTAATAATATTTGTCTTGTATTGCGATTTTAAAGAGGGGGGGAAAACTTATTAAAGAGAAGTCTAACAATTCAGATGTAAAAAAATTACTGTTGCATTATCATTTATAATATTTTGTTGGTGACAATCACTTATAATTTCCAATTCTTAGAGTAGTAAAAATAGAATCAATGAACTTAATCTTAATATATTTTTCTCTTTTCAGGAGAACATTAATTAATCTTCTGTAGTAATTTATTTTATATTGATCTTGTGCATTTATCCCTCTTTATAAAGGGTCATTAACTCTCTCATGCGTTACTGAGTAAAACAGTAATTTTACAGATTAAGACTGTTTTAATTTTTCTGTAATTTAATATATAAATAGTATCTTTTTTTATAGAACCATGAATTTTTCATTAAAACCTAATGATGTTAAATGAGCAAAACATTTGATTTCCAAAATGAATTTCTGTTATACCGAAATCTTAATTCTAGTTAAGTTTGAATAAAAAATTATCTATACCTTTATTTTCTGGAATTGATAATATTTCACTTTTTGTGTACATGTGTGTTGCTCTTTTATCCTGCTTTACACCATTTCATACTTACACCTTGGAAGTTCAGAAACCTGCCTTACATTTTCAAGTATATAGGGAATAAATGAAAGGAGTAAAAAATACTGCACAGTAATGCATTTGATATATATATGTATATTAAAAAACAAGTAATACTACTCAAATATATATAAATACCTGGTTTAGAACTTTCAAATGAGAAAATGTATTACTTTTACTAGTTACAAAATGAGTGTCACAATTTATAACGGTTGGAAAACTAGTGATAGAAGCCGAAAACTGTTATCTTGTACAACTTTATACCAAATTGAAAGGTTAGTAATTATATATGAATAACTTAATGAAATCTTATTGTACATTAAATATTAATTTGAATATAAGAATATATGTGAAAATATTTATTGTTACATTAATTTATTGGAAATTTCAAACCAAACAAAAATAGGGTTTATATACATTCCTGACTTATTTTTTCAGGGCACTCTTTTAATTTATTTTTATTTATGTTTTATAAGAATTTTGTTTGATTTGAGATACTAGTTGATGTTTTATATTAGGCTAAATGTAAAGGGTGTTTTTTTAGAGGTATAGAACTTTAAATTGCAGTAAAACAACGATGTATTATTCGATTGACACGAATTTTTTTTATTCGAAAGATATTCTTCTGGCATTACATTTGAAATATGATTTCTGGCATAGGACTGCCACGGCTGGCTCGGATGTAGTCCAATCTGGACGTCCAATTTTCATAGACTTTTTCCAACATTTGTGGCCGTATATCGGCAATAACACGGCGAATGTTGTCTTCCAAATGGTCAAGCGTTTGTGGCTTATCCGCATAGACCAATGACTTTACATAGCCCCACAGAAAATAGTCTAGCGGTGTTAAATCACAAGATCTTGGACGCCAATTCACAGGTCCAAAACCTGAAATTACGCGGTCACCAAACGTGTCTTTCAATAAATCGTTTGTGGCACGAGCTGTGTGACATGTTGCGCCGTCTTGTTCGAACCACAGCTCCTGGACATCATGATTGTTCAATTCAGGAATGAAAAAGTTAGGAATCATGGCTCTATACCGATCACCATTGACTGTAACGTTGTGGCCTTCATCGTTTTTGAAGTACGGACCAATGATTCCACCAGCCCATAAAGCGCACCAAACAGTCAGTTTTTCTGGATGTAACGGTGTTTCGACATACACTTGTGGATTAGCTTCACTCCAAATGCGGCAGTTTTGTTTGTTGACGTAGCCATTCAACCAGAAGTGCGCTTCATCGCTAAACAAAATTCGCTTATGAAAATCGGGAACAACGGCAATCTCGTTTTGGGCCCATTCGACGAATCTACGCCTTGCTTGATGATCGTTTTGATAAACTTCTATACCTGAAAAAAAAACACTATTTATAATTTTAGTCTTTTAAAGAATACTTGTTAGAGTGACTATTCAATGTACATCAGTGCATTTGCGTAATTGTCTTAATTACTATTCATTTTGATTGTACTAGTATTGGGGATGTTAATTATATATGTGTGTAACGGTCTCTTACCTCATTACTGGGTAAACCAAAGTAATTGACAAGATCTCGGGGTAATTAAAATATTTTAATGACATAAAATAACAGTTACAATGGACAACCATTTAGACACAATACAGGGTAAACATTTAGAGCAAATTACATAGTCCAGGATTGGACAGCGAGACAGGTAACACAGGCTCACTCATTCAAATCTCAACTCTCTCTGTTGGTAATACAGTGAAGCGTTCGGTAACACATCCGTTACAAGTACCGCCATCTACATTTCGGTCTTAGAATTAAACCGTGTTTTACATGTGTATATATAGTGTTGAAATTTTGCTTGAAATAAAAATTTTCTTTAGTACATGAAATTTTTAATTTGACTGAATTACATCACACAAATAAATGTAATTAATACATTGGAATAACTTTTATGAATTATTCATAAAAAGATTTCAGGTTACCATTGTGGCGTGCCTCGGCACCCATCTAATTCCTCTTAACTGGAAACAACTTGCGAGCAGACAGAAGTGAACTGATGTGAACGGACACTCAAAAAACTTGTCTTCGTTCGGACGTTCGCTCCCCACTTCTCTCTCTGACTCGCTTGAGGAGAGACGTGTTTTCTGTTTATTTAATTTCTATGTTTCAACCTAAGTAATTAGTAATTCTTGTAATATTCTATAATGCTGTAAATTAAAAATATGTTTAACCTTTATTATCATTCATTTTTACTATTTATATGGCGTGGAATAAATCTTTAATAGATTCTCCCTTCACGCCATAATTGGTGACCTGATCACGCCATAATTGGTGACCTGATCACGCCATAACCATAACTTTCAAAAATAAATACAAAATTGAATGTGAACTAAGTTATTAAAAAATAAAAATATAGATTATATTTCCCCTTGTTTGAAAGACAATACATTAAAATCACTACAGAAGTATTAGAAATCTCATTCAGTGATATTTTTTACTCTACATCACAGGTCTTCTGTGTTCTTCAGAACCTTTGGGTTCTTAAAGTCAGCAAAAAAAACAACAAACAAATATGTATGCAAAATGGATTCATGTCTTCTATGAAGTTTGTTCAGTTACAAGTATCTAAAGCTCATTCTATTCATTAAAACTGAAAATTTTATTTATATATAATAACTTTATTTTGCAACACTTTTCAAACTTTTATTATAATATAATAAAAGAATACTAAAATATGTTTTATCTTTATATATATATATTTTCTACTAAATTGTAAATATTATATTGTTTGCTATCTAAGGTTCCATGAGATAATTTTATACTCCTTAATTACCACAATGTCTTGGAAAACAAAACATTTTATAATGAAAAATGCACCTTTTTACATTTATGGAAAATATACCTATAATGATGGAGTGAGTGAATATTAACTTAGCACTCTTTGGCTACATTAGGGCTTTTGGTGATCGTCCTCGTAATTTTGTGCCATGGTCAAGCGACAAGGACGACACCTGAGAGCTGGAACCTCCCTCTCCTAACTACCACACTAATGGGAGGGGGCTTAAGCTCTTGACATATTTAATGTACATCGCACCCTTATACGGTGGGTCTTTAGTGGTACTTGGCTCGAACTCGTAACATGCCGGCCATGATCCAATACTTTGACCACTATAATGAGGGAAAAGGAACAAATTATAAACAGAGTTGATGTTAAAATCTAAATTTAAGAAAGAACAGCTGTTAAAGTTTAGGTTGCAAAATACACAGGATTTCTCACCCAGCAATAAATCTCAGACCCCATTGACAATGGGCTCTCAATGGGCTACCCCATTGACAATGGGCTCTCAATGGGCTACCCCATTGACAGTAATAAACCGTCTTGGAATCCGAACCAAGATTTTTTCAGTAGATGGACCAGGCTGGCATCGGCTATGAGCTACGTCCTATAAAAAAAGTTTTTGATTAAATAGCTTGAAAGAACTTACTATTCTAATCTGAAGAAATTAAAATCGCTGTTAATGAATATAAATGAACTATAAAATATATTAATTTATTCAAGTAGGTAATATTTTTTTTTATTAAAAACAAGTGTTAAGAGTTATGAATGCTGTTTTTGAACTGAAAGAAAAAAAATTTGAAAAGAAAAATATAAAAAATATTACAAAAAATAAAAATGCGCTTTCTTTCTCTCACCTTTATAAAGTAGAGATATCTCTTCTGTACAGTACATACTTTTGCAACACAAGCAAGGGAAAAAAATTAAAAGATCACGAAAAAGAGATTATATTTATTGAAATTCAACATGCACAGATTTCCCGCTCAGGTATTGAAAGAATAAAAAGTTAAAGTCATACCCCAATCAATATTTGTTCCTTGAATGATAAAATCAATAGTTGGTAAAACACACCTTGGTAGTTATGCAAAATGGCAGACAAATCAAGTCCGGGTCACCAGTTATAATTGTGTAAAAATTATGGTGGTGTGGCTACAACATGTTCAATGGAGGAAAAAACCACACGTTTATAGAACACAACACAATACTATTAATAAACCTTAAAAATTCATATTTATAAATTAAAAAAAAACAATGCTCTAGGGGCCTGGCGCTGTGCAGTGCCGTTAAAATGTTGGTATGAGCTTTTACAATAGAAAAAGGTGGTGTTGCTACAGGCTTAAAAAAGGCGTTTAATCAATAAAACAGACAACCATCATGCGGCACCACACATTCTTGTATATGTCAAGATAACAACAGATAAAGATTCCAAATTTACAGCCATTTATGGATTATTGCTCCAGATCTGAAAAATTTTGGGATCCCTAAAAAAGGAAGCCTACCCTATCCCAAGCATGTACGATTGACAAAATATCTAATGACCTTAAAGAATAAGGAAGAGTATCAACAACACAGAAAATTTGCGAACTCTATTAGCCCTCGCATTAACTTGTAGAAAAATGTTCCCAAGATGATGTACTAAGTAAAATAACGCCCTCAGGTCCCAGAATATCACACACATACAGGATGATGTAGGAGAACTAGAGACAATTTGCCCTCGAAAGAGAACACTCCACATCATTACCTCGGGTGTAATGACTGTAAGTGAGTGTAAAATATGGCTGATTAGTATAGCTGGAAAAGACCTCTCAATGGACAGATTTGTTGGTCATTGGTTCGAAGAGTGCGCTAGGTTTATTGCTGAACCCCAAAGGGGGTCGCATTATTTGCAGCTAGGATCACCAAAAATTTTAAGATTTTGATATATATTTTTGCATAAAATAATTGATATTGCCAATTATAATAATAATTTAATTTTTATTTAGATTCTTTTTCGAGAAAAGCCATCGTATTGGTTGTGATTGAGCACTAGTTACCTAAGTTTAGTCATCCATCGTCATCGAGCAACCCCTCCACTCCTCTCCATTTTTGTTCATTTCCATGCGCTCCACTTGATGAATATAACATTCATTGGAATGAAAGCACTCCACACAAACATACAAAATGTAGCATCAAATTAGGACAGAAAAAAACAAAGAATAACAAAAGAAGCATAAACAACATCAGAAAGTGTCTCATATTGCAGAGCTTGTAACTGCTCTCTGACCCTCCAGTATCCATCGCAGATGTTACCAGAGTCAATTGGGTAAATCTCCAGGTACTCAGCATTCTCATTAGAAAATTATTCCTACACGAAGCAGTTTAGAGAGGAAAAGACCGATAGTTTATATAGGTGAGCCACAAGGCATCGTGCCCAGTGGCGTAACGGAAAATAATTGCCCCTCCCGCAGGTCAGATCTTGGGCTCCAAGCCGGATATGTATTTATAATATATATATATATATATATATACACAAAGAATTGCAAAACCATAACATAATGTACCTTTACACATCACGTAAAAATATTTAAATATTAAACTTATAACTGAATGTAAAATCAAACTGTGTCTCAGTAAACACAGTAAATAACGTTTAACATTAGAGAGTATTTATAGTATTTAAAAAATGGAAAATCTAACAACAGTCGACTCATAACCTGGTAACTTAAATAAACACGATGCTCTAAGAAAAACATAAAAACTGTAAAATAATATTTTCGATTTCAGATCCTTATGATAGAAAAAAGGTATCACTTCCCAAATTCTTCGTTTTTAAATCCCGGATGAACTTGACCTTAAGATCAATAAAATTCTAGCATAAATTGTTAAAAAGTCAAAGACAACCACTGTTACTAATAAAAAAGCATGGACACAAAAAAGAATGCGCTCGCAGTTCCACTCAGGTTGAACTACAAAAGTACCTAGTTCGTTGGTTTGTTCGCGACACACACTACTAGCTAATATACAGCACTACACTCAAGAAGTAAATCACAAAAAAAAGTGATTACGTTTTTTTCTTTGCAAAGTCGGTTTTTAATTCATCCAATTCAATTTTTCTTGCTTCTTGTTGTTCAATACTTATCAAAGACAAATAGGAGAGCCTCTCTTCTGACATCGTACAACGTAGATATTTTTTTATTAATTTTAATTTAGAAAGTGACCTTTTCGCAATTGCAGAAGTAACTGGAAGAGTCAAAAACAATAAAACTGCAATACATACATCTGGTAAACTTGGCGCAGCAAACTTATTTTGAATCATCAAAAAATTTCCTAAATCTTTTATCGAATTTAGATTAATTAAATCTTCACTAAAAAACTGCTTTTAGAGACATAATTTGATTTGGAAATTCACTAGATAGGTCGAGGCTATATACTTTTTGAAGATTACTGGCTTCATTATAAAAGAGATCATTTGTAGTGCTTACAATATTTTTGGGAGAAAGAAAACTGAATGGATTTGTAAATGCCATTCATACTCTCAAAGCGATTTTTAATTGAGTAGTAATAACATCAACATTGGCCTTAAAAACATCCACCTCAAACAATCGTACTCTGTCTTGCAGTTTTTCATCAGCATTGAAATCATCGAAAAATTGTTTAACTTTTCTATGTCTCTTTTTTTTCAAACTCCGGAGTGATACCCGATTTTTTTAGCCAAACCAATAGCTTCTTCCTTTATATTAGCAAAATTGTTACGAAGATTCTCGATAGACGTTAAGCAGGAATTTAACATGGTCTTAGTTTTTTCCAAATCTATTTTTGGTGATTGTAATACTTTTGAAGTTAAATTTATGCTTTGTGTAAAATTTGACATTGGAAAATTAGGAAAAAAAAATGGAAACTTTTCCATATGTTTTTTAATTGCTAAAGCTTCCTGTTTCTCATCTTGCTTAGTACTTGTCAGTAAAATATTTCAATGTTCTTTTAAAATTGAAATGAAATTGTAGCGAATTGATATTACTGAGTCAAATCGAGATGACCACCTTGTCGTGCATAATGATTTAATAGTCTCTGCTGAATGTTCTCGTTATTCTGCACAATTTTCACATCATTCCACCTTTTAATGCTGAGCTCAAAAAAATGTGTTAATTTTTGACAAAAGTCATAAAATTCTCTTACATGAGGCACGTTATTACATGCATCGTTTAAAACAAGATTGAGGTTGTGTGTTGAACAGTGAAAGTAATTTGCTCTTGGTTGTTTGTCCTTATAATTAATTTCTGTAATCCCCCATACGCTCCATTCATGTTGGCTAACCCATCATATCCTTGTCCTCGACACTTCGCCAAATTAATGTCCAGTGTATTTAGAAAATTTAACACATCACTTTCCAAACTTTTTGCAATCTGATTTGCCGCCTCAATAAAGAGAAAGAACGTTTCGTTAATTCTGATATTATCTGGCTCATTATTATCATTAACATCAGTTGATACATACTTTATTATAATACTTAATTGGTCTTTTTTTTTAAAATAACCTGTGTAGTGTCCAGAATAATAGAGAAAAAAAGATTTCCTTATAATTTTAACAATATATTTTCTTTTATTTTAGAGCCTATAATAGCAATAAGCTTATTTGAATTTTTGGGCTAAGATATTTTTGAATTCTTTTTCTGACAAATGAACATTGAGGAGAGGGTCATATTTACACAAGAGGTCTATTATATTCAAAAAATTTCCCTTTGAGTCAAATCTCGAGTTTCTCGATGTCCCCGAAAAGGAAGATTGCACATCGCTAGAGTCATTGTAGCGTCTATGATTCTTCGTAAGATTTGGCTAACCTTATTAACTTCTTTAAAATTGCATTTCAATAATGAATCCACCGTTTTATTTTCTTTCCAGATGTCATATGTGCGACATGCTTGGATATGAATTATAGAATTTTCATGCTCTTTAATTTTTTTTTATATTCCTTGCCAGTCAATCACACCTTTACACCAGGCTCCTTTAAAATACATATTTGTTCTATCAGCGAAAAGCTAACCTACCTAACAGTAAGCAACATGAAGTCGTGTTGAATAGCACGGCCATTTCCTTTCGATCTCCTGTCCTGCCTTGCATATGAAACTATAATAAGATGAAAACCCTTGGGATCTTTTTGGAAATTACCTTCTGGTTGGTATGAGCCCAGTTTTAAAATTTCTTCCCTTAAATCGGCATCTATGGGCATACCTACATAATGCGCAAAATCATTTCTAATCAATTTTGTTTCTTCGCTTTCATTTTCCGACTCCTTTCCTTATTAGTTGAAGTGTCCGAAACTGTGTTTTTTCCTTGTGGATTAATTTTCACTTCCAGGATTTGTTCATCAAGTTCCCTGGCATTACTACTACTAGCACTTTCACTAGATGACGAACTTGCGGATATTAAAAAACTATCCAATTTTGCATATTTGCTATTAATATTATACTTCTTTTCGTTTCGAATTTTTCGTTTTTGAGAACTACTCAAAGTTTTTTTAATTCAACTCATTTTATGACGACTTACGCGTCTTTTCTTTAACAAGTCCTTTGGGTTCTTTGGGCCAGAACTAATGGCAACTCTTTTCCAACCAAATCCAAGAAACGAGAAGTGAAGAGATGTAAATAATATAGAATAAATATAGGATCTTAGAGTAAGCGTGATGGCAATGTAATGGTAGTGTAAAGGAATGTTCGACAATTAAAGTGTGTTGTGGTATTGGATGATAATTGAAATTCGCTTTTCAAAGATTCAAGTTATAAGTGTCGTGGATAAACATATTGGTGATCTATTAGAAGCTAAATGTACAGCTGCACACTGCTGAAGATAAAGACAAGTTTATTATAGAATAATATAAGGTAGAATTGATATTACTTACTATAATTCTATTTGAAGATTAGGCAATTCAATTATTGATATAGGTCTGTATTATATTGTGTGTTGCGCATTGTGTGTGTGTCTCTCTCTCTCTCTCTCATCGTAGATTCTCCCATTAAGTAGTTATATTATATTTGTTCAAAGTTTAAGTTAAATATCTTAATAAAGTCATATTAAGATAATGTTTGATTCTAGTTCTTACGTTAATCCTACACCTCTAGCTCACGCTGATACTTCGAGGGATGTACTTCCAAGGGGAGGTACATCACAATGGCGCCCAACTAGGTTTAATCTATATGACCCCGAGATGAGAAACGCGAGAGGATTTAATGTTTGGCCAGAAGTATATTTTTCTGGGTCGGAGAACGTCACCGAATTTTTAGAGGGTATAGATAACCAAATTAAATTACCTGAAATACCCAGTGACTTATCGTGTGCGTATTTAAAAGGTCATCTCATGGGTAGAGCCCTGGATTGGTACCAAATATTCGGGTCGACGTTAGTGCAAAATACCACCACGGACTTAGCACAGCTGAAAGCAGCATTGTCGAAGAAAGCATTCCCTGCCATCCAAAATGAAAAGGAGTTGGAGACCCGGTTTTACGCGTCTCAGCAAAGACAGAACCAGGAGCCGACATATTTTGTTTACGATTTGTTAAAACTAGATAAGAAATTAGAACTGGGGATGTCTGAGAAAGCCCTTGTAGATCATATTTTCGTTAGACTTGAGCCGCAGGTGCAGGACTACGTAGAGGTTCGTAACCCACAAACCGCGATCCAATTATTAGAAGTATTAGCTAAATTTGAGGAAAGATATTCGTGGAAGGCAACATTGGGTTCGAGAAATAGTAATAACGTGGAAGGACGAGGTTGGAATGAGCGTAGGATGTCTAATGCTGGTAATAATCGAGGAAATTGGAGAAATTCTGAAGTGGTACATAGACCAAATAATGGTAGAAATGATTAAAGGCGTAGCAATCAGAACAACCGTCCAGGAAACCAGTGGTTCGAGAGCAGGAATAGGTTTCAAAACCATGATCGCAGATTTAACGATAGGGGATATCAATTTAGAAATCGAGGTCAAAATGACGATTTTAGTAGAGGGGACCAAAGAAATAGGGGTTCGAGTGAAAATTTTAGTCGAAGCAATAGAAAACAAATGGGACGTTTAAATGTTTTGAAAGTGAATGATATTAAAGGTGATTAGACGCAGTCGATAAATCAGTCACCGATTAAACTTTCAGCAATATGTATGTCTCCAGTAGAACTTCCGTATGTTCCTATTTTATTAGACGAAACTTTAACGAAACCGTTATGGGACACTGGAGGGGAGAAGTCATTTATATCGGAAGAGACATTCCAAAAATATTTTTTTTATAAACAAGTAAAGAAATCGAGTACTCAGGTGATCACGGCGCCAGGAGCTAAATGTCGAAATATGGGAGTTGTAGAATTAAATATTGGAATACGGGATGTTATAAAGCCTTGGTTGTTCCATGTGTTAGCAAATTTAGAATACCCATGTATTCTGGGGATAGACTTCATAGGTCGATCAAAGATCATTTTGACTTTGATCGGAAATCGTTGGCGATTCAAGAATCCCAGGTTGAAGATATTAAGGTTGATGACGGAAATTTGGGTTGAATCCTAGGAAGACCCACTTTTGGTCGCCAAATTTTTTGTCGCCAAATTTTGAACGATAAAGGTTACAATATGGTAACCCATCCTTTTCATCCAAAAATTTGGATTTTCAAATCACCCAAAAAAATGGCAACCCTAAAAAAAGTGCAACATTTTTCGCCTTTTCCGAAAAAACGTCATTTTGACATTTGACTTCGCTGGAGAAGGTTTGCTCTCCACCGGTTGTTGTTAGGAATGGCGTGTGAAAGGAAATTACTTGAAAATGAGGCTACGACAGGTTTCTTTGTGCTCCTGGGCACATAGGGGAAGAAAGAGACATTAGAATGGTGTACGAAAGCTAATTTAATTGCTTCTCGTTATGAATATCCGAGGTGTAAAAAAAATATGCGTTTGCAAAAGCGAAAGGGAACGGTTGATGGCTACGAATGGCGTTGCCGCAACCAGTCGAAAGATAATCGCCACGACGTCGTTCGGAGTGTGAGAAAGGGCACTTGGTTTAGCGAAAGCAAACTTGCTATAACTATTATCTTGCGTTTGACGAGATATTGGTTTGGCAAGAGCATGAATGCGTTCGTGGTGAATGACTTGAAAGTTAATAAGAATATGACAAAGTTAATAAGACATGTGGCGGCGATCTAACGATCACAAGTTGGTGAATGAGAATTTTCATAAATTCCTTGCATCCATCGCAAGGGTGTATCCACCAACAGATCATGACGAAATGCAAGCGTAAGGTAAGTGCTTTTTAACATTTTTTAAAATGATTGATTTCCTGTATTTCTTTGATTTTATCTTTGCGAAACGCCCCTTTCGTCCTTTTTTAAAAATGTAAATCATGTTGTACACACTGATTTTAGAATGCTTTTTTAAAATGAATTTCATTGCTTTTTCTCCGTTTTTTTCTTTATATAATGATTAATTTAATGTATTTATTTGATTTCATCTTTGCGATACGCCCATTTCATTCCCCCCGCTGACGCATGCGCTTCCCAAGAGTTTTTCGTCATTGACGCCTTTTTGAAAACCTTCAATTTGGCGCTTTTTGGCGAAAAAGTTTTGGCGCCAAAAACAGCAGTGGGTCCTCCTAGGATTTTACCATATGTGAGAATTGGTCTCGCAATTTTAGGCTAGTAGAAGGCTTGTTATTTTATGCGAAATATGCAACGTCATTAGGAGAAATGCGAGTATATATTCCAAAATCTTTAAGGAATGAAATAATGAGAGAATTTCACGACAAGGCATTAGCAGGTCATTTTGGACGTTTTAAAACTTATAAAATAAGGGATGTTTGTTATTTCCCGTATGAGAAAATTTATTGATCAATATGTCTCTACATGCCAAATTAATAATTATAAAAACGCGTTACCAGCTGGTCGGTTAATACCAATTGTATCAAATTATCCAAATGAAATAGTTACGTTAGATTTGTTAGGTCCGTATCCCGTGTCAAGAGTAAGACGCAACCGATATATATTAGTAATTACGGATCATTTCAGCAAGTGGGCTGAAATCATACCCCTTAAAAAAGCCTCTGCTCGAGTTATAGCAGATAATTTTTTTGATAATTATATATCGCGTTTTAGAGCTCCAATAAAATTAATTAGTGATAACGGTCCCCAATTTATTTCTGATATTTTTGAGAATTTAAGTGAAAGATTAGGCATAAGGCATGTGAAGACTGTTTTTTATAGACCTCAAGCAAATAGAACAGAACGCGTAAATCGCGATCTGGTGCAAATGATTGCAAATTATGTCAATGAGCAACATGACACATGGGACCAATTCTTATCTGAGTTTGCATATGCTATTCGTACGGCTGTAAACGAAACAACGGGGAAAACCCCTGCGGAATTATTTTTAGGTAGAAAGTTGATTACGCCTTTTCAGAAATTAGTATGGTATCAGACGGAACGGAATTTGCTGTAGGAAATATTGAGAGATCGTTTGAGGAAGCTAGACGAAACACAGAAACTAAACATGAAAATTGGAAGAAATATTATAATAGACGTAGGCATGATGTGCAAATTAAGGTGAATGATTGGGTTTTGGTAGCGACACATCCTTTAAGTTCAGCAACAAGAAAAGTAGTAGCTAAGTTTAAACCAAAATTTGAAGGTCCGTATAGAGTATTAGATGTTAAGAATAACAACGTAGTGATATGGAAAGCGGGAAAAAGGTTAACGATTAATGTAGATCAGGTTCGAATATATCGTCATCGGAAATGTGACGAGACGGAGACAGGAACAAGTAGTCCAGATGACGGTAGTTTGCGCGATGAATCAAGTGGTTTTGACAGAGGACAACGGAGATCAAATGACTCACGAGATGGTAAAAAGAAAGGGTCAGAAGTAAAGCGTGAGTTGGAGGAAAAAGGGTTAAGTTTTAGAAATAATCAGGGAGAGAAACACACAAATAAGACCAATAAGCGCGGACCACTTATCGGATCAAGAGAAACGTAGAATGAGCAAAAAAAAAACAAAAAAAATGAAAGATTAGGGTATAAGAGATCACATGAATCTAGGTCGGAAGGACCAGAAAGGAAGGTTCAGAAGGGATGAGAGCATAGAGTGAATAAAAGAAATTTGTCGTCTAACGATACTAATAGTGATTTGCCAAAATACAGAAAGAAAAGCCGAAGGGAAGAGACAGTGACGCCCACCACAAGCGGCTACAACCTTAGACCACGAATTGGAAAAAGGGAAGAGTCCAGACCGACCATAGAGAGGAAGGCACAACAAGAAGGTCCAGTTCGTTCCAGAAAAGGCAGAGAAAGGAACGATAGTCCATACATCGAGGAGCAAACAAGATCAAGCAACAAGAATGCCAGACGAGGAGGTGATCAACAACGGCAAGACCAGGAAAGGAGAGGAACGTGTACAAAGAAATCCTTGTCACTGGAGGTCTTGGTAGGAAACGCCAACTACAAGTCATAAGAACCAGGTTGTATCGTTTCTTATTATATTCTTTCGAACAAGTGGTCGGAAGAATTTTTGCAATAAAGCCAAGTCACGGTCGGATAATTAAAATTTTAGAAGCCAAGCAAAAGTCAATACTACAATGGGTGTTTTTCTAGAAAAGGAAAAAGCTTTTGTCTTGTAAAATTTTTTGTATAAATCTGGAGAAAACAACTGTAAAAATGCATTTGTTTACTTCTGTTATGACTTCGCTGGGATGCGACAATTCCTTTGGTTGTTTTGTTTATTTTGAAAAATGTTTGTAATTGTATAATGTATATATATGTGTTGTTATATTGTTTCATATTAAGGATCATCTGGTTTTGGGAAACAAGGCGTAGATAGCATACTAACATAACGTTTAACCAGCGCTACGCAAGTTGAGGGGAAGTTTTTGAAAGAACCAGATGAAAAATATGTATAGAAATTAGTTACAATTTAAAAGTGATATGTACTGTATAAAAATTGTGAAATGTAATCATAATGTGTAAAAAAAAAATTTTTCAAAGTACTCAAGAAATTTTTGTTTCAGGGTAACAGACCCTGAAGTCTATAGGAATTTAAAGAAAAGTTTATCTTTATACAAAGAATAAAGCTAGTGTTTCATGACGGATAGGAGATGCTGTAAAGAAGCAAAATTGTTAGAATTTAAGAAAACATTTAGGTAGAATTAAGTTAGTTAAGAGACGTGTGGGCCTCGTTTTTTCTACCATTTAAGTCATATATGGTTTTTCCCCGGCTCTGTTACCCAGATGAGACACGTCTATTTATTCTGTACATGTGAGAATCTACCGTGATTAAAATGCATGACTTTGAATGTTAGTCTATTTAATTAAGTAAAATTTATTGAAGCTGTGGAAATTCAAATTAAGGAGAAATATTAAAAATTAAGCTTAAGATGAATAGTAAAAATTAAAATTTAAGTGAAGCATTAGAAATTAACGGTTAGAATAAAATTTAAGCACGTAATTTCTTAAGGGCCATTAAGACCCTCGAATAAATCACGTTTTGTTTCTTGGAGGGGGTTGTGACGACTTACGCGTCTTTTCTTTAACATGTCCTTTGGGTTCTTTGGGCCAGAATTAATGGCAACTCTTTTCCAACCAAATCCAAGAAACGAGAAGTGAAGAGATGTAAATAATATAGAATAAATATAGGATCTTAGAGTAAGCGTGATGGCAATGTAATGGTAGTGTAAAGGAATGTTCGACAATTAAAGTGTGTTGTGGTATTGGATGATAATTGAAATTCGCTTTTCAAAGATTCAAGTTATACGTGTCGTGGATAAACATATTGGTGATCTATTAGAAGCTAAATGTACAGCTGCACACTGCTGTAGATAAAGACAAGTTTATTACAGAATAATATAAGGTAGGATTGATTACTTACTATAATTTTATTTGAAGATTAGGCGGTTCAATTATTGATATAGGTCTGCATTATATTGTGTGTTGCGCATTGTGTCTCTCTCTCTCTCTCTCTCTCTCTCTCATCGTAGATTCTCCCATTAAGTAGTTATATTATATTTGTTCAAAGTTTAAGTTGAATATCCTCATAAAGTCATATTAAGATAATATTTGATTCTAGTTCTTACGTTAATCCTACACCTCTAGCTCACGCTGATACTTCGCGCGCGCGCGAGGGATGTACTTTCCAAGGGGAGGCACATCACAATTTTAGGGCCCGTTTCTTCTTTTGTCTTAATAACAAAATAACAGTATAAAGAACCAGAATAATTAATTCCGTTTACAAAAAACAGTTCTAATATTACAAGAGAGAAGTGAGATCAAAATGTTTTAACAGCGAAGGAACACTCCCTATATTGAAGTGCATTGAATATAAAGATATATATGTTCTAAGAACAATTTTGTGAAACATTTCTTATTATGCTTTATTTGATTGAATACTCATAAATCTACGGAAATTTGTGTGGGCATATGGGTTTCTAAATCATAAATCTAGACCATATAATCATTTAAAATGCTCTATGCATTTTCAAGTATCGCAATACTATTTTTCAAGAAAAAAGTATAACAGATGTACGCTTTTAACGAGTTCGCTAAATGAAAATGAAATACATGTAGTGGGGGGAGGGGGCTAAAGACGCCAATAATTTACTTTGCTACTTCGGTAAAAAGTAACATGTCTTTTTTCTCCCTACCGCTAAGTAAACTAAAAAAACAGTGATGAATTTTTTTTATCTTTCTAGCATTTTATCCAATTTCCCGTCTGACTTTCTTTTTATCTGTTAGTAATTTAAGTTTGAAAAGAAAACCCACTAAAGAAAAGTATCTCTTTCGTCGCGGGGATTACAGCAAATTAAAATGTTTTTTGATTTGGTTCTTGGATCTAAGATATCTAATAAGCGATCAAAGTTTTGATTTTGAACGATGTTAGATCTCCAATTTGAAAATAGCTTAAAAATTGGATTAAAAAAAAATGTAAAGCTAATTTTGTGAAATTCTACGTTAATGGCGTCAGTCGAGCTTTGCCCCCGCAGTGTGGGGTTGTACGTTACGCCACTGATCGTGCCCTGTTTCCAGATAAATTGCAAATACTTCTGAAAAATCCCAGTATCTGCACTTCCTTTCTGATCCATTAGTATAGACGATTGTGGACACCCAGAACTGAGTTATCAACAGATTCGGAGTTATCAGTTGATTTAAATACGAAGAGCTCAGAATAATTTTGGCTAGGAGTTGCACAAGAATTCCCAACACAATTTCCGAAATTCTAATACAGTATCTTTTACCTTTTTCTACAACTTACTTATGTGGGACGACATTTTCCTCATTAACAATCGTAAAATTAAAGTATCGTCAAGTCTAAAGAATATTGAGGCCCTGGCAGCATCCTGCATCCAGGATCTTTGGCCACGCTAGAAGTTGTCCATTTGGTTATAAAATCTTCTACAACATCGCAATGATATCATTGGTTCTATATCAGTGCTTCTCAAAGTTGCAATATTCGCGACCCAATATTCAATCCTAATTTTCATCGCCCCCCCCCCATTCAATAACAATGTACTGAATTCATTAATACTATACTTAGACGCTAAATCTATGATACGACTTTAAACTCTTAAGCTCCCCCCGTGTATATAAACGTCTCACTAAACCAAAGCGTTTATTTCTCCAGACGTATATATACGTCTTTTGGATGTACGATCTTTTCTGTGCACTGCTATCCGTAAAATTATTCCGAAGATTTTGGAATGCAATAAAAGGACCTTGAAAATGTTTGCGAAGGATTTACTTTTTCCAGATTATTTTTGCGTCTTTATTCCTCCCCCTATACATCACGTACGCGTGCCTACGTGGAAAACGATTGGCATTTGGAAGCGAATCGCGAAACTTTTGATCGGCAGTCAAGGTTTAGGTATAAACCGTACAAAAATTATCAAGTGTTAATTTTTGTTTTAAATTACATATATGATAAGCCCATGAGGTCACTGGTAATTAATAAACTTTTTTTAACTTAGTATTGCTAAACTAATTATAAAATACATTGTGTAGCACTGATACATTCACAAGTGTATTACATCAGTGTAAATGTGTATTTTATTTTTTTATTACGTCGGAATGTATTTTGTTTGTTTACTTTCAGTAAATTAATCATTTTTTTAAATAATATTTTGTTCTCGACTTTTAATATGCTCGCGCGCCCTTGGTAGAGTTGTCACGCCCCATAGTTTGAGAAACGCTGTTCTATACTAAAGGAACTCCGACGCAACAGCGAGAAGAATAACCATCCAGAGAATTGTTTCAAGGAAGGCTAGTAGCTTAGTAGAAACGCGTGTTACGTCCAAAGTTAACATTCAGTGACCTTGAAAATTAAAACACTTGCATATGAAACTTCTCGATGATCAAAATACTTTTCAGAAGCATTTCTTATTTGTTTCCCTTTTTAGATGAATTTTCTTATGAAACTTAAAAATTGAAACAAAACAAAGATATTACAATAATATTTTTTTAATGAATTAATTTTGTTGAGGAAAAAATAGAAGAAAACAAAGCAAATTTAATTTTTAAATATATAATTATACCAAATTTGAAATTTTATCTTACTCCTACAAATAAAACGAGTGCGAGTTTAATTTCAGTTTTTAATTTAAGGGAGAACACGTGATAATATTTCTCATGTGACATTCATGAATTCAGTCCATTACTTACCTAAAATACTTGCAAGAAGTATTAAGACAAAAATAAAATTCTTTTGCATAAATTTACAATAGCAGAAAATTGGGTTGAATCCTAGGAGGACCCACTTTTGGTCGCCAAATTTTTTGTCACAATGGCGCCCAACTAGGTTTAATCTATATGACCCCGAGATGAGAAACGCGAGAGGATTTAATGTTTGGCCAGAAGTATATTTTTCTGGGTCGGAGAACGTCACCGAATTTTTAGAGGGTATAGATAACCAAATTAAATTACTTGAAATACCCAGTGACTTATCGTGTGCGTATTTAAAAGGTCATCTCATGGGTAGAGGTCTGGATTGGTACCAAATATTCGGGTCGACGTTAGTGCAAAATACCACCACGGACTTAGCACAGCTGAAAGCAGCATTGTCGAAGAAAGCATTCCCTGCCATCCAAAAAATGAAAAGGAGTTGGAGACCCGGTTTTAAGCTGCCTCAGCAAAGACAGAACCAGGAGCCGACATATTTTTGTTTACGATTTGTTAAAACTAGATAAGAAATTAGAACTGGGGATGTCTGAGAAAGCCCTTGTAGATCATATTTTCGTTAGACTTGAGCCGCAGGTGCAGGACTACGTAGAGGTTCGTAACCCACAAACCGCGATCCAATTATTAGAAGTATTAGCTAAATTTGAGGAAAGATATTCGTGGAAGGCAACATTGGGTTCGAGAAATAGTAATAACGTGGAAGGACGAGGTTGGAATGAGCGTAGGATGTCTAATGCTGGTAATAATCGAGGAAATTGGAGAAATTCTGAAGTGGTACATAGACCAAATAATGGTAGAAATGATTAAAGGCGTAGCAATCAGAACAAACCGTCCAGGAAACCAGTGGTTCGAGAGCAGGAATAGGTTTCAAAACCATGATCGCAGATTTAACGATAGGGGATATCAATTTAGAAATCGAGGTCAAAATGACGATTTTAGTAGAGGGGACCAAAGAAATAGGGGTTCGAGTGAAAATTTTAGTCAAGGCAATAGAAAACAAATGGAACGTTTAAATGTTTTGAAAGTGAATGATATTAAAGGTGATTAGACGCAGTCGATAAATCAGTCACCGATTAAACTTTCAGCAATATGTATGTCTCCAGTAGAACTTCCGTATGTTCCTATTTTATTAGACGAAACTTTAACGAAACCGTTATGGGACACTGGAGGGGAGAAGTCATTTATATCGGAAGAGACATTCCAAAAATATTTTTTTTATAAACAAGTAAAGAAATCGAGTACTCAGGTGATCACGGCGCCAGGAGCTAAATGTCGGAATATGGGAGTTGTAGAATTAAATATTGGAATACGGGATGTTATAAAGCCTTGGTTGTTCCATGTGTTAGCAAATTTAGAATACCCATGTATTCTGGGGATAGACTTCATAGGTCGATCAAAGATCATTTTGACTTTGATCGGAAATCGTTGGCGATTCAAGAATCCCAGGTTGAAGATATTAAGGTTGATGACGGAAATTTGGGTTGAATCCTAGGAAGACCCACTTTTGGTCGCCAAAATTTTGAGCGATAAAGGTTACAATATGGTAACCCTTCCATTTCATCCAAAAATTTCTATTTTCAAATCACCGAAAAAAATGGCAACCCTAAAAAAAAGTGCAACATTTTTCGCCTTTTCCGAAAAAACGTCATTTTGACATTTGACTTCGCTGGAGAAGGTTTGCTCTCCACCGGTTGTTAAGAATGGCGTGTGAAAGGAAGTTAGTTGAAAGTGAGGCTACGACAGGTTTCTTTGTGCTCCTGGGCACAAAGGGAAAGAAAGAGACGTTAGAATGGTGTATGAAAGTTAATTTAATTGCTTCTCATTATGAATGTCCGAGGTGTAAAAAAAATATGCGTTTGCAAGAACGAAAGGGAACGCTTGATGGCTACGAATGGCGTTGCCGCAACCAGTCGAAAGATAATCGCCACGACGTCGTTCTGAGTGTGAGAAAGGGCACTTGGTTTAGCGAAAGCAAACTTGCTATAACTATTATCTTGCGTTTGACGAGATATTGGTTTGGCAAGAGCATGAATGCGTTCGTGGTGAATGACTTGAAAGTTAATAAGAATACCGTCGTGGACTGGTATATGTTTTGTCGTGAGGTTTGTATGCTTGCATGTGTGAAAGAGTGCGAAACTGGGTGGTGTAGGTAAAATTGTTGAAATTGATGAAAGTTTGTTTGGAAAGATGAAATATGGAAAAGGTAGAAGAGTGAATGGTAAATGGGTGTTTGGGGGAGTGCAGAGAGAAAGCAAGAAATATTTCTTCCGTGTGGTTGAGTCTAGAACGAAAGAGGAATTACTTAAGGTAATTCATGAATGGATCCTTCCGGGAACCACTATTATTTCGGACTGTTGGAAGGCTTATGACTGCCTCTCAGACGAGGGGTATGTTCATTTAAGAGTCAACCACAGTCTGAATTTTGTGGATCCCAAGACCGGTGCGCATACCAACTCCATTGAAGGCACCTGTTCTGCAATTAAAAAGGGCCTTCATAAAGCACACGTCAAGGGTCAATTTGATTCTTACCTTGCAGAATACATGTGGCGGAGATCTAACGGTCACGAGTTGGTGGATGAGAATTTTCATAAATTCCTTGCATCCATCGCAAGGGTGTATCCACCAACAGATCATGACGAAATGCAAGCGTAAGGTAAGTGTGCTTTTTAACATTTTTTAAAATGATTGATTTCATGTATTTCTTCGATTTTATCTTTGCGAAACGCCCCTTTCGTCTTTTTTTAAAAATGTAAATCATGTTGTACACACTGGTTTTAGAATGCTTTTTTAAAAAGAATTTCATTGTTTTTTCTCCGTTTTTTTCTTTATATAATGATTAATTTAATGTATTTATTCGATTTCTTCTTTGCGAAACGCCCATTTCATTCCCCCCGCTGACGCTTGCGCTTTCCAAGAGTTTTTCATCATTGACGCCTTTTTGAAAACCTTCAATTTGGCGCTTTTGGGCGCCAAAAAACAGCAGTGGTCCTCCTAGGATTTTACCGAAAATTGAATAACTAACTACATCGTAAAAAAGGTTTCAATATAAATTAACAAAATAAAATTGCAAATGAAATGTGTAGTATGAAGTCTGGTAACTTTAGATTTTACAAAGATTAAACAAAAAATAAACTCACCTGCTCAGATTGTAGCTTGACAGAACCAAATGCTTCGCCAAGTTCTCTAATCAGTTTCATGGCTAAACCTGTGCATTAAAAAATGGTTCTAAATGAGTTTTCATACACAAAAAAAGCATTAATTTGGAATCAGAAGAGTTTTGAACATGTTTGAATATATATATATATATATATATATATATATATATATATATATATATATATATATCAAACATGTCTGAAATTAACAATTCTGCATTAAAACGTGTTTTTATTAGAATTTTTTTTAATTATTAATTCCTAAAATAGTGGCTTGAAATTATATTCCCCGATGTTTTTCTAACAAATAGCCAAAACTGGGATATTAATCAAGGATAACAATTCCTAAGGAAATTGCGGAATCAAAATAAATATTAGCACAAGAGAAGAGTATCAGATTGAATGATGTAAAAATTTTAATGACTTATGAAGTAGAAACGTACAGAATGATCTTGCAGTTTCAGTGGTTGCATGTGCCTCTTGTAGGAGTATGGCTTTAAAATTTTCCATTATATCTTACGCAGGGCTCACTAAGGAAATCCGACTTTTGTATATATAAATGCTGTACTCTTTCCAGTGTAATAGTTAGAGAAGTTATTTCTCCAAACTAAAACCAACCATATATTTAAGGGCGTTTAGAAGACATGGGTCATCTGAAGTTTTTCCTATAGGGTTAGTGTAATTACCTTAAAGCTTTTGAACATCTGTGGAGCGAAGTTGAAAGATCATTTCAAAGTTCACTTATAAGACTCAATCATCCAATCTGACCCCACTTAACTTTTTTTTAGTAGAGTTTAACTTTTTCTTTTCTTTACTTTTCTTGGTAGAGTTGCCATTTTTTCACAATGCACCTACATTCCTCAGCAACAAGTCGAGTCCATTCCAATAAAGCATGTAGGCTGTTATCCAGTGCCATTTTTAATCCTCCCGGCACCCTAGGAACTTCAAATTTTGTTACGCTTCCCTCCCACTATTTCCTGATTGCTTCCTCCACCAATTTTTACGTAGTCGGTTTTGGTTCGGAAGGGATTTTCCCTCAACACTCTCCCTCTTTATCTCTTTCTTTAATTTTCCTCTTTGGAAAGTCTTTCCAGTATACTTGAGCTATGGATCCACCGTACACTGGGACTGGCAACAGGCAGCCGTAAGGAAATAATAGTGTCATGGTTTTGGCACTCTTGTTCATTTCAAACCGTACGACATCATGGAACAACCACCCATCACATTGTAAATTAGTACACTAAGTTAATAAAATCGTTTTGCATTTAGAGTACAGAGTAAACATTATTGTATGAACAGTTTTCAACTTGATAATTATCTTTTCAAAGCTTATCGCTTTACTATCTGTTACTTTTAGAAATCCTCATTTGTTTTGTCACTGTACTTGAGTAACAAAGGTTTTCGTCACGCTTGGATCATTGCAAAATGACTAATAACATCAATGTTATCAATTTCAATTGTAATATTATTTAAAGTGTATTGCAACTTCAAACTTTTATGTTTTTTTTTCATAGTAGATCTAACTTCAATCTTTACTCTCTTTAGAGCAGGAATGCAGCTCTCCTGACTAGCTGGTCGATAGTATAGTCACTGTAATTTTAATTTTTTCTCCTTTCCACCCTGAAATTCTTTAGACCCCCTAAATCTTTTGCGCCCTAGGCATCTGCCTAGCGTGCCTAAGCAGAAAATCAGCCCTGGTGTGATCAGAACTACAGGGGGAACCACTCGTTCTTAAATAATATCTAATTTTTTTGGCTACTCAGGGATTGTTAGTAATGGTTTGGGTGGAGGTGGGCTTGGACTAAACGAATAAATGATCATAATATTAGTTGGGGGAAAAGAACTCTATTATTTTTGCAGGAAATTCAAAACCTTATTTAACATGGTTTGGATTTTCCAATTTGAGTCAAACATGCACCGTTTTGTTGTTTAATCTTTAGACATTTTAAAGGTAGCCTCATGATGCCTCTCTCGTAGAAGTCTTGGTCTTTATAGGTGAAAAACTCTAATAATCTATTCTCCCAATCTTCTCTTGATCCCAATTTCTTACCACTCAGGAAGTTTTGCAATGCTAGAAAAAAAGTGGTAATCGCTTGGTGCCATATCATGACCATATGGTGGATGCATTAAAACTTCCCAATCAAGCTCCGAGAGTTAATGGTGAGTAACTACAGACGTGTGTTGTCTGGCGTTGTCCTAATGGAACACAACACATCTTCTGTTGGCCAATTCTGGTCCATCGCTAGCTTCGAACGGTCCAGTTGTTGACAGTAGAGATCTAAATTTTGGTTTGACCATACAGAAGCAACTCAAAATAAATTATTCCTTTCCAGTACCAGCAAATACACGGTAGAACCCTCCTGGCCGTAAGTCCTGGTGTGGCCACCGTTTGAGCTGCTTCACCCCGCTTTGACCACGATCGTTTTCGCACAATATTGTATGTGACTCATTTCTCATCCTCAGTCACCATCCGTTTAAGAAATGGGTCGATTTCATTCCGTTTGGCCAAGGCTTCGCAGATGGAAATTCGATGTATCATGTTCTTTGATGTTAATCGGTGTGGCAAACAAACATCGAGCTTCTTTTTGAATCGAACTTTTCGTAAATGGCTTAAAACTGTTTTATCGTCAATCTTTAATTCCTGGGTGATGCTACGACTACTAACATGCAGTTCAACTTCGAATATTTGTGATTTTATCGACATTTTCGACGACGAGCCTGCCTGTGCGAGGTGCACCTTTAACATCAAAAATGCTTAAACAAAATCGACGAAAATAAAATTGCACGTAATTAGCTGATACAGTATCTCGGCACTAAAAACACCATTCATAATTTCAGCCACCTGGGGGGCTTGCATTTTCACCTTTATGTAAAATGTACCAAATTTTCTCTTTGTTGACTTCCATTTTAAACATCCTGTAACTCACGACTGAATGGAACAAACAAAAAACAACAAAATTTTTTAGTATGAAATGTCATCTTGACAACGAGCATAAAATTGAAATTGTTAGATTGATACTTCACCAGATATCGACACTATAGCCATTTACCGTAAAAATAATGGATTTCTTTTTCCCCAACCTAATATATTAATCTTCTTTAACGAAGAAAATTATTTTTCAAGCAGAAAGAAATACGTCAAGTTCCAAAAGCTAAGGTACAAGTCTTTCCTTTCTTCAACATTTGATACAAAAATTTGCGATTTACCTTTTTCACCTTTACAGAAAGTGCATTTCTTTTTATATTTACATGTGCTCAATGTGAAGATTATGTAAAATTCAGACTGTTATAAGTATAATAACTGTTGAAGCGCACAGATATTTCTAGAAGCGTTTTATATTCATTTGTTTTCAATCTAAGTACAAAAGATAAGTTGCACCTGGACTCTTGGAACATGTGTATACATTTTAAGAACTTACTTTCGAGTAACTCCATGGTCAGTGAGGAATCTACACATGAAACCCAGTTCGGATTTTCCGTGCAAGCTTGGATCTAAGTAAATGTCAAACTTATGTCATATATAAAAATAATGCATACTAATAATACTTATTCAATACTCTATTAACAAGATTTTAATTATAATTTCAGTTTTAAAAAACTAAAAAAAAACACACCCTTTTATAGTTAATCGAACTAAATTGTAACTTAATCATTTAGCCACCAAATCTGGAATTAGTCGCCAAATCTGGAAATGGGATCTAGAATTAGTCGCCAGATGGGGGAAGGGATCTGAAAATGAGAAATGGTTAATCCTGATGGTCCTAATCAGGAAAATGGAACAAAATTATTAAATTATTGAACTGTCATCGGTCCTGGACAAGTGAGCAAAATTTCGAATTAATCTAACCTTTTAAAGTGGCTGAAAATTGAGTTCAAAGATTCCGTTACATACAAGTGAAACTTACAATAGGGTGTTAAAAAAACGCGGTCATTAAACATGATATTAAAATTGAAACGATCTATCTCACGAGGTCTCCCTCTTATTAACTCGTGTTTTTCTTTAAAATGTTATTGAAAGGTTTTAATTGTCACCACCTTCAAGAAGAAATGCTATATGCAGAAGGGAAGTAACACACAGTGATTAGGAGTGGAGCTAGATAATAATAGTAATATCGAACCAATATTTCCGACTGCGTTAATATTACTTCCTATTAGCAATATTCAAGACATCTTTCAAGTAGATTCCGTGACAGTGAGGATGTTTATAAGGATTGTATCAGTGACTGCATTCTTAAAGGTTATGTAACAAAGAGTAATTCTTCATAATGTTTCGTTGTAAACTTTTTTATAATATATTTCGCTCTTGCCATACATGATGGATATAGTTCTGTGTAAAAGTTTTCAAATCCTGGCAACAGACAGGCCGCTGCATGTGATCAGACATAGATCGTGCAGCGGTATCAGCCTGTTCATTACCAAGTATACCCACGTGTCCAGGTACCCAGGAAAAAATTATATGAAAACCTTTTCTTTCCAATTTTCGCAGAAGAATAAGTATTTCGATCACAGTAGGGTGTCGGCGTTCTGTTAAAAAGTGCAAGGATTCTAGAGTACTCATGCTGTCAGTGTACACACAAAAATGACGGTGGTTGGAAATTAATATATGTTGAAGTGCGATAAGAATGGCAGTTAATTCTGCACTAAAGACAGACATGGAATTATGTAGGCTAAAACTTAAAATGATATTATTAAAAACAACACCACACCCAACATGTCCTACAGCCTTCGATCCGTCCGTGTAGACGGGTAAATATGAATCCAAGAGCATAATTATGAAGAAAATCATCTAATGTGGTGTCCCCAGTTACCTTATGTGAACATCATTGAGTGTTTGTAGGGTTTTTTGGAGAACAAAGTCCGTACTCGGATTCCTCCTCAAAGCACAATATCTGAACTTGAGACGGCCCTGCCCGAGGAATGGGTGCGAGAGAGAATTCCTATGAACTTTGTTCAAGACCATTATTTGTTCATCCCACGTCGAATACAAGCTGTCATTCAGACCAAAGGTTACCATATTATATTGTCCTATACCTGTATTTTTGTCTTTGAATGGTGAAATGGTTTCCATACACCTACTTACAAGTCGTGTCTACGTCAAAATCTTTCGGGGGAAGAGTCTGTTCTGTATACTTCAGGGATTTCGCCACAAAATGATTACCTTGAAACTAGACTATTACATTTTTGTTTTTTCGATAAGGCTAAGTAAAGCGAGCATAGTACTCTTTTAAAAAATACTAAGTGTAAAATTCTGAAATGTTCTCACATAAAAATAAAACATAATTCATAAGAATCAATTGTTATACTAAACCACGCGAAACTAATAAATGTCATTAAATAAACATCTAATCAAAATATATTAATTTTAAATCACAAGAATGGTCTTCGATTTTCGTTGATTTAGAGGAGAGACTTTTCAATATTTTTTTTGTAAAAGTGAGACCTACAATAGGTTTTTGCTATATATGCATGTGTGTGTTTCCTATTTTTACTGCATTAAGACTACACAGTACCCTTTTTCAAACAATTTTTTGGAGACACTAAGAGTATATATATATATATATAATTTATGTATTATATTCATATTATATTACTAAGTTGATTCTGAGAGAAAAAAAGCTTCGATTTGTGGCCGCGGTAGCCGAGTGGTATAGGCATCGGATCGTGGCTTGCCTGGTTAGGAGTTCGAGCCCAGCACCACTAAAGAACCACCGTGTAAGGCAGCGATGCACGTTAAATCTGTCGAGAGCTCAAACTTCCTTCCGTTGGTGCGGTGTGGTAGATAGGAGAGAGGAGTGCCAGCTCAGGTGTCGTCCATGTCACTTGACCATGGTCCAAAATTACGTGGTCCGTCGCCAAAAGCCCTCATGTAGCTGAACAGTGCGACGCCAATATTCAATCAATCAATTTGAGAGCAAAAAGTCTGTGTGTGTGATCAGCCATTACCTTAAATTTTTTTAAAAAATTAAGAATTTTTGAAATTTTCCAAACTGTTATAAAATGTTCAATTTTTAAACTTTTTTAGTCATTTTAAGTGATTTATGTCCCTTGGATTATTGCAAATAAAAGTTAGTACGGATTTAAAAATCTGTTCTCTTGTTGATTTTTAATAGTTATTTTTCTAGTTAAACCTGCAAAAACCACAAATTTTTTAAAAATTTTAACTTAAGCATTTTTTTGAAGAATAACTAGAGATTTCAGAATATATATATATATATATGAATCCATACTAACTTTTACAGAACATACGTGTGGGAGTATATACAAAAAATTTTAAGGTTCTATGGAGGACAGAAAAAAAGCCTTATTAGGGATTAGAAAACACCTACATCCTCAAAATTAAAAGTCCGAGAAAAACGCATTTAAAGTTTGTAAAAGTATAAAACAAAAACTAATTATGAGTGTAATACTCTAACTTTTTAATGTTATTTTCCAACTTCTGTTTTATAACAAAACAGTATTTCAATTAATTATGAATAAAAACATTTTTTTTAAATTCAAAATATATTTTTGCATAATGTTGATAGAGTTTCTTACGACAATACGTTATTTAGACTAATCTTAAAATATTTTCACAAAATTTTTGAAACTCGAAAAGTTTATGTACATTATAATAAGGTACTAACTTAAGCTACAAATCACCAGTTTTTTACATAAAATTTAATTTTATTATGTTTAGATAGGGAAGGTTTAGCTAGTTTTAAAGTCACCCAACAAGAGAGAGAGAGAGAGAGAGAACTCAAATATCATAATATAGTACTACTGTATGTTTACTTTAATGTTGTTTGGCACACCATGGAAAGATTCAGTTTTATCTGCAATACTTGTAGTCGGAGTACTTGTACGGGGAAGCCTTATTGCTGTATCAGTGAAGGGCTGGTTTGTCGATATATCATTTTCAGTAGTATTCCATCTCTTCCAAATAATGTTTCTCATAGCAACCTGATAAAGTTTTGGCCATGCAATTTTCTCAAAAGGGAAAAAAATACTGAAAAAACTTTTAAGTTATAAAGGGTGTTTTTTTTTAGAGGTATAGAATTTTAAATTGCAATAAAACAACGATGTATTATTCGATTGACATGAATTTTTTTTATTCGAAAGATAATCTTGTGGCATTACATTTTAAATATGATCAAGCAAGGCGTAGATTCGTCGAATGGGCCCAAAACGAGATTGCCGTTGTTCCCTATTTTCATAAGTGAATTTTGTTTAGCGATGAAGCGCACTTCTGGTTGAATGGCTACGTCAACAAACAAATATTTGAACAATTGCATTTAAGAATGGTTTTCCTCCATTGTTTTGACACATGAACAAATAAATGTAAGGTAAATATATTGTTGAAACATTATCGTTCTGCTCTTAAATTTCTGTAGATAATCCTCTGTTAATATAGATGTGCCATTGTTAATTGCCACTTAGATTTTCCATTGTTAATTTTTTTTTTTCAAATTTTAGGAATTAATAGAATTATACTCTGCTGGACAATTGCTAAGGACGGATCACAAATTGCTATGTAGCATAACATTAAGCGAGACATGAGGCCTAGTAGGATAAAATATAGTTACCACACTGTTTAGACATTAGAATAAAGAATATTTATTGTTCTGGAAAGTACAAAAGCTGTGAAACATCTGAAAGGAAAAAAAAATGTTCATTTGATCTGCGTACGGAGAAATGGAACAATGCATCTAAAAGTCAGCAGGCACCTTAAAGAAAGGTATCAGTACGAGATATGTCCACCGTGGAGTGTGATGCAACATTCCACACGTCGCACCATACTTTGCATAACATTATCCAGCAGCTGTTGAGGCAATTTATCCCATTCCTCTGTGAGTGCACGGATGAGGGTGTTCTTGTTTGTCGGAGGATAGTTTCGACCAGCAACTTGCCTCCCCAAAGCATCCCACACATTTTCAATGGGGTTTAGATCTGGAGAACGCGCTGCCCATACGAGACGTTGAATACCCTCGCTGTCTAGACAATCCTGAACAGCGAGTGTTCGATGACATGTTGCGTTGCCGTCCATAAAAATAAATTTATCACCGACAGCACCACGGAAAAAACGAACATGAGGAAGTAGAACTTCATCAATGTATCGTTGGCCCGTCATAGTCCCATTCGCAACCACATGTAGGCGCGTGCGGCCATTGATCATGATGCCGGCCCACACCATGATACTGCATGTCGGATATCGGTCCTTTTCCTGGATATTTTCTGGACGATAAGCAGTACCACTCTCGTGCCAGATCAGTTGGCGTCTACAATCCGATGACAGACTGCACCTACTCTCATCTGAGAATAGTACACATGCCCAGTCCTGTTCAGTCCAATTGTGATGCTCACGACACCATTGCAAACGGGCAGTACGGTGCTGTCTGGTCAATGGGACACACACAATAGGTCTGCGTGCGTATAGTCCTCCTCCCCTCAAACGTCTGGCAACAGTTTTTCGGGAGATTTGCTTTCCTGAGGCAGCAAGAAACTGATTTGCCGCCTGCTGAGCTGTGGTGCGCCTGTTCCTTTTTGCTGATAGGACGATATATCTGTCTTCTGCAGGCGTCGTACTTCTAACACGACCTCCCCCGTGCCGTGTACTACACATTCCAGTAGTTTTAAATGACTTCCACAGCCGTGAAACAACACTGTGAGCGATGTCGGACTCCCTGGCAACATCTGTTATTTTTCGCCTTTCTTCTATCTTTCCAATAATTCGGCCACGCATAAAATCATCTATGTGATGTCGGGAAGACATGCCAAAAATTTTAAGTTCGTCTATTAAATCTTTCCTGTAAAACTTTGACTTTAAACAACAACTGTCCACACGCGTCAAAACCTTTAAAGCTCTTATGAATGCTATCACGTGATGAGCAGACGTGGGGAAAAAATTTGCATACTCATACTTCTTCTTACTAATATCCCGCACTTATTCTAATTTTCCACATTTTGCTTCCTTTCATTTTGTGGTTGCTATGGATGATAGTGTTGTCCGTCCTTAGCAATTACCCAGCAGTGTATATATAAAGAGTGTTTTTTTTTCAGGTATAGAAGTTTAAGTTGGCATTACTTTCCAAGATGGCGACCGATTTAACAGCTGTCAAGTGATTTATTCTCAGTTTGGTTTGGCAATTCATCAAAACGATCATCAAGCAAGGCGTAGATTCGTCGAATGGGCTTAAAACGAGATTGCCGTTATTCCCGATTTTCATAAGCGAATTTTGTTTAGTGATGAAGCGCACTTCTGGTTGAATGGCTACGTCAACAAACAAAACTGCCGCATTTGGAGTGAAGCTAATCCACAAGTGTATGTCGAAACACTGTTACATCCAGAAAAACTCACTGTTTGGTGCGCTTTATGGGCTGGTGGAATCCTTCTTCAAAAACGATGAAGGCCACAACGTTACAGTCAATGGTGATCGGTATAGAGCCATGATTACTAACTTTTTCTTTCCTGAATTGAACAATCATGATGTCCAGGAGCTGTGGTTCGGACAATATGGCGCAACATGTCACACAGCTCGTGCCACAATCGATTTATTGAAAGACACGTTTGGTGACCGCGTAATTTCACGTTTTGGACTTGTGAATTGGCCTCCAAGATCTTGTGATTTAACACCGCTAGACTATTTTCTGTGGGGCTATGTAAAGTCATTGGTCTATGCGGATAAGCCACAAACGCTTGACTATCTGGAAGACAACATTTGCCGTGTTATTGCCGATATACGGCCACAAATGTTGGAAAAAAGTCATCGAAAATTGGACGCCCAGATTGGACTACATCCGAGCCAGCTGTGGCAGCCATATGCCAGAAATCATATTTAAAATGTAATACCACAAGATTATCTTTCGAATAAAAAAAATTCATGTTAATCGAATAATACATCGTTGTTTTATTGCAATTTAAAGTACTATACCTCTAAAAAAAACACCCTTTATAAACTACTTTAAAACAAATTGCCCAGAAATCAAGCTTACTTAAGTAATTATGAGAAGTAAAAAAAAAGAACATATTCAGGCAGAAATGATTTTATCAATGAAAATTGAAATATTAGTGACTATTTTTTTTTCACACTGAAAGAAATGCTTTCCTAAAGAATAATTTTAATTAATTTAATTCAAGACTGAAAAAATGCTTCAAAATGAAACCGAAACCAAAACCTAAGCTCAGAAAACTTCAAATATCTTAAACTATGTTGTTGGCAAGGGTCCCAATGATATAGGCCTCAAGAAAATGTAAAAAATTCCGACCTTTTACAAAGTTGTAGTTCATTGTGTAGTCTTAACACAATGTTTGCTTTTCATTGTGTTCTAGTCAAAAAAAGTAGATACCTTCAATGTATTTTGCAATCCTAATTATGGGTAAACTGTTCCCAGCTCAGAAAAACCAACAGTGCCCATGACTTAACCCATTCAATTTATGCAATTGATTCACTTTTAAAATTATGCTTGTCATTTTTTTTCTATATAATTGAATTCTAATTGAAACATATATAATACATAATATAATTCGGGAGAAGATGCCAGTTTATTAATAATACTTTTATGCGTCGATAGATGGCAACTTTGAGCCTCTGGTGTGAAGAGTCTGGCCCGACATTGATTTAGCGTGTGAATTTATCTGAATTAATCGGCCTTAGTTTTCGATCTTTTGAACAGTTAAAGTGGTGAGAATAACTTTTATAATATTCCCTTCCTCATATTTAAAGTCTATAAGCGTACTTGTTATTTTAAATAAGATATTAGCAATATAAGTAAGTTACACATTATGTTACACATACGATGCATGTAGAATGCAGCAATAAGGAAAGAAGTGTGTTGGGGCATCTGCCCCCTATATATGGGGAAGATTCCACATGGTTTAGAAATAAATGAAATGAACTTAATTTTTTTTCCATTTTATAACACTGTATACTATTGTATAAAATATAGCTACAATTAATAATTAGTCTGTGAGGATGACACAGGAGATCCCCATAGGACGAGCATGTGCCAGGGTTGAAGTTGACTACTCCAGCCTACTGTAGACCGTTCTACAGGAAAATTCGTTTTTAGCAATCTAATTATGAAGAAATTTCTTTTGTTTGTTTTTCTATAGTTATTGTTATTTCACATTTAATTTGGTAATGTTTAATTTATTTTTTCATATACCGTGGTGTTGTTGCATCTTACTCCATGATAGGAGGCAACTTCCCCCATATATGGAGGAAGATGCCACAATTAAATGAATTTCTTTAACAGTAAATTTCAAATTTATTTTCATACTAAGAAGAGAATTAACTTGTACACATAACCAATTGAATATTGAGAAATAAAATGTATTTTTTTCATGGTTTTGTCATTTCAATTTTCAATGTACTAATAGAAAAATCCTTAACTGTGGCGTCTTTCCCCGAATTACCTTATTTAAAACAAATAATAAAATAATAAGTGACAATTTGTAATTCCTACAAAGTAAAGAATGAAGGAAATTAGATTTCAAAAAACATATCAAAAACCATCCAAAATATAAGTAAAATAAGTGGTGCAAAAGAACATCCTACTAAGATGGGATAAAAACTAAAAATGCAAGAATCTGAGGAGCTGAGCTATTTTAATTGAAAATACAGGAAGAGGCATTGGGCTAAAATGGAGAATAATTATGATTTCTGAAGCTGTCACTGATTTAGGACAGTAAAATAGGGTTAAGCAATGCTTTATGTGGATCCGTCTTCCCCTTTCAGTACAAATTTTCGACATAATCAAAAAACAGAGTACTCTTATAGTTTTTAAACTTATACTTAAATAAAAATCTACTAAAAGTTTCGTTAAGCGAGGATTATATCAGTCACTGTTTACGATATAAATTTTAAACCCTATTGAGTTTTTATAGAATATTTAGATTCGTTATGGCTTGAAAATTCTTTAGCTTTTTTTCTGCAGCTATCTGAAATAACTAAGAAAGTATTCAATGGTGGAAGTCCAATATTAAAAGTAATTTTTAGGAGTGATACGTACCAGTTCATATTTATAAAAAAAACAGTCTGTACACCACACAAGTGCTTAAAAAATGCAAGCATCATCAACACAAATAAAAAGTTACAGGCAAAGATTTACAAAGAAAATAATCGATTTAAAATCGAAACATGTGTTAATTAAGTCATGAAAGATAAGCCAACAAAATTGCGTATAAATTCGACCTGCAATTGCAATTTTTTTTATGAGTTAACTTAGAAAACTAATAATATCCTAGTAAGTTCTTTCGAATAATACAAACACTCATTTGTGAAGAGATGTATGCCTGTGTTCTCTTTTTCAGGTGCCTGTTTTGAGACACTATTTCTATCCTTCACCAAGTTAATATATATCCATATGAATTATATTAAAATTTTAATACTAATATATTTGGTAATAAATTGTTAATTTGTTATTACCTTGTAATCGAAAATCTTGCACGCTGCATGTATGCAAATGCATGCTACAGCTTTCGGTGAAAATGTTAAACACAATGTTGTGTTTATTATGCTAAAACAGAAAAGAAAAAAAACATATTTATAAAACAACTACTAATACAATATTTCTAAGTAAGGAAAACTTTTCATATCAAAAAAATTTTTAACTAAAAAAAGTTCAAAGTTACCTAAGTGTAGCAATTTCATATGAAGCTTTTAAGAGTTCTTCAGATGCTGAAAAATTGAGAAATAAAATGGAGTAGGTATGGTGTTTATCTTTCACAATTTGAAAAACAAATTAGGAATACACTTTTTAGAGTTGAACAGCAGAATAGATTTTGGAAATATTTTAGTAATTAAGATAGTGTTACTTATATATATATATAACATAACAATTACTGTACAAAATACAGTTGAATATTTTTAAATAGGTTAAACTCGAATAATATTAACAATGTTCATGTTCCCAATAATACTTTTCAGGCATTTTATTTGTAAAACAAATAAGAGAACCTTCCAATTTATTGTGCCCTGAGTTTAAATATTAAAGATTAATCAGAATCACACACACAAACAAATATTTCTATTTAACTGTTTTTATCTACCGTTGCGAAATAAGTAGATAAAGAAATACACCGGTGAGCGAGAGTAAAGAAACAAATACATTTTCGTGGATTTCTCAAAATCTACTGGGAACCCATTCAAGTAAAATTTCGTGTGAAAATACTGATATCACTAAATGATGGTAAGAAAAATAATGATTATCACTCATACTCATGATTTATGCGCATGAATGCATACCAGTCCAAAAGTGGTGTAACAAGATGGCAATTGTGGAGAGCTTAATAATCATCGCTCCGGAGAGCGAAGCAGCTCTCATAAGGATTTCTAGTTTTGACAACGAGGCTAATAATTAGATCTTCGAACAAAAAATTCCCCTCTTTGACCAAAAAACTTTTGATCTCAGGGAGTGTTTTAATAGAATGCAATTATTTTGCCATGAACATTCCAGTCATGTATGCGTCAATGGTCTCCAACCCCGGACCTCTACAGGTCCGTGGTTCAAATGGTACCAGGTCACACAAGGAACATTGAATTATTTCTATTTTATTGATTGTAGTGTATTTCTCTCGGATTTATGCAACTTTCCATGAAGAAGAGGTTAACTTGGAGCCCAGAGACGTCTTCCAAGGCCGCACACACTAATACCACACTCACATAAAGTCGTGACATCATGGCATATAAAATATAAGCAATCAACGTCCCCTCCCTTAGCAGACCATGGTAAAATTATCATTTGATCACCAGTCAGTGGTGATAAAAAGGTTGGGAAGCACAGCTGTACCTTATTCAGGTTCGCAGATCAGATTGGTCGACCTATTCTCAAAATATCACAGTTTCAAGGTATTCTTGAACCAGCCAAGCCCCGTTTGCCCAACATCATTAACTTCAAAATTGAAATGGGGCCAATTGCCCGCCTGAGAAGCTTCCGATATGATTATAAGTCTCCTCCACGTACTTCACAGCGGTGAAGGAGCTTTCTTGGAAGTACAACATTTTAATGTGCGCATCACCCAACACGCCGATCTAGATCATAGAACCAACATTGACATAACTACTCACTTTCGTGATACTAAAGGGATAGAGCTAACTCTCTAGTTCTCCCAAATATACACATACTTAGCGAATCAATGTTCAGACTGAATATCGACTCATAATGGAACAAAAAACAGAATCGGCTAAAAAAATTTTATTTTGTCTAAAATACGTGGAGAAAAATCTTTTCAATTATAAAAGGGGGGAGAGAGGCAAATGTTAGATATTCAACTTTAATATCACAATGAAGTAAAAAAGTAAGGACACCGATAGAGCTTTAAACCTTTTATTAAGTAACATTTATTATAATTTTCAAACACTTTCAACCGATGAATAAGAGTTAAAATCTGTTATGTAAGAAATTTTTGATGGTTATATTGGTGATGATTTCAATTAAATTCAGAGCTACGCTACTTGTAATTAAAATTCTCCAACTATCCCGAATCTTTTAAGTAAGTAAAATAATCTTTTTGAAAATACTTTCAATATTCCAAAACATTTTAAGAACTAATTATGCTATGGAAAACTCCAAAGCTTGCATAAATCAAGAGACCTACGAAAACAAATTTTCAAATTATGCATTTTCAGTGAATTTTAAAAAAAGTTTCCATTTCTCAAGCATATGGTGATCATTTGTTAGACTATGCTACCATGTTTGAGAAAATGCAAAGCAAATAAAGTATCCACTCTATCTTTGCAAGAATAATGCACCTCGTTTTTAAATAATCAATAAATGGGACATTAAGTACTATTTTATGGAAATGTTAAATGATACTTACCTTTAATATTTTGGCACACCAACATCACGAATGGATGTGGATGTATCACATCGATACAAAAACCTGAAAAAGGATTGACATCAATATGCAACTATATGTAGTCAATTTTTATTTTGACTTAATAATGCATTAACTCTAAAAAATATCCACTCTTATTGAAAGTACACGATCTGAAGAAGGGGGAAATATTTGAACAAAAAACATCTTCCCTTTTTTCATAAAATGCAGTAAAAATTATTATTATAAACAGATATTATTATAAATATATTTTTTAAATTCTATTATATATCTGGAAATGTTGAAACAATGAAATTCTACTTATACATTAGATTTCGTGGTATCTGTTGAGAGCGCTAAATATATGCTCTTTGTTTATTGATTACTGATATTCTGTATGTTAAGAGCATAAAACAGCATTGGATTGACTAGGCAGTGGGGAGGGGGGCAAATTATTATGACACCTTAACACTTACGCGGAGATCAGAGGAGTTCTTGTTATTACAGGGCGAGATAGCCATTAAAAGGGAATGAAAAAGTATGAAGCATCAATTGCATTGTGTTGCTTGCGAAAAAATGAGGGGAAAAAATTAAAGTGGAATGTGTGAACGTGCTCGAAGCGTCAAATCCGTTGTCAGCAAAATGGCTTCAGTTAAATGTTCGAGAGAGGCAGTTACGAATATTTGCAGAGACTGGATTATCAAGCTGGAAACTAGGTCTCCACGTCAGACCTGTGGTCGTCACAGATTCCCGAGTGCTCGTTTTGAAAAAAGAATTGCGAAATTTATCCAGTCGAACAGAACAGCAATTTGCACATCACATTACGGGAAACCTTAATCAATAAGCTAGTACGAACGTCTCTCAACGGACTGTTCACCGCACACTACACCATATCGGCAATAGTAGCTAAGGACCCGTTCAAAAGACTTATTGTCAGCCTTGAACAAGAGTAGACGTTTCCAGATAGCGAAGGAGTACAAGGATTGGACAATAGATGACTGGAAAATTGTCAAATTGGCCAATGAATCTCCTTTTCAATAACATCATGCTGGTGACAGATTGAGAGTATGGAGGAAAAAAAACGAAAAAATCTGAGACCTCTCCTACATTGCTACAATTCTTCAAGCTAATGGAGGCAATAGCTTGAAGAGTGTGATGCTTTCTTGGCATTGCAAGGATCCCTTGACTCGCGTGGAAGAATGCCTGATTGCGCAAAAACATTTCAGTATTAACCTGCTATTTAATGGTGTACTTTGCCGGGGAGGGCTGTATTCAGCAGAACAATGCTCCCTGTCAAGCAACTAAAGTCTGTAGATTGTTCGAAGAGCATAACAAATACATTACTTGTTTAATTGATCCCTGCACAATAACAATGTGAGAAGATATCGAACAAATATCGGACGGATGGATGCAGTACCATCCAATTTAAAGGCAGTGAAAAGTGTAATTCATCGGTTATAGTCTCAGGTTCCTCATATCTTCTACGAATATCTCATGGAGCAAAAGAATTGCAGTTATAAGGGCAAGAAAATGCCCAATATTGCATTCAAGGAGTGGTCATAATTTCGCCACACAGTAATGTATGCTAAACATCCTCCTGGAAGTATTTCGAATTTTAACGCTCCTTTTTTTCCTACTTCCTATCTTCAATTTCCAATTATAAGAAAAACTATCGAGAATCTTCGACTTTTTGATAATCTCTTTGCATTCTCGGAACTAGGTACGAAAAATTTGTTTTAGAAATAGACCTTTCCTTATTGCAATCATTAGCCCATACTTTATTAAGGTTAACTTTGTGTCCTTTACTTCCTTCTAAATAGTTTTGATACATGCCTCTACAAAATAACTAGGTAAAATTTTCTGAAAAATATTTTAAAAATATTTACCTAAGGCTGAGAGCAAAATCTCTTCGTGAAAGAGAACTGACTTCATTTTTGTAGAATAAGACTGAAAACAAATTCACACACATTATTGAATAATTCAAGGCAAGAAGCTAAAATATACTCAAAGTACTACACATAAAAATATTTACTCTTATCTCAAACAAAGGATATATTGAAAAAAAAAAAAAAAGATTTGACTAGATTTGTGACATAATTTATAGTAACATTAAAAATTCAATGCAACTGAGATTCTTCTTTACTTCAATTTTCTCAGTTGCTTAAAATTTAGATTCAAATAGAAATTGAACTCTTGCAAAAGCCGATATGTTTGGATGAACAAAAAGCAGATGCTTCTAAAGACACTAAAAGCCTGATACTTCTGTGAGCTTTGAATGACAATTTTAGCATTCAAAATATTTTGAGTTTAATTCAACCTGGATAATTAGATGGTAACTTTTGTAGTATCTAGTGATCGGAAAAGAAAAAATTTACTTTTGTTCCATTCTTATGCATATACACTGCTGATCATTAAAATTGCAACTCCAAGAAGTGACCAAACAGACGTCAAATAGGCATTGAACAAAATCATTGGATTTACAGATAATTTGCATTTAAGCTCAATCGAACCACACAGAAAAGAGAAACGATATCTCAAAATCCGTATAAATAAAAACTTATTCAAAGGGTTTCTCATTCGAAAATCGTATTTGAAAGTTGATTGAGAAAATATCGTGTTGTGCCTCATGTAAGAAGGAGTAATGATTAATAGCTGTGTCGGGATTCCATAGCACCGGCATCGCAACCTATCGTGACCATGGTATATCTTTTCGCGATATTACTACTTGTATTGGTCGGAATCTAACGGCTGTTGTATAATCGATGGGCTTTTTTTCCCGCCAAGGAAGACCGAGCTCACCCAATAAGGACTAGAGAAATGTATATCATTCTCCCCGGAGAACGTTTACCAGCCCACTGGGCAGCTTTATTTGAACATAAGACATTAGATATGTGCAACACAAGACACTTTAAAGTTAACCATTAGAATCAATGGGTTTTAAACTCATACTAGATGTCATTCCAGATCCCAACGGCCTTCCTATCTTAACACCTGAAAGGATAGACATGCTGTTAGGTCTGATTCAAAGGATCACACAGCTGTTTCACAGACTTTTGGTCATGAAATGGGTTTGTTTGCAGCACGACCAGCATTCGCTAGGACAGTACGTCATCAATAATGATACGGCGACCATTGTTGTGGGTTTTCTTGATACTGCAACACAGAGACATGCGGTGATAGAGGTACATCCAACGACAAAACTGCAACCAGAAGTGACAAGGAGCGCAATTTGGATGGCTCCATGTCTGGAGATACCAAGGTGAACGCATGTTGCTTGTTTGTATTTGATATCGTCATACGGACCCTGCATTTGGTGCAATGATGGAAGCAACTATTGAGTACACGACACAAACACTTTCAAAAAATCGATTTCAACAGCAGTTCTGAAATTTTAGAGCTGGCAGCTATCCTTTATCTTTGAGGCCGCAAGGCATCCATTTTCAGCTAGACCGTAACACAAGTACACATGATGCTATTTGTAACCTGAAAGAGGGTATTTTTACTGCTATCCCTGCCTTGTGTGTGTGTGCACGCGTTCCCCAAATCTCTCGTTCATTGAAATTTTCTGGTCTTGGGTTGTAGAGACTGGTCCGCCACCACTCTACAGCCACTAAAATTGATGAAGTGGGGTATAGACTTCAAATGGTGTGGAATGATTTCCTCTTTTCATATGTATTCAATTAGGCTCGATATTTAGCCGGACTAGAGCAGTTTTAGCTACCAGAGGTGAAAGGGCAGCTTTGTTTACCAACATCGAACAGAGTGTATACTCACAATCTCCAACAAATTTAATCATGTTTCCTCCCTATTTACGCTGTATATGTACAATAAGTAAAGTTTTGTTGTTGTTTTCCTTCCTGGGTTTTCCGTTTTCAGTTTTAATAGCCAGCAAAAATATAAATAAATTCTCTTTTTCCCCCTACAATATTTTGCGCCCTCAAATCTCTTGCACTCTAGGCACGGACCTAGTGTGCCCAGGCGGAAAGGCAGCCCTGGCTGTAAGTTTATGTTCCAGAAAGAAAGTTCTTAGATTTTACGCATACAACTACAAAGGTTTAGCCAAATTATAGATATGCGATATGCATGAAAATTTTATAGTGACATTTTGAATTGATTAGCATAAAAGAATGTAATACTAGTGAATTTAATAACATTGAAAATAAAGCATAATATAATATATTAAGAATTTTTTTCTACAAAAGGACTTAAAATACTCGAAGAAACATTAATGATGCACTGATAAATTAAGTGTGCATCGATAAGTGGCGCACATATGAACTTTTCAGGAGGAGGGGGGGTCCGAGGGTCGAAAACCTACTATTCTCGTATCATATTCCAATTAGTTACTAAACATATTTCAGATTTTGTCGGGAACAAAAAAAAGTAAAAAATAAATTATTAAATGAATAATTAGCATTAATAATAAAATAAATCATTGACAACAAATGCTAAAATAAATTTTACATACTTTATACATACGATTATTGACAATCGAAAAAAATAAAGTGCATGTCCTGACCCATGGAGCCCTCCACCCCTTTTGTGCAACACTGACATTGATTAATCATCAGACCTTCATTCTGCCTTTCTACGAATAAGGATACAGGTTTGTGAAAGAGCAAGAACGCCCTTACTACACAATATATAACACTTGGAAGCAGTAGTGCACACAGGAATTTTTCAAGTGGGGTGACCTGGGTCGAAAGTCCACCATTCTTGTAACATGCTCCTTTTGATTTTGCCGATTTTCGGGAACAAAAAACAGTCAAAAGCTAATTATTAAATAAATAATTAGCATTAATTAATATAATTAATCATTAATAACAAGTACTTAATTAAATTTTCCGTACTATTTACTTAGAATTATAATAAAACGGGAAAATAACCAAGGGGTTTGGGGGTGGCAGACCCCTAGGACTACCCCCTTGTGTGCCACTGTTTGGAAGAAAATCCATTTCAAATTCTCTATTATGAGCATCTACTTCAATTAATTCATTAATTTTGAGTGTGTAAATATATTTAAAAACACTTTTATTGATATAAGCGTCACCTAAATGAAAGTGTTACTACAGTCGGTTTGATAAATGGTTTAATGTTGTAAATATAAATTAGTACCCAAAGGAAACAGGGCACATCACGTGGCAGCATTGACTTTCGTATCGTTAGGAGGCATCCCTGACGCGAACGATGCCTTTTAACATGCTCCCACGCGCACCTCTCTACGCATCTGGCGGGATCTGATGATGTCGCATACATTCCCAGCCCTCTGCGCTCTCTTTAGGGGCATGAGCGGTCATCTTTCTCTTCAAATGGCAGAGTTATTATAGCAATGGCACTTTCATTGGTGCGACCTTTCTATATTACACGAAAATACTTTATTTACCCTGTTGGATGATAAATCTTGAAAAAACCGTTCTGCTTAGTACCAATATAATGTAAAACATATATGTCTTTTCGAAAGTTATCTGACTTGAATTATTTTTCTCAAAAGTGTAAATAAATCTGAAGTAAATATATGTCGTAGTTGCGTGGTGTTAAATTTTATTTATATCAAATGAACAGGGGATGCAAAGAGCAAACCGAGGAACAGTTCCATAGAAGTGAAGGTGGGAACAGTTCATGTAAAGAACAAAATACCATACTTGGTTGTTGACAATTATTTTAACGTCTTGAAAGACAATTTTTATGGAGTTCTTGAAACAAAATAGCTTCCTCTTTCTTTAATGCATAATAAAGAAAATGCTCAAAATTACGATATGAAGAAAATGGAAATGTCAAAGAACACTATGAGTCAAATCTAGTATAAAGTTAAAACTGTACTTTTAATAACCCAAATCACACACACACATACGCCATTGGTGCACAAAAAGGAGGGTGCCTTGAGTCCAGACCCCCCCTCCCTCAAAGCCTTTGATTTTTTTTCTGATTGATTATAATTCTATGTATATAGTACGTAAAATCTAGTTAATTATTTGTTACTAATAATTAATTTTATTAATTCATTACAAAATCAAAAGAATATGTTGGGCGGTATACTGCAGCATGATACTAGAGTAGTGCACAATCGATCCTGGATCCCCCTCCTTGAAATATTTTTGTGTGCACGCTACTGACACACGCACATCCTACCTCAGATTTCATATCCATATGACCAGCACCGGCAGCATAGTTTCCTCCTTTGATTATTTGTTCAAGAGTCATATGCTGGTCGTGGACTTTAGCTGCTAAAAACAAAGCAGCTAAACAGAGGTCCTAGAAAGAGAAAGAGATATTATTAGTTGATAAAAATACAAAATTAAATTAATGTGCTTTCCAGAAATAATCAACGCAACTAAGCAAATAGAAGCACTGCGCTTGATTTCAAGGATATTTATCAGAAAGACTGTTCAGGCAACATTTATTACATGTATATGCTACCGGCAAAGTATGAATTCCGTCATTCTATAGAATGCCTAAAACTAGCCGGCAATGTATGAAATGATTCTTATTTCACACATTGCCTAGGCATTCTATTGAATGCCTAATGAGAAACTGGCAAAGTATGAAATACATCTCCGATCCACTTCGAATATTGTGTGGCAAGGCACGAGACTATAAACGCGTGCCTCGGGCTGAGAATTTGTCAGTTGAAGATTATAGTTTGTTCGTGAGTATCAAAATACTCAATTTTACTTAAACTTGTTCAGCAAAAAATTAATTTTTTGCTGTGCTGCATGCAAATAGAGAAGCAAGCTGTAGTGTTGGAGAAGGAGTCATGGTCTGTAGCAAGGGTCGGCAATCTATTACACATGGTACAATTATCAGTGGCACTCAGCATTACTCAACAAATTTGTCAATTTTTGAATGGCTGGAACTTTGTGATATTCCTCTTCTTGGGGGAATATCTCTCGGAGTATCAGCGTGAGCTAGAGGCGTAGTATTAACGAAAGAACTAGAATCAAACATTATCTTAATATATCTTTATTAAGATATTCAACTTAAATCTTTAACAAATTAAACTGTAATAATTAATGTGAGAGAATCTACGATGGCAAAATACGCAACACACGATATATATAGATAACCACTCAACCTAACTCAGACCACTATCAATAACTGAATCGCCTAAACTCAATTATAATACAATCACTGATTCTAATATTAAATATTCAATCCTACCTTGTTGCAGTCTAGAGAATCAATCTCACTAATATCCTAAAGACAATCTTGTATTAACTTGTGTGCACTGGGCTGCACATTGCTTCTCTATATCTTTATTATTCATAACTTCTAATCATCGCCACGTAACCTTATCCAAACTTGAACCACGAACTATATTAACATTCCTCTACTTGCCATCAACTGCCACAAATTGCCATCTCGCTTACTCTAACTTTCGATATTTAAAAGCTTGTTAATTTGCATCTTTCATTCACACTTCACTTCTTGGATTTGGTTGGAAAAGAGTTGCTATTAATTCTGACCCAAAGGACATGTTAAAGAAAAGACGCGTGAGCCCGTCACAACTTCATAAATCTTTAATCAGCCTTATTTGACAAACATCTCCAGAATTATGGAATATTAAGGAATTATGAAAAAATTTGATGGATAAGTCTAAAGGTAAATTTTCAGCTTTTTTGTAAATTATTGAATGCCATAGTTGGAAATATTTAATTGTTTGAAGAGAGAAAATAGCACGTATTCTGCTTTTCCACTTTTTTAGTTCTACATATCTAAGTAAAATATCTTTCCTCATATGAAAAATATTTCGAGTCCGCAAATAAAAAGAAAAAGTACTTTTTTTTACCTGAAACTACTAACTAGAAGTTAATAACTGATATACAAAAAGCCAAAATGACTACTATAAAGGAACCCAGGGCCTATTGGTTGCTGAATTGCTATGATGCGATGTTTGGTGAAAATAAAAATAAACTCATGCAACCTGTAACATCAGTAATCTACAGAATGATTCCCAACCACCGATCCGTGGATCAAATGGATCCTCTCAAGGAGTATTAAATTATTTCTATTTTATTTACAGGGGTGTATTTCTTTAGCGTTTGTTTGACTTTCCATGGAAATCACTTTATATATTATACAAAATCAATTTATATTCATTATTTGGAGTAGCTGAATTTTATTCTAAAGGTAAGTTTAAATACAATTAAATTATTAAGTCAAAACAATTTAAAATATAAACAACTTTCCACCCTCAGAGGGCCGTGGTAAATTTATCAAGCGTTGACCGGTTGTCGGGGATAAAAAGGTTAAGAAGCACTTCTATGAAATATTACGTCACGGATTCTGAGTCATTTTACGCACTTCATGGAGCTCATTTGGCTATTGGACACAGAGGGCGTGATAGAATTCTAAAAGAACTTTCAACCAAATACAAAAACGTTATGCGTTGTGAAATTTAACTGCATATCTACCTTTGTGAACCTTGCCAGAGAAAACAAATTATTTTTAAAAAAGGTGGGGTGCGAAATTTATGATTTTTTCCTGAATGTCAATATATTGGAACTTGTAACGAGAGAGTGAGAAAGATAGTTTCTATTGACTTGTAACTCCTGAGGGAATTTTAAGGGGGTCATCCATGTGATAGGTTCAAAAAATCATTTTTTTTTTTCAAATATTGCTTCCTTAAAATGTCTAGAATATGATTTTTAAAGTGATTTTTTAAAATTCGAAGTCGTTATAAAGAAGCAGCTGTTCGGAGCGCTAAGTTAAGATTTTCATTGTTTTAATAAGACTTGAAACTTTAAACGCGTTTTTCTCAAAACTGTGTTTTCCAAACTTCCCTCCATCGTATCTCAAAAAAAAAAAAGAACTGTTTGACCTAATGACTTTAAATTTATGGGGTGGTTAAATTTTGTGGTCTCAGCACAAATGTACGCACCAAATGGACTACCATTATTCCAAAATTCAAAATATTTCTTTTTTATAAAAACAAAATAAAAACCCCATGAAATTAGAAACTTTTCTTCAGAGGTCTACCAAATATCCAATTGTTATATTTTCAATTGAGTATAGTCCATTCTGTGCATTTAAGCTTAGATTAAAACAAAGTTAATTTTTTTTTTATTTCAAATAAGCCAATCAGCCGGAATCGTGCATGAAGTGAGTATCCATTTTTTCGCGGCAGGTGTGTTCAGAGCGCTGTAACCGCGTTCTATTGGATATTTTTTTTTGGGGGGGGGAGTTATATAATACTCTTAAAATACATATAAATAAGTAGTAAACAAAGTTTTATCTTTTTACCGGCTGCCAAAAAAAAAATCCCTAAAAATGCATGAAAAACAGGCCATCACGTGGGTGTGCAGCCCCTAAAGGCAAGTATATGCGAAATCATAATTTACTTTTTGACCTAAGAACTTGCTTAGAATTAAAGTTATTCCTGATCATGAAATTCCTCTTCTGTCAGTTGCAATTGATCATTCCAATGGAAGTGGCGAAGGATTCGTGAAATGCATGTGTAAAACAAATAACAAAACAAGAATGGTCTTTGCGTAAAAAATGTATGAAATGTAATTCCAAATGCCATACAAGTCTACCATGTTGCAATAAGTAGGTTAGATTTAAGTCCTTATTTTTTAATTCAAAATTTTTTTCCCTTAATAAGAAAGACCAAAATTTTGTTTGGTACAACTTTCTTTTTCCTTTACGTATTGTGAATAATTATTATTTCAGATTCTCTCATTATTTTGTCAGAGAGAATAACATTTATACTTTTTAGAAATGTACGTCATTGATATGATAGCCTCATAATAAGCTTATTTAATACTTTGTCTAAACAGCTTTGGTCATTCTATAGAATGTCTAGGCATTCTATACAATGGCCTAGACAAACTATGAAATAATTGTCATATTTCATACTTTGCCTAAAATCGTCCGGCCTTCAATAGAACGCCGGTCTTTCATACTTTGCCGGTAACATACATAAACAGATATTGATTTTAAACTAAAATGTATGGCTTTAAGTCCAGGCTAGTGTTTCATACTTTCGTTCAAATTAGTAGTTCTTCAAATGTGGTACGTGTAGCCCTACAACTATTTAGAGATGATATTAAATCTTATTATGTACAAAAGAGCTAGGAATACTGATTCAAAAAATAACAGGATTTGCTGATGCTGTCATAAAGAAAGGAGGAATTCAAACGTAAAATATGGCACGAATTTTTCGACAAATATAAAGTTAAACGATCTCAACGAATTTGACTTATTAATTATTATATAAGTGGCTCCATAGAGTTCTTCCCTTATTTTTAATGACTACATTAGTATATATAGAAGTGATGAATCCACGTTCCTTATAAGTTAATTTTGTTAACTTTCAACCACACAAATACACACCTTAACCATCTCGCATAACAACTAAAACTAATTCAACTCTGCCACTAACCAGAAGCCCGGGAATTGCTCTTTCTCTAAACAAGTGCACTGATTTCGACCACGCTCTGCCGAAGCCTTATACATACAGTGCGCATGCTCAACTCATGCCTTTGAATTCATATTGATTAGTTGAGTTTAATATAATGTAATATAAACAAAAATACAAGGCCTGGTGCATACAGTATGCATGCTCAAGTCATTGCTTTGAGTACATTGTGGTTAGTTGAGTTTAATGTAATATAATAAACTAAAAATACAATCATCAAATGCTTTATTTATTTAATTTAAGATCGTCCACAAACATATCAGTCACTTTCAGAGCTAGTCTTGAGTGGAGCTGTATTGCAAGTGCCAAAGTATTACATACATTGCGGGGGGGCTTTTAGCTTGCAGGCCCCAAGTCATTGATACGGTGGTAACTACTAATGTTGAACTCTTATCCGGAGGACAGAACACGAGACCTTTGGATCTGAAACCGAATAATTTAACCACTATACTAAAATGAGCACCTTAGTACGGAGGTTGTTACTGGCTTATATAGATGATACCGCTATACTACGTTCCTGACGACAGTCGATAATCTGTCCACAAGTCATGATACATTCCCACACTGGCCAATGAATTAGAAAACTTTGAGATTTGCATTCGAATGCGTGCTAGTGATGAAATGTGCATTTTTTATGAGGGCTACATGTGGTTAGAATGCATGTAAAAAAAAGTGTACGAGTGCTTTTCACGATGAATAGTGTAAAATGGGAAGAACGACAGCCATTTCACCATTTTTGTGCCCGTTTATCAGGAGCTTTAATTTCGAAGACAGCAAATTTCTCTCGGTACTCAAAAGCAGTCATATCCCAGATTTTTAAAAGTTGGAACCAGATCCTACAGTCCTTCTCTAGAAGACGTAATTGCGGTTCGTGATCGGCGTCGTCTTCAACGAATTGTGCGACAGAACAGGAACTCTACTGTGCTTCAATTGACGCAAATCATCAACTAAGATTCTTCACACTGCCTTTCAGCACAAACCATGTGTAGAGAATTGCAGAGGATACGAATGCATAGTCGTGCGCTTGTGATAAAAACATTCATTTCTCTCCGAAATGCAAGAATTCGTTTTCAGAGGTATCGGGAAAGAAAACACTAGACATCTGAAGATTGGAAATAGATAATATGCGGTCTGATGAACCCCGCTACACCTTATTTTGCATTGATGGAAGACGCAAAATTTCGCGAGATCACCACGAAATCATGAATCCATCTTGTTTACTCCCACTGTGCAAGGGTTTTATGAGAATATCATAATATGGGGCATATTCTGTGTCCGGTTGTTTCTCGAGGGTAAGAAAACAGTCAAGAGATGCCAGCTATACTGGCAGATCAAGTGCACCTTGTAAAATTGCATTTTTACCGTGATTGCGATAGATACTTCATTGATGATGTTGCAACTATACATCGTACTAAAAGTGTTCAAAGTCATACTCATGTAACTGGTTCATTGAACATCAGTCAAACTTCCAATACCTTTTGCGGCCACCTCACAGCCCAGATCTTAGCCCCATAGAAAATGTGAGATATGGGGGAAAGACGCATCCGACAGCAGTAACCTATTCAATCTTTTTTACAAGGTCTAAAAAGCTGCATAGCCATGCATGCTTCTCTGTGGACTTAAATGTACTGCAGAAGGATGTAGACTCTATGCTCAAAGGAATCAGAGCATTTATAGATGCAAAATGAGGTCAAAAAATGCATTGATTTTGGGTTTTTTCAGAACAGAATACAAAAAAAGTAAATATAAATATACTTACATTCCTCTGAGCCTCTTCAAAATCCCGCACCATATAGAATCGATGGATATAAACAGCAGCAGTTATTATAGGAAGCATAGGTCTAAATTTGTGAGTTAAGGTATTACATCATAATAAAAATGTAAATTACAGAGAAAAGTAATGTATCTCGTTTCATGCATTATAAAAATTCATAAAACATAGTGTGCTCGCATTTCGTAAGTTTCAAATAAAATTTTCATCCTTTTGAAAAAGATTCAGACCCTGTAAGGAAAAAAAAAAAGGAGGATATACTTTATCTTGAAGAGATAAGGCTTCTCCACTAATTCAACATTAATAGTTTTGTTTTTAACTTTGAGATATTATTTCTGATTTTCCTACAAATTCATTATTACAAATATTTTAAAAATTCAGTATGTAATATATATACATATCCAAAGAAACCTAACCTAAATGCATTAAGGATGCATAATTCGAACTTTTAAATATTCATTAGATTAATTTTGAGTGAAGGTATTTTCTTAGAGTATTTACTTCCAATGAAACTTTTCTTTTTGACACTCCAAGTAAAGTCTTCTATTCCGACAAGCATAACACAAGGGTAACAAACATAAGTGAATACCTAATCAATAGTGGTAGGAAATGATTGAAGTAGAAAGATACAGTTACAAATGGGAATTAAAAGGGAAAAGAAACAAGAACGTGACTAAAGTTTGATTCTAATCAATGGGCACGGAAACAATTAAGAACCTGGCATCTAAATTTTAAAAATTAAGGTTTATTAAAAAAAAACATTTAAGGAAAACAATTATTGTGTACAGTTAGCAACGTTCGGACATGACTTCACTCCGTCGTACCCAAAGACCGAATCCTGCAACTTCACATTCCACATTCCAAGGGGGAGGGGAACTACCCATTCCCTTTTGCAGGTGTTAATGGACCTTTCCACTCCTACACCTCCCCCCTTAAAAAGCTCATCCGTCATTCCAGGACGATGAAGCTGAAAGAAACTATAAAAAACAAAAAAAAACACATGCATACATACATGGCAAGAAACGAGATAACGAGAGAAATTTTTTTTTCAGGTATCACGTAAAAAGAGCTTTTGCTAATACAACTCCCACATAGTTTTGCAAATCACATTAATATGCTAGAAAAATTTATATCCATACAAGTTTCAAACACAATAATACTCAAAAAAAAAATATTAAAATATAAAAAGACATGTTACCAAAAATATATCACAAAAGCCAAAATTTTCATCTTTAGCAGTTCCAGAAATTACTACACAGAAAAATTGTCAAGCGATCATCTGGCTCGACTCTTATTTAACTAACGGGAATAGGCAACCGGGATAATGCATCAGCATTTCCATGTTTAACACCCTTCCTGTGTGAAATAGCAATATTATATCTTTGGAGGGCTAATGTCCATCGAGTTAGTTTGGCACTTTGAGGAGTTGTTAAGGTTAGGTAAGTCAGAGGGTTGTGATCTGATATCACCTCAATTTACGTGCAACTCCCTGCTTCATCCACGTTGGGTCAACGATCTTAAAGTCTAGGTGTCGGGTTTCAACCCTAACCTTCCCGTCTCGGTAGATATTGTCTTGTGGTCTCAATTTAAGTCGAACTCTTTTCCTGATGCTTCGATTTTCTCGCGATGATCGTCGTATGTTCACAGTACCATCTCGCTTGATAAAATCCGACAGTTTCCATGCAAGTTTTCCTATTCCACTTTTGTCCTGCGAATATTCGCCTCTAAAACTCCAGTGCTGGGGTATGAGTACCATGTTGCTTGAGGCTTTTAGATTCACTTTTTGTTGTAATTCGGCAACTGTCCTTCTGTTTAAATGTTTGCGTTTTCTTTTAGGCAATTTTAGTTTTTCTTCTTCAATTTCATCCTCATCAAAGTCAATTCGTTCTTTGCTAAGGATTACGGGATTACTCTCATCTTTATCCTTTATCACATCAACTGATATTTCTTCCTTTTCTTTCTCCACAACAACAGATTGTGCCACGGCATACTGATCCGTACTATGCTTCTGACTTGGTTCACCTTTAGACACAAGAACCTTCTCGATTGCTTGGGTTACTTCCAAATCTTCATCGGAAAATTTTTCTTCCTCCTCATTTGCTTTGCTCAAAGACTGTATGTAAATTTCAGAGGGGTAAGTTTCTCGGGGCATTTCTTGGCTGGAAATTGATTTTGTATCATCTGCAGTAATACCTTCAACTGCCTTTGAAGATACATAGGAGTTTGCGGGGTTGTGAATAAACTTCACACGCGCGTTTTCTAACAGCGCTTCATAAGAAGACGAACAGACTAACATGTCGTTAACTAGCCTTTTAGAAACTGCACACATAATGGGCACTACCCCGTGTCTGGAGTAGTCGATTTTCAGGTTGAAAATCTTCAATTCGGTTACTTCACGTTCCCCAAACGCCGACATTATTTGGACTGTCCCTCCACTATCGACGCTCTGTCCCTCGACGACATCTGCTCTTACCACGGATATCTGGGCACCTGTGTCGATGACAGCCTTCAGAATTTCATTCCCACACTTAATGTGGACAGACTGTAACTCGTCTATTTTCTCGTCCTCCTTGGTAGGGGAATATACCGGAATCGTAACCTTAGCCGTTAAAATTGCAGAGGATTGTTCTTGAAAACGTTCATTGGTCTCCACAGCATTGATCTGTCGATTAGGGGTTTTCCTTATGATTTTCCGCATGACACACCCTCGAGGTATGCCCAACTCTTCCACACGAATAGCAAGTAGGTTTAAATGTTGGCTGTTTAGGTTCTTGTTTGAAAGGCAATTTATACCTTTTACTCTGAAAATCATTTTTAATTATTGCATGTTCTTTTTTAATATTAGATCGTGAATCTGACGTATTGCTGAGGGACATTTCAGGTTGACTCGTTTTCTTGACACTCGACCGAACACTTTCGTAGCCGTCTAATTTATCTGCCAAAACAGATGGTTCATAAAATTTGGCCCATTCATCCACGAAATGCTCTCTTATCTCCCCCGGCACACGTTTTTTGAGCTGATCTGTTATTATTAAATCCTTCAATGACTTGAAATCCCTTACTTCCATTCCATCGAGCCATTCTTCGAAGTAACTCGTAATTTCGAACACAAAATCATGCCAAGATCTAGCAGGTATGCGCTGATGTTTCATGAATTTTTGCCTGAAGGTCTCTGGGCTCATCTTGAACCTTTTCAATAACACTCCTTTCATGTAGTCATAGTTGTCAAATTTATCTTCTGGCTCTCTGGCTATTAGCTGAGTAATATCGGGCGGCATGCGTGCCAAAAGAGCCGATACCCAATTCGTTTTCTCTACTCCAATACGTTTCGCTTGTCTCTCAAACAGGGTAAGGAAAAGAACGATATCTCCATCCCTTATGTCGAAATTCGGAATGATTTTAATTAAATCACTAACACTTGTTTTAAGCGGGTTTAAATTTTCAGAATCGAATCGCGATCTTTCGATTTCCAAGCGCATTTTCTCTAACTCGAATTCGCGTTGTTGCTGGATTTTCTCCTTACTTTCCCTTTCAAGGCATTCCTCTAAAATAACAGATAACTGATCTCTAACGAACTCTTCTTCGTAATCTTTGCTACCGATTATGATATTCCTTAGCTCTATATTCGTCATTTTATCTGATACCTTCTGACCCAACTCCTCAGCCAACAAAACTAAATCTTGCTTTTTAGCCTTCCCCAAAAATGCCATTTCGACCCTTACTATAGTTATTCTAAATCAATCAATAACACTCTAAATTTCACGACACAACAGTATGCTTAATTAATCCAGGTGGGTCTTATTTTTTTTAAAAAAAATAAATGTTTTGTATTTCTTCCGCATAAAATTTGCAAATTAATACCTTGGACGATACATTTAGCACATATGATAGACCAAAATTCAATTGAACTAAGTGTTATTACAATAATAAGAAAGGTTTTCTGCTGCATAAAATAATATCTAAATTTTCGAAAAATGTAATTCTAAAAATCATCATAAATCATAACAATAAAAAAAAATATCTGCTTTTATATCCTTTTCACAAAATAAAACCAAATAAAATAAAAGAAAATCAACCTTTTAGCCAAAATAAAAAATCATTAGTAATCATATTTGACATATCAGATATTTCAAAAAAAATATATACTCATAAATACAAGTTCTACTTGGCAGACATAATATTCCTTAATGTATTCAAAAGAGAAAAAGAAATACATTATTACACTTTATTCTAATAATAAAAAAAATGCACACTTCAGCTTATGGCCTTGAGCAATCACTCACTTTTTTTTTCCCTTACTCAGCAATGGTTAAAATCGTATTTTCATAATGAGTCATATGCGTACAGAAAAGGAAATGAAAATATATGATCAATTCTCTTTTTTTAAAAAAAATATTATGCAATCCAGTGAAATAATGAATAAATCTTTCATCAATTAATGTACATTTCACATTAAAAAAACAATATATATATATATTCTTTACTTAGATATTCTGCTTAAATTACATTTGATTTCTATATATGTAATTCAACAATATTTTAATACCATAAATCAATCAAAAAATAAAGGTTTTCTAAATACACTATGAAAATTCCACTTTTAACCGAATATGACGGTTACCATATATGCATATACAACATTAAAACAAAACAGTAATAAGAATAAGGATACATTAGACTCTCTAAAACAACTAATACATAAATCAATCAATAATAGACGATTTCTAAATAAACTACAAATATTTCACTTTTAACTGAATATGAGGGTTATATGCATATACAATATTAACACCCAAAAAATATTATAAAGATACATTATGATTATGTCTCTGCTACTCCTCTTTCCTTAATTTATAGAACTGATGTTTTAAACACACTTTCCATTTATATGGAACAATACTAAAATATATACTGATGTATATAATAACTGAAATTTGAACTGGCGTTCAAAAATTTATGACTGCATGGATATGCAGAGCAAAAAAAAAACGTACACTGACGTATACAAAAATAAAATCAAAATTCTCTCTTAATAAATGGATATTAAACAGTATAATTTTATAAATTTCTCTCGTCTTACATTACGGGGAGTTGCAAGCAAAAACTCTTACCTGATTCATTTCCACGCGGGAATCCAGAAAACTCGAAATTTCTGGAACGTTCTTCCTGTGGGGTTTGCCACTAATACTTGATTTTGCCGGCTGCGCCACTAAAGTTTGATTCTAATCAATGGGCACGGAAACAATTAAGAACCTGGCATCTGAATTTTAAAAATTAAGGTTTATTAAAAAAAAAACATTTAAGGAAAACAATTATTGTGTACAGTTAGCAACGTTCGGACATGACTTCACTCCGTCGTACCCAAAGACCGAATCCTGCAACTTCACATTCCAAGGGGGAGGGGAACTACCCATTCCCTTTTGCAGGTGTTAATGGACCTTTCCACTCCTACAACGTGGATGCAAGTACAATAAATAAAGAATAAAATACAAAAATTTTCACATGCATACGGAGACATTGACTAATTGAAAATTGTACAAAAGGAGGAAGATTAGGTAATATCATAATAAGATTTTCTAAATACAAATATATGAAGCTTAAATACTCTATACATATAATACAAACATACACACACACATATATATATACACATATATATATACACAAACAAATACACTCTATATATATATACACACACGTACAGTAGATGTAAGCTAACACACAAAAATTACACAATCTATCTAAATAATACGAGAAACAACGCTAAAAATTTATGCACAAAACGAAGTAAAATATTATTTGCTCTGAACAGAGAAAGGAGGAGGCCACGCTATATTGTTCATTTGTGGAACATTCATGATTATGAGTCTTTCGGAAGTGAATTTTGAACAAACAAGTATCAGAGGCTTGGCATCCCCGGCTGCGCCACTGGAGCACAAGAACAATGGTATATTATATATATATATATATACTAGCTGTACCCTGCCACGCGTTGCTGTGGCTCAGTCATGTTTGACAGAAAGGACATATTTTCAGTATGTTAAATAATTTGCATTGCACGTATGATCTTTATAAAAAAATGTAAAATATATATACGAAAAACTTTCCTAAACTGATATTTATAATTTGTTACCCAAATACTTGAAGTTATTACAGCTTATTTTCGTCCTTATGTCATGTTATGAACCTAAATTTATTTACATTGTCTTTAAAGTGGCGACCTCAAGTTTGAAGATAATTTTTAAATGGCTCCACTCTGGATTTATTGAGGGAATTGGGTTAGTTTTACAATGCTTATGTATATTTTTATTAAATCAGAGGTGTGTTCACAAATGCATATTTATCCAAACAATGTCACTTGGAAACATGAATTGTATTTCCAGATGTCATATAGGAAATGTTTTGATTCTGCAGTATATCTAGCAAGTAAAATTTGTAATGGCTCTGTTCTCCGAGTTGAGGCAGTTTAATTTTTTCAGTGGTACAAAACATTCCTTTGGTTTCTCCCTTAAAGTCTAGAACATTGCAATAAGAATACACTTCTATCATTGTGTAAATGAGAACATGCTGCCTGAACCTAGAATCTTCCACTGGGTTGTACCGGGATGCAAGTTGACTGTTGTGTGATTGCTCACCACAAAATCATGTTTGATGCAGATGTGCTATTTCTGGTTAACATCTTTCTGATGTTGTAAAACACGAATAATGTGCTCGCAAATGTGCATCCTCAAGTCTGTCTGCATGTTGCTCAGCTGCACCCTCAGCCTGTGTTTGTGACATTCTTTGTCTGCTTTTCTTGTTTGCTGATATCCATTCTTTCTCAGTTTGATGTGCAATTACACTCATTGTAGTACTTTTGCCTTGCAAGTATGACAACCTAAGTTTGATTTCCTGCAAGGCATTATTTTTATCTAGTGAAGCCAATTGACTGCACTTAAAAATAAAAAAAATTCAAACAAAGCATATAAAATTTCTTAAAAACTTAAAACTACACTTAAAAAGAAAAGAAAATTAAAACAAAAACATATAAAATTTCAAAACATGAAAAAAAAAAAGAAAAATCAGAAACAAAAAGAAAAGGAAAAAATAAAAAATGCTAATGAAATATTTAACTTTAAACGTGCATCAATTGACACAGCTGAAATTCAACGCAATGAGAGGCTGAAGGTATTTTTAATGGAATAACGCCAGGAAAATTCCAATATAAACACGGATTTTGCAGCAGAAAACTACGACAAAGTGTTGATAATGATGGGAGTATTTTCACAATTCGATTAGTATTAGCAATTGTTATCAACAAAGTTAAGGGCCTATCTTAAAAACAGAGTGGCTTATATCTAGACGCAGACAGCTTTTCACATGGACAATTATTTGTAATCTGTGTACCTAAATATTAGCATCACCACAGCCAAATTACCGCCATGCAAATCGCAACATTTTCCCTCCATTTCTTTTTCATAAAAAAAAAAAATGTTAGAATCTTTATTGTTTAGATATTAAGCTACGATATACATGGCACCAATTTTGTTACAGTGATGCTAATGCATAATTACTGATGTGTGTTACAGAGCAGCAGTCACCAATTGGTGATGCGTGAAAAATTTTGGATGGTATGCAGAAAAATTGGGAAATTATTTATACTTTTATGAAGATTCAGTTTATATAAAAAAAGATGAACAACAAAACAACATATTACGGAACACGAATTATTCTCTTTACTAAAATCTTTTAGTTACTGAAATAACTAAACAAAAAAACATATTTCCTGAGGTTAGCAATTTTTGGTAACCTCAACCATTTTTTGGAAAATTGTAGGCAAAACACTTCAGTTTGTTACTTTTCATGAAGCTTATTTGGTTCACTCCTAGAAGAGCCCACACACTTGGCGCAAATTACTTTGATTGGCGATAATTGTGCCATCTTGGTAACCCTACTTTTAAACACTACATACGACAAACCTAACTATTTCTTGCTTTTTCGTATTTTGTGGGCGCGCATTTCGAATTTCATTTTGCTGTTGGTCTCCGGGCTGGTTGCGTGTGTGAGGGAATCTACTTTAGAATTTTTTACTTTGTTGAATGCGAAAGGTAAGAAAGAATTGATTGAATGGTGTATGAAGGAAGGATTTATTGCTTCGAGTTATGAATGTCCTAAATGTAATGATCAGCATGATGTAACACGGTCGGCAATAAAACGCTTTCTTCGAAATCGTGCTAGCCACGCCAAATGTATGTTCGACCATTACCTCGCAGAATAAATATGGCAGCGTTCACACGATCATTCGCTTAGCGATGAGACCTTTAAGACTCTTTTAAAATCTGTTGTTACGCTGTCCCCTGAACTCGGAAAAGATCAGCAGTAAGAAAGTGATGTTTTTATATTTTTTATCTCAAATGTTTAATTTCTGTATTGCTTACATATATTTTCATTATGCATCCACCTTATCCTGCTATATTTCCTTGCCACCATTGTCGCTTTCGCTTGGCACCATCTTGTTCTGGCTTGGCGTTTTTTTTGGTTTGTCGCCAAGGGTGTGGGCTCTCCTAGGATTTTACCGCTTATTTTCAGGGCATAGAAGATTAAATAAAGAGTTAAATATAGCTATAGTGCTCCACCACATAGAGGTCAATCCTATTAATGAAACGCTAATTATAAAGTTATACATTAAGTGGTTCATGAAGTGTTGAAAAATGGCAACTACTGCTTTAAAGCAGGCACAGCAGACAATTTCTGTATATATACAAACAATAAAGCAACACAAAATGTCTACTCATAAGCATTGTAAAATTAACCCTTTCACCTCAAGAGTCATTTAATTTGTTTTCAAACTTGGCACCTCTTCTATGGAGACAATGCAAATAATTTTAGATTCATACCATGACAAAAAAAAAACCCATAATAACTTGGGAGTATTCTGTTAACAAATTACAAATGAAATCAATCTGTTTAGAAAAGTTTTGTTAATGTATATTTCCACATTTTTTTATAAAAAAAAATCATACCTCAAGTGCAAGCAGTTAAAGATATTAGAAATGTGTGCTTTCTCTTTTCTTTCTTTTCCATCAGACTGAGCCACAGGAAAACATGATTGGGTACAGCTAGCTAGCTATAACAAACTTAAATGATAAAAAGCTATCAAAAACCAATTATTAACAACAAATTATCATTTTGATAAAATCACCAAAAAAAGTTGCAAACAAAGGTTCTTGGGTACTGTTGCAATTATACCAACCCTGATTTTGTTCGCATCATACACGGTGAATTGTCAATTAAGTGCTAATGTGTCCAATATGGTTGCGATAATACATAAATATCAAAACAAACACAAAATATACATCAGAAAATTCTTAATTTTTCCATTTATATTTCACAGTAACACCAAATAAAATTTTGAAATTACACAAAATAGATATTTCGTGAGTCTAATGTTATTGCCCCAACTATTAAAAACTACAATAACTATTTCGTGGAAAAATTCACTACCAAGTGCAAAAAAGTATTAATATTGTGCACAAACTGGCTTAGAATGTTCTTCCCTTATTGAATGCATATTGCAGTATTTGGCGATGTCTTTTGATTTTAGGTAAATGGCCGACTAAAGAAAAAATATAAGTACCATAAAAATTATATATTAATTTAATTTAGATTCATTGGAGAAAGATAAAATACCGTAAAGTCCGGCATATAACGCACACCCATACTTTCAAGCTGCAATTTTTAAATTTTAGTTATATTCGCTATATAATGTGCACCCCTTTTTACGAAGAAACCTGAAATGTACAAATGCAATGCTGTTACGTTTAGAAGCGATTTATTCAAGGTGTTTATCTAAGCAATTGCAAAAATAGTATACTTTTAGAACTACCACCTTTTAAGTTCAATAAGAATGTCATGTCTTTTAAATAAATAGTATTTCGAAATATTTAGAAGTATAACTTTTTTATGCTCATTTATTTTTAATTTTTAAAGCCCTCATTTTTATACCCAGCGTATAACTTGCACCTGTAAATTTTGATCTTATTTTTTGTGTTCAAAGTGCGCGTTATAAGCCGGATTTTACGGTAGGTGGAAGATTTTAACCGGTATACTACTCGCTAAACACATACATAGTGTACAGAATTAAATTTAGTATTTTATATATAAAAATTATCCAAAGTAAATATTCTGTGCTTAAAAATAAATTGAAAAATGATATACAATACGAACAGTAATTGACATAAAAGAGCTGAACTATCTTTATCAACGCGAAAGTAAAATTTGAAAAACTAATTACAATCTTATGACAACCTGCTTCCTCAACATGTATTTGAGCCCTCTGTCTGTTTTGCTCATTCACTGATGCTTACTCTAATTTGATCAGCATTTATTCCTCGCACTGCGTTTGCTTGGCCAGTATGATGACCTAAGTTCGAGTTTCTGCAATACAATTTTATGTACTCAAGACGATTGACTGCAGTTTAAGTGAAGGTTTAAAGAAAAACATGAAATTACAAAACAGCTCTGAGCGGGCCTCGTATCCGAATTCCTTTGAGGCCCTTTTTCAGATATGAGCACCATGTAAGCGGAATTGTAATAACATTCGTTGGGGCTCTTGCATCATTGATACAGCGGTGGCTCTACGTACCGTACAAAAACAAACCATAATAACTTCCAGTATTTTTTTTTTTAACAAATTACTAATGGAATCTGTTTAAGAAGGTAATAATCTTATAAAGCAATGAAAAACAAAATAAGGTGCAATATTTTGATGACTCAAAATCAGAAAATCTTAATTTTAACATTTGTATTTCAATACTAACATCAAATGAAAGGTACTTACGTATTATCGAAACCTATTAGCGATATTGTATAAGACGAAGCACGATTGCCAATTCCGCGCGTACAACATCTGCGAAAATGGAATGGCCAACTTTGCGAGTTATCATTAAAGTTGGCGATTGTTGCGATAATACGTAAGAATCAAATGAAGTTTAAAAAAGTTGTCTAAAAAAAGAAAAAAACATTCCTATTAAAAACTCCGTTGATTAATTTGGTCACATTAAAATATCTCCAAGTGGGAAAAAATTATTGTTTCCAAACATTGAATGTTATATCGCGGCATTTGGCTATGTCTGTTTATTTCAGGTAAATGGTTGACGGAAACTATTTGGTAGAAAAATAAGTAACGAACAGAAGTCAATTATGTTAGTTTCATTTTCGCTTAATTAAGAGAAATAAATTTAGCTTAAAATTACAGAAAAAACACGATGTAGATTTTAATGAGTCATAAACATCCCGCCATAATGCTATCAAACTGTTGCCAAACCTACAAAACAAAATTTAAGTTCTTGAAAGAATAATTTTTAAAAAAAAGATTTATTCGAAAAACAATCCCAATTACGTATCAAAGGGCAATAAATAGATAAATATGACAACGTATAAACATAACCATAGAAGAGTTATACAATAATTTGGAAAAATCTAAGCGTAAAGTTTAAATTTTCGCGTTCAGAGCGAATCGTGACGTCATATGACGTCATAACACCAAAAAATCTTTTAAAAATTAAATTTTAAAAAATTTAGAGAGAATTTCGAAATAAAAAGTACATAAGATCCTGACCAGAGACAAATGCAACGTTGTGTCAATATTTCAGATTAATCCATGCAGAACTTTTTGAGTTATGCGCGCATACACAAACCAACACAACATTTTTATATATATAGATATATATACATACAGTAGAACCTGTTTTTGTGCGGTCCTTTTTTTATGCGATTTTTTCTGTGTGAAATTTTTTAGACGGAATATGAATTTCAATAGCTTTGGTGGCACTAATGTTTTCTATCTATTTCCCAGTGGCGTAACGGAGAATATTTGCAAAATTACCGGAGAAAAAAAATATCTTAGCAATAATTTTATAAAGATGTATTTTAATACAACAATCTACGGATTATTTTTTAACTATTTGTACTATGTTCTTTTTGACAATTTCTTTGTGGATGTATTTCCGTCGCTATTTTTTAAGAACTGCCAGCTTTATTAAAGCTTTTTCTCCTTATAATGACAAAACCTGATGATTTCAAATTTGTTCACTTAATATTTATCCCCTATTAAAAGAACAAATTGTGCGATAATATATCTTACTTCAAAACTACATAAACTTTATTATCTTACAAACAATTTGATAAATTAAGTTAACAAAATGCTTTAATCAATAACCATTAACTTAATCTAATGGAAAACTGAGACACCGGAGGGTACCACAGTAAAAAAGAAGACAACTTTAAACTAAGGTATTAAATTTTTTAAGATAAGTGAATAAAAAAACAAGTAATATAAAAATTTTTTAGTCAATTCCTACTTAGGTCAACTAATAAGAATTTTATTTTATCTACTTTTTATTAAATACTTACAATTAATATAAATATGTCTATACATATGACAGAATCACAACATTAAGTGGTAATTAACTTTTATTAATTATCATTAAAGTATCGTATTATCATTAAAGTATCGTATTGTCATCCAAAACAATCGTGTATATAAAATTGCAGTTAAACTGAATGTTATAAAAAATGAGAAAAAAAAAATATTTTAAAGTTTTGATCCAAGTCGCTAAAAATGAAACCAACGTGGCTGTATCTAATTCTTAAATTAGTTTCAGTCAATTAATTTTAACTAATTATAATTAAATTATAGTATTTTTTCCCGAATCAATAGTATATAGAAAATTTCAGCTCTAATGAGCACTTTAAAATGTGAGAAAAAAATCCTTTTCAAATTTTGACACAAGTCGCCAAAAAATTTTCGCTAAGTAACCATAAATGAAGCCAACGTGTCTGTATTTGTAATTCTTTGAATAAATAGTTTTAATCAATTGATTTTTATTAATTATAATTAAATTACTGTATTTTCATCCAAAATAATCGTGTATATAAAATTTCAGCTCAATTGAGCGCTTTAAAATGTATTTTATTAACGACTGAAAATTCCAACAAGATAAATACATAGAGAGTGTGAGCTAATAGTAGGAATAGAAAAAATAATACTTTTCTTTATAATTATTTGATACTGTAAAAACTTTTACGTTAAATGATACATAAATTGACTATTACTTTTTGAGGCGGGAAAATCCTTTAACCTATAAAAAAAGTTTAATAAATGTTAAAAATATTTATTCAACTAAAAAGGATACAGTTTAAGAATTTGTCCTGTTTTGCGGACAAAACTCCCGTCTTGCTTCCTATAAGACAATTCTTTTGCAACATCCTGAACACGCTCCTTTACCTGTTTTTCTGTGAAAAGCCAGGGATCATTGCTCTGCATTGTGCTTTTTTTTTTATCTTTCTCAGCTTTTTATTTTTGTCCTTAAATTTAAAAAGAAATGCTTAGTTCCATAACTAGAAAATTACATACATTTTATACATTTATTACATAAAGTTTAGAAGAGACCGATGTGAGAGTTGCCGAGTAATCAAAGTTTTGTTAAGCTTCTATCAGTTGTGCAGGATACACCGCGATATTAAGGCTGTCTTCTGCTAATGTTGAAGGATACAGCTAAAACTTCAATTAATTATAAACTTAAAATTTCATACTTTAGTCTAATCAATCTGAAACAATAATTACATTTTTTTGCCCTGACAAAAGAAACATATTGTAACGAAAGAACTTATGAGGTTGGTGCATTCAAGGTTAAAAAATGTAAAGCCGTAATTAAAGCAAAATGCTAACCCACAAAATAGCGATATTCAAACTTATAACAACCGTGCAATATTCAAAATGCATGTAAAATGTACTATATTTGTAATTTGTGATACTCTGCAGCGTATATTATGTTGTCCCATATTCTGCACATACTACACATCCTTGTGTTGTTAAAAAACTAGCTACAAATTTCAAATCAGCTTAGAAAGTACATTGTACATTGGAATCAATAACAACAGTTTTGTATCATAATTTCTTAACAAAAAATTAGGTTAAGGCCAAAAAGTGTGTTTAGAACTTTTTGCCAATACTATACTTTTTCTTTATTTTAAGTGCACGTTTGTATTAACGGTTCATTGTTACTGTTATTCTGCATAAAAATAAGGCAAGTGGATTCACGTGCTACGTCAAGCTTAGGTTAACATTTTAGTTAAAAAAAGGTGAAGTTTTTTGATAGGAGGAGGCTGCTGTTATCTTTGAACAAGAGTATTGTAATACAGTAAATTGCTTTTCATTGTGCTATATATACATGGGGTGTCCCAGGATTATTAAGACAAATTTTAAGGGGTGGTAGGGGATACCACAAGGATTCAGATTTATATAGCAACCCATAGTCGAAAACATCTTATTTCTATGCTGGGTGTTGTTGTTGTTCACAAGCGCATTTAGGAAAAAAACATTACAGTCATTTGAGCTGCCATCGCCCTCACAAGAGTATTGAACTTTTCACAAACACTTAACTGGCAGATATGCACCTGATTTTTGAATTGGCAAAAGTAAATGCCACAGAATTTTTTTTTTGCAAAAGTTACCCTCAGAGTGATGCACTGTACAGCCGGATGTTTGCTAATTCGCATCACAATTTGTGTGAATATAAATCATTATGAAGTAATAGGCATAGTGAGGACGGGACACAAGGGACTCGAACTTTCAAAATGGTACTCGGATTCCTCCGAACGGTATCCAACACATTGTTCTATTGCATGTTACCTTTCGCGATACAATCTTTCTGCTTCTCATATTTCTTTCTCCCAATCTGAAAATCAGGCGTACATTTGTCAATTCGATGTTTGTAAAATGTTCCTTACTCCTCTGCGGGTGATGACAGTTCAAATGATTGTAGTAATTCCGAACTGTTTCTTTAAAGGCTCTTGATAACCAAGCACCGAACAAAGACGTTTCTGACCAAGGGTTGCTATGCAAATCAGAATCCTTGTGATATTCCCTACCTCCCTTTAAAGTTTGTCCCAATGATAATGGGACAGCCTGTATGGTAGTAAAATGGCTGATTTTATAGTGAAAAAAGGAACAAAAATATTACAATTTCATCTGAGGGAGATTCCTTTTACTTCAATAAAAAGTTATAGTTATTAATAATTTGAATGAGATAGCTATCAAAATAAAAAAAATTTAATTAAATTAAAGGTAAAACTGGAGAAAAACACTTAAAAAGATACCTCTGCTTCCCAGACGTCTCGCAGTTGCAGCCTTCAGATTTTAAGCTGGTCGTGACTACCTTGTTGGTTATTAGAGAATATTCGAATGCTTTCTTTTTCCAGTCTATGCCTTCCATAAAAGTGATAAACAAAGGGACATTGCAAATCTTTAAGCAACTCCAGATATCCCAGAAGATGTAATAAAGAAGGCTGGAGACTGACCCCTGTCAATCAGACAAGACATAGTCGTGTCTCCTGTCCGAATGACAAATTTAACTTTTTTTGGAGGGGAGGGGGTTTCTGCTTCGTTCTTACGCGTTTGTGTATCTTCTTGCACGTTTGTGCGAAGTGTTTTCCCTCTGGTGAATGACATGTCCAGAGCTACTGCTAAAAATAAAAAAATAATATCATTCTAGCTAATAAATATATCTCTTAAACCAGATGTGGCCAACCCTCGGCACGCGTGCCAATGTATAGCACGGCTGAGTTGTAAGAGTGGTACACGAAGACTTATTGAAAAATTTTTAAAAAATTTAGAAAGATGATAATAAGTACTAATTATTTTTTTTACTATTTTATTAAAAGGTGGTTGTCTCAGAGAAAATAAAACATAAAAAAAAATCTACTTTAAATACACTTAATTAAACTACAATAGAAAATTATAAGGTAGACAACATGTCCTTCATTGTTGTGTGTGATGGTTTTCCAAAGAAAGTACATTCGTGAGATTCTGGGATTTGAAGGAGCGTGCTTTAAAATATCTGTAAAAAGGCATTGAGCTGCCAAGTGAGTGCTTGTTTCTCAAGAATGAAGATAGGTTTACAGATTTAGGTTTTCTAACCGATACTATAAGACATCTAAATAATTTTAACTTAAGATTGATTACAATGAAAAGATCGTTCTCTTTTCCAATCCTGATTGAACATATATATTTTGGGAACACACTTTTGCTTTTGTGTCTTGATTTTTAAGGGGGGGGGATGATGCGCATCTATATATAAAACAACCCGATTCTGTCAACACACACACATCTTCGAGAACTAATCTTAACGTAGATAACTCAGTAAAAAATCTACAAATTGAAAAACCACATTGAAAGTACTGAATGTTTAATAACTGTTTAGAATTAAATGCTTCTGGTTACTTTTCTTTATTTTATACCTAACCTAATTGATTGAAACTAAAAAGAAAATTTTAACAATAAAACTTAAGTTCGCGTACTTTTGTCTTATTACACTATTTTTAAATTTCCACTACTTATAGACTTGCATAAAATATGTGCTGTTTGCGTAAAAACTTCATAAAAAGTCTATGTGTAACATTTTCCCCCCCTTTTCATATTCATTTGTCTGTTGGAAAAGCTTGAAGAGTGTGTGTGTGTGTGTGTGTGCGTGTGTGCGTGTGCGGCACGCATTCTATTTTCTTTCTTTTTTTTTCTTTTTGAGATAGTGGCCCTTTTAACAAAAAGGTTTAACACCCCTGGTTTAAGCAAACTGAATTTCTTTCTGAAACAATATAGATGTGATAAAGCTTTTAATTCTTGCGATAAGTAAAGAGATGGCATCTTCTTATAATGCTTAAGTTTTAAAAGTAAGAGGCATTGAGACAAACACAAAACATTTAAAAAATCAAAAAATGTTTTTTTTTAAAAAAAAGTGGAAGCTTAACAAAGGAGGGAACTTTAAATTGCTTCTCAGGGATGCTGGTGTTGCAATAGTGTTTTTAAGTGAAAATTTAGTCCATCATCTCAATCACAAGTCTTTTAAATATTTTTTTTATAGCAGCAGCTCAACTTTTGTTAAAAATTCGAAGCATCAACGGATAAAAATCAAGGCAGCATAAATACCATAGAACGTATATGAACAGGTATATGAATTACAGTTTATATAAGATATTTGAGAAATGTAGAAGTTGAGAAACTCCAAATTATATCTTTATCAACAATTCAACTTACTCCTTTCAGAACATTTAAATTGCTTCGCCCATTTTATTAATTCAAAAGTCAGTAGCTGCTGCAGAGAGAGAATTTGAAAATTGAAATCAATTTAAAATTACCTGCGATTTACCAATGGCGGCAAAGAAATCAGTAAATCTTGCAAGAGTTCCCACTGAGAGTGATAATTTACAAAATTTAGACACAGATTTATTTATAAATCAAGTTGCTAAGAACAAAGTCTGAAACGTTCAATTTCTAAAACTTTATTTCTGCTGAATGTTGAAATTATTCTGTTTCAAATTGTTCCAGTTTTTTTTGTTTACTAAGTAAATGTTAAATATATTTAACGTGAGCATGAAAATAGTTTTAACGCGTAAAATGATTTAATCATAGTAAATAATTTAAATAAATTGTCGTCATGACCATTTATTTATTACGGGAAAAGCAATCGGTGTAGGCTTTGTTAAGGAAAGTGAAGCTGACTTAATCATTCCTACATCCCCAAAACATTCAATATGCAATTCTTTTAACAGTGGAATAGCTAGTCCCAAGTTTACCCCGTATCAAAATTCCTTGGTAGCCCATTTTTGTAAATGGTAGCTTTGTTAATGGGACAATTGCTAACATTTTAAGACACATTTGTACTTACACATGTTAGGGCCCCAAAAGCTTGGAGTCCCGTATGATTGATACGGTGGTAGCTACGCCCTTGTCTTTTAAATTGTATGCAGCAAGAGAAACATTTATACCCCCTTTTGGTTTCAAACTTTGATTATTAAATTTAGCTACGTCACTCATTTGAACTCTGTGAAACGAAATACTTGTTCTTTTGGGGAGCGGGGGGGGAGTAAAATAGTGTTGAATCTTGACCATGAGAGAGATCTAAAATGGCTTTCTTACTTTTTCGACTCATGGATTCTGATAATTTGTTATGAATGCTTTATTCGTTTCTAACTATGGAAAAAAATCCTATGTATTTTGCAATCTAAATTTTAGGAGCTGTTCTTGTTTTAATATAGATTTTACCGTCAAATGTCTTTTAAAATGTCAATAAGTTGTTCGCTCTCCTTGATTATATATAGGTGTTTTTATCCACAAATAAAAAAAAGTTCATTTTCCATTACAAAATGATTTAGTTGTGCAAAAGCAATGTATTAACGTGAATAAATTTGTTTTGTTGGTCCCGGTACAGTAAACAATGGAATGTTCACAATCTAGTAGGCACTACATATAAAGAAAAACGATTTAATATTCTTTTATAATGGAATAATAAATGTTTCTAAAAGTATTACAAAATAAAGTTCTTATGTACAAAAAAAATGTTTCAGAAATTTCCAATTAGGTATACACTTACACCTGTATTACATTATTAAAGGTTTAAGGGAATACAATTTTGAATAGAATTTTCTTTAAAAAGTAGTTTATATATATATATATATATATATATATATATATATATATATATAAATGTTAAAAAAAAGTTAAAGGTTATCAATTTTGATATTTTTCTGAGATAGTATGCAGCTATTTCATTAAAAAACTGGTTAATTATGGTTTTGACCATTATTTTACATATAAAATATTTTTCAAATTCAAAAAATATTTTTATAAGAAATGGTACGTAAATGAAAATAAGCATTACAAAATTATTTCATGTTCAGCAAAAAAAAAGGGAAGAAAGAAAGAAAGATATTTTGAAATTAAAATTTACTTTTGTAACTTTAGAGAATGATTAAAATATCATTATAAGGGAGAGAAAATAGGCTGGCAATTAATTATCAAGCACAATTAATCAAGCATATAATATATAAACATTGCCTTTATTTTTTCTAAGAAATTTATGTTTATTTAATGAATATATGTCAATAACAATTTTTCAATTTGGAGAAGTTAACATTATATTTAAATCAAAGAAAATTGCATTATTGTTTAATTTTTGGGCATATTTGGTAACAAAATAATAGTTTCATTCTATGTAGGAATCCAAATAAATTATTCTTCCTCTCTTTGTTTTAGTACATAGGAAAGAAATTGGAAACTTTTATTGCTTTTTTGCACTTTTCTTTCCAAAAGACTTCGGACCAACAAGTGTTTTCCGGTCCCCTCTGAAGTGAAATTCCCATGAGATATTATACATCGTGGGGTGGATGACCAGAATACTTAGCTCTTCCGAGCTATAACCTCTCGCCATTAGGATTTCGAGTGTTATGACTCTTACATTTTTTTAAATAATAGTACTTAAAAGTAAAAAAAAATTTTAAGGACAGTAATAGAAAGAAAAATTTAAAATTAAAAGAATGCATTAAGTGCTTGAAAAATACCATGAGATGTTGACCTCATGACATGACGAGATGCCTTTGAAAGGACGCTAAACGGTATTGTGGCTGACAAAACGGCAAAGTAATTTATCATATAGTGATTATACTGAGTAACAGATTGCTTTTAAACAATAATTTATGGTAAAATAGCTTTGTAATAATTAGATTGACTTAAGCTTTCTAGTGGATAGATTCAATATCTCCCCCGAAAAAAAGGTATAAATTGCTCTTAACTGATTATGATATTTCCTGAGAAAATGAATAGAAAAAATAAGAAATGTAAAACTTTTTAACATTTGAAAATCGAGCAATTTGTTCCACAATTACGAGATAAAAAAAAGCAAACATTATTAGTTATAACAGTTATATTTTTCCTTCGTTTATAAAATAAATCATTCATTTTAAAAGTCTTCCAAAATTAAAAATTATGAATATTTGGGTTTAAAAAATGAAAACACCGTTTAATTTTTTAAAAGTTTATTCAGCAAATATATCTTTTTCTGAATGCTTTACTTTCTAATTCAAAAATGAACTAGTAATAAAAATCAATATTTTAATTATAGTAATAAAATAAAAACTCCAATGAGCAATAAATATATGTTCATATCGTAATGCCCAACATGTTTCTTTTTCCATAAAGAATTCATAATAAAATTTTAATACTTAAAATTTTTTATCATATATTTAACTAAAATGGATAAAATTTGAATTAACATTAATTCTAAATTTTATATGTGTAAAATGTAATGCGCAAAGAAAAATCCCAACTTCTATTATGTTAAAAATTTAGTCAAGAACTTGATCAAAGTTATTGAAAATGTTCAATGACAGAAAATGCCAGACAGTATTTTTTAATAGAAAAAAAGGCAAAAATTTAAAGATAGAGACTTTAAAATCGCGATATTGCCATATTTATTCGAATCTAAGCCGCACTTTTTTTCCCGATGCTTAGGCTACAAAAATTCTGGTGCAGCTTACATTCGAAGACTGAAAGTTTTTAATGCTGGTAAAGTAAATTAATTATTCACTTTTTATTTTAATTCACCTTTTTATTATTTTTTTTATTTCGTTTAGTTAGTGATTGAATATAAACGTCATATTGATCAGCTACACGAGGGCTTTTGGTGACGGACCTCGTAACTTTGAACCATAGTCAAGTGACGAGGACGACACCTGAGCTTGCACATCCCATCTCCTACCACACCAATGAGAGCACGTTTGAGCTGTCAGATTTAACGTTCATCGCTCCCCTACACGACAGAATTTCAGCGGTACTAGGCTCGAACTCATGATACGCCAGCCACAAGTACGTTACCTTGACCACTAGGGTATCGCAGCCACTTTTCATTCCGTAAATATATCATATATCGATAATATATTTTACACTATTTTTTTTCACAAAAATGTGCTGAGAATTTGGGGTGCGGCTTAGAATCTGGACATAATTAATTGAAAAAATAAGTTTCTGTTAATTAAATTAGAAAACAATATTTTGTGTTAATAATTGTTCCAATGGTTTATGGTAAAGTTTTACGTCAAATATAAAATCGATGGGAAATTTTTTTTGTTAATTAAAAAGAAAATAATATAATAATAATAATTGCATTACACAATAACTAGATAAAAATTTTAATTTGTGAGTAAGGAGTAGTAATTTGTGTTCTTATTGTGAGTTAATTCACAACTTTTTCGATCAAGTATAAAGTAAGTATACTTTCATTCTTCGTTAAGTCATTTCGCAGAATTTAAATATTCTTACAGACATTCCTTCAATGAAAAAAAAAAAAAAATCTAAGCAGTATAATTATAAACGATTTTTTTAAAGCACACATGCAGAAAATATTTAAAACTTTCCTAAATCGGAAAGTTCGTCAGATTTGAGATGTTAAATCTCTGTACATCATAAACCTTTTCCATTGTCCACTATTTGTCACAATTTGCAAGTTACCATAATTTCAGCTGGCGACTATATTTCAGAAAGATATCGCCAAAAATAAGTATTCGTAGCCAAGAATAAATTCGCTTTTCAAACGATGGTGGTGCCATCTGTTTGAGATAGTCCTAACTACGCCAAAAATAATTCAGAATGAACTTAAAATTTAAAAAAAGTTAATTAAGAAAAACATAAAACTTAATTCTGGCTACACTAGTCCAAAGAGGGAAGCTTGCTTTCTTATATACTATTTAATTCTACTCTAAATTTTTTTTTCTGTTAAAATGTCTTTTGCGTTTCCACCTCCTATACTTTAACATAGAAAAGTCAAATTTCATTTTGCAAAAATGCTGAAAACTGTAATTTTCCAAAAAATCAAAATTCAAGAAACACTATCCTTTAAACAATTATTTTCTTTATATCCATAAAAAATTTTATTATTATTGAGCTTTTTCCTGCCCACAAATGTCTTTGCCGTTTCATCCCTATCCTTTAACATTGACCGAAAACAGCCTTAAAGAATGAAAAAATATTTAGGAAAAATTGAATAACAGTGATAAAAAAAAATATTCCTTTTTTCTTAAAACATGGCTTCAAAATAATCAAAACCTTCTTATAAATATCGACAAACCATACATCAGTGTTTCTCAAACTGGGGGGCGTGATAAACTTATATGGGGAACGCGAGCATATCGAAGAGTCAAAAATAAAAGATTTGAAAAATTGCAAATTTACTGAAAGGAAGGAAAACAAAACACTTTCTAACATAATAAAAAGTAAAATATACATTTGCATTGATACAATACACTTATAAATGCATCTGCACTACAGAATCTATTTGATTATTAATTTATCAATACTATGTTAACAATAATTAATAATTCATGGGCTTGTCATATGCACAAAATTATGCACAAAATTTAATACTTACCTTAATAATTGGTACGGTTTATAATTAAAGTCATATTGTAGCTTTAGCATATAGCTTTTAGTACGTTATTTTTGGAAGCAATATATTGTTAGTTTATAGAAGGGGGAGGGGGCGCGATGAAAATTATGATTGAAAATTGGGTCGCAAGTACTGAAAGTTTGAGAAGCACTGCCATAAATAGTTCAGTTCAGATGAATTATTGAAGGAAAACCAACGAAGCAGGTAAAAAATTATATTAATCTTTCACAAAAAACCCCCCAAATTTAAAAAATTGAAAAAGTTTACAAACTCTTTCACTGAAATAAAATTTTCAGTATATATATATATATTGGTATTTTATTTGCATATTTGTATAAATCAAATATTGATTTTTACCTTAAAAATTATATAAATTTATCAAAAATAGTTTTATTGTAAAAACATTATCTAAAAATATATAAAAGTACATAAAATACACAGTATGTAATAAATAAATATGAGAGAAAAACTAGTAAAAATTAAACTATTTCATATTCAATACTATTTTCTGAAATTTCTTTACTTTTTAAGTTCCTATTTAAGTAACAAGAATTCCTAAATTTAAAAAAAAATATCAAATGTTTCAAAGAAACTTGGGAATTTTACTTATAAAAAAAAGAATTATAAATGTAAATGAACTGTTTTATGAGCGTTTATACATACAAATTTCTTTCTAATCTCTCCATTTATACTAAAATATTATTCTAAGACTTTGAAAATTTGTTAGCATTCAGAATAAGCCCAAAACTGACATTAAAAATTTTATGTATTCTCTTTAAAAAATGTAATTATATTTCGGACTATATTATGTTGCGGGATAACCGGCACTCTACCACTTATTTCTAACTCTAAATTACTTCGTTTTGCTCTAACTCTGTGACGAAGCCAGAAGTTTGAAGATTTAATAGACGACAGCCACATTTGATTGATACTCTGTTTCAAATTTTGAAGTGTCTGAATTGATTGATTGATTGAATATTAACGTCGCACTGTTCAGCTACAGGAGGACTTTTGGCGACGGACCACGGAATTTTGAACCATGGTCAAGTGACGTGGACGACACCTGAGCTGGCACCCCCTCTTGTATCTACTACACCACATCAGCGGAAGGGCGTTTCAGCTCTCGACAGATTTAACGTGCATCGCTGCCCTATACGGATGGTATTTAGTGGTACTGGGCTCGAACTCGTGACAAGGCAAGCCACGGTCCGATACCTATACCACTCGGCTACCGCGGCCACTTGAAGTGTCTGAAAACACCGGTTATTGAAGACTTCCCTAACAATCAGGATAATTTTAATGGTCAAATATTATTCCCTGGCATGATTTCTGAAAAGAACAGGGAATTTCAAACTGCCTGTCAACTGACAAAAGTGATAAGACTACATTATTATGTGATAACCGTTGTCCATACAAAGGCCTGATACTATAAGCGATCAATCAACTCATTGAGTCAAAATGTAGCCATCGGTCAAGCTGGTTTGTGCCTGTCTTTGAGAATCTGAAACGTACACAATGATTTGTTTCAATTTACCATTTGAACCAGTATTTGACAGTGCATGCTATATGATGCCTACTTTTAAATATCTCAAGCAGGGCTTGCTTTTGCATAGGGGCCCAGGACCTCAATAAGTCTTAAGATTTCTCTGGGTCGGTGGTCTGAAATTTTTGCTACTTCTATTAAATATTTAACCTCTATGGCAATTATGCAATGTGTAATTATACAATTATTTATTTGTGTAATTGCAATTATGCATTTGTGGAAGTATTAAATTATACATTTTTTATAGTTAAGTTTAGATTTTCGAAAATGGCAACAAAAAATTGTTGACATATTTTGAAAAGGGCGTAAAACAAATTAACACTGAATACTTGTATCTAAATGAAATTCTTTATGATTTTGCTGAGATACAAGTTCTGTAACATATTTCTCAGTAAAATGATTCTACTGAAAGAAAGAAACAGAAATTCTGTTAAATTACAACATCAACTACAATATTAGTGTACTGTGGATGCCGGTTAAAATTTGTAATATAAGCGTAATGACACATTTTACTATTACTTACTGTAATTAACGAAACTCATGATATTCTATATAAAAGAAACTTTTTCTAAATTACCTTCCGTATAATATAGGAATTCTAGCTCGCATTTTTAACATTATGTATAACTAAGGTGACCAATCGTCCTCCCTTACACAGGATAGTCCTTTTTTAGGTTCTGTCCTTCCTCTAAAAGTGTCCTTTTAATATTTTAAAACTAATCTGTTAATCTCTGTATTCAGAGGTGCCAGGCATAACTGAAAATTTTACCAAAGTACAGAATTTTTACCAATCATATTTCCAATAAGTTGAATAATGGTCTGGAACAAATATTATTGGAAATCAGTTATCAATGGTGTTTTTTACTTCACTGTTAAGTTTTTATTGAAAGCAATGCCAGTTATGAAAATCGATGACAATTGTCTGTTTAAATTAAAAGAAGACTGAATGTATATTTAAATTCTTATAAATAAAAACAATAGGCAAATCACTATGTTGAGATTGATTAAAAACGAGTGGAAATATTTAAGCATTTCAAAAATAAACACATTGTGAATGAAAATTTAGTTATTATTGTTGAATTTACACTGGAAATAATGCAGCAGTTGAGTTGTTTCAATTGGTAATGATTTTTAGACAAGTGAGAAATTAAGATTTAATGTCGACACTTTAGTTGCAGCATGTACCATAAAATTCTATATGAAGAATATTTCTTGCTCCAAAATTTATATATTGGAAATTGATATGTTGACAAAAAAATCATTCAATGGAAAAAATAATTGTTTAAGTAAATAATTAAAAGGGATGCAAGTGTAACTAGTGTATTTTTGTTTGAATTAGTAATCGTTTCAAATATTTACGTTGTAATTTTTTCTTAAATGTTTTGTCCTACTTTTCTTTGTAAGAAAGTTGGTCACCTTAGTGTAACACGTCCTGTTCTAACGCTAAGGTAAAAATTGCAGCATAAATTATGTTTGCCCTGTGTCTATGCAATAATATAGATCTATGTCAAATCTGTGCTTATATCACCTAAAAGGTTTTAAAATTGGAAAAAAATCTATATTTTCTCAATTAAAAATTTACTTTTGAAACCAAATTTTAAAATACTCCATGTATTTTAATTTTTGTTCAGTTTTTACAAGCTTTTCCAAAAATGCATTAGTATGCTTTTATAGCTTTTTGGGTGCATTATATTTAACTTTTATTGATAAAATTGTTAAATTTTTAAAAAATATATACTTTTATTCATATTTTGTAATTTATCTTACAAAATACATTGGCTCAAGTGTAGTATAGGGGGAGGGGCATTTTCAATTTGGCGATTATCTAAATGTCATGGTGCGATAACGAATTCATTCTATAATAAATAATTCCGAATAAAGTACCTTGGTGACCGCTTTTAGTCGCCAAAAGAAAAGGACTGTGCCAAGTGGCCCCCTATACTTCACTTTAACCTAATACATTATATGTATTAATTTGCAAATATATATATTACAATCAGGTAGGAATTTGGAATTGAAAAAATTTGCAACAAATGGAAAGCTTTGAAATTTATGAATTCTTGTATGAAAATCTTTTAAAATTTCTCATTTTTGAAACTATTTAATTCTTTTTCATGATTTCAGTTATAATATAAATGCAGACAATGCTTGGCTGACAATTAGTATGACATTTTTTCCTTTTGTTTAATTTTTAATTTTGGAATGAGAATAGGAAGACATAGATTTTGATTAGATTGGTCAAAACTTGGGCAACAACTTATTCAGCTTGAAAGCATATTACTCTTGGCAAAAAAAGTTAATAATATACAGGTAAATCTTTTATTATATTTTGTTGCTCATGAACAATATAGAAAACATGTTCTCTGTATGCTTGCTACCAACCAAGTGATCTTCATACTGTAAGGTGTTTTCAAGAAACCCCATCCCACTCTTAGTAGAGCATATCTTAGTATAATATTTAAAGTAGATCAACGTGTTATAGTTACTTTATGTAAAGCCAGATAAAAAAATTATTTTTGATATTAAAACTTTATAGCATAATATTAATGTAATTTACTCATTAATAACTTTAATTTATGCTTCTGGTGTCTCAGCTTTGTAGAGAATGTAAATCTGTTTTGCATACACATTTCTAGTTTTTATTTTGACTCATGAAACCTCTCGGTATGCTTAGAGAAACACAGTTTGAAGACCATGGACAAAATGGTTTCAAATTTTACTTGGCATTTTTTTTTCTTTGTTTTATTTTTGGGATCTTGCAAAGTGGAAAAAATAGATAACTTCACAAAATCTTTTAAAAATAAGAGACTAGAATTGATTTCCAAACAAATGAGTTGGCATGTTTGCTAAATGTGTTATTTTATATATAGTCAATCACAGAAATCAACATAGGTCTTTGAAATATATGCACATCTTTGCTTATCTTTGTATGTATGATTTACAATTAAAAGCTACAATATTTCTTAATATTTAGTTACAATTCACATTAACATATGTCTGTGTAAAAAAGCAAATGCTTCAAACTGGTGCATGAAAAAAAAATATTTTCATGAAATTCTCATAATACAAAGTATATATATTCTTCTAGGAAAATGAAACAATAACCATGCTGTGTAATCAAAAATAATTTATAAAATTTGACCATCTCTGGTTAACGTCTTGGTTATTGTGTCAATAAGACCATATTTGTTACAATGCATTTTCAAAGAACGTTTACCTATGGCAGTTCATTTGTACATGTTGCGAAATTCAATTCACGTTTCTTCATGTCACAGGAATATGGATCTATAAAAGATCCATATCCATGTGATGTATTGCACACATTGCCAAATACTTGTACAAATGGTAATCCATAACAAATGTGTATAAATCGCAAACCGCCTTCTGCCTTTTCTCAAATGAATAATGATGGCTTGCTTAGGCCTAGTATGCACATAACATAATAATGTAGTCTTCTGCTATTGCCAGTTGGCATATAGTTTGAAATTTCCAGTTTTTCAAAAAAATTTTCCAGGAATAACATTTGTTAATTTAAAATTATTTAGATTACGATCTTAATGAAAAGGTCTTGGGTCCAGCTGTCGCATGCTTTAAAACATTTCTTTGTGTATTCTGCAAAGGCAATTCGATTTTTGTTTACTTTTATAAAACATCTAACGTAAAAAATGTTGCAATGCTGTCAGGAGTGTATTACGACTTCTTGAGGCACGGCGCCCCTATGCAAAAATAGGCCATGGGCTCTATATAAATGTAGGTTCCACGTGTAAAAAGTGTACAGTATATAGCGTGTGTACAGTATATAGCGTACAGTTGTCAAATATAGCAACAACCCGAAACAATTAAATGTGCATAACTTACAATCGCAGAAACCTGCTAGACCGACTGCCTAAGCCTATCACATCATCATTACTCATTCAGTCAAAAGGCAGCAGTCGATCTAGCCTAAGGTTATGTTATAATTTAAATAGTAAAATTTGATTTTAATATTCTGTAAAAATTAAAAATCTAAAGAAAATTTTTTTAAGCATTTCTTATATAAAAATTACAATACAAATTATTAAATTGCAGTAAAATTTACTTCAATAACTTCCTGCTTAATATGTGAACCAGAATTACTCTAGAGATGTAATAGCATACAATTTATTTATTTTTACATTAAATGTTGATTATTTAGGTTAATTTTATGTGTTGTGATATGTACAAAAAACTCTGACCTTTCTCTTAATATTTTTTTTTAATTTGCTCTACATGAGAAATACAATGACATGACAATATTAGACATAACACATATTTATGTTTAGATTTTTATGTATATGGATTTTAAAATAGAATTGAAATTACTTCCTGCCTTATATGTGTTATGGCATTATGAAAGAAATATATTAGTAAAAAATTATTGAGCCTAGTCTGAAAACATGATTTCCAGGTATGCCAATGGAGGATTTTTTTTATATATATATTTTCTTGAAACTTTAATTCTCTAATGTTAGTAAAGAATATATTAATCGAAGAATTCGTGACTTAAGGAACACACATTACAAAAATAAAACTCGATTTTACTTACCGTGAAAAACACGTGTAGCTATAGAGCGTCAAAAACGTACCTCTTCAACACCCTTTAATAGAAATCTAAAATCATAAATAAAGATGCTTTTAAAGTTAGGATTTATAAACAAAATGTTAAGCTAATATAATATATATTTCTTTTAAATTCATGTATCGATTAAAAGAGGTAGATTAATTACCTTAAAACAATATGCTGGACTGGTTATTAGTAGTTTGCGTACGAACATGTGCCACCACTATTTCTGGAGTTTAATGTTGATTGATTGATTGAATATTAACTTCGCACTGTTCAGCTACACCAGGATTTTGGCGACGGACCACGTAATTTTGAACCATGATCAAGTGACGTGGACGACACCTGAGCTGGCACCCCCTCTCCTAACTACTACACCACACCAGCGGAAGGACATTTCAGCTCTCGACAGATTTAACGTGCATCGCTGCCCTACACGGCAGGTCTTTAGTGGTAGTGGGCTCGAACTCATGACAAGGCAAGCCACGAGCCGATACCTATACCACTCGACTATCACGGCCACGAGCTTAGTGCTCAACCTGTAGTCTTTTCTTTGTTTTTAAAATCTAGATTATTACTTTTAATTGAATGGAAAATAAAATGCATTCGAAAAATGGTTTATGGATTCCGTTTATTTTTTAGATTTTTGCAAGTATTTTTAATCATTAATTGAAAGATCTGAAAAATGTTGATCTACGTGTTCTAAAACGATCGTAAAAATATTATCAATTATTGGACAAAATACAGTAAAACTAGGAAAACCTTCCTTTTTTCGTCGTCTTTAGAATGCATAAACTTTTAAATTAATTTTCTTCGAAATAATTGGGTTCGTGTGGTGTAGTAGTTAAGAGAGAGGTGACGTCTACGTCACTTGATCAGGGTTCAAAATTCCGTGGTCCGTCGTCAAAAGCCCTCGTGTAGCTGAACAGTGCGACGTTAATATTCAATCAATCCGTGGTCCGTCCTCAAAAGCCCACGTGTAGCTGAACAGTGCGACGTTAATATTCAATCAATCCGTGGTCCGTCCTCAAAAGCCCACGTGTAGCTGAACAGTGCGACGTTAATATTCAATCAATCCGTGGTCCGTCCTCAAAAGCCCACGTGTAGCTGAACAGTGCGACGTTAATATTCAATCAATCCGTGGTCCGTCCTCAAAAGCCCACGTGTAGCTGAACAGTGCGACGTTAATATTCAATCAATCCGTGGTCCGTCGTCAAAAGCCCTCGTGTAGCTGAACAGTGCGACGTTAATATTCAATCAATCCGTGGTCCGTCCTCAAAAGCCCACGTGTAGCTGAACAGTGCGACGTTAATATTCAATCAATCCGTGGTCCGTCCTCAAAAGCCCACGTGTAGCTGAACAGTGCGACGTTAATATTCAATCAATCCGTGGTCCGTCTTCAAAAGCCCACGTGTAGCTGAACAGTGCGACGTTAATATTCAATCAATCCGTGGTCCGTCCTCAAAAGCCCACGTGTAGCTGAACAGTGCGACGTTAATATTCAATCAATCCGTGGTCCGTCCTCAAAAGCCCACGTGTAGCTGAACAGTGCGACGTTAATATTCAATCAATCCGTGGTCCGTCCTCAAAAGCCCACGTGTAGCTGAACAGTGCGACGTTAATATTCAATCAATCCGTGGTCCGTCCTCAAAAGCCCACGTGTAGCTGAACAGTGCGACGTTAATATTCAATCAATCCGTGGTCCGTCCTCAAAAGCCCTCGTGTAGCTGAACAGTGCGACGTTAATATTCAATCAATCCGTGGTCCGTCCTCAAAAGCCCACGTGTAGCTGAACAGTGCGACGTTAATATTCAATCAATCCGTGGTCCGTCCTCAAAAGCCCACGTGTAGCTGAACAGTGCGACGTTAATATTCACTCACTCGAAATAACTGGAAAAGACGTAATAACAGGTGTGGACAAAAGGCAAGGAACTACTTTTTGCGGAAGGATCCATAAGTATTTTCTTTGTGTATCATGCCGAATTACACAAATCAGTTGGTGGATTGTACAAGTATGTAAATCTCGTAGAATTTGAAGTTTTGTTCTAACAATTTCTGGAAAAAAAAATCTCTTTTTTTTTTTTTGCAAAATCACGTTGTTTTCTAAGAAAGTTTGATTTAATTTCTTACATAATTATCCGTGATATTTCGCACAAGGTTTAAAAATTGCTAAATATATAAATATAGTAGAGAAAAGCTATATTCTGATTTTTTGTATTTCAAAGGGCATACTTACAAAATGCTGTGGACAACTTAAGTCTTCTTAGTTACTAAAATAAGCAGTGAGTATTTTTAGATAAGCTAGGATTATATTGCTGCGAAAATTAAGTGTTTTTCATATTTAAGGAGGCATTTTTCGATTTATACAAAAAAAATCCTTAATTTAATGGTTTTTCCAATTTTTTTGCTCATAACCAATGTGTATATGGATTACGTAAAACAGATTTTGTTTGCAAAATACTACCCATTCAATTTTTGGAAGAAAAGTCTATAATTTATGAAGGGATTTTAAAATGTTACCCTTACTACAATATCTCACGTACACACTTGAAATATGATTTAGAAATACGTCAAGCTATGTGCAACAAAAGTTGGTATGTGTTCCTAGCATGATTGATATATTTAAAACTTTTTTTTTTGAAGGCTTATTGAAAATTCCTGGGAAAATGTGTTAAATTCTAAACTCATGTATTTTTTGTAAAAAGTAAGTATTGCTTTGATTCAAAAATGCAGCCTAACTTTTGTTACTTGTACTATAATCAATCAGTACAAAAAGAAAAACATTCAAAGCATATTAAGCACAATAGAAAAAAAAGCTTTAGCATTTTAAATAGATAAATGAGTTATTTTTCTCTCTGGGGTAAATTCGTTTATAAATTTTATTTCCATTGGGATTTTAAAAAAATACGTACATGCAATTTATAATTACTCTGAATTTTTCAAACTTGAATCTTTCAAATTTTGTGAAATTATAGAAAACTGTCTAAGGAATGATTGAGGCTAAAAATTTATTTCAATTTTTAACCGATTTTTGTCAATTGAATCGTCCCCTTACATTAAAAGGCCAAATGTGAATTATAGAAAAGAAATATTTTGCTTTTTTTTTTGTGAACCAAAAAAAGACAAATATACACTGTTGTTGGTACTTCTTCATGTACGAATATACGCTTAGTCACAAAAGTAAGTATGCAGAGTGTATGTGATGATGTACTATGAAAAAAACAGACCTACAAAATTAAGAGTTTTCTAATTAACGATTTATTTCGATTACAGCAAAATCGAGCTTAATTACAAAATGAAAAATATTTAAAAAATACAAATATTTAATTAGTATTTCACATTTCCAACAATAATTCGCCTTTCTCGATCCGCGAAAATGGGCGGTCGTCCTGTTCTTGGCTTGCGTTTAGAGTATTTCCCCCAGCCTGGAACTTTTCAATAATTTTTTGCACTGTTGCAGGACTTTTGCCTATGATTTTTTAGCGATTTCTCTTTGGGATTTGCCTTCCTTGTATCTTTATTATTGCATCATTTAGATCTTTTGATAATTCTTTTCCACGTGGAGGCATTGGTGAATTGTTGATGTACTTAAAGCTCAAACTTACAAGCTTTGTAGCAGAACTTCTAAACTTATCACTGAAATACGAAAAATCACTCGAGAAGTTTGACTCAACCTATTTAAAAGTCAAAAATTCAGAGTACATACATACTTTTGTGATTTAAATTTCTACTGGTAGTTAACAAAAATACTCTTAAAGTTTTTTAGAATATAATGATTTGGTTTATTTTTCATTACTTACGACTTGAATCAGAAGCTATAAACAACACTTTCCAAAATATTTTTCTTATATTTGAGAACTAGAGCTTTTTCACTATAAGTTGCATACATACTTTTGCGAGCAAGTGTATATACTTTATATATATATATATATATATATATATATATATATATATATATATATATAAATTATTTGATATCTAAGTTTTATCGTTAAGCCCTCGGTGGTATTGAAAAGTATTCTTGTAACTCACCTCTTGATATAAAAAGAAAGAAGTTTTAAATAATTTCTGAAATTCATGTAGTTTTCGGCTAAACTCACTTTTAATGGATTTCTACTCAATAAAGTAAACATGCTTGCCACGTTTCAAGTCCAATCTATTTGTCCAAAAACGGAAATTTTTTTTTTGTCAATAAGCCCCGTAACTGCCTTTGAGAGTCCATTTCCCTTGGACCCGTACAAAGTGGAATTTTGGTTCAATAAAAGAAACATACATACCAAATTTCATTACCGAAGATCTAGTAGTTTCAAAACGGGATTTTTTTTATCAACACACCTATAGGAGTCAAATTCCGTAAAATCCGTTCTTAACGGATCTCTATTCATTAAAAGAAACATCCTCATCATATTTCAAGTATGTGGGTCTAACAGTTAAAAACAGGAATTTTTCTCTATAACGCCCCTTTGTGGGTCGATATTCACAGAACCCCTTTCTTATAGGAACTCTATCCCATGAAAGGAGCTTGCCTACATAATTTCAAGTCTATTGGTCTAATAGTTTAAAAACGGGAACATTTATCTATAACGCCCCTTAGGCCCTCGCAAAGACCTTTGAGGTCAATTTTCACGAAACCCTTCTTTAAACGGATCTCTACTCCATAGAAGGAACTTGCCTACCAAACTTCAAGTTTGTAACTCTAATAGTTCAAAAACGGGAATGTATACCTTCAACGCCCCTTGGAGGCAAAATCCTTTCTTAGAAGATGTCTACTCGATGAAAGGAGCATGCCTATCAAATTTCGGGTCTGCTGGTCTAATATTTCCGGAGATATCCCGATGAGTGAGTGACTCGCTTTTCTCCTTAAAATATATAGATTATTACTATGTACAAGATATTTTTTTCTTAATATTGACTTTTAAATTTGTCGCTGTTCATTATTAAATTTGTTTTATTTCACTCACAGGTGACGAAATTGATTCGTGTAAAATTCTTGAATAGAAAAAGTTTAAATTCATTTAAGTTATCCAATGTATTTTTTAACAATATTTATTTATATGTACTTATTTCTTTGTATAACATTTACAACGTTTCAGGTTTAATTTAACTCTTTTTTTTTTTGTGCTATTAGATATAAATATTGTATTTAAAATATGTTTGGAAAATCTACACACAGTATGAATATTACTTTTTATGCAAGCTTTTGCATTTCATTTGGTGGCCGCGGTAACCGAGTGGTCAAGGTATCGGATTGTGGCTGACCTTGTTACGAGTTCGCGCTAAAGATCCGCCGTGTAGGGGAGCGATGCGCGTTAAATCTGTCGAGAGCTCAAACGTCCTCCCGTTGTTGTGGTGTAGTAGTTCGGAGACGGGGTGCCACTCAGGTGTCGTCCATGTCACTTGACCATGGTTCAAAATTACGTGGTCCGTCGCCAAAAGCCCTCGTGTAGCTGAACAGTGGGACGTTAATATTCACTCACTCGAATTTCATTTGTTGGGAACTTGAAGAATTATGTATGCTTTTAGACATCTTAATGTATTTTATTTTATTGAAATTTTTATTTTCTATTAAGCACTTATCATTATTGCTTAAAACCTCAGAGGAAAACGTTTTCAGCATTTTTGACTTAAATTTTCTTTGATATCCTTTCAAAGGAAGAAAAGTAAAAAATTTTATTTAAAAAAAACAAAAAAAATATACAAATTATGAACTTTCCTTTGAAAAATTAGCTTTTGTAGATTGCACATTGAAATTTAATATTCTACACATAATCTGAGAGAAATTTTTATGCGATTGTGCAAATTTAGTTTTACATGGATTACACACATTTTACAGAAATACTAATATTATCTTCTAAGTAGTCATGAAAGTATCTCTTCGCTTACGTGGTGGGTGTGATAGTTAGAAGAGGGGTTGCCAGCTCTGGTGTCGTCCTCGTCACTTGACTTTGGATAAAAATTCCGAGACCCGTCCCCAAAAAGCCCTCGGGTAGCTCAACATTGTGACGATTTACGCTTACGATATTTAAGTTGAACTCTAAGTTCGAATCCCCATTCTATAAAGATATATTGGGTAGGGAAACTGATACACGTTAAATCTGTTGGGGCTGAAAATTTTCACGTCAGCAAGATGGGGAAGTTACATGTGTCATTTTCAAATTAAATTACTTATAGTCCATGGTGAAGGGTATTATGAAGCTTCCCTTTAGGCGAGGAAACACTTGGGCGGAAGACTGACTAAACCTCATGAAGAAGAACCTAAGAACTAAAATGAATTTGACTTGGCGAAACCCTCCTGCTCACCACTGGAGCGCTGCTAAGAGTCCTGGCCTATCTCTACAGTGCAAGCGTTCCAGAGCTCATCAGACGGCCTTGGCACACTTTAGAAGCGGTCACCTGCGTAGTATGACTTTTGTGCAGGAGGTAAAGTCTTTCTTTATCTGTCCCTGCTTCTCCTGCTCATCTTCTGGATTGCTGGGGCATTTCCTTGCGACAGTTGTATGAAGAGCAAGACCTGGTGTGTGACATTATTATGCGGTAAGGTCAAATGAACTTCGTGTAGGCTTTCCTGCTCCAAGGGGATTGGAAACAACAACAAACTACTTACATTGAGAATGAACATACTTTAAGGGGATTTTTCTTTGACTTTGGCGTGACACCTCGAAGCAACACGAAAGCTATGGACGACTCTCCAAACTTCCACACCACTTTTGATTCTTGCCTCTCATACGCTCTTTACATGGCGGGCCTTCAGTTGTATCGACTGAGACTAACGACTCGACAGAAACAACGCAGGCTACGAGTTCGTGACCATGACCACTCTGCCAACGCGGCCGGAGATTTAAACTGAAATTATAACTAATCCAGAATAGTGTGAAATATATATATATTTGGTCCATTTTATTGAGGTTAGTGGAGATGCTCGCTTTTTCTCATCCATACTAAAATAAAACAATACTCTTCAGTGCCGAACTAAAATTTCAGAGCTAATCTCATATGGCTGGACTGGGGCCTTAGGTTCCCTTCACACCAAATGACTCCGATTCATTCACCATCAAGCATGTCTGATCGACCAGGATTCGGCTTCGTAATTTCTCGCTCAAATAAGCTAAGATTCGCTTCACACCAACCGAAACCGGTTCAATTCACCGTCCTTCTCATTCACGCGTGATTCGGATTGTCAGATTTTCTTCACTCATTCACCAGTAGCCGGGAGCGATTTCTTAGAGAAAGTGAATTCAAATAGAGTGATGATTTTTACTGTTTTTTATGTTATTAGTGCTTATTGCATGAGTTTCTATTAAAGAAACTGATTTCAGATGTTTGAAGATAGGATTTTCCAATTAGGGTTAGCAAGAGTTTGTTTTCATGCCACTAGATGGCGCTTATATTTGTGTGTGTGTGGTCTTCATAGTATTCTTTTTCATTATGTAAACTAACTCTAGGTCTTGTCGCCGAGTGTGTAGGCTGTATTTTATATCCCATGTAATCTTGCGCAAATAATAAAATTAATTTTGCATGTACTGTTTTATTCAATTTTAGAAATTTAAAAACTTTATTCTTTACTTAATAATACTTTAAAGCAAAATGTGTTTTTTTGGGGGGGGGGATATTCTGAAGGATGTTCGAAATAGCTTCAGAGATCAATTTGATAAGAATTTATTTAATTTTGGGGGAGAAAAAAAATTAAATATTTATAAGAATACTAAAATAAAATAAATTACCGATATTGTCGATATTATTAATTTTTTAAAAAGATTCCATTTTATTACTACATAGATCTAAAATTTTGTTATATGAAACAAACAAAATGTAAATGGCGTGTAAAATTTTTAATTCATTAATGTATTAGAAAACCATTTTTAAATACATTATCAAAAAACTAGTTGTTATATGCTACAAAAGCTGTAGTATATAACAACATTTGAAAAATGCCCTTTTAGATATATTATTTGTAAAAGTGATTGCATTATAATATAATTACACAATTCATATTTACTATTTGTTACTACTTTTCAGACTATAATTACACTTGATACTCTAACAGGCAAAATATCAAAAGAAATAAATATATAAAACCGTTCTTATATATTTTGTTTTATGTATTTCGATTTGAAAATAAATGAATAAGGATACAGTTGTGAAATTAATAGCTTGAAACGTGTGTTAATCGTCTTAAAACATTAAAAACAGCATCTACGCTCGACAGCAACTGATGGAAAAATGATTGACCCGTTGCGGTGTGAAGGCAAATCTCGGTTCATTCAGAATGGCTGTGAATTGGAATGGTCGCTACAGACTCGCAATCGTTTGATGTGAAGGGAGCCTTAGAGTGGGTTCCAAGACATGTTGGGTTGATTAATTGATTGAATATTAACGTCGCACTGCTCAGCTACACGAGGGCTTTTTGACAACGGACCACGTAATTTTGAACCATGATCAAGTGACGTGGACGACACCTGAGCTGGCACCCCCCTCTCCTAACTACCACACCTCACCAACGGGAGGACGTTTCAGCTCTCGACAGATTTAACGTGCATCGCTGCCCTACACGGCGGGTCTTTAGTGCTACTGGGCTCGAACTCGTGACAAGGCATGCCACGGTCCGATACCTATACCACTTGGCTACCGCGGCCACGAGCTTAGTGTTCAACCTGTAGTCTTTTCTCAACTTGTAGTCATGTTGAGATCTCCGGCAATGAGAGAGCCAAAAAGGGAGCCGAGTCATCTCAACCGGAAGTCCCCCTGACCATTAAAATATGGGTAAATTTTGTAAATTTATTTTACATTATGTGTATCAAATAAGGTTAAAATTGAATAATTCAAAAAATAATAGTAATATACCTTTTTTCGAAAATTGGAGCAAAACTTGAATTATTGAAGATATAAATTGAAAGGAGAAAAAATATTGACCATTTTGAATGTATAACTGAAATCAGTGGCGCACACAAGGGGGGGAGGCAGATCCCTTCCCCTAGCCCTTGATTTTGTTTTTCTCATTTATTATGATTTTATTTATAAAGAAGGTAAAATGTAGCTAAAAACATTTGTTACTAATGCTTAATTCATTAATTAATGCTAATTGTTTATTCAATAATTAATTTTTTTTTGTTCCTGAAAAAAGGCAAAATCGAAAGAACATGTTGGGCTGCGTATTGGATCATGATACGAGAACGGTGGACTTTTGACCCTGGACCCCCTCCACCCTGAAAAAATTCTGTGGGAGCTACTGACTGAAATACATTTCAGTCTAGTGGCACATTCCATAGTACTTAAATCAGGAACGGATCATGTATTCATATATGTATCTAAAAAATCTTGAAAGTATCCAACATTTGTATGGTAATATGGCCATGTAAAAACTATGATTTTTTTTTTTTTTTGGTAGTTAAAATTGTGATACTCCCCTGCCGGGGGTATCTTTTCTTCATCCACGCGACCTAGATTTATAAGGATAAAAGATTGACCACTCGAACCTTCCATAATGAATCTAGTTTATTATTATCTCAATATGTATTAAGCAATGCCACACAAGTCTTACTTAGAGGAAACGATCAGGAGTGATATGACGTAATTAACAATTCTTAGTAAATAGCGCATTAAATCCTACTCACTGTCTTTGTGATAAATTAACCTCCGAATTTTTATCTATAGCCGATTCCTTAAATATCTAGAGTCCGCTCTATAATTAAACTTTAATAATCAATAGCCTACCGATATCACTCGGCAGTCAGCAACCAGGCTTTATCTTGTACTTTATTCCATTAATATGAATCTTCTCTACATATTATTATCCGACTTCATCCGGCTACTATGCAACTTTCTGGCTTCTAACCGACTTCTATATGGCTCCTATAAAAATATCTGGCCTCTAGCTGACCGTTACGCGAATGCAAAAACTCCAATATTTATAATCATTCACTAATCTGCATATCGCGTTTTCTTCTTGAGAAGGTTGGAATGAAATGCCATTCTGGCCCCAAAGTATCCCCAAGAGGATTAGTGAAAGGCGCGATAAAGCCCCGTCTCAAAATGTTAATTTATAATGATTTTATTCAGAATTAATTAACAAGATGTGCACTACTTTAATGAACTTTTCTTATATGTCCTTCAACGAAATGGGTGTAACACAATTGACAAATGTAGTTTTTTTTATTTCATCTTAAAAAATGCTTCGATATTTCATTCTATTTTGATACATTAGATTAGAACAGTGATATTCAAACTTTCTCGACTCATGGAACCCTTAGAACTATAAATGCTTAGAACTATATAATATTCCATACACTCTTAGAAGAATATATCTTAAATTTACTGTAAATTCTTAATATTTACTGTAAATATTAAAAAATATCGCAATATTTAAAGTAAATTAATGTGTTATAGATGTAAAGACAATTTTTATTAAAAAATTATTGTACTTATTAAAGAATTTTAGTATATATAATTTATTCAGAGGCGCCAGGCATAACTGAAAATTTTACCAAAGTACAGAATTTTTACCAATCATATTTTCTAGTGAATGTACAATTGACTATTATCGACTTCTAAATATTGCCTTCCTAGAAATGTAATCAAGTATAACTAAAATCTATACCAGTAAACTATTCTAACAATTAAATACCTTAAGTTTTTGTTCTAGGGATGTTTTAAATTAAATAAAGTAACAGTTGTGTGTGTGTGTATGAAGAAAAGCTATATTTAAATGTTCCGAAAATTCCCGGTATGATACGTCAAGCTTTTCTACAATAAAAAAGCTGTTAAATTTATGAGAGGCATTTAATTACAATAAAAAGTAAACTTTTTCTACGAGTTTTTCTCGTAAAATATTGGAAATAGGTCTTTCTGATGATAATGTAAGTATAGTGAGTAACGAGATTAAGATTTTCGAGATTCTTTGCCAATAACCCTCTTGTTGCTTCATCGTACGTCGTTAACATAATTCTCTCTAATTCACATTTTGAATGTCCCTTTTCGGTGAAGTTCTAACATTTTGATATTCACTTTTGGACTTCTCACATTTTAATTTGGGCTTGACCCCCAGCACTTCTAAAGCAAAAACAGTTTTCTTTTTCAAATTCCGTTTTAGTTCTTTATTTGCATTTGGCAGGGAAATCTCTGGACACGAAGGATGGAGGAATGAATGGGGAAATTGCTCAAAAAAAACTATAAGTATGGTCTCTCTTTGCCGGGGTAGACTAATGGTTAAGGCAGCAAACTCGTGACAGGCGTGTCATAAATTCGAGCTTAGTTCCGCTGAAGACCCATCACACATGCACGTTAAATATGTCGAAGCTCAAAAACGTCCTCCCGTTAGTGTGGTGTGGAAGTTGGGAGAAGGGGGTGTCAGCTCAGGTATTGTCCTCGTCACTTGACCAAGCTTCAAAAGTCAAAGTCCGTTGCCATAACCTCTCAAGTAGCTGAATAGTGCAACGTTAATATTCACTCATTGACTTTTTGATGAAATCATCAAAACACGAGTACGAGACGGGATTGAAAACACGGCTGTCGACGAAGAGTGTAGCTCAATGCTAAACGGTGTTTGATTGTGGAACACCCAGGATTCAATCCCCGACACTTCCAAAGCTAACGGCTTTCTCTTACGGAATCGTATTGTTTAAAAAACGTTTAAGAAAGTATTCATATATTTCTTTAACATTTTTCTGCATTGGATTAAAAAATAAATGTCTTACAATGTAAATACAACCGCGGAGCTTTTTGTGCACTTCATGCTAATTTAATGATTCTCCCACATTTTCTGATTTTTTTTTGTTATTAATTTTTTTATGATGCGTATGTGTTTACTTTTAATATAAAATTTTAAGTGTCAACTTATAAGGTATCGGACTACGTTCGGAACCGTGATTTTAAAAAAGCGCATAAATGGATAATTTTCATGATATTTAGTCTCACTTAGATTAGAATACATGCATAGAATTGTTTTAAGGATGACAAAAGAAATTTATTTAAATACAATATTTCGGTAAAAAATTAACTTCGAATAACCTCTTTTCAAAATGTTCTCCTTTTGTGAAAAATCCTTCTATTATAATAATATTTTGCCTGTATATAGCGTAGACTTCTGTACAGAGGCTCAACCATGATTTTTGAAAAATTCACATTATTTTCAGAGTTACAAACCATTGAAATAATTATCGGCCTTTTTATCTTAAAATTGTTCCCCTCTTTTTTGTCGTAAAACACATAGATAAGCCCACTTCTAAGTTATATATTTCAAAAATTCTTGTTGAGCCTCTGTACAGAGGTCTGAGCTATACACAAGTAAAATATTATTATAATAGAAGCATTTTTCACAAAAGGCGAATATTTTGAAAATGGGTCATTCTATGTTCATTTTTTGTCAAAATATTGTAAAATAAATTTTTATTGTAATACTACTCTTAATACAATTTTATATATGTTTTCTAATCTAAGTGACACTAAATATCATAAATATTATCCATTTACACGCTTTTGCAAAATCACGGTTCCGAACGTAGTCAGATATCTTAATAATGTTTATTGATGACCCAAGTAGCATCGAATCATGCATTATACACTGCTGGACAATTTCTAAGGACGGATAACACTATCATCCATAGCAACCACAAAATGAAAGGAAGCAAAATGTGGAAAATTAGAATAAGTGCGGGATATTAGTAAGAAGAAGTATGAGTATGCAAATTTTTTTTTTTACGTCTGTTCATCACGTGATAGCGTTCATAAGAGCTTTAAAGGTTTTGACGCGTGTGGACAGTTGTTGTTTCAAGTCAAAGTTTTACAGGAAAGATTTAATAGACGATGTGACATCGTCTATTGTCGTGAATCCCCATCTTTCGATAAGTGTTATGGTTTCACCAGCTGGTCAAGGACAAGTTCGACGTCATTGATTGTCCCTGCATTTTTATGATCCACCAGCTGTGGAATGACCAGTGCACGTGGCCATGGGGCCCTTGTTTATTGTCTGAACTCAGGGAGTGAAGAGAGACAGACGGGTCGCCATAATAGTAAAGTAGAGCCGGCACCCCATAGACAATAGGCGAAGCCTATCTTAAAATAATCATGTCATCTTTTCTAGGGTTTTGTGAAGGTGGCGTGATGGACAAGTGTGTCCAGATGTGGACAAGGAACTATGGCGCCTTGGGCCAGACGGCTCGGGTGTGTTTTGGCGTGTTATGCGCCAATAGGACGAGGGAGGTCAAGAGAGACTTTTGTGACCTGCCACTAAGAAGAAGCGAGGGGCGTGTTGTGAACACACCCCTGGTGGTTAAAAAGGGTTCTTTTTGAGGAGATAAAAAAAGAGAAAAAGGGGAAGAAAAGGGCAAGAGAGTCCGGGAGAGAGAACGGACGGAAGGAGGAGGAGAGACGTAAAAGAGAGAGAGGAGACGGAAAGAGAGTCGGGAGAGAGAGTGAAGCCCGCCTTGAATGGAGAAAAGGGCTGAGTCCGGAAATTGGAGTGAAAAAGACGATGAACGCCGGTGGCGTTGAGAATGGACTATGAACTGAGTACACCGGCTTGGCAATATTACTTCATTAAGAATTGTTTATCAAATAAACAATATTTTTTGTATTATATTAGCCTGTAATCCTTAATTATTGATGGATAGCTACTCACGACATTACAGCTAATATATATATATATGAAATTAGTGGCAGTGGTGTTTATCCGGCATTTAAGTAAATAGATGCCCGAATCCTTTGTTTTAAGGAAAGAGAAAGAGGGGAAGAAAAAGGGCAAGAGAGTCCGGGAGAGAGAACGGACGGAAGGAGGAGGAGAGACGGAAAAGAGAGAGAGGAGACGGAAAGAGAATCGGAGAGAGAGAGTGAAGCCCGCCTTGAATGGAGAAAAGGGCTGAGTCCGGAAATTGGAGTGAAAAAGACGATGAACGCCGGTGGCATTGAGAATGGAAATATGAACTGACTACACCGGCTTGGCAATATTACTTCATTAAGAATTGTTTATCAAATAAACAATATTTTTTTATTTCTATATGAAGCTGTAACCTGATTTAGTGAAGGATAGCTACTCACGACGTTACAGCTAATATATATATGAAATTGATCGTTTTGGAAATACCGTTGGAATAAGTAGCTGGGAATGAGTAATTCTTAGGACTGTGTACGCTCACAGATGTTTCACACAATTGAATGAGCGATTGATGTGTTAGAATTATAGAAATATTATAATTTGAGTTAATTTCTTTAAAACCCTAAATTTTGTAGTGTGATGTAACTGTATGAAATGGGAAAAAATGGTCCAAGTTTCGGAATTTAAGTTTTTTTTGTAAAGTGTAAGTTTTATAGAATTTTGGATTTATTTGTTTATTTTACTTGTGATTGTATGTGTTTCTTGGATTGCTGTCCTGATCGGTCTCATTGATAAGACAACCCTTTGGTGTGAAATGTTACGAACTGAAACAAACTGAGGCCAGAGCAGTCCAGAGAAATGGACCCTTTTCAGGGGGAAGGAGTTGTGACATCGTAGATGGTTGTGAATTCCCATCTTTCGATTCACAATAGGTTTTAGGGTTTCACCAGCTGGTCAAGGACAAGTGCGACCCATCGATTGTCCCTGAATTTTTACGATCAACCAGCTGTGGAATGACCAGTGCACGTGGCCATGGGGCCATTGTTTATTGTCTGAACTCAGGAAGTGAAGAGAGACAGACGGGTCGCCATAATAGTAAAGTAGAGCCGGCGCCCCATTGACAATAGGCGAAGCCTATCTTAAAATAATCATGTCGTCTTTTCTAGTGTTGTGTGAAGGGAATACTAGGAACAGGTGGCGTGATGGACAAGTGTGTCCAGATGAGGACAAGGAACTATGGCGCCTTGGGCTAGACGGCTCGGGTGTGTTTTGGCGTGTTATGCGCAAATCAGACGAGGGAGGTCAAGAGAGACTTTTGTGACCTGCCAATGAGAAGGAACGAGGGGCGTGTTGTGAACACACCCCTGGTGTTTAAAAGGGTTCTTTTTAGGGAAAAATGGAAAGGTCGGAAAAAGGAAAAGGAGGTCGTGTTAGATGTACGACGCCTGCAGAAGACAGATATATCGTCCTATCAGCAAAAAGGAACAGGCGCACCACAGCTCAGCAGGTGGCAAATCAGTTTCTTGCTGCCTCAGGAAAGCAGATCTCCCGAAAAACTGTTGCCAGACGTTTGAGGGGAGGACTATACGCACGCAGACCTGTTGTGTGTGTCCCATTGACCAGACAGCACCGTACTGTCCGTTTGCAATGATGTCGTGAGCATCACAATTGGACTGAACAGGACTGGGCATGCGTACTATTCTCAGATGAGAGTAGGTTCAGTCTGTCATCGGATTGTAGACGCCAACTGATATGGCGCGAGAGTGGTACTGCTTATCGTCCAGAAAATATCCAGGAAAAGGACCGATATCCGACATGCAGTATCATGGTGTGGGCCGGCATCATGATCAATGGCCGCACGCGCCTACATGTGGTTGCGAATGGGACCATGACGGGCCAACGATACATTGATGAAGTTCTACTTCCTCATGTTCGTCTTTTCCGTGGTGCTGTCGGTGATAAATTTGTTTTTATGGACGACAACGCAACATGTCATCGAACACTCGCTGTTCAGGATTGTCTAGACAGCGAGGGTATTCAACGTCTCGTATGGCCAGCGCGTTCTCCAGATATAAACCCTATTGAAAATGTGTGGGATGCTTTGGGGAGGCAAGTTTCTGGTCGAAACTATCCTCCGACAAACAAGAACACCCTCATCCGTGCACTCACAGAGGAATGGGATAAATTGCCTCAACAGCTGCTGGATAATGTTGTGCAAAGTATGGTACGACGTGTGGAATGTTGCATCACACTCCACGGTTTACATATCCTGTACTGATACCTTTCTTTAAGGTGCCTGCTGACTTTTAGATGCATTGTTCCATTTCTCCGTACGCAGATCAAATGAACATTTTTTTTCTTTCGGATGTTTCACGGCTTTTGTACTTTCCAGAACAATAAATATTCTTTATTCTAATGTCTGAACAGTGTGGCAACTATATTTTATCCTACTAGGCCTCATGTCTCGCTTAATGTTATGCTACATAGCAATTTGTGATCCGTCCTTAGCAATTGTCCAGCAGTGTATTTAATAACCGGGATATGTGCTTTTATTCTTCGAAGTCTATCAAAATTATATGCAGTCAGGTTTCATATTCTACGTTTAACTTTTAAATTTTGATTTTGCAACCTTTCACGTTGAGAAATATTCTTCATTTAAATACATTATTCTGAATGGCCTTAAAAAGTTTATTTCTGTGTGAGAAATCCTGTGTATTTTTTAATGAATTTGCAACCTAAAATTTAGGACATTCTTGTTTAAATTTAGATTTCAACGTCAAATCTGTTGATATTTCAATAAATTATTTCCTCTCCTTCATTGTATGTGCCCCCCCATAAATGAAAAATAAGTATTTTCCCTTTGAAAACAATTTGTTGTAGTTTTACAAAATAAAGCATATATATACTAACGACTTTAAAATTACGTTGGGGTACCCGGGATAGTAAACACACAATATTCACACTCTAGTAGGTAGTGCATGTAAAAAAATATCTTTTTAATGTTATTTTATAGATAAGTAAAGTTTAAACTTATTACAAAATATAGCTATATTACATTTAAATAAAAATATCAGTTTTTTGTATGACTTGTTATCTTTAGATACTTGTGGTTATACAAACTACACAGAGAATCGTGGAATCATTTTTCATGCACATCTATAATTTTCTTTTCGATTTAGTCTAACTCCTGAACCCTAGGGAACATAGTTTAAAAACCAATGGATTAGAAGAAAAGGTTCATTCTCGTTACTTGACCATGGGTGAGTGAACATTAACATCGCACTGTTCATCTACATTAGGGCTTTTGGCGACGGACATCGTAATTTTGAATCGTGGTCAAGTGACGAGGGCGACACCTGAGCTGGCACCCCCTCTTCTAACTACCACACCACACATACCAAAGGGAGGACGTTTGAGCTCTCGACGGATTTAACCTGCATCGCACCTCTACACGGCGGGTCTTTAGTGGTACTGTGTTCGAACTCGTGACAAGCTAGCCACGTTCCGATACCTTGACCACTCGGCTACCGTGGCCACAGTAACTTCACCTCAGTGGAGCACAAGAATTTTTCAAGAGGGAGGAAATCGGAAGTCCCCAATTCTTGTATGATACCACATCAGGCTGCCAAACTTATTCTTTTTATTTTTGTCAATTGTCGGAACCAAAAGCAGTAAAAAATAAATTATTAACATTAATTAATAAAATAAATTATTAAAAAAAATACTGAAGAATTTTTACGTACTATATAATTACATAGGATTATAATCGATCGGAAAAAAAATCAAGGGCAATGAAGCGGCTGGAGCTGTGGACCCCTCTGTTGTGTGCGTCACTGCTTGACCGTCATTCACAATAGAGGTGTCCAACAGGCGGGCCGCATGTGACCCGCCAGTACGTAAGTTGCGGCCCGCCGACTTTTTTTAAAAAAAATTTAAATATCAGGTTTTTAAATTTTTTCCATTTTAAAATTCATTTGAGGGGAAATTTCTATTTACGCATATATAAATCTACAATGTATTTGCCTGTTACCTGTTCTTGTTTTAAAACAAATCCTTTTTAATAATAGAAATGTCCTTTAGATTAAAATAGATTCATATTTTATCAAACAGTTACAATTGATTTTACTATGATAAATTATTTTTTCAATAAATTCCGAATTGCAATATGCATATCGTTTACTAAGGATGGTATATGATTCTCTGTGTGTGTGCGCCTTTCATTTTTCCTCCTCCTTTTCTGTTTGGAGTACCCAAAAAGCAAGAGGCAGTCAGAGATGTTTTTTAAAGTTTAAAAAAAATATTCATGACGATTAAGATAAAGGACAACGTATACTTAATTGTTTGCGAATGACAGCACTATTAAATTTCTACAATGATTAACGGAAGATCAATTCAAGAGGAACACCGTAATTTTCAAGAAAATTGCAACACACACACTGTAATATTTTAAACATTATTTGATCATTGCATTATTATATTACAATAAACATTACTATATTGTTACGTAGATCCGGGATTGTGGATTTTATGCAAAACAATCACAAAAAAAATAAACAGTTCTTTAACAGCAATGCGAATTTATTAACAAAAATCCAATCCTTTTAATACAGGATTCATCGGCAATATTCACAGGGTAAATATCCTAAGACCTTCACACCTTCAACAGCAATCAAACACAATAAACAGTGCTTAAAAATACACGTAAGTAAAGATTATTCACAAGCACAGCCGAGCTAATCGCTAGTCAAACAATCCTCACTACTCGCTGGCTTAATCAAGACTCCTCGCCGTACCGGCGAGCATCCTTTTTGTATGCGCGACAGAAACTTCTAGCAATATAATCGCTCGTGTCATTGAACGTGACACTAGTGGAGAGATCTACTGCTTTCTAGAAGATTCCAGAGGGTTCCCTACTCGCCAACATGGCCTCCAATGACGCCAAAATTGTTGTCAAAGTCACTAAATTGGTCGCCAAAAATGATGCCAACTTAGCTCTACCGCCATTTTGCCAAGTTCTCATTGAATCGCCATTATAACGTAAGGGGCGGCACTGCTTGTAAATAGTACAATTTTAACATGATATAAATATAACATAGAGTATTATAAATGCATTAAACTATCAAATACAAATTATTTACACAAAATTCGTAACAATATTATCTATGTCTGTATATCTGAAAAATAATGAAAACAATGATAATAATTCTTTCTGTTTTAAATTTTCACTGCAGCAAATGTCTTTTTGTTTCCAAATCTGATATAAAGGTACATATTTTTATGTGCGGTCCGCGAGATTATAATCTTTTTCCGAAGTGGCCCGCAAAGTCATTTGGGTTGGACACCCCTGATTCACAAAAACGAGATCCATCGTCAGTACCTTAAAATGAGATATTGGTAAACTGCCAATTTCTCGATAGGTTCCTAAAAACCGATACCTTTCTTTTTATTTTCGGAAGAATATATGAATAGTAATTAGCAAAAAAAAAAAAAAAAATAGATTGTTCCAAAACAAAAATTATTTCAGCTACATATCTTTAAGTCACCAAGAAGCAAGTTGTATGTTACGTAAACTTGATTATGTGAGGAATTATTCTCTCATTTTTACATGTAATTGTTGCGAGTAATATCACAGCATAACATTTTCTACTTCCTTTACCATTATACGAAAAGTTATATGCTTGGTTTAATTGGATAGAAGTTAAATTCGTTAATTTTTTGTTTATGAGTTTCAATAAAATAAAATTAGAATTATTTTGATGTATCAGACTGTATAACATTGCTTAGTTTTTAATTGCGATTTTAGTACTATCAAAATATATAATAATAATAAAAAACTTAAAAAAATAACATAAGGAATAAAATACAAATACCCATTCAATTCTTTATGTACATTTCGTTATCCACTTAGGAAAGAAAACCGTTCGTTGGGAAATTTAATATGAGATGAATTCTCAGAACCGTTTCATAGAAAAGGAAATGTCCCCATTTTTAAGATTTATGACGGCAATAAATCATGGGGAACCAAACCTTTGCCAAAGAATAGTACTCCGGCCACGTGAAAGCAATTATCGCATGTTTTTAAGCAAGAGGTTTTACAAGGATGCACATTTTTGTGGCTTTATTGAACCAAATGGGTACAAGGAAATCAATCAATGCACAAAACCTGTGCCCTGTCTATTCGAAAGCTTTTATGATGTGTCTCAACTGTTGATTTTCAAAGAATTGTCATTTTTACCCATCCGCATTTTCTGAAAACTGACCATCACTCATTCTGTTCTGCATTCAAAATTACAAACATCCGGTGAGATAGCCTTGACAACCCCATAATCACATACTCCCCACCTAACTCAAACAAAATAATCTTGTACCCCTGAGTCTGGAAAATTCTTCATTCCAGCCTAGATAACTCGGCCTCTGCTTTGAAGGTCGAGAAAACCCTTCTTGCTGACCCGTTCAATGCCCCGCATTACTTTGTCTGCCCTATATGCCTTCATAAAACACATACTTTTCCTTTGCTTAAGAGTACTTAGGCAGCTTATTTTCGGTTTTCTGTAAGCAAACAATACACAAGAGTGCAGTACAGTATTTTCTGAGGAAGCACTCGTAATTATTCTTTTTTTAATCTCACTATCAATAATCTGGCACTTTCACAATTTTGGCTACCCTGTGGTCCACATTAGACCGAGGTGTTCGGAACTCTACTTATTTAATTTTTACTTCAAAAACTTAATTACTTTTTTTACATTCCAAAATGTGTTGCTCAGCATGTGGACCGAAATATGGCGTTTAAATATATTGCCTTAGAAGTTTTGGATGATATTGATGAAAATACTTGATTGAATTGTGATTTTCTTACATTTAAATAATATTTCCTTTTTGATGTTCTTTCATCTTTTTAAGAATTATTGTTTGAAGGATATCTAAGTTTTTAATACACGTTATTAATTATTTTATTTATTTAAATTATATGATAACATTTTTGTTTTGTTTATATATTTTAAGTTTTTCCCCACAATTGATTTTTAATGCACATATTATGTAACGATATTTCGTAAAATATTTCTTATTGTTTATATTTAAAATGTTACTAAATAATCATATCTTCGTAAAGATCCTACTATATCTTAGGAATTTTTATAGTGTAGTACAATATTAATGCCACAACTGTAGATGCATAAAAATTATACCGTATTAATGCAAATCGTTGCTGAAACTGATTAAAAATAACTTTTGGCGCAAATATCTTTTTGGAAAATCTTTCAAGTGTACACGAGAAAACAATACCTTTTGTAGTTTCTCAGTTAAATATTAAAAAAATCTGTTTAATAAATTGTAATGAATTTCGTATTGTAAAATAAAAATAACATGTTTTATATTTACTTATAGCAGGAGTGACCAACCCAAATGACCTTGCACTTCGGAAAAAACATTATAATCTTAATAATGCTTGCCGCACATAAAAATTTGTACCTTTATATCACATTTGGAAACAAAAAAACATTTATTGGAGTTGAAATTTAAAACAGAATGAATTATTATTATTGTTTTCATTATTTTTCATGTATACAGACATAGATAATATAATACTGCTTATATAATATAATAATGCAATGATCAAATAATGTTTAAAATATTACAGTGTTGTGTGTTGCCATTTTCTTGAAAATTACTGTGTTCTTTTTGAATTGATCTTTCGTTACTCATTGTTGAAATTCGATTGCATTCGCAAACGATTAAGTATACATTGCTTTTTATCTTAACCATCCTGAATATATTTTTTTTAACTTTAAAAAACATCTCTGACTGCTTCTTGCTTTTTGGATACTCCAAACAGAAAAGCAGTAGGAGATATGAAAGTCGCACATACAGAGAATCATGTACCATCCATAGTAAAGGATATGTATGCATAATGCAATTCGTAATTTATTAAAAAAGTAATTTATTATTATAAAATCGAATGTAACTGTTTGATAAATATAAATATATTTTAATCTAAAGGACATTTCTATTATCAAAAAGGATTTGTTTTTAAAACCACAACAGGCAAGTACACTGTCTCTCTCTCTCTCTCTCTCTCTCTCTCTCTCTCTCTCTCTATATATATATATATATATATATATATATATATAATATAAATTCCCTCAAATAAGTTTCAAAATGAAAAAACTTTAAAAATCTGATATTTAAAAGTTTTTTTAAAAGAGTCGGCGGGCCACATGCGGTTCACGTGTTGGACACCCCTGACTTATAGTATATTCAATGGCGTACACAAGGAGGGGATGCCCGGACTCTTTGCCCCCCGATTGATTATATTCCTATAAATATAGTAAGTTAAATTTAATTAAGTATTTGTTATTTATAATTTATTTTATTAATTAATGATAATTACTTATTAAATAATTTATTTTAACTATTTTTTGTTCCCGGCAACCGACCAAATGAAAAGAGTATGTTTGTCGGCGTATTGGGTGTATGACACGGCAATGGTGGATTTTCAACCCTGGACCCCTCTTTCCCTTTGAAAAACTCCCGTGTGCCCCACAGATTATATGGAAATTAAATGTCAATAAATGATGTAATATATTAAAGTGAATATCACGCACACACACACATTACTTACTGAAACTGACTATATTCTACCGTGTATGAGAAATTTTCATAAAAACAAAGGAATCCCCCCCCCTACTACGAAATAGCTTTATTTAAGGCAATTAATTGAAAAAGGCTATTTCTTAATTTGATTCATTCCTTAAACTTTATAATAAAATAGAATATTCTCTTTCTAAATCTTTGTAGACAGTTATTTCTAAAAAAAATTTCAAGCCTTGTACAGGAGATAATTATTAACAAAGTCAGACAATCAGTTGTTAGTATTTTATTACACGATCATTTCACATTTTCTGAAACTTTTAATGCTTTACGTAGACTTACAATGGTAAATCTTACTATTGAAAAAGATTTACAATTTACATGCAATTGCTTTTGTTGTAAAATGAAAATTCATTTTCATCTTATGGTTAAATCGTTGTAATTAATCACAAAAAGCTTGATATAAACTAACTATATTTTTCACACACAAACTGGGCTTCAAAATATTTTCCTCTTGGAAAATTTTAAAAAAAAGTTATTGCTTACATTTTAAAACATAGACATCCATAGGAATGACAAATAATATAAAATCATGTCCAGAATTATCTTTACATGCATAAAAGTAGGTTTCCAGGGAACTGAACCAATTTTTTTATTTGAGTGAAATGATGTATCCTTACTAATATTATAAACGCGAAAGTTTGTATGTATAGATGCATGTTTGTTACACTTTCACGCAAAAGCAACTGAATGGATTTTAATGAAACTTTACAATAATATAGCTTATACATCAGAATAACACATAGGCTATAATTCATAAAGATATTGTGTGAAGTGTCAAAACCATAACGTAACGTATCCATTTGTAACGTGGTTTCACGTATACAAAAACGCCCGAGACTGCATATATCTATCTTTTATGTGTGAAGCAAAACTTTCACTTTTTGTTTTGTCTGCGCCAATACGCGCTCGCTTCTAATTTATTGCTTTGATCAGTGAAATCACTATTTTTTTAATTTCAGATTAAAACCATATTTCGAAGGGAGAGGTTGTGTTTTTTTTCGTGCAGCTGACATATGTAAAAAGCTTTTTTTTTGTTTAATATGCAATTCACGTAAAATTATTAACTCATTAAATCTTCTTTATCCTTCAATCTGTATTGTTTGATACTTCAATTCAACCTTGCGAAGATCGAGTAAACCAGCTAGTATCACATATAAATAAAAAAGAAAATATATAAGAAAACTACATCATGAAAAAGGAGTAATTAGGTAATTTGATTACGAAAAAAATGTGATATAAAGTCTTATTTTTCTCATTTAAAAAAATCCTCTCAAAACATAGAATATATATATATATACACATCTGCTTTTCTTATCTCTTTCTGTGTTGTTTTTCTTGTTTTGGCAATACTCGTAATGTTTGTACATTTTAGTACTTCTTACAGATATTTTAAATCAATAAAAACAAATATTTCAATGATTCAGATGCCCACCGGATCTAACCAAGGCCATCTTGAAGGACCAGGCCACGACAGAGTTTTGATGACGTCACGAAAGGAGGGAATGTTTTGCTACTCGCAGTGTCATTCAGGAATATAAAACGTACGACATTTATTTCTTTTCTGGTCGTAGACTAATATTTCCACATTTATATTGATTATTTTTTATAATTCTCATTTAGAATATTTTCAGATGAAAGTTATGTATTAATACGTTAAAAGAATGTCTAATATTTTCCAGGAAAAGGGGGGGGGATATCACTCGTGAAAGGCTCATAACAATGCAAGAAACATCTAAGTAAAAACTGACTCAATATAAAATATTTTCAATCATATAAAAAAAACAAAAGAAATATTTACTTGCAAAGAAAATATGAAAAGTAAAGCATTAGAGGCATATTAATGAAAAAACATGTGAATTTAGTAACATTTTGCTGTAATCAGTGAATCATAATAAAGGTTAAATGTATGCAAAAATATATACAAATTCGAACTTCATGCAAAAATACATACAAATTTGAACTTCATGCAAAAATATATACAAATTCGAACTTCATGCAAAAATATATACAAATTCGAACTTCATGCAAAAATATATACAAATTCGAACTTCATGCAAAAATATATACAAATACAGAAATGACACAAACAGTTTTAGATACCACAGTAATTATACAGCAAAAATAGATTCTAGATTATGCGTTAGAAAATATATATATTAGAAAAGAATGCTTTACCTATAAAATCTGACAAAAAAAAATTTTCATAGAATATATCATTAATGAGGCAATGTATTGATTACTTTTTTTCGAGTTTTGAATCTCTCATTTGGACTTATACTGATATTATTCAAACTATTTCTTACATTATTTTTTTATGCGTGACAAATAAGTATTATGCCTAGGTAAAAATGTTTAAAAATCAAACAAAATTTTTTAAGTTAAAAAATAGTATTTCACATTCAATATACTTTGAATGTTAAAATCTTCATGAAAATGATTTGAACGAATAATGTAAATAAGTAGAATTTTTCTTGAAGTAAAAGTTATGTGAACTATTTTAAACATGTGCATAAAATCCATTTTGAATAAAAAAAAAAAAAAAATGAAGAACACATGTACATTGAATAGTATACCAATCGATAATTGAATATTTAAATAAATAAAACAGTGAAATATAAAAACCAACATTGATCTAATTGGCCTTAAATCTCTATTTTTCGATTATCCTTCACCGTTAAAATTTCTTCATTGCGCTTTTTTGAATAATTATTTAAGCATATATTCCCGATTGTAATGAATATATTTTTTAAAAATACGAAAATGCAGGTGTGTTACACTTTACACAAGATGACTGAAACGAATTCCACAACTCATGTAATTCCAAATATGCTTCTGTTGCGCTTGTAAACAAGATAACTAGCAATTAACTTTAGGAAATCTTGATTCGAATGTTTTCGATATTAACAAATTAAAAATGAAATATTGCGGTGAAATGACTTCCATAGAGAAATATTTGTGGGCATTTTTAAATCTCTTCAATTCAGAAGTTTCAAATGTTTTCTCCTGCATTTTCCAAGAATCGAATGTATCTCTTCATGTGAAAGAAATATGCATTCACAATTCGGAGCATCCGAATTTTATATTATGCACGCATAACCCATAATGTACATTAAGATTTTTATACTCTTCTATTGAGATATTCACTAATTTATTTGAAATGTTTAATACTTCGTTAAAATCCTTAATATCTACTTTAACATTAAATATCTCTCCTGAATAATTTGAAATCAAATTTTTCAGTGAAATAGTACCATATTTTCCCGAGTGGAAAGACAGCACACTTTTAACGCGGAATTATTTTTCATCTTGCAAAATTTCAATATACTTTTCTTAAGATTGTGTGGCCATAACATGATTAACAGAATCAATACAGCAGATTTATTCAAAAACATTAACCGTATTAAGAATATTTAGCAATTCACTGAAATATGTTAATCAGTATGTTATCTCATTCAAATAGGATGGATAGCCTGGAAAATGTAAGGATATGTATTTTATTTGATAAACAGTTGGATACATAACAATAACGAGGGATTACTATAAAATGTGTGGAGTTCTAGGTTATGTGTTATTAATATTTAATTTAATTATAATTAATATTTTAACTTTTAAATATTTTTAAGATAAGGATTTGATAGATTAAAAAATATATAATTTAAACACTAGTTTATGACATTAATTACATCCTGATTTACAAATAATTAGTGATGTTGGCATAAATGCATCAGTTTATTATACTCAGTTATCTTCAAAACTAAAAATAAATTCAATAATGACTCAAGAATAAAGTTATTCAATAATATAAATATCCTACCTTTCCTTATATCCAATGGTATCGCTGATGTTATGTTCACTACATTTCATATATAAAAACACGTGGTAAGGTAAGGCATTTTTTCACAAGCTTTAATGAAAGACCGGTGAAGCGATGGTCAAACGCGAGGAAAATCGTCCCTCCTTTGGTCATGTGACTTGTTTTAGGGGGGTTCTCAGTCGCAGCCTGTTAGTCAAGATAGCCTTGATCTAACTAGAACCTCCTAGATACAAGGCCTGGCCATTGATTTGTGACGTCACTACTAGTAGGGAGAGATCGTCCATTGCCTACGGAGTTTCTCTGATGCATTTTTTTAGAATACTTTTTGTTATTAAACTAATTATACACTTTTTTTTACAGGAGATTAAAAAAAATTAGTAAATTAATCATATTAAATTATATTTCATGCACATAAAACATGAGTAAATATGAGTTTTCCTATTTAAATAATAATTGCAAGTATATGATTATCCATGTATTAACTACGAACGCCTTGCGTTGAACATAAACACATTACATTGCAGCAAATTATAAGAGCCTTTTGTATTCGTATATTTCTTTTTTTACATAACTATGATTATTTCTTGATTTTAAAATTTATCTTATTTTTTTTTTCAGAATAGTTACAAAGAGGAAAATAGAATTAGAAATAGTTTTCAAAACAAAACACGACATACAAATTTAAAAGCAGTAACTGTATTGGTATCGCACATCAAGTATTATTAAATAAATTTCAAAGATATTTGTAGATAAATCTACACCTGTATAATTATAGATATATACAGGAAAATAAATATATACTTAAAAAAAGATTACACAGTTTATTTAGCTGTTTGTCTGTCACTTTTCTTTCATTAAATTTTTAGTATTTTTTCTCTCAAAAGTAGTTAAATATGTTTTAAAACTTAATTGGTATCAAATTAATAAACAAAAGTTGGCTATCTGCATAACAGCATGAAAAATTACCATTAACTAATTTGACAAAAAATTTTTTGTTAAACCCATACATATATGATTATAGATACATACATGAAATTAAATACACTCAGGAACATTGAAAATAGCGACCCAAGAAGAAAGCATCGGATTGAAATGAAATTTAATACACATAATGACACAGATGAGAGATTCACTTGATCTCAAAAACAAGATAATTAAACGAATACAGAGTGTGCAACGACACAAATACTGGGCAACTTCAATAGCGCGTTCGACCACCTCCAGCTGCAATACATGCCGTCACACGGTCCGGCATTGAGTTGATTAGACACCTTATGTTGTCCTGAGGCAGATGGTACCACAAATCTTGAACTACCAACACTAAATCATGCACAGAGTGACACGATGGCATCTGCCGTTTTAGTGGATCCCATACGTACTCTACAAGGGACAAATCGGGGGAGTGGGCCGGTCATGGAAGTCTGAAAATGACGTAGGAAGTCTTGAGCAACTCTTGCTGTATGCGGACGAGCATTATCTTGCTGGAAAATTGCCCCTGAGAAACCATTTAGGAAAGGTCCTACATGGTGTCGAAGAATATCATCAACGTAACGTTGGCCAGTTAAGGTTCCACACATCACAATTAAAGTGGATTGGTTATCATAGGCTATGGCCCCCAGACCATTACACCAGCTGTGCGGGCAGTGTGACGTAGAACAGCGTGGGGGGAATTGTACCGCTCACCAGGGCGCCTTCACACCCGTACACGGTTGGCATCTGTCCCCAAAACAAACCGGGATTCATCACTAAACACAACCTATTTCCAATCTGTGACATTTCGCATTGATCTGGCTTGGCACCACTGTAGATGCAGTTGCCGATGTTCCGGTGTTAAAGGGAGTGCACGGAAAGGGCGCTTGGATTTAAGATTTGCTTCTGCAAGGTGTCTGGAAATTGTTTGTGGAACAATTGCTACACCTACGTCTGCTGGTATCGTTGAATGAGTCACTGTGGAATCCACAAGTGCTTGAAGCACGATCCTTCGATCCTCTCTCCTTGTGGTCTTCCTGGTCGCTCCAGACGCGGTTTTCCGCGCGTGGGTACCTTATCGTGTCCACTGCTCTCAACAATTTCTAACGGCACACTCCGAACGATCCGACTGGCCAGCAACACGTCGCGCCGACCAGCCCGCAGTTTTCATCCCGATGATCAGGCCTCTCTCAAACTCACTTAACTGTGAGAAATGTCTTCTAGCACGTTTACCTGGCATGTTTCGCTTATCAAAGTCTTCCTACAATCGGCAGTTTATCGTCACGTTTATGAATCTAAACTAAAATTAGATTATCGCGGGTGCCGGCGCCTATTCCCAGAAGGATGGGAGAAAAAGATAGACCATGATTTGAAAATTTAATCAAATACCGAAATCTCCCACAAAAACGGGGAGGGATGACGTACCCCAAAGCACGAGCGTTCTAACGAAGCAGAGCGCCGGCGGGAGGAGGGGAGGAAACGCAGGAAGGAAGTAAATCAATTCGGTGACAAATTCACCTCAGAACCCAGAGTGAAAGATGCAGTACAATGCAGCTAAATCATATTGTTAAGAGTGTGAAAAGAGTGTTTTTGTTGTGTTATGGGGGCGGAGCGGGTTTCTCCACTTCTTTGAAGAGTATGCATTTTAGGATGAGGATACGTAAACAGTGTTTGTGCTTTGATAATCGGATTGTCATGAGATTCAATAGATTTAAAGACATTTCTAGAGAGTTTAGTGATGTAATTAGAAATCGGCTCCATATGTAGATCGTTGTGTATTACGTCATTTCGGACTTACCAAGGAGCGTTCGTCTTGACGCGGAGTATTTTGTTTTAAATTACTTGAATCTTTTTCATGTGGGTGGCAGCTGCGGCTCCCCATACGGGAGATCCATAAGTTATAACTGGGCGCAGAATCTGCTTGTATAATATTACTTTATTTTCCAGGGATAGAGGAGACCTCCTCCCAGCGAGGGAGATGGCTAAATGAATTCTACCCCAGAATTTCTCTGCTAGATAGTCAATGTGTTTTTTGAAAGTTAAGCGGCTATGTGTAGAGCAAGATATTTCACCACCGAAACCCACTGGATGTTGTCATCAAAAAGTGTGAGCTGGAAAGGAGGGTCGATGACCCCCCCCATTTCCGGAAAACAATTGCTTGTGATTTATCAACATAAATTGCAATTCTCTAATGTGTACGCCACGTTTCAAGTTTGTCAAGAAAGTTTCGTATAGCTTTAATTGTGTATTTCAGCTGGACACCTTGCGAGAGAACTGCGGAATCATCCGCAAACAGGCAAGTACTGACGGTGGAGTGTTGTGGAAAGTCGTGCGTGTAAATGTCGTACAAGTACGAAGAAAGGACAGATCCCTGAGGGACCCCAGAGAGGACAGATCTCGTGTTAGAGTATGAATTGTTTACATGAACTCTAAAAGTTCTATTGTGTAAAAAATTATGAATTATTTTAATTAAATAGTCAGGGAACTGCAACTTAATTAACTTGTACGTGAGGCCATCATGCCACATTTTATCAAATGCCCTTTTAACATCTAAAAAGACACCTACTGTATAGAATTTGTGGGTAAAACCCTCATTAATAATGTTTGTCACGCGTATCAATTGGTGCAGCGTTGAATGGCCCTCCCGGAAGCCGCATTGCTCCGGGGGAATACAATCTATGGCTTTGCAGTGGGATTTGATTCTAGTTAAGATAATTCTTTCAAAAATCTTAGCAGTGGCGTTGATTAAGCTAACTGGTCTGTAACCACATGGAAATGTTCTATCTTGATTTGGTTTGGCCAGCATGATAACGTTTGCTTGCTTCCACTGTGTAGGAAAGTGATTTTTAATGAGGCATTGATTGTACAATTTAGTTAAATGAGTAAATGCATTAAGCGTTAAATATTTAAGAGCTATGTTGGGAATCTGATCGGGACCTGCAGCTTTTCTACTCTGCAGTTTTTTAATAATGTCTCTAACCTCAGAAGGGGAAGTGAGAGGGTGTGTGCTTGTTGCGAAGTTGTCAAAAAAGGGATTTACTAAATTTTCGACTTCTTCTATCTTGTCGTCACAGTAGGTCTCTTCATTTTCCTGAAAAGTGACTTCAAGTGTATCTTTGAAAGCCTCCGCCTTTTCGAAATCCGAATAGGCCATTCCACCCGGACCATGTAAAGGTGGAAAGGGAGTGTGCCTTTTAGAAAATTTCCTATGTAGATTATACAAGGAATTGTCCTCAGTATTTAAAGTTAAAAGAAAAATTTTCCAGGTCCTGTTTTTATGATCTTGGATTTCGCTCTTGATCTGCCTAATGAGAGCATTAACTTCACGTTTGTATGGAGGGTATCTGGTATTATTCCAGAGTTTACGGAATCTTTTCTTAGCTCTGATAAGCTCTCTGATGTTTTCAGGAAGGCGGAGGTGTGGAGTGTTTATTAATCTAGTGGAAATGGAAGCAGAAATAGCATTCGAAACATTGCTGGTAAAATTTTGAACGGCTAGATCCAAATCGTCTATCTGGGGATTTCTTTATGAATCTTCGAATTTGCGCTGGCTTATATAGCACCCTCTTCCTGATTGTAGCGCCACCTCGGCGTGTATGAGCATGCGTATTGGCACAAAACTTGGATCATTTGCATATCACATTACGCTGTACTTATTTGCAAAGTTTCGCGATTGTACTTAGCTTCCTTCTTGGGTCGCTATTTTCAATGTTCCTGAGTGTATATACACGGAAACAGATTACAGTTTATTTAGCTGTTTGTCAGTTACTTTGCATTGCTTAAAATGTTTCTATATTTTCCCTCCAACAATAGTTATTCAATTATGCATTGTTACAAATGTAAATTAAATGTTTTAAACTATTGGTATCATGCACAGTAATAAACAAAAATTCACTCTTTGAAATAGCTGCATTAAAAATTACCAAAAAATAAAGTTCCTATAAATAACAATATAACAAGTTATCGTAAAATAAGTTATAATACGCTCATGCATAAAAATGTAATTCATTTAGTTAATAAAGTTGGTATTTTTTTTTTTGAGCAAATCAAAAGAAAAAAAGGATACACAAATTTAAAAACAGTAACTTTATTGGTATCAAATATAATCACAACATTAAGAAATATTAAATAAATTTCAAATATATTTTAGAGAAAAATCTATACTATAAAATTATAGATATATACAGGAAAATAAGTACATACATAAAAATAGATTACACAATTTATTTAACTGTTGTCACAGTTACTTTTCTTTCCTTAAATCTTTGGTATTTTTTCTTCCAAAAGTACTTATTCAGTTATACCTTGTTACCTATGGGAATCAAATATGTTGTAAAGCTTCATTAGTACCATGCATAGTAATAAACAAAAATTTACACACACACTCTTTGCAATAACAAGCATTAAAAATTACCAAAAATAAAGTTCCTACAAATAATAATCTGACAAGTTATCGTAAAATAAGTTAAAAATATTTTTAAATAAATCATACATGTATAAAAGCAGATATACACCTAAAAAATAAATATATAGAGAGAGAAAAATAATGCACCCACATACATAAAAATAATGTACTTTATTTAGCTAATAAAGTATGTATTTTTCTTTTCTTCGTTTCAACTTTTTTAATATCATTTTTTCCCTTACAGTAGTTATTTAAAAATGCATTTGTAGAAGTGAGGATAATATGCTTTAAAACTTGCTCAGAAGAATGATCATTGTTACAAGGTTCCTCATATAAAAAAAATTCATTTGAATTTACCAAGCTAATCGATATTTCTGAAGCAATTTGACGTTGATTATTTTGTTTAAGAAACATATTTTCATAATCATTAGAAAGAAGTTTCTGAACTATTATATAGTTGTAGAGCACTGCTGTAACAACATCTGGAGAAGGGCACAATGAACTTCCTCTGTCGAAGTTACGTATTAAATCATAGTTAGAATTTAGTTCAAAAGATTTATCAAGAACAAGTGATTTGGAACAAAAGTCGCATTTTAATTTTTTAAGTGCTGCTCTAGCACAAACACCAGCTAAATATGTTAAAACAGGTAGATACGGCTGAGCATCACAAAAATCTTTTTCAGATAGTGTAATATTAAAATTATGCAATACTGATGATTCTAAAGGATTTTCATTACACGAATCTTCCAAATGAATGCCTTTAAGTTAAGCAGGCCATATGTGTTTGAAACCAAAGTTAGAGGTAAAAAATTTTGCATTCTTAGTTTAGCTTCTACTTCATAAAGCTGTCGAATTGATATTAAATATTGAGAACCTGAACGTGTTCTATATTTCCCAAAACGACTTTCTAATGCATCTATTTGAATTTTTCCGGGAAGAAAATATTGAAATTTTAATTCGTTAATGCAATATTTTGACATTTCAAGTAAAGCGTATGTGGTATGAATAAAAGCAAGATGTGTTTCTTTAGTGAGGTTGCTAGTTGCGCAATTTTTTCCCTTCCACGCGTCTAACCATGACAAAATTTTTTGCAAGAATTCACATGTTTGGTTGTCTGGAGATAAAGTAATCGGTTGCTGATAAGGATCAAGCAAATGTTGTCCCTTTAAAGGTGTTTTAACATTAACTATTTTCCACCATGTACAAATTAAAGAAATAAAAATTGATGTTGTTTCATAACTACTTAGTTTATGTTGCTCTCCTAATAATTGAAGCCCCTGAATAACAAAATTATTAAATATCTTAAGCACAAGTTTCACATTTTGTTTTTCAAGATTTGTAGGACATAAAGCCTTCAAAGTTAAACCATAAGCAAACTTTACTAAATTATTACTTTCTATATCATATAGTTGTTTAAGTGTAGAGAAATTTGCTTCTAATAACGGAAACTTATTATGATCTTCAAAATCTAGAAAATAAAACATTGTCCTGCATTTTTTTGATTAATCCAATTGTTACGTATGCATTTAAAAATGTGCACTGAATCAATAACAAAAAGTAAAGGATTGGAAGAATCAGAAGGATGTAGATATACAATGCTCAATTTGGGAGGAACAGAAAAGTTTGACATTGCTTTTCGATTTATAAAATTATTGTCAGAAACTACACCTATAACTTTGAATCCTATACCATCAAGTTCTACGATAGTTTTTTTAACAACAGCAAACAATTTTTCTCCATCGATTTTTTTCACTGGCATTATATGAACTACTTCTTTAAGAGGAGAAAGAAGACTTTGAATCGTGAACACATATGCTGAAGTAGCAGCTTGTTCACTGTTATATGCCATATCTAGAATATTGCCCCCTTTAAAATCTAAATATGACTTTAAATGGATTTCGTCAAGCATCAGTATGACAGTTTTGTCAACAGATTTTAGGATATTTACTTTTTTTTTTTCATGTATGCTAGAAAGTTTTCATTTGATTGTTCTGTTTGAGGGTTAGTTTTTAAAGATGTACAAATTTTGCGCAAAGTTCTGGGATGGGGAATATTGAGATATCCTGAATTTCTTAAAAATTTATAGGCATGAGGTGATATGGATTGTAATACAAAAAAAACATTTCAGAGGAATATCTAAAAGAAAACTTGTTACTAGTTAAAAACTTGAGTTGGTCAGTTAAGAAATGGAGTGCGATTTTTTTATCATCATCTAAATCTGAAAACATACTTTCTAAATGATTAACAATAAAACCAAATGCTGTAGGAAAATATGGAAGCTTTTCATTTCTATTCAGAGAGCCAGTTCGTGTAATATTTCATTTACAACAATAGTATTATTAACTTTTACAGGAAATTTGTACTTACCAAGTTGATCTATCTTTGTTTGACCTATGTGAATTGTTAAATGTAAGTCTTTATTTATAATCACTGATGCTTTAATAGCAGGAGATATTATTGTGTCTAGCACAGTGCTTCTCAAACTGTGGGGCGCGCCCTCCTGGGGGCGCGATGACCTTACGAGAGGGGGGCGCGAGCATATCGAAAATAAAAGATTTAAAAATAATTAGTTTACTGGAATGAATTAAAACAAAATACTTTCAGACATAATAAAAATGCACTTTTACTCTGATATAATTTATAGGCGGTATTAAGCCATCAAAAATAAAAAACTTCTTCAATACCTAATTAGCTATCTTTGATCCTATAACCAAATAAAAACTTTTATTTCATTTTGCTGTCATCCCGTGATGAGAGATTTTTTATTACGCTTTTCTTTAACCTAACATACTACTCTTTCAGAGAGAAACCAGATCCCGGATCCAGAATCGAAAAACTTTAGGAACATAAAATTTCATCACTGTCATTATTTTTGAAAAATACTGCACATTATAGCTGTAATCTGTGTTTGACCTTCTAAGTTAAGTTTTTTATGATATTTGGAAAACCACGGAGAGCACACACAAGCACATGAAGGATTACTTGGCCAAGACATATTTTTATAAATATTCTCAATGTATAAAGCATAACGAAAAACGTTTCACACAATTTTTTAGCAGTAACATACATGTTATCATAATGAATATACTTTTTACCCGGAAGTAGTCGCGCGGGACACACAGATTACGAAATCGTTAATTCTGGCAAAACTGTTTATTTATTACCAAAAGAAAATTGAAAAGCCTTTGAAGGTAGGTAAGTAAACTTTCTCTTAGCTAACTTATTCACTGGAATCATGATTTGTATCGTGTACAATAAAATAATTTTAAAAAGGATTGGGGTGACTCAATAACCCCGACCGTACTGTATAACATCAATTATAAATGCTAATTCTGTGAGGCTTAAAATTACAATTCGCTTAAAACTAATTATAATTTGAGCAACGATTTTAAAAAATCATTTTACGTTTTTGTAAACATTGTCGAACACTTGGCTTTGCTTCCTTACAATTCAGCTATTATTTCAATTATGTTTTATTTTCTTATAAATGAACTCGAGCAAAGAGCGGGCACTTCAGCCGATATACTTTTAATGTATCAGTGCTGCACAGAATATTTTATAACTAATTAATTAATACTAAATTAAGAACAAGTTTAATAAGTATTAATGACGTCCATGAGCTTGTCTTGGAAAGCAAAGTTTTTATAAGGAATGCTTATGATTAGAAATTGACCCTCTGAGTTCTTTTTCTATATTTAGCAGATATCTATATTTTGTCTTCTAAGCAGCTACCGCATTTTGTAATATGTTCAATTTAAAAATTAGAGAAAGGAAAAATAACATAATAATTATCCTATTATTTTATTTATTTATTTATTTTTGCTTAAAAGTAGTATACAAAATTTTAATACTTATATTACTAATTTGTATGGTTTATAATTAAGATCGCCTATTGAAATTTTAGCTTCAAAGTGCATTATTATTGCATTCAGTACATTATTAATGTATAAGGGGGGGGCGCGAAAAAAATTGTGATCGAAAAGGGGGCGCCAGTATTGAAAGTTTGAGAAGCACTGGTCTAGCATCATAATTATTACTAGATCATTTTTACAAACAGTCCATATGTCCTGAAACTCCTCTGCATTTAAACACTCTACTAATTCTGGAAACGACGTAAATGATTTCTTTTTTCGAATTCTTCCTTGGAAATGATGCTTGCTTGGATTGAGCATTGTAAGTGTTCATTTTCTAATCTTTACAGTCTCTGTTCAGGACATTCTCAAGCGGGATTTCCAGAGTTAGAAAGATATGTGGGGAAATCTGTATAAAAATAGTTGGCACAGCAAAATTTTGTAGTCTGAAACGCTTTAAGGGCACATATATCTTCTCTCCTGTCTTTTCATTGTAAGCTTCGGTGTATCTTCGTATTGCATCATCCGAAAAGTGTAATTCACAAACCTATAAAATTAAATATATATCTATAGATTGTTTTGCATCAACAAAAAATATTTGTTAGAATTGACAAAAATTTCTCTGATAATTTGATTTTTTTAAAATGAAGTTATGAAGTTAACGAATTGTGAGGTTAAAGCTGAGTCATGATAATTTGTTTTCAGCTTACTTTTACACCTTTATTTTTTCTTACTTTTAAAGTTATCCTAATAGTTCAAAAATCAGCTAGTTTTTTTTGTTGTGGTTGTTGTGAATGTGTTTTGCATTTTGTATCTCACATCATATTAATATACAAAATGTACAATAAATGGTTGCTTATGTCCATATTTACATTGACTACGAGCTGTATATCATAATGGGCTTTCTTTGCTAACAAACTATTAATACTTAAGGTACTTTCGTTGATTCTACTAAAAGGTATTTGGTAAATGACACAAAAATTAAGCAGCAATAGCAAAAACACTAGACAGTTTTTGTCTCATTAACAATGCTTGTTTGGGCTCATTTTTAAAAACATAAACTTTATTGGGGGTACAAAATATTTATTTCATAAACAAAACACTTTTATCATTATAGATAAATAAAAAGGAATTGCCAATGTTTAAGAAACTCACATGAAGAAAAAGAAATGAGTACATTTTCAAAGTCTTATCGAACAACCTATTAAAGTTATTGTAGACTTTTTTAAAATAAAGATATTATTACAATTTCCATAAATAGAATAAAATTAAAAACTTACCTTCAAATACTTTGATGGAGCAAAATCTTTTTCTTGAAATGGCTTGTATCAATTTTTTTTCGAAGGGAGTCCTCTTTGGGAATCCAAACATTTCTACTGTCCCATATATCTTTATAATTGCTATTGCAATTCGGTACAACGCATGTGTAGACCATTTTTTATGATCTTATCCAAAATCGTCACAAATAAATTGAAAATCTGCAATAAAAATGTAGAAAGCTGCGAACTGTACAGGAGCAACAATCAAAATGGCGTAGGCGAGTAAATTGAACTTCAAATCAGGCGGGATTTCTATACCTACTCTATGTGACGTCACAAGCCTCTCTCATTTCAGTCGCCAGGCCTTTTATTTAGGAGGTGTTGATCTAACTCAGTGAAGTGGCAAGGCTCTAACAGGTGTTGAATGTTAGGTCATACCCTGAGATGATCGTAGGAGACATACCCAGACTGATGGAAAGGTTCGGAACTAAACACCTTTTCCATCTTGGACGTTATAGTGCCCATGTTCGTCTCGTGGGGACAGCACAGAAGCTCCCATAGAGTGCGAAAAGTTCGCCTTCGGCTCTTGGGGACACGAGACCAGGTGCCCTTGAGCCTTTCTATGGAGCGCTTTGCAAGGGCGGAGAGGATAGCAACCACCGAGATCACGTTTCGCATTTGGTGGAGGATGCTGGCGATTTCGATGAAATGCGAAACGATTTGTGCCCTGCGCTTTTTGGGCAGGACTGTGCCAGGATGGTGCGCACAGTCCAATTCGACAGGTGTTTAAAAGTAACGCTGTCGGGCGACTGTTCGGCCTCGAAAAAGGATTCCGAGCTCCGAAATGTCGCTGCATCCAGAAGTATTAGCTGCTCCGCGTAAACCGTCGCCTTCACGTCAATGGAAAAGGCGGGGCTGGGCACCCTGACATGAGACACGAGAAACATTTTTCTTTTGGGCCAATACCATGCCTTTTGGGCTATGGTAACTTGCAGTTCTTAGCGGGCTTTCTTCGAAAAAACAAAATGAACAATAGGTTCTTTTATTAGTTCTTAAAAACACTATTTTTTTTCTTTCTTTGATAAGCTTTTTGCTAACGCAGTGCTTCTCAAACTTTCAATACTGGCACCCCCCTTTTCGATCACAATTTTTATCGCGGCCCCCTTTATACATTAATAATGTACTGAATGCAATAATAATGAACTTTGATGCTAAAGCTACAATAGGCGATCTTAATTATAAACCATACAAACTAGTGACATAAGTATTAAATTTTTGTATAATAATTTTAAGTAATAAATAAATAAATAAAATAATAGGATAATTATTGTGTTATTTTTCCTTTCTCTAATTTTTAAATTGAACATATTGCAAAATGTGGTGGCTGCTTAGAAAGGCAAAATATAGAAAAAGAACTCAGAGGGTCAATTTCTAATCATAAGCATTCCTTATAAAAACTTTTGCTTTGCAAGACAAGCCCATGGAAGTCGTTAATACTTATTAATCTTGTTCTTATTTAGTATTAATTAATTAGTTATAAAATATTCTGTGCAGCACTGATACATTAAAAGTATACCGGCTGAAGTACCCACTTGCACGAGTTCATTTATAAGAAAATGAAACATTATTGAAATAATCGCTGAATTTTGTAAGGAGAGTAAAGTCAAGTGCGCGACAATGTTCACAAAAATGTAAAATGATTTTTTAAATAATTGCTCAAAAGTATAATTAGTTTAAAGCGAACTATAAGCCTTATAGAATTATCATTTAGAATTAATGTTGAATAATGAACAATAATATAAAATTCACATGAAGAATAATTGTATATTTTTAATATTTAAAGCGAAAAGACTTCAACATGTTTTAACCCTGGAGCAGGCACGCACTCGATACTAATGGTCCAGCGGGGTTATTGAGTCACCCCAATCCTTTTTTTTTATATTTATTTTTATAGTACACAATAAAAATCGTAATTCCAGTGAATAATTTACTTATGAGAAAATATACTTACCTACTTTTCAAGAACTTTTCAATTTTTCTTTGGTAACAAATAAACAGTTTTGCCAGAATTAACGATTTCCTAATCTGTGTGTCCCGCGTGACCACTTCCGGGTAAAAAGTGTATTCATTATGATAATATATACGTTACTAATAAAAAAAATTTGTAAAACGTTTTTCGTTGTGCTTTATATATTTTAGAATACTCTTAAATATTACTTTCCGTGGTTTTCCAAATATCATAAAACTCTTTTCATGGAAAAAAGTGCAAGAGAGAAATATGTGATGACCCCCTTGGGTCACACCTTGAACACCAAGATTAATTTAAGGCAAAAGAACCACCAAAAGCCATTTTGAATAATAATATTATTTATTTTTGTTATAATTTCCTCAAAAATCTCTGATAACAAATAATGTAAATATGTTACGTCATCTAAAGGCATTTGCCTTTAAGGTATCCGACTACGTTGAAAACGTCAATTTTGGCGAAAAGTTCGATTTTTATTTTTTGGCTAAATATTAAAATTCAAACGATTTGCTTTCTAAAACTGTTCTTGCTTTGTTAGTACGATAATTAGAAAGAAAGTTACAGCATTTTTAAAACAAGTCATATTCATCAAAAACAACCGGAAGCTGCGATTTCGAAACCGGAAGTCGTATTCTGTATTCATATTTTGTGTATTTTTATGTAACTTTTCATCTGAAATTGAATAATTTTACTTGCAGAATGATCTATCTTTTAGCCCCATTGTTTTAGTATTGAATTTTGTTTTTTGAAGAAGTGGCAACGATCATTCTGATTTCATTTGAAAGTATTGCTTGTTTACGTTTTTGCTGTGGCTTTTTTGAATCATTTTGCTAAAATTCTTTCTATTTTTCTCACGTAATTTAACATTTAAAGTATTTTAATATTACGTAAAATAATCTCGTTATTATTTGATATGGGAAATCGCAAGAATAAATCTCGTTCGCAAAAAGCGAAAATTTATTGGGAATCGTTTTTACAGAACGTACCAAGCCATTAGATGTACCAACAGTAAGTGAGCAGAAGTTGAAGACCACATCTGTCTCTTTTGAAAATATTCCATCTAAAGATGATAAAATGTCGGGGAATCGAATCTTTGATGTGGAAATTCTACGTACTGTATTCAATTGTTTGTGTTGTCCCTCCTGTTTGTCAGTGAATCTTCAGTTGACAGAAGATTCAATCTTTGGATTATCTTCAGGTATGACTTTGAAGTGCAAAATTGTATGTTTGTGTATGCTTTTCAAAGTACAAGAAAAGCAAATAAAATGAACGACATAAATTTGCAGTTTGTGTGGGGAATGAGAATAATTGAAAAAGGCCATTCATCTTCGAAGAAACTGTGTGCCAGTTTGAACATTCCTACACTGTCAAAAGCTGCATACAGATCTTGTGAAAAAAAAATTATTGAATGTTGCTTCTGTCGTATCAAAGAATGCTATGATTGAAGCTGCTGATGAAGTTAGAAAACTGAAAAACACTTCAGATGTTGCGGAATGTGGAGTTTCAGTCGATGGTACATGGCAAAGACGAGGACATTCATCGTTAAATGGTTGTGTCGCTGTTCTTTCAATTGACACAGGCAAAGTCCTGGATTTAGAAGTGATGTCGAAATGGTGCAGAAACTGTAACACATCAAAGAGTTCAGAAAAAGTAAACATATAAAGAAACACCAATGCTCGTGCAATCATCAGGGATCAGCTGGAAGCATGGAGCCTGTCGGAGCATATAGACTATTTGAGCGTTCCCGTGAAACCAGGAAACTTCAATATGTAGAATTTTATGGTGACGGCGACTCAAAAAGTCATTTAGCTGTTAAAGATATCTATGGAATAGATAGCGTAAGAAAATATGAGTGTATAGGGCATTCAAAAGAGAGTGGGCAGCAAACTGAGAATTATAAAAACTAAGGAAAAAGGGACTTGGAGGTAAGGGTAAACTTTCTGACTCATTTATAGACAAAATTCAGAATTATTATGGTATTGCTATTAGGAGCAACATTAGTAATTTGGAAGAAATGCAAAGGGCTGTGATTGCAGCCTTTTATCATTGTTGTTCCGGTAAAAGCAATCCCATGCATGGCCAGTGTCCATTGTGCTCCGAGAGCTGGTGTACCTACCAGCGAGCACAATCTGCTGGCAAAGTGTTTTACGACAAAAATGCTGCTCTTCCCAAGAGTATTATTAACAAAATTAAGCCGACATATCTTCAGCTATGTGATCAAAATCTTTTGAGGGAAATGCCTTCACGGGAAGACTCAGAATGCAAATGAGGGCATTCAACGGATGTCTGTGGAACGTAGTTCCAAAAGAAATATTTGTAGAACTTCAAACATTTTCTCTGGGATCTTATATAGCTGTAATAACCCTTTAACAAAGGTTTTAAAGGGCTATTGTCTGTATTAGTAGCCCAGATATAAAAATTGGGTCTTACACTTTACGAGGTTATGCAGCCATTGATCAAACTCGTATCGAGGACTCAAAACGACACTCTTTGCCCAGTGCAAAAGTTACAAGAAAAAAATTCGAGCTATTAAAAAGAGAAAAGTTGTTAATACTGAAAACATGAAGGTGTAACATATAAATCTGGAGCATTTTAGGTAATATTATTTATTTTTGTAATAGTTATGTCTTTTAAATTCTTTAAATGTGTTTTTCTCAAAACTGTTTTTTTGATAAAATGTCGTAACTTCAAACATGATATCTTAAAATCTAATAAAGGTACAAGTGAAACTTTGTACAAGTGTTTTTGAATACATATTCTAGAGAATGACCTATGGACTTAGTAAAATAATAATAATTAGTATTATTATTGCTCATGTTTTTATTAAGAAACAGAAAAAAATTTGTCGAAAAGTGATATTAGTAAGTTCGATTCATGATAACTTTTGATTGTTAACAAACTTAAATATAATAGGTCATTCTCTAGTAAGATGGTCAAGAAGTAAATTGCAATGAAAAACTTTGAAATATGTAGATTTTTTACGAAGTAGGAGTGTTTGAAAAAAAATATTAAAATTTTATTAAAATTTCTGTAAAATTTTTAAATTTATTAAAAAGTGTGTTCCGGTATTTAATTTTAACTGAAATTTTGTATGTTATTAAGAAAAATGAATCTTATAATGCAACAAGATTTTTACATTTTGCAGTTCTTCAAAAAAAGTTCTCCGAACGTAGTCGGATACCTTAAATTAAATTAAATTACTAAGAATACGATTGATTATTAATCTAGCTCAACTCAAGTAAGGTTTACCGAAATAGGAGATCCGAGAAACACACGTATTCAAATTCTTAATTGTCATTAACTTTAACGAAGTATCTCAAACTGACGTTTACTTTAAGCGTACGTGAATTATATTTACCGCTGGCTTATATCAGCTTTCTGGTACGTCTAGCAGCACGACGTCTTCACGAATCTAATCTCTTTGAAATTTCTAGTTTAGCTTGTAACGTTGTTGGCTCAATAGCCTACCATCATCTCTCTTGCTATCTCGCAACCCTCGACTTAAATACCTTATCTCATTTACATATCCCAAACTTCTTTTTGGAGTTGATTGGAAACAAACGCGAATTTATATTCCCCAGAAAGACGCCTTAGAAGATTAGTGGAAAGGTTCCGTACAGATTCGTCACAAATACATTACAAATTCCCTAAATGAGAAACAAACACATAAAGAGGGGTCATAACTAACTGTACCAATAACTTAGAAGGTCAAACAGATTACAGCTGTAATGTGCAGTATTTCAAAAATAATGACAGTGATGAATTTTTTATGTTCCTAAATTTTTTCGATTCTGGGTCCGGGATCTGTTTTTTCTCTGAATGAGTAGTATGTTAGGATGAAAAAAGGAAGACTAATACAAAAATCTCTCATCATGGGATTACAGCAAATCAAATCAAAGTTTTTTGTTTGGTTATAGGATCAAAGATAGCTAATTAGGTATTGAAGAAGTTTTTATTTTTGATGACTTAATATCGCGCGCCTATAAATTATATCAGAGTAAAAGTGCACTTTTTATTATGCCTGAAAGCATTTTGTTTTAATTCATTCCAGTAAATAAAATATTTTTTAAATCTTTTATTTTCGATATACTCGCGCCCCCTTCGTAAGGTTATCGCGCCCCCAGGAGGCGCGCCCCACAGTTTGAGAAACCCTGTGCTAACGTTATCAAAGAAGCTTGAAACGAAAAACTCGTAACAATTACATAATTAATCAATCACAGAACAACAGTTTTGACGCACTCTAGAAAGCAAGGATAAGGCAACTGAGAAAATGAAATATTTCAACAATCGCATTTAAGAACGGTTTTCCTCCATTGTTTTGACACATGAACAAATAAATGTAAGGTAAATCCTTTGTTGAAACAATATTGTTCTGCTCTTAAACTTCTGCAAATAATACTCTGTTAATGTAGATTTGCCATTGTTAATTGCCACTTATATTTTCCATTGTTAATTTTTTTTCAAATTTTAGGAATTAATAGAATTATATATATGCAAAAAAAAAAAAAAAAAAAAAAAATATTTAAGACATTCCTGAAGAAGCTGATTTTATACAGAGGAATCCGTTTTCAATTAGATCAAAATATCTTTCTGTACACTGCGGTGTGATTCCTAAACCCATTAAAATCTTCCAGCAAAATGAAATATAAATATTAAGGGGACTTGGCACCCTTTGAGCAAACTTCTTTATTTACGTATTTAAAAATTATATTTTAGCATTTTACACAATGTTTCTATTCAAGAAAATGATACCAGATGAAAATTTTCATATATTATTCACACAATTTTAAAAATTCAAATTTTTTGAAGAAAATTGGGAAAATTTTAAAATCCTACTCCTTTGTAAAAATTAATTTTTGACCTGAAATTTTTTATAATACTCTTATGGATGATCTAAACAACTTTAGGGATCGATTTTAGAATAACTTCATTCGTTTTCGAGAAAAAAAATAAAATGTTGATATACAGGCTAAAATGTTGATATACATACTAAAAATCAACGAAAAAGCCAACATGTCTTACATTTTATTCTTTTTAAAAAAAAGTATTCAGTTTATAGCAAAACGGATCCCTAATTTTATTACATGCTTTATTTTCAACATGCAAGGAAAAAATGGAAGTGATTGGTAAATAATTGTCGAAGGAGTAGCATTTTGAATGCACTAAGGTTTCGAAAAACACAAACTGAGAAATACCACTTTAAAGTTTATTATTCTGAAAAAATAATTATTATAAGCTTAATTAAACTTAAAATACCACTTTAAGATATTAGTTATACGTTTTCCTTTAAAATAATTGCATTTTCATATTTTTTCAACCCACACATTTTTATAAATTATCAACTTTTAGAGAGTACTAATTGCCCATGAAAATTCAAGAAAAATGTTAAAAAAATTTTTTTTTCTGTCACGACAGAAACTTTAGCTGTTTTTCTTCTTATAATATTAAAGTATTACATTTGTATAAAAATATATCAGGAAGAAGAACTGAAATTATAAAATTATTAATATAAAATGCCTTAATTTAAAAATTTTACAGCACACATTTCACAAGGAAGAAAAATTACATTATTGTATTGCCTCGGAAATATTCTGCTTTTAATACTACACATTCTTTTTTATAGTTAGTATTTCTATTTCTAAAATATATTTTTTTATCATAAAGCATTTTTTAGCTTTTTTTTCTAAAAAGGGGGTGTGGCTGAATTGCCTAATTTGTTTTCAAATGAAGTTTTAGTCAACTTCTAACTTTCCGACATGCACAAGTGATATATCAATCGAAAGATAATAATGCAAAGAATAAGATTAAATGAAAATAAAAACAACGATAGGTTTGTGATTTTTAGGGTACCAAGTTTCCTTAAGTTCAAAAAAGTTACGATAAACGGTATTTATTTAGAGGAAAGCATTTCAAAGTGCAAAAAGGATTTTAAAAAGTAATCTAGGATATTTTTAGTTTTACAAAAAGAAGATGATATAATTAATTTTAGAGTTATTTGTATACAGTTTTGATAATCCTCCTAAGTCCCGTTGTCAGTCTCAGAATGGCGAAGATGTGTACATGGGAGGAACGGGTGAAGCATGTCGGCAGGATGTCCTCCTGTCAGGTTTACGCAAGGCGTAAAGGAGTTATATTCTGCTCAGTTAATGTCTGCAACCGTACATTGAGGTTTAGTCAGTCTTCAACTCTAGTGGCTCCTCCCTCAAATGAAGCTACATATTACCCTTCCTCATGGACCAGTCGCATATCTATCCCGTACTCCAGTGAACTTCAAACTTCCTCTTCTCATGGGATCCTTAAAACTACAAGGTGCTTCTGAGGAACCCCATACAAAAATTCCTTAGAAGAATATAACTTAAAATAATGTTTGAAGTACATCAACATGTTGTAGGTACTTAAGACTAAAGACAATTAAAAAAATTATTGTATTTTCATATTCTACGTTGATGTGCTTCTTTATTTTGTTGTTAATACATACATTTACTTAAATACACTCATGTACAAAAAAAATTAGCGCACCAAGAAGCAGTCGTCAAAATGAAACGAAATTTTACATACTTAATGACTACTTTGATATAAGTAAATGATTAGAAAATCAAAGGAAAAAAATTATAATTTCTCCTTCAGAGAAAAAGGGAAAAGAGCGGAGGATTTAATACCCTGTTGAACCTCCTCTAGCGCGAATGTACGATACGATACGAACGAGCATTGAGGCATACAAGTTCTGTATGATGTCTTGAGACATTTCGTTCCATATTTGCTGTAACCTTGTCTCCAGTTCGTTCAAACTCGTGGGATGCCCAACTCGCCGTCCCAAATGATCCCAGATATGCTCAAGCGGAAACAAATCTGAGAATCAGGCAGGCCAAAGAAGGGTAGCAACAGTACGGAGATAGTCTTGTGACACCCTTGCTGTGTGAGGCCAAGCATTTTCTTGTTGAAAAATGGCTCCTGGGAGCCGTTGCATGAGTGGCAATATATGTGGTTGCAGGATGTCATGGACATACCGCTGGTCTGTCATAGTGCCGCGGATCAATGCTAGGGGTGACCGTGTATTGTAGGCAATAACATCCCATACCATAACACCAGTTACGGGAGCGATGTGTCGCTGTAAAGCAAAGGCAAGATTGAGGCGTTCACCACGGGTTCTCCACACACGAACACGATTGTCATCACTACTGAGATTGAATCTGGATTCGTCGCTAAAGACGACTTGGTTCCCTTCCGTTGATGTCCAGTTTCCTCGTGTGCAGCACCACTCCAAACGGATGCGTCGATGGGTGGGCGTCAAGAGCAACCCATGTAATGGGCTCCACGATCCCAAATGTCCTTTAGCCAGGCGCCTTCGTATGGTTCGAGAAGACACAGGGGGCCCTAATGAAGGTGCTACCTGTGCCTTGATGGCAGCCGATGAAGCAGTTGGCTATACGCGTGCATTTCTTAAGATGTGGCGGTCTTCTCGATGACTGGTCTGACGAGAGCATCCTGAGCCTGGTGTTCGTATAAATGACATTTCTCAGATCCACTGTTCCCAATACCTCCTCACAACACAATCAGAGCGGCCTAATTGATGAGCTACTCGTCTAGCTGACCACCCAGCTTCCATCATGCCGATGATTCTTCTCCCCCACTGAAACTGCGACCGCTGCTCATAGTGTCTTCGAAAACGGCGTAATGGCATGTATACAGCACACTCAAGCAATTTTTGGTTACGTGTTTTATACTCCACGGAGAATGACGTTAAACGCCCTCTACCGGCTATACGTAATCACGCTGCATTTCTAATCATTTGCATATCTCCCCGACATGTACCTTCATGTTTCGTTACGATGCCGCAATTATTTCTTGGTGCGCTAATTTTTTTTTTTTTTTTTTTGTCTATGATTGTACATTATTCAGAATGGCATTAAAATGCTTATAACTGATTTTGAGAAACTTCTGTGCATTCTGCAATCTAAAATTTAGGAAATGTTCCTGCTTAAATTTAGGTTTAACGTCGAATCTGTTGATAAACTGTTCCTTTTCCTTCATTGGCAAGTATAATTCGTGCTTCGAGTTTCTCCCCCAGGAAATTTAATTTGACTGGTGTTAGGTATTTTTTATTTATTTATTTTTGAAAATTTTCTCTATTAGATTTTTGTTTCTTTTACAAATTGAAAAAGGTCCTTCATTATATAATTTTTAACACAGCTGCCTAAATCCAATTCCACTTTGTATTACAAAACATTGCAAAAGAAGTCATGCGTAGATGAAGTATAAATTATTTTGCGGAACCCAGGATCATAAACAACAAAATATTTACAATTTTGGTACTGCATATAAGGAAAAAACGTTTCAATATTCTATTATTATATTGTAATATAAGTTCTAGGCAATTACTAAAAAGAGAGGGTGCCCGGCATCAAATTTAATTTTTAAGTTTTAATTTATGGAATTTTTATTTATTTCTCTCAATAACTGATTTTTAGACCATTTCTTATAAGTTTCATCCCATATTTTTTTCATTTCTTTTATCCACCCTTTTTGAAATATATGTGCATTGGCAAGCACCAATTTTTTTTTCCTATGGTATCCGACTACGTTCGGAACCGTGATTTTCAAAAGCACATAAATGGATAATTTTCATGATATTTAGGGTCACTTAGATTAGAATATATGCATAAAATTGTTTTAAGGACATTTTGACAAAAAAAATCTATTTAAATACAATATTTTGGCAAAAAATTAACTCAGAATAATCTTTTTTCCAAATGTTCTCACTTTGTGAAAATGCTTCTATTAGAATAATATTTTGCCTGTATATAGCTCAGACCTCTGTTCAGAAGCTCTACTAGAATTTTTGAAATATATAACTTAGAAGTGGGTTTATTCATATTTTACGACAACAGAGGGGAGCAATTATAAGAAAAAAACGCGAATAATTATTTCAATCGGTGGTAACTCTGAAAATGTGAATTTTTCAAAAATGCTAGTTGAGCCTCTGAGCTATATACAGGCAAAATATTATTATAATAGAAGCATTTTTCACAAAAGGAGAACATTTGGAAAAAAGATTATTCTAAGTTAATTTTTTGCCAAAATATTATATTTAAATAAATTTTTTTTGTTAAAATGTCCTTAAAATAACTTTATACATGTATCCTAATCTAAGAGACATTAAATATCATGAAAATTATCCATTTATGTGCTTTTTTAAAATCACGGTTCCGAACGTGTAGTCGGATACCTTAAGAGTTACATTCTGTAGAATTGTTAGTTTTTATTTTACTTAATTATATATTTTTTACGAATCTCTTTTCTTATTCAAAAATATTTCCATTCATGCTGTTTTTAATAGTTTCTTTTGCGTAGTTTATACATTTTTTATCCATTCTAGTTACATTACACTTACTCCTAAATATATTTTTATCCTATTTGTCTTTCAAATAATATTTCAATGAAAGTTTGGGCTTATCTTTTGTTCCCAATATTTCGTTATTCCTTGCTCACTACAAAGAGAGGATCAGCCCTTTTCTAATTTCCAATAACTGCCTTACGTTCAGGATTTGGGTTGAAACCTTCGTTCTTTGTGTATTTTAGATATGGGATCCTTTTTTGAAACAATTATAATTTACTCGAATTCCAAAAAGAAATTCAGAGTAAAATATTTTGCTGCTGTTGGTTTCTTCGCTTAAGGTAGGAATTTTCTTGCGGGAAACAAAATATTTATCTCTAAAGTTTTCATTAAAAAAAAAAAAATTACATCGTTCAGGTTTTCTGCTTAACGTCTTTCAATGAGATAATACTGCAAGATGCCTGAAAATAGTACCTTAAAATTTAATACATGCAATTGACATATTTTTTAAATTTACGTTGGGTCTTCCCTTGTTCTTTTAGGGGGTTTCATTTGCATCCGTGCAAGATTTGTATCAGTTAAATTATTTACAAATTAAATGCCCTTTTAAATTTACGTCGGGTCTTCCACTGTTCTTTTAGGGGGTTTCATTTGCATCCGTGCAAGATTTGTATCAGTTAAATTATTTACAAATTAAAAGCCCTTTTAAATTTGCGTCGGGTCTTCCTCTGTTCCAAGCCCTTTTGACAAAAGTTGCGAGCTGATGTGGCACCAGCCTCTGATAACTTTATTTTGTAAACAATCTTATTATGTATCCATATACAATCTAAGCTTAATTACAATGAGGTCATTTAGCAGTTGAAAGATATTTGTTTCATCAATATTCAAAATTTTTGTTTGATAAATAAATTAAAATATTCTTACTTCAAAAAGGATTTTTAAATGATGTTTGTTTGTTACATTACAATCACGTAAAAAAAGGGGACAGGGAGTAGGGAACAAGCGGGTTTTGTTTAACAAAAGAAACACGAAGCCCCTAGTAAAATCCCCACTACTTACTATTTTTTTGTACGTCTACTACTGCAGTGATCCGCAACCCCCGGTCCGTGGATGAAATGGTGCCGGGCCGCCTAAAGAACATTAAACTATTGCCATTTTATTTAAAGCCGTGCATTTCTCTCGGGTTTGCGCAACTTTCCACGGAAAATTACTTTATGTTCCTTGTTAAATCACTTTTATTCATTTTTGGTGTAACTATATTTTATTCTGAAGACATATTTAAATGTAACTAAATTAAAATAGTTAAATCAAAACAATCAACGTGTCCCACCCTCAGCGGGCCGCGGTAAAATTATCAAACGTTGACCGGTCCGCAGCGATAAAAAGGTTGCTGAGCACTATGCTACAGAATATATTCTATTTCACGGTTTTGAGTTGGTAGGATACGGGAGGTACGAGGTCATGAACCAAAGGGGGTCAGGTCAGGGGCTTAGAAGAGGGTGAACGACTTAGAAAGTGGGGCACGCCTTTTGTGTGTCACCGCAATATGTAGTGGGAGAAATAAACAGAGTTTATACTGTCTACAAGGTCCAAGGGTCGAAATATGCATTTTCGCCGACGATGCGGCGATCATCAACCAAGCAAATGCACCCCAAGAAGTTCGAACAAACCTACAAAAATACCTCATGAAGCTGAAAAAGTGGTTGAAACTGTGGAGAATTTCAATTAATACCTCCAAATCAAGAGCAATAATATTCAAAAAAGGCCCCTTCAAAAATAATCTACAGCCTCTCCGACTCTTCCGAAACTCCATAACCTGGCACGACAGCGTAGAGTACTTGGGCGTCGTTCTTGACAAAAGATTCACCTTCAAAACCCATCTGGACAAGATAACATGCAAGTTTAAATATCGTCTACAAGACCTCCACAAACTTCTTTACAATAGATCCAAGCTTTCAATAAACACCAAAAGAAGAATCTACCTACAATATCTCCTCCCAATCGTCACATATGCCTCTCCCGTCTGGGGGAGTGTAGCCACCTGCCATATCAACAAACTGCAAATTCTCCAAAATAGAGCGTTTCGCCTCAGTTTAAATGCACCTACCTATATTAAAAGAATTCACCTCCATAGAGATTTAAAAATCCCAGCCCTCTCCTCAAGAATCCGAAAGCTTGCAACTAATTTCCATGACCAAGTCGCCTCTCATCCAAATAGATTAATTAATATTCAGCCCTTCATCGACGCCCAAGGAACCTACAATATGCCACTCCATTCAACAAGACTATTCTAGCTGCCCGCCCGCCCGATCTCTCTCCCTCCCCCTTCCCGGCAACAAAGCACATCGCGTTCCTTCCCTCTCAGAAGTTTTCAAGTCAAGACTCTCCCCCTTCCGGATAAGACGTCGCTCCTACTTCTACCCCAGCCCGTCAGACCACGCAGCCCGCTGCATTCTCTCCAAACGTCCTTGAAGAAGTTCCCTCCCGGAAATGACATCACTCCTGTTCCTGCCTGCCAGACCACGTAGCCCACTGCACACATTTTCCATGCGTTCCTGAAGACGATTTTCCAGAATGTTACTCTCTCCCTCCCGGATATGACGTTGATTCAGTTCCCTCCCCTCGCCCGAGGGTGAGTCTCCTTGCCTGCTTTCCCCCGCTTGTGGGGGCTATTCTTCGCAGCCTCGTGCTGCGACTGTTGTTTTTTTCTTCTCTTTTTCAGATATTCGAACGGAGAAAAAGCGCTGTCGCTCCAAAAAGCCCATTCACCCTCGTATACTGTCTACAGAAAGGAGTTGTTCTGGAGTCGTGCAGTTACTCTACTGTAGAATAACAGATTGTGACCACATAAGAATATACAAAATAAGTTCAAAACTTTGACACCCTAATTACAATCAGGAACAAAGACAGATAATTTAATCGGAAAATATCCAATATAATATAACAGTAATCAATACAATTTGTAAATTAATTTATTTTGCATTCTCATTACTTAGTAACTACGCACATGAAAAACAAGTATTTACAACATTCTATTTATTCGTACTAATTAGAACAATGGTTGCACACATGAACTAACAGCATACAAAACAGATTAACATTTTTTATTGACATTGTATTAGATTAGAAAGGACTTAGTTAAATCATTCTATGCTTATGAAATATTGATCACAATAGAATGTATTGCTAATTGTTCACAAAGTAATAGAATATTCGTACAAAAATGAAACACAAGAAGTCTAATGAATTATCATAACAATTCAGAAAATGAAAAAGAAAAGTAAACTGAAGAATTTTTAACTCTTTTCAGTGTTCAAATTTGCTGCAGCAGAAATTTCAGGATTCCAATGTTCATTATTTGTCTTTCTCTGAGTGAAAAATAAAAAATCATAATACATGTAAGCGTAAATTCAAAACTTTAATACATGATACAATACTTACAATATACTGATGCAAACTTTAATACATGAATATTCAAAATTTTTGATTAATCAATGAATTAAAATATTCATACTTCAAAAATGATTTTTAAAAGATGCTTGTTTGTTACTTTACAATCATGTAAAAAAGGGGAAGGGAAAGTACATGAAAATACTGAACTTTTTCTCAACTGAAAAGTACATTCTTCAATCGTAAAAAGAATGGAAAGTTTTAATTTATTGCCTTAAAAAATTAAGAGAAAACAAAAATATATATCCTATGGAAAAAAACTGATGAGGTTCTATTGAAAATTTTAAGCAATTCTATAAACTACTTAATTGATTCTTTTTACATCATTACTTTAAAATAATGGATTATAAATTACAGAAGAAAAAAATATAAATATTATAAAAATATGATTTACATAGTCTTTAAGAAAAATTTCATAGTTTAGCAATTCTTTTAAAATTTTTACAAATTCAGAATGTCAATAGTTCAAAAGAAATTAAAATATGCTTCTTAAAGATTAATATTAATTAGCTTCTAAAGATTTTATAATGTTGTTTTGCAATATCTATTTCATACTCCTAAAAAAACTTAATCAACTTAAATTAAAATTTAATTAAATTTCAAGATAAAAAATTTCGAGTTGCCGGGATGTTTTAAAAAATGAAGTCTCTTATTTTAAATAAGTTTCTTAAAAATTTTCCACTCGACTCTTTATTTTTTTTCTTTTTTCAGCAAACAGTTGTCAATATTTATTACCTATTTTAAAACCATAAAAATAGTGAAAAAATATTATGAAAACTATGAAATACTGAATACTCATCAAAAATGGCAAAGTGTAACATACGGGTCGGCAACCTATGGCACGCGTACTGCATGTGGCATGCGATACAATTCTTAGTGGCACTCAGCACTATTCTACACATTTGTCAATTTTTGAGTGGATGGAAGTTAATGAATTTCTAATGGACCTTATATTTGGCAAACACCTTCAGAATTATGGAGATTTACGGAAAAATCTGAAAGATAACTATAAAGTTAAATTTACAGCTATTTTATAAATTATTGAGTCCAGTAGCGCACACAGGAATTTTTCAAGGGTTGAAAGTTCACCATTCTTGTATAATGTTCCATTTGATTTCGTCGATTATCGGGAACAAAACACAGTAAAAAACTAATTATTGAATAAATAATTAGCATTAATTAATAAAATTAAACAAATACTTAATTAAATTTTACGCACTATATACTTAGAATTATAGTCAATCGGGGAAATCAGGGTTTTTTGGGGTTCCGGACCCCCCCTTGTGTGCGCCACTGATTGAGTGTCATTGCTGAAGAGGTTTAATTGTTTGAAGAGAGAAAATTGCATGTACTCTTTCTGCACACCTAGTAGTAAAAAAAAAACCCTTATTCCTCACATATGAAAAATATTTCAAATCCGCAAAGAAATTGTTTAACAACTGAATGCTCAGAATCGTGTCTAATTGAAAGTCACACATTATACCCTGATTTTACGCTATGGAAGTAGAGCACTAGATTCCTATTAAAATTTTTATTTAACTATAATGAAGGGAAATACTTCTATTTTATGTTGTCACTTTCTAATTTTAATAAATATGTTTAAAAATGCATGAAATATGTGCAATTTTAACTTTTTAAAATATTTTGTGGAAGAAATAGTTATATTTTATACTGTTTAATTTTAATGTTAAGAAATATTTTAAAATGATGCAAAAATCATTCATAATAAAATTGCAAATCTCTCTCTCTCTCTATACCATATATATAACTGGTCATTATTCTCTACCTCTGCATGCATTACAGAGGGATTCGAATTGTTTTTAAAAAGTCCTACAGTGTGGCAAGCTGAATCATATTGGTAGATTGGCTTGGAACGCAACAGCTAAAAGGTTGCCGACCTCTGGTGTAACATATCGAAAATCATAACGTAAGGTGTATACTAATTAAGTTACTATTTAACATCAGAATTTAGTTCCCGTTAAGCCATACTATTATTTTATATCTAGACTTTAATTCATACAATTCATTAACATATTTCAAAATGGTCCAAGAAGAACAAAGACGTCACATTTCAAATTTTGAAAATTAAATAAAAATAGATTTTGTTTTATAATGGCGCTTCCATTTTTCATGTTTTTTTCCCTTTATAAAAGTAATCTCTTCCTTTCTATTCATTGAAAGCACGAAAAACATTTTCCTTCTGGATAAATAGCCATTTTAGCACTTTTTAATCATTAAAAAGGAAATTAAAGTAACCGTTTCCGGTTCTTTCTGTTGATGTGGGAGAAAGGAGTGCCAAAACCTCGTCACTTGACCGTGGTTAAAAAATACGAGGTCCGTCACTAGTAGCCCTCGTGCAGGTTATTAATGCGACGAAAATTTTCTGGTCTCTCTCATTCTTGTATCTGAACTGAACTCAGTGGCGCAACAGCCCATGAGGGTCAAGGCCTACGGTGTCTATCCTAGTTTACGTGACCTTCGGTGCCGGGGTGCATGTGCAAATGTTTCGGTCAAGTGGTCAGTCTGACGCGAACACCCTCAGTGCTCAGTTCCCAAGCAATCTTGGTACTCACTTATCGACCCACTGAAGGAATGAAAGGCTGAGTCGATCTTGCCCAGACTGGGATTTGAAACCCGGACCTGCGGCGTGGAAAAGTGATACACTACCACTCTGCCACTGGGCTTCATTCTTGTTTCATTTATGATTAAATTTAGAATGACTACTACATGAAACGTAGGATTCTCGTGGAATTTAACATCCTATTTCTAGATTGCACCCCTAATTATCTGGTGATTTCATAGCTAATTTATGGGTTCCTTATATTTTTTAAAGGCTAAAATCTCGCGGCTGTTCGAAAGCCAAGAATATGCTCAATTCAAAATGATAAAATGTTTTTTTTTTACTCAAAATTAACCTTATTAACTTTGTTCGGTAATCTTATGACTCATAAAAGATATATATGCAAAAGACACAAACACTTATAACAATAACTTATCTATAAATACATGACGTTAACAACGTGATAATAAAAACCCATCTTACTTACCTTACTTACTAATTGCATATCTTCTTGTCTAATTCCAGAAGCATACCTCTTATTTGCTGATTATGTGGTTCTGTAAAATCCTCTGAAGACAAGGTTTCGCGGTTGTATTCCATGAAGTTTTTAAGCAAAAGTATCAAATCTCTATCGTTCAGCTCTTCAGCAAGCTCCAGAGTTTTTGAACATTGTCTAAGAGACATGTTATCTCTCAGATAATTGTAGCATTTCACTTTCAGGAGAGAAAAATCAAACTTAAAAGCACTCGCATATAAAGACAAACAGCTATCAAACTCTTTAATAAAGAACGAATCCCCATAGATAAAATCCATCATTCGCTTAAGAGTATCACTATGGATATTAGTTAATTCCATAATGCATTCTTCGTCATTTTTCTCGACTGCATTATCTGTATTTGCATGTTCTTCGAAATGTTGTTTAAATACGGAAGACCTGATACTGAGAATGGATTTGTGGACGGGAAAATATTCGTTTCCTACTTTGAGTTTCGCGTCCGAAAATAATCCGCTTTTGTACAAAGAAACGAGGTCTTTCTGTAGAGCCTTTTTGTCCTCTATGGGCTTTGATTTCTTCGGTGTCGAATCTTCCTTAAGATACGTGGTCAGCAAGCCATCACAAACACGAATATTAAATTCTAAAAGAAGTGTATTGTCTTCAATCATGTCCTTCGTTAATTCCTTTATTTTGATGAATCTTGGAAAATTCCAAATTTCCGTCTGGCCTCCCTCGTAAATGTATTCTTGTGCATGTTCAAATGGAAAGCTTTTATCTTTGTCCACTAATTTCACACTACAGAATACATACCTCGGATAAAATGGAGTTAGGGATTTGTTCCTCTCGATATCGATGTGCACTACAGAGTTCGAAGCACTCTCACCAAGTTTCCCACCCGAGGTTTCTTCGGGATCGTTTTCGAAGACTTCGTCATTCCCCGTGTACACATTCAGGGTCAAAATGTCCTTTTCTTTGGTAGTGTTGATACGAAGAGATTCTGGGTTGCTTTTAGTTACATTCTCGAAATTTTCAATTGGAAAACGGATGTTGGAATTCTGTACGTCATTTATTGTCCTGAAGACGTTATAACAATTTCCTTCTATCTGTGGAGTATATTTTCCTACTCTACATCTCAAAGTCAAAGTATCTTTGTGCAAATAGGTTTCTTTGGTTCTAAAAAGGTCTTCCCGTGTTACGATATTGAATCCCAAGTTCATTCCTTTTTCGAAGAAATGACTGTCATACATAACGGTCTTCTGATATTGCAAGCCATCAAAAGCGATCACAGAAAATTCGAAATGCACATATATTTTTCTTGGGCCGGCATCATTTTTTCCTGTCCTGACCAGAAAGCAAGAAACATAACGTTCATCAATTTTACCCCTTGGATACAAATGTATTTCCCATGTAGTGTTTTCTAAATTTTCGAAGGTCAGCTCACATGTGCTAAGTTTTTTGCCGCAAGCCAGTGGGCAAGTACTAAAGTTATCTACTTTCCAGTCAACTACATATTCATCTTCGCTGTTTATCATGATGGCTAAATAGATTTGAGAAACAAAAGGATATCAGTCAGTCAGGTGTTGGCTGTCTAGAAGGCTGTTCCCGTTGGGTGTAGAGTCTAAATAACAAGAGAGGAAAGTAAAGGTTTCAAGGAAAACCGATCAAATTACAAGTGGGTTACTATACTTCAGGATGCATTGCCGCTCTGTTGTTACTCTTTCACAAGCAGCAGAAGAAATGAGTTTGTTGATGGAATGATAATCACGTGACTCAGCCAATTCTCAATTCTAAATTTCTGCTATCTCCAGAAGGAGGAGTTCTTAGTCCAAACCTGGATCCTTAAATCTTCCTCGGATCGATGTCTAAAATACAAAAATAAATAAAATAACACTCGAAAATTATAATATACTTGCTTAATGCATGCAAAAACCTTAATTTCTATTAAATTTTTTGCATTCAATTTTTACTGTCATGAAATAGTTAAAATAGCACGTAATTGAATTGTCTCTCAATGTTACAATTATAAATTACAGAAGTTTACAAATGCAGTAAATGCACTTGTATCACAGTCGATATTTTTAAACCACTTTCAAATTGCAATCATTGTTCAAAAAAAAAACCTTCAGTAGAAAAACAAGTAATATAAAAAAATTTAAAAAATGTAACGTCGATTCCTACAAAAGCGAACTAGTGCCATCTGTTGCAGCTAACTGTAACTACAATAGAAATAACGCAAAATAAATTTAAAATAAAAAATAAAATTTAATTAATGAATTAATATTCGAAAAAACTGTATTAACTTCAAGTATCATCCACTATAAGTTTAAACAAATTTATTTGAATTTGATTAGATGAATAGAAAGTATTTTATTAACGATTGAAAATTTGAACAAGATAAAAAAATATAGAGAGGAAGTGAGCTAAGAATAATAAATTCTGAGGTAAATCGATTGTTTGCGCAAGCCCAACTGCGCTGCCTGAACTGCTGCGCATGCCCAGCAATTCCCATGTGTATGTGATAAGAAGTTGTGAGAAATATAGTCCACACAAGAGACTGTGTTATGATTGAGTAATGAGTTTTAACTAAGCTATAGATAAACGAGTAGAGCCAGCTAGGGGTCCGGACCTCTCCCCCCCCAAAGTCCTTGATTTTTTTTCCGATTGATTATAATTCTAAGTATAAAGTACTTAAAATTTAATTAAGTATTTGTTATTAATGATTAATTTTATTAATAAATGTTAATTATTCACTCAATCATTAGTGTTTTACTTTTTTTTGTTCCCGAAAATCGACAAAATCAAAAGGAACATGGTACAAGAATGATGGGACTTCCGCGCGCGTGACCCTGGAACCCCCCTGAAAAATTTATGTGGGCACTACTGAGTAGAGCAACAACATCGAATATACACATAAGTTTTTAAAATAATTAAATACAATCATCAATAGTAAAATGTTAGAAAAAATATATAGTTAATTATTTTAATAGAATTGATATTTTTTTCAAAATGTGCACCATTTTTATAAATTACAAATGTGTGTGAAGAAATAAACTTTGATTAGCGAAAATATTATTTTTAAAAAGTATTCAATTAATGGTTGCAAATACAGATAATTTAATTATATATCATTTTCCATCTATGTAACACAGGGTGAATACAAATAATGGACCAGATTTTAAAATATCACATTATAGAAACTACTGAGCATATTGTAATGAGTGATACATTAATGTAAAGAGAAATATACCATTTTTTTCCCCGTTACAAATGTTCGATGTGTGACCCTCTTGTTACACAGCGTACGTCCAATCTGTTATCTAGATCATTCCCTACATTGTGTAGCCTCACTCCATCATTGGTTTGTAACGCGGCACACAAATGCTTATTTATCATCCTCTGTTTTTTGTTGAATCGATTGAAAATGATACGGCTTGAAATTTAATCTTTTTCGTAAAATTTTTCCATGCTGCTTTCTGAGACATTCCAAGTTCACAGGTGGCCATTCTCATAGACTTCTGTGGATTTCCAACAAAATTCTGCATCACATTCTCCACTGATTTTTCAGAGACGCTTGGTCGGCCGTTGCTTTTCATTTTACACAAGCAACATGTTTTAATAAATTGATGATACCATCGCAAAATGCTCTTGTCAGTTTGGGCTTCTTTTCCGTAGCAACTTCTAACTGCACGTTGCACGGAAATAACTGAAAAAAAACCAGTGCATACTCAAATAAGCAACAGCTCTTCTCTGTCACTGTCGCCATGTTTGGATTTCTATCATAGTCATCATTGGGGATGGGGGAAAAAACTCAGTACATTTTTTTTTTACATTCATGTATCACTTATTTTAATACGTGTAGTAGTTTCGAAAATATGAATTTTTAAAATCGGGTCCCTCGCTTTTACTCACCCTATACAAATTAAGAATTCTTTTTTCAATTCCTATACTCTATCACACTCTCTCTATATATGTATGTATATGAACTTATATTTATTTATTTACCTTGGTGGAATTTTCAATCGTTAATAAAATACATTTTAAAGCGATCAATATTGAGCTGAAATTTAATATACACGATTATTTTGGATGACAATACAGTAATTTAACTATAATTAATAAAAATTAATTGATTAAAACTAATTATTCAAAGAATTGCAAATACAGCCATGTTGGTACCATTTTTGGCGACTTGGGTCAAAACTTGAAGAGGTTTATTTTCTCACGTGTTAAAGCATTCAGTCGAACTGAAATTTTATATACTCGATTGTTTTGGATGACAATACGATACTTTAATGATTATGAATAAAAACAAGTAATATAAAAAATTTTAAGTCAATTCCAACTTAGTTCAACCAAGAAAAATGTTATTTTAGCTACTTTTTATTAAATAGTTACAATTAATGTAAATATGTATATACATATAACAGAATCACAATATTAAGTGGTAATTAATTTTTTTTATTCATTATAAAAAAACGATTATTATTCATAATAATCGTCGAATGGTTTTTATGCATTCATCAAAGTTACATTCAATAAAACTAATTTTTTTAAAATCTCTTTATTCTTATTTAACTATATATATATATATATATATATATATATATATATATATATATATATTAAAAAATTTAAGTCAATTCCAATCTATGTCGACAAAGAAAAATTTTATATTTCAGTTATACTTTTTATTAAAAATTTACAATTAATATAAATTAAATATATATATATGCATGACAGAATCACAATGTTAAATGATAAAAAAAGAAAGCGATTTTCCTTGCAATTTTCCTTTCTATGTAGGGTGCTAAGACTTTTTTTTTGTTTGTTACTATTTATTCATTAATTAAATTTAATATATATATAATTCTAATAAAATAGTTTACTAAAGAAGAAACCACAATCTCAGAAACTGGGCCATCCCAGGTGGGATTCGAACCCAACGGGCTATCCATTGAGCTACAGGAACACAAGAAAATATTTTCCTTTTCTACATATCAGTGATTCCCAAAGTGGTCTATATAGACCCCCAGGGGTCTATGACGACCTGCAAGGGGTCCACGTCAGCAACAAAATAATTTGGGGGTCCATGAGGAGTGAAAGAGGAATCTACGATAGTGACATTAAACCATATAGTGGCTTTAATTTAAAAAAAATTTAATTAATTGGAAACTAAATTTTTTTTACCTATTTAATAGATTTACTTACTAAATTTAATGAGTTTAATTTGCACTTACAAGGTGGCAGAATAAGTTATATTAAAACAAGGACCATCAATACAGCGCTACATCTGTTATATATCCCGAATTATGAAATATCTTGAGAAAATGTTTAATTGCTTTTTCTGATGAGAAATAATTTCAGCGAGATTGCCAATCTAAAAAGAGAGAGAAAGAAACAAAGACTGGACACACTACTCACCAAGGAGTTTTAGAGTTAAACCTTACAAGATTGGTTCCAAATGTTGAAAATTTGTTATTGAAGCATCAGATTCATCCTTCTCATTAAAAGTATTTGTTTGCTCTTCAGTTATCTTATATATTAATTAATTAACACGCGTTTCTTAAATTTTAATCACTTTACTTCACTACAGTTAGAAATTTAAATATTTTAAAGTAGGTCCATATACCAGTTGTAAAAAAAAAACACCTTTAAGTTGATAAATTTGCAAAAATTCAATATTAGGTAAGCAGGGGTCTACCACAAACCAGAAAACATGGCAAGGGATCTATGAGACAAAAATGTTTGGGAACCTTTGCTATATATGCTGATGGACTATTATTTTTGTTACTATTTATTCATTTTTCAGTTTAATTAATGCATTAATATTTGAAAAACTGTTAACATTATAAGTGTCACCCACTACAAATTTAAAAAGATAAATTTGAACTTGAATGAAAAGAAAGAATTTTATCAACGATTAAAAATTTGAATAGGGTATAGGGAGAGACTGAACTCATAGAATGAATTGATAAATACATTCATTGTATATATTTCACAGCCCAATAAAATTCTGTCTTTTAGCTTCCTCAAAAAAATGTCTTTTCGAAACTTTTTTAACAACATTTAAATATTAAAACAAGCAATCTAATTTGAAGCTATATTTATAGGATAGCAAAATAATGGGAACAAGTTCGAAATACGGACTTTTTTTTTTTTTGAAAAATCGCCAATTTTCTTTTTGGCGACATTAGTTACCAAGGAAAGAAAAGGGTTGCAAAATCCGCACTTCCCCTTCTGAAAGGACACGAAACGCGGTACTTTGCCCCTAATAATGACAGAATTAAGTCAACTAATCAATAATTAAGTAATTTATCAGTAATTAAAAAGAAATATTAATAAATAATATGGAAAAAGAGAAATAAGGTAATAATAATAAAAGAATTGAGATACAATCTAAAAATGAAAGAATATTCAACCTAATCAATAACTAAAAATTAACTTTAATAAATAATATCACAATTATAATATTAAAAATAAATATTATTTTTTAATCTATACATCTATACATACAAATAAAAATGAAGTGTCTGTTTGTAATTTGAAATTAACAGCTTTTTACTAAATGCATTTAAAAGTATATACGGTACTTAAAATAAATTTTTAAAATTTTTGTCTGTCTTGTCTTTCTGTGTGTCTGTTTGTTCCGGCTAATCTCTGAAACGGCTGGACCAATTTTGACGAAACTTTCACTGGTACATAGCTAATGCTATAAGGAATAACTTAGGCTACTTTAATTATAGAAAAAAAAATTAGGGTTCCGTGAAAATAAAATTAAAACCAATGAAATGGTGAACAATATCCGTTTCAAAAAGGGATTATTTTTATTCATTTAGGATTATTTTTAGTCAAAAGGGATTGTTTTATTTCGCAAACCTTCTGTCTCAACGTTTCTTGCATTTATATCAAACTTTTTTATTTAATTAGATTACTGACACTCGCGACTTTTCCCGTTCATGTCTGATACTAATGATTTTAAGTCTTCATACCATCGACACTGTCAAAGGTCATGCATCTTTCTTACCCCTTGCTTGCGGCTTCGTTTCACCCTACCCAGTCCTCACCCATTCGACAGTGTCAAAGGTCACGTGACCCCCTGCTTTAGATTCGTCTCACCCAAATGCTACTTAAACCTGTTTTGAACTGTTGCATTCAACGCTTATAAGCATTCCAATGATTTCAATCTCTCTCAAGAACACTGAGCAACATCAATTTTTCCATAACATAGACAGCATTTAAACTTAAATTAGGAAGTTTTGGGCTTTTACGTCATTTGACTTCTCACAAGGCTCCGCATTTAAATAGAGGTAAGCCAATTTCATACCTCTATTGTTTATTTCATTGCCAAACACTGCAATGATTTTACAGTCCTCACCCCATCGACAGTATTAAAGGTCATGGTACCCTCTCACACTTAGCTCAATAAAAAACAAAGAAAAAAAAGTAAATCAAAAATGGAACATTGATTCACAAAGTAGAAGAATGATATTATACTTATAGTATAGGTATTTCATTACGTGGAATATATAATTATTAAGTTTTCGTAAACTCTGCGAATTGAATAAACACTTTTTTGTTAAATTTCACGTGGACGAAGTCGCGGGTAACAGCTATTTAACATAAAATAAATGCATCGGAAAGTAATATTAACGTATTACACATCCAGATATAAATTATTTACATTATTTTAATGCGTTTATTACACAAAATTTGTAACAATGTGTTAATTTTGCTGAGCAGAAGGAAGGTATTTTCAAAAATCGATCCAGAAGAGAGTTACGGGGCGTTATAAGTAAAAAAAAAAAACTTTTTTTAATCAGCTATTATATCTACAGACTTAAAATTTAGCAAATATGGTTTTTTGTTCAGCTGAAATATGCAAAAAGTTGTTTTTTTGTTTAATTTACAATTCACGTAAAATTAACTCATTAAAAACTTCTTTATCCTTCAGTCTGTATTGCTTTAATTTTCAATTCACCCGTGCGAAGAACGGGTATACCAGCTAGTAATAAATATTATTACTAAATAAATCATATATATAAATATTAAGAAATAATAGGAACAAAAGGGCAGTGAATTTTGTCCGGAAATATCTATGCCAAACAGTTGGGAATCGAAAAGGAAAAGAAGAATTTTAGAGAATCCCATAGAAATTAAAATTGTTCTAGAAAGTTTTCTTTTTTTAAAAAATAACTGTTGCTCTCTGATTGGAAAGTCTATATACATATAAATAAAAATGAAGTGTCTGATTGTAATTTGAAATTAACAGCTTTTTACTAAATGCATTTAAAAGTATATACGGTACTTAAAATAAATTTTTAAAATTTTTGTCTGTCTTGTCTTTCTGTGTGTCTGTTTGTTCCGGCTAATCTCTGAAACGGCTGGACCAATTTTGACGAAACTTTCACTGGTACATAGCTAATGCTATAAGGAATAACTTAGGCTACTTTTATTATAGAAAAAAAAATTAGGGTTCCGTGAAAATAAAATTAAAACCAATTAAATGGTGAACAAAATCCGTTTCTAATGGGGATTGTTTTCTTGAATATGGATTGTTTTATTTTGCGAGCCTTCTGTCTCAACGTTTCTAGCAGTTATATCAAACTTTTTTTTTTGTTTGATAAGGTTACTGAGACTCGCGATATTTCCCTTTCATGTCCGATCCTAATGATTTTAACAGTCTTCACTTACCCCTTGCTTGCGGCTTCGTTTCACCCTACTGTTACTAAGACTGTTTTTTTAACTGTTGCATCATTCCAATGATTTCATTCTCTCTCAAAAATACTGAGCAACATCAAATTTTCTATAACTTAGACAGCATTTAAACTTAAATCAGGAAGTTTTTGGGTTTTACGTCATTTGATTTCTCACAAGGCTCCGCATTTAAATAGAGGCAAGCCAATTTTATACCTCTATTGCTTATTTCATTGTCAGACACTGCACAAAGCAGTCACAATAAATGTTTGTCTTGCAAGAGTGATTGTACAAGTTTGAGTGTGCGGTGGGGTGGGGGGGGCGATCGCAAAGATAACAGGTTGTTTTATTTAGTTAAGTACGTAGATAGTTGTTTCTAAAATAAATATTTTTAATTACGTTTTAGGTGAAAAAGTGCACTTACACCCTTAAATTAAGTAAGTTTATTCAAAACTGTAAATAACTTCATTTAACCTGCGCAATATCTATACATATAAATAAAAATGAAGTTTTTGTGTGTAATTTGAAATTAACAGCTTTTTACTAAATGCATTTAAGGGTATATACGGTACTTATATGAAAAAATCAATTTTTAAAATTTTTGTCTTTCTGTCTCTATATTTGTTCTGGCTAATCTCTGAAACAGCTGCACCAATTTTGATAGAACTTTCCCTGGTAGATGTTATAAGGAGTAACTTAGGCTACTTTTATTTAAAAAAATAAATTAGGGTTCCGCGGAAATAAAATTAAAACCAATGAACAATATCCGATTCAAATAGGGATTATTTTTATTCAACAGGGATTATCTTATTTCGCGAGCCTTCTGTCTCAACGATTGCTAGCAGTTATATTAAACCTTTTTGTCTGATTAGGTTGCTGCCACTTGCGACATTTCGCATCCATGTCCTTTGATCCTAATGATTTTACAATCCTCACCCCATCGACAGTATTAAAGGTCATGGTACCCTCTCACACTTAGCTCAATAAAAAACAAAGAAAAAAAGTAAATCAAAAATGGAACATTGGTTCACAAAGTAGAAGAATGACATTATACTTATAGTATAGGTATTTCATTACGTGGAATACATAATTAAGTTCTCGTAAACTCTGCGAATTGAATAAACACTTTTTTGTTAAATTCCACGTCGATGAAGCCGCGGGGGTAACAGCTATTTAACATAAAATAAATGTATCAGAAAGTAATTTTAACGTATTACACATCCAGATACAAATTATTTACATTATTTTAATGCGTTTAATACACAAAATTTGTAACAATGTGTTAATTTTGCTGAGCAGAAGGAAGGTATTTTCAAAAATCGATCCAGAAGAGAGTTACGGGGCGTTATAAGTAAAAAAAAAACTTTTTAATCAGCTATTATATCTACAGACTTAAAATTTAGCAAACATGGTTTTTTGTTCAGCTGAAATATGCAAAAAGTTGGGGTTTTTTTTTGTTTAATTTACAATTCACGTAAAATTAACTCATTAAAAACTTTTTTATCCTTCAGTCTGTATTGCTTAAATTTTCAATTCACCCGTGCGAAGAAAGGGTATACCAGCTAGTCCGCCATAAAACTAAAAGACCGCGGAACCCGACAGGAAAACAAGGGGAATCAGAGAAGCCAGAATCTGGCGCAGAATCGCCCGATAAAGGCGCCAAAAAAAAAAAAAAATTGCCGAAAAAAGTCCGTATATCGAACTTATGCCCAGATTCAAATAGAATTTTGGAAATACATAACTTAGAAGTGGGTTTATACATGCGTGTTTTACGACAACAGAGGGGAGAAATTTTAAGAAAAAAACGTCGATAATTATTGGCTGTAACTCTGAAAATAATGTGAATTTTTCAAAAAAAAAAAAGTTCAGACTCTCTGGAGAGAAGTCTTTATAAGAAAGCTTATATAAGAAAACTATTATTGTTTAAGATGCATTTTTTATAAAAGGAGAGCATTTTGAAAAAAGGTTATTCTAGGTTAATATTTTGCCAAAATACTGTATTTAAATAAATTATTTTTTGTCAAAATGTCCTTAAAACAATTTTATACGTGTATTCTAATCTAAGTGACACTAAATATCATGAAAATTATCCATTTATGCGCTTTTTTAAAATCACGGTTCCGAACGTAGTCGGATATCTTAAACGTCGAGAAAGAATTTTGAAGAAATACCTTTTCGATATAACTTCAAACAGTAGTAGCAGCTAATGAGAATATACTTATAATAACGAAATAATATTATTACTGTTATCTCTTGATGTATAAAAAAATGAGAGAGAAAAATCTAAAAAGACACATCCTTTATATCGACTTAACATAATAATTCAGAAACATGATTGAGGATTCAGAAAAGAAAAATCAAAATTTATTATAAACATCAGACAAAGGAGTCACATTTTTTTTTATTACTTGGGGAGCAGCAATGAATGGCGCGCAATGTTTCGTTTCGGAAGTGGAAGCTCTTTATATAAATTTTCTGAGAATTAAATAGAAAATTTTGATGAGAAAAAAAAAATTTTAAAACATAATACAGACAAAAAATAAATCCCGTCTTTAGTTATTTTAATCCCGGGGTTACAAACCCTAAGCTACATGTTTTCCTTTTGAAAGGGGGTGGAAACTCAATTTTCCCCACGCACAAATGTTTTCTTTTTATTCTAAGCTACACCCGATTTTCAGTACCAATAACACTGTAAAAATAGTGCGGCTTAGATTCGATTAAATATGGTATATGCATACAAATGAAATTTAAGACAATACAATTTTATAATTTTGCTTACCTTTCTCTCTCAAACTGAAATATGAGCATTTATTTAATTGAAGTATTTCTTAAATTAAATGATGCCACTTTGGAGACAACAGATTATGGTCGTTTCTAAGAGCTCAGCAACAAATTTTGAAAACCACTGGCTTACAAAAAGCAAATAGGGAAACTGGTCTTTCCGAGTCGATAATCCCCCCCAAATTCTTTGACCCCCTATGCATGGAAGAGGTTCTCATAGCAAAGCCACATGTAAAGCTAGCGAGATGTGGTTGGTTAACGTCTCCAAGAAAGAAATGTTGGGTTGGTCCATGCAGAACAAGGGACCATCTACAAATTTTTGAAACAGTTACAAATCTTTTTCTTTTGATGAATGGAGGGTTTGTTTCTGATTCATGAAGTAGATATTTAACTGAAACCAGGGACATTTTAAGACTTCTTTGAGGCCCTTGCTTCTACTTAAAAGCAGAATCTGGGCCCTTACACCAAGTAGGCCCCCCTATAGCCCTTAAAAATAGATAGTAGATAGCATGCGTTATCAAATATTCGTTCTAACAACAACCCAAAGCAAATAATTACTGGCGCCTGGCGCCTTTTGACTGAATGAGTAATAATGATGTATAACTGTAGGCCTATTCCTGTACATAGGCGACGGTTATCACATGTAGCCAGCTGACATATCGTCTAAAATCTCCATTTTTTCGGAGAATATAATTGGAAATAACATTTGACCGTTGAAATTATTCGAGTTATGATCTTATAAAGACTGGTTGGAGAACGAAACGAGGCCCCCATTGTGCCCGAGCCAGTGGCTGACTCAAGAATTTGTCAAGGGGAAGGGTCGAGGGTAGAAAGTCCACCATTATCATATCACACGCCGCCAAACATATTCTTTTTTTTTTCTTTTTTGATTTTATCAATTGTCAGGAGCAAAAAAAAGTAAAAAATAAATAACCGTATTTACTCAAATGTAAGCCGCCATCGATTTTAAGCGTCACCCCTAATTCTCAATAAGTTTTTTGTGAAAAATGAAAAATAGGGTAAAATGATTTATCGAAAGATATCCCCTTTTACGAAACTAAAAACCCCTCTGTTAACTAATAAGAAGTGGATATTTTACCCGCACTAAAAACTTTTAATAACATACATGAACCTGTGATTGCTCTAATTGTCCTAACCAACGATTTCTTTCTTTCTTTCAATTCCATGCCGAACCCTATTTTCAGTAGTAGCCTTAACATTGGGAAAAAAATGAGGCTCAGATTCGAATAAATACGGTATTGAATAAATATTTAGCATTAATAAATTAAATAAATTATACATAACAAATAACTCATTAAATTTTACGTACTATATACAAAGGATTATAATCAATCAAAAAAGAAAATAAATAAAGAGTTTCGAGGGAGACTCCTGACCTGTGGGTCCCCCCACACACACTTATGTGCGCCACTGACTGAAGCAGTAGTTAATATATCAATTCTTTTTTTTTTAAAATGTATTCTTGTTATTAAAATATCCTTCATATGGCAGAATTCATGCAATTCATTTTTAATTTTGTAAAATTTAATTCAGTTTATATTCGTGAAGTAAAAAGAATACGAAAAAATTTTACCATTTAAATATACCGTGTGCATATGTATATCCATTGGTATTTAAATGATAAAAATAATATATATATATATATATCATGGAGTGGGTATTTAAAAGATAATTCCCTTTCACTTGGTGAGTGAGTGAGTGAAGATTAACGTCGCGCTGTTCAGCTACACGAGGGCTTTTGGCGACGGACCACGTAATTTTGAACCATGGTCAAGTGACGTGGACGACACCTGAGCTGGCACCCCCCTCTCCTAACTACCACACCACACCAACGGGCCCTTTCACTTGGTAAAGTGAGGACAAGAATATTAACATTTTCTATCATATAATTTGCTACTATAGCCACACACTTCATAATTTTTACTGACTTTTTTCATTAACGGGATCTTACATAGACGTGTTATAAATCACAGTCGCAAGTCGGTCCGAAAACTTCCACTGCTTTAGATAAATTTAATATACTTTGTTTGAGTTGGCGCTTGAGAAAATGATGTCACCTAACTTTGACTCTTTATAAAAAGAAAAAAAAATTCACACATCCCCAGGCGGTTCTCAAAAGATGGCCTACTTAGTCCAGATTCCAAAATCTGACAACACTTGTTGTTTTCTACGCGTAATAATCATAGAGAATTTTTTTCATTTTCAGAACATAATCATTTTAAAAACACCACTGTTAACACCCTCCATCTAGGGACGTCTTAAGACTTTAAAGTCCTGGCTCCCCAAAGAAGATGTTTGAGTCCCTGGGGGCTCCTATTCAAAAGTAAGCCCTACCTGAGATCTTTAAAAGTAGAAATTTATTTGAAACAAATAAATGGACATAACTCGCAATTTCATTTTTTATTTTACGAGTAAAAACTAAATTAAATTTTACAAAATTTATAATAAACTGTATTAGTTTAAGGTATCCGACTATGTTCGGAACCATGATTTTAAAAAAGTGCATAAATGGATAGTTTTCATGATATTTAGTGTCACTTAGATTAGAATACATGCATAAAATTGTTTTAAGGACATTTTGACAAAAAAAAAAATTATTTAAATACAATATTTAGGCAAGAAATTAACTTAGAATAACCTTTTTTTTTTCAAAATGTTCTTTTATAAAAAAAATGCTTCTAAAATAATAATATTTTGCTTATATAAAGCAAAGACTTCTCCAGAGAGTCTGAACTATGATTTTTGAAAAATTCACATTATTGTCAGAGTTACGACCGATTGAAATAATTATCAGCGTTTTTTTCTTAAAATTTCTACCCTCTGTTGTAAAAAATGGATAAACCCACTTCTAAGTTATATATTTCAAAAATTCCAGTTGAGCCTTTGTACAGAGGTCTGAGATATTGACAGGCAAAATATTATTATAATAGAAGCATTTTTCACAAAAGGAGAATATTTTGAAAATGGGTCATTCTATGTTCATTTTTTGTGAAAATATTGTACTTAAATAATTTTTTATTGTAATAATATTCTTAAAACAATTTTATATACATTTTCTAATCTAAGTGACACTAAATATCATGAATATTATCCATTTATACGCTTTTGCAAAATCACGGTTCCGAACGCAGTCGGATACCTTAACGATACGAATATTTAAGAACTAGAATATAATTCTGAAAAAGAATTTAACTAAGAATTGATACATTGATGCTTCATTTAAAAATCTACTTGATTTTTAACAAAGACATCTGTTAGGAAAAGTCTTCTTTTGAGAGAAAAAAAAAAATTTGTACGGCAAAGTTGCTTTGAAAAATTGGTAGATAGTCCCTCGTTTCCTGTGTAGGGGAATGCCATCTGGAATACTTTGCGACCTTGTACTGACCTTTCCCCCTTAAGAGACCCTTTATACAAAGTGGTTAAAGATTGTGGGGAATTTCTTGTAGCTCCGACTCCTGAAAGACCTTTGCACATTTGTAGCCTTTTTCTAAATTCAGATAAGCTGTTTCCAGCATTTACTTTACTACACTTTCAGAACAGTCTTAATCTGTTGTTTCCCCTGTGGGTTTACTCAATTTAAAAAAAAAAAATTAGAAATTCCAATTAAAAGAAATGTTTATATCGAAATTAAAAGTGATAAAGGTAAGCAAAATTAAAGTTTTATTATTTTAGAGTTAATTTACATGCATATATTATGTACTTTAAAATTCTATACATTGAGCATTTTGTTAAAAAAAAAAGTTTTACTCCTTTTCTGTTATATAATGCCTTCTAAAGGAGCACGCTTCCAAATTTAGAACCATTGTCGGATAGAAATTACTAAAATAATGTACAAGATATTGTAAACTGCTTAAAAAGTTTGATAAAAAATTGTATGAAAATCTATGTATATATTTCTAAATCTAAAATTGTAGTGTGCTTTATTTAATGCTCTTCGAATTGAAAATGGTATTTTTCACAGTATTCAAGTAGATAATGATATTAATTATCAATTGCTAAAGGTGTCTTTTATTTCTGCTACTAATTCTTTGGTCAATCAATAACTTGCAATTCACTATTATTGTTTCTATGCCAATGAAAATTTTCCTTTCATTATTTTATTCTTCTTTTGGACTGAAATTTTTTAAAACTAATTAACCATGCTGGTTGCTAAAATTGCTCATAGCAAAATTATATAGAAATATTAGACATGCTTTTGTTTTAATTACTAAAATGTTCAGGAACTGAACTCATCCTCTGATCATGTTTTTTAATATTTTTAACCACTGATAATATATTTAGAGCCAAATATATGTTTGTACTGTTTGCAATTTTTTCAAATTCATAATAACTATTGCTTTGTTTTGCTCTGCCTATGTTGAAGATGACAAAGATTCATTGTAAGTACTAGGGGGTACCCCGTATCCACATAACGGTGAATCAATCCGCATTGAATGAGTTAGAAAAATGTTTGTGCTCATTTCTCAGATTGTAAAACTGTAAATTACATACGTTATGTAAACTAAACTCAGGGGCGTAACAGCCCATAGAGGGCCAGGGCCCGCTGTGCACAGCTCTGTTTTCGTTACCTTGAGCGCTGATGTGCCTGAGCTGATCTTCCGGTCAGGTGGTCAGTCTGACGCGAAACCGTTATTTTTTAGTTCCCAAACAAGCTTGGTACTCATTTTATCGACCCACTGAATGGATGAAAGGGAGAGTCGTTCTTTCCCTTCCCGGGATTTTAACCCCGGACCTATGGCGTGGAAGCGTGATACACTACCACTCAAGCACTGGGCTTATACATGTGTTATGTAGTTCTACTTTTTTCTCTCAATATAATGTAAGCAAAGGAAAAAAACAAATTTCTAGGCTTCATCTCTGCATTTTTCAAACTCCTACTATTAGCACGCACTCTCTATGTATTTATTTATCTTGGAATTTTCAATCGTTAATAAAATACATTTTAAAGCACTCAGTTGAGCTGAAATTTTATATACATGATTATTTTGGATGACAATACGGTAATTTAATTATAATTAATAAAAATTAATTTTTTGATTTAAACTAATTATTTAAAGAATTACAAATACAGGCACGTTGGCATCATTTTTGGTGACTTAGGGACCATTTTGGCGACTTGCGTCAAAACTTGGAAAGGTTTTTTTCTCACATTTTAGAGTACTCATTAGAGTTGAAATTTTCTATACACTATTGTTTTGGATGCCAATACGATACATTAATGATAATGAATAAAAATTAATTACCACTAAATATTGTGATTTTGTCATTTGCATATACATATTTATATTAATTGCAACTATTTAGTAAAAAAGTAGCTAAAATAATATTTTTCTTTGTTGATCTATGTAGGAATTGACTTAATTTTTTTTTATATTACTTGTGTGTTCATTTGTACTTCAATTTAATGCCTTTCAAAAACAATGTTCTTAATCACCTTTTCCTCTAAATTGCACTGAATTGTTATTCCGTCTTTGCTTCTGCAACTTGACAGAGCGCCATACAATTGTCCATGAGTAAATATTGTTTTTTCGATGTTGCACTTCACTGACTTTTTCAAAATTTTGTCAGTGTGATATTTGTGAATAGTCTTGGCGGGCCATTAGTTTAACACCTTACATGTCATCTAGATGGCGTTGGCTATTGCGAAATTTTTGGCACAAATATTTGTCTCAAGACTCCCATGATGGGCAATAAATTTCTCTCTCGGGTAACCTTTTCAATGAAATTCTCCCCTTCAGCGAAAGGGAACACGCGGGGGGCGAAGAGAGGGGTGACAGTCGTAAAACTGGTAAAATAAATGTTAGCTCTTTTTTTTTTTTTTTTTTTCGGGGAGGGGTTAAAGCAGCAGAGTGAATCTTGACCATGAAAGACTTCTCATTTCTGGACATTGGTCAATCGTCAAACTTTTTCAACTCTTGGAATCCCTAGAACTGTAACATGTTTTCGAGGAATCCCCTTCCTCGCTGAAAGGAATATATCTTAAAATAATATTTAAAGTATATAGATAAACATGTATTTTTGATATTATATGTAAAGAAAATTTTAAAAAAAAAATATTATATTTTTATTAAAAATTTTATGATGTAATTTTAATGTTATTTACTCATTGATAATATAAATTTGTGATCCAAATGTCACCTACGCATGCATTATACTTAGTAACTGAGATATGTGTTCACAATTTTTTAAACAAACTATCGACGTATAAGCTTTTTGAAATTATCTGCAGTAGCATTTCATATTCCGTGTTCAATTCGTTTTTGTATTTTGTTTTTGTTGCCAATCGCGTTAAAAATATTTTTCACTTTCTAAATACATTTTTGTGAATGGCATGAAAATGTTCATAGCTGTGTGAGAAATTCTGCGTATATGGCATGAATTGGTAACCTAAGATATAGGTCTTCTAGCTTAAATTTAAATTTTAGCATCGAATCTGTTCATATGTCGATAAATTTTTTTTTTTATCTCCTTCATTATAGGTGTTTTTCCCCCACAAATGTAAAAGGTTTCAAAACATTGTACTAACTAGTATAAAATTACTTCGTGGAACTCGGGATAGCAAACAATAGTATATTCACAATCTACTGCATAAAATAAAGTTTTAAAATTCATTTATTATATTACAATAAAAGTTTTAAAAAAATTTCAAATTATGTATAAATAAAATTTTTAATTTTAGTCTATGATCTTTAGATAATTGTGGCTAAACGAATTTCATGAGAACATAAATCCATTTTGCATACATATTTGTAATTTTTCTTTCCCATTTTTTTTTATTGGGACTCGTGGAACACAGTTTGTCGATCAATTCTCTAGATAAATGATGTACAGAACGAAACTGTTTAATTTTTCCTGAACAAATGATTTTTAAAGGAAGAATAGGTGGATTTAAAGCAATGAAAAATTAAATTTCACGTTTTAATGAACAAACAGTATGATACAATTTTACTTTTATACAATAGAACTGGGGTTGGCAACCTATTTCACGAGAGGTACAATTCTCAGTGGTACTCTGAATTACTCAACAAATGTGTCAATTTTTGAGAGGATGGAAGATGATAAATTTATAATGGTCCTTATTATACGAAGATCTCCAGAATTATGGACAATTGCGAAATTTCGAAAAAATCGGAAAGAGAGATATCTCGAAACATAAATTTACAGCTATTTTGTGAATTATTGGATGTCATTGCTGGTGAGATTTAATTGTTTGAAAAGAGAAGATCGCGTGCACTCTGCTCTCCGCTTTTGGTTGATTTTGAAAAAGGCAAAAAAAAAAAAAAAAATTCTCTGTGTGTGTGTGTGTAGCGCACTTCCTTCAATAGAATCCTCCCCTTTCTCTGCAGGAGGAAGAGGGCCACAGTCTTTACGACTGTGAAACGAAATACTTGTTCTTTTTTTTTGGGGGAGTAAAATAGTGTTGACTCTTGACCATGAGAGAGATCTAAAATGGCTTTCTTACTTTTTCGACTCATGGATTCTGATAATTTGTTATGAATGCTTTATTCGTTTCTAACTATGGCCTATTCTAACTATTCGTTACTAACTAACTAACTTCTAAAACAGCCTTAAGGCTGTTTTCGGTCAATGTTAAAGGATAGGGATGAAACGGCAAAGACATTTGTGGGCAGGAAAAAGCTCCAATGATAATAAATTTTTTTATGAATATAAAGAAAATAATTGTTTAAAGGATAGTGTTTTTTGAATTTTGATTTTTTGGAAAATTACACAGTTTTCAGCATTTTTGCAAAATGAAATTTGACTTTTCTATGTTAAAGTATAGGAGGTGGAAACGCAAAAGACATTTTAACAGAAAAAAAAAATTTTTTTAGAGTAGAATTAAATAGTATATAAGAAAGCAAGCTTCCCTCTTTGGACTAGTGTAGCCAGAATTAAGTTTTATGTTTTTCTTAATTAACTTTTTTTAAATTTTAAGTTCATTCTGAATTATTTTTGGCGTAGTTAGGACTCTCAAACAGATGGCACCACCATCGTTTGAAAAGCGAATTTATTCTTGGCTACGAATACTTATTTTTGGCGATATCTTTCTGAAATATAGTCGCCAGCTGAAATTATGGTAACTTGCAAATTGTTACAAATAGTGGACATGGAAAAGATTTATGATGTACAGAGATTTAACATCTCAAATCTGACGAACTTTCCGATTTAGGAAAGTTTTAAATATTTTCTGCATGTGTGCTTTAAAAAAAATCGTTTATAATTATACAGCTTAGATTTTTTTTTTTTTTTTTTTTGTCTGTTATTGAAGGAATGTCTGTAAGAATATTTAAATTCTGCGAAATGACTTAACGAAGAATGAAAGTATACTTACTTTATACTTGATCGAAAGTTGTGAATTAACTCTAAAGAACACAAATTACTACTCCTTGCTCACAAATTAAAATTTTAATCTAATTATTGTAATGCAATTATTATTATTATATTATTATTTTCTTTTTAACTAACAAAATTTTTTTCCCATCGATTTTATATTTGACGTAAAACTTTACCATAAACCATTGGAACAATTATTAACACAAAATATTGTTTTCTAATTTAATTAACAGAAACTTATTTTTCAATTAATTATGTTCAGATTCTAAGCCGCACCCCAAATTCTCAGCACATTTTTGTGAAAAAAATAGTGTAAAATATATTATCGATATATGATATATTTACGGAATGAAAAGTGGCTGCGATACCCTAGTGGTCAAGGTAACGTACTCGTGGCTGGCGTGTCATGAGTTCGAGCCTAGTACCGCTGAAGTTCTGTCGTGTAGGGGAGCGATGAACGTTAAATCTGAGAGCTAAAACGTCCTCTCATTGGTGTGGTAGTTAGGAGATGGGAGGTGCAAGCTCAGGTGTCGTCCTCGTCACTTGACTATGGTTCAAAGTTACGAGGTCCGTCACCAAAAGCCCTCGTGTAGCTGATCAATATGACATTTATATTCAATCACTAACTAAACGAAATAAAAAAAAATAATAAAGGCGAATTAATAAAAAGTGAATAATTAATTTACCTTACCAGCATTAAAAACTTTTTTCACACAGTCTTCGAATCTAAGCTGCACCAGAATTTTTGTAGCCTAAGTATCGGGAAAAAAAGTGCGGCTTAGATTCGAATAAATTCGAAGAAAAATTCAGTGTAATGAATCTTCGCTACATGTCTAAAGACATGTGCCAGTACAGATATACGATAATTTAATGGAAAACCATCTTTCAAAATTAAAAGTACAAATAATCTATGATTTAGAGAGCAAAACTATAGGGGGCAAGCATCTTCTGAACGATGGAGATATGAGAGATCGTCGAGACTCTCATCTTCTTTTTTCAAAGAATTGCTTGCAGGAAAAAATCTACTCCGTGTTCGAAGCTTGTGATGCGCATTGTGTATGGCCATTCAGATTTATCCAAAGACTGGAATTTTGTTCTCGTTTTTAATGTATTGTTTCTCTAGGTTCTAGATGAATCCAGATCATTCTTTAGAGTGCATACTGGGTATTTCTCGAATATTCCGAAGTGTATAAAAGCAGAGTTCATCTCCAGTTGGACATGTTCTCAGTCCAGTGTTGTATCGAGCTCCCAGCGTTAGAATAAATCTAATTGTTTGTTTAATTGAACTGTGTACTTCTTTCGAACTCCGTGACAATATGGATTGGCAAACGAAGAGATCGCTCGGAAGCAGTATGAGAGGGAATATTCAACTGAAGTAAAAATATGTGGCTTATTTGTGGACAAAGATAAACCCTTTTTGTGTGCTTCACCCGATGGATTGGTTGGTGATGATGGACTCATAGAAATTAAATGCCCTTATTCTGCGAGATTTGAATCAAATCTGCTGGAATTTTTAATTACAAAAAAAATAGTCTAGGTTTCAAATTTTCCAATGAAAGGGGAATCTATTTACCATTAAATTATAAATTTTACTTTCAAATACAAGGTCAGTTATTTATTACACAACGGAAATGGTGTGATCTGTATTTATGGTGCAAAAAGGATTCGTTAACTGCGTATAGAGGCAAACGAAGAGTTTTGGAAAGAAATTATTCCAAAACTATAGAAAAGTTTTATTTTAAATGTGTTCTTCCTGAAATTCTTGATGGAAGAGCACCACGAAATATGCCTTTGAGGGAGCCGTTATATGTAGAGGAATCTAGTAGAAGCAAAAAACAGAAAATGATTGATATAGGTTAGGAAATGAAACCTATATATTATCGAATGATTATTTGATTAACGTCAAGCTTTGAAGCTTCACTGGGACTATCGCCGACCTCGTCATTTCGATCTAGTGACGAGGACGAAATCAGAGCTGGAACCGCAATCTCCCAAAATTTCCACCATTAGCAACATATAGTATCATCTACTTCAAACATCTGCTTTGAGGTTCAGCCTTCTACATAGCGGACGGCCGCGGTAGCCGAGTGGTATAGGTATCGGACCGTGGCTTGCCTTGCCACGAGTTCGAGCCCAATACCATTAAAGACCCGCCGTGTAGGGCAGCGATGCACGTTAAATCTGTCGAGAGCTGAAACGTCCTCCCGTTGGTATGGTGTGGGAGTTAGGAGAGGGGGGTGCCAGCTCAGGTGTCGTCCACGTCACTTGACCATGGTTCAAAATTACGTGGTCCGTCGCCAAAAGCCCTCGTGTAGCTGAATAGTGTGACGTTAATATTCAATCATTCAATCAATCAATTCTACATAGCGGATCTTCAGCAGGGACACCAGAATTCAAACCGACGATGCAACACCACGTCGATCACGAGTTCGTAACCATGAACTCTTGCCTACTGTGACCTCCTATATCTTCTCGAACAGGATACCGTAAAAACTGTCTGTGATATATATTTTTATAATTAAGTATATTTTTTACTTAGCCATTTATTTGTATTCCTACATAGAATGAAACTATTATTTTGTTACCAAATATGCCCAAAAATTAAACAATAATGCAATTTTCTTTGATTTAAATATAATGTTAACTTCCAAATTGAAAAATTGTTATTGACATATATTCATTAAATAAACATAAATTTCTTAGAAAAATAAAAGCAATGTTTATATATTATATGCTTGATTAATTGTGCTTGATAATTAATTGCCAGCCTATTTTCTCTCCCTTATATTGATATTTTAATCGTTCTCTAAAGTTACAAAAGTAATTTTAATTTCAAAATATCTCTTTCTTTCTTCCTTTTTTTTTTTTTTTTTTTTTTTGCTGAACATGAAATAATTTTGTAATGCTTATTTTCATTTACGTACCATTTCTTATAAAAATATTTTTTTAAAATTAAAAATTATTTTACAAACATACGTAAAATAATGGTCAAAACCATAATTAACCAGTTTTTAATGAAATAGCTGCATACTATCTTAGAAAAATATCAAAATTGATAACCTTTAACGTTTTTAACATTTAGAACTACTTTTTAAAAAGAAAACTCTATTCAAAATTGTTTCCCTTAAACCTTTATTAATGTAATACAGGTGTAAGTGTATACCTAATTGGAAATTTCTGTAACATTTATTTTTTGTACATAAGAACTTTATTTTGTAATACTTTTAGAAACATTTATTATTCCATTATAAAAGAATATTAAATCGTTTTTCTTTATATGTAGTGCCTACTAGATTGTGAATATTCCATTGTTTACTGTACCGGGACCAACAAAACAAATTTATTCACGTTAATACATTGTTTTTGCACAACTAAATCGTTTTGTAATGGAAAATGACCTTTTTTTTTTATTTGTGGATAAAAACACTTATAATCAAGGAGAGCGAACAACTTATTGACATTTTAAAAGACATTTGACGGTAAAATCTATATTAAAACAAGAACAGCTCCTAAAATTTAGATTGCAAAATACATAGGATTTTTTCCATAGTTAGAAACGAATAAAGCATTCATAACAAATTATCAGAATCCATGAGTCGAAAAAGTAAGAAAGCCATTTTAGATCTCTCTCATGGTCAAGAGTCAACACTATTTTACTCCCCCCCCAAAAAAAGAACAAGTATTTCGTTTCACAGTCGTAAAGACTGTGGCCCTCTTCCTCCTGCAGAGAAAGGGGAGGATTCTATTGAAGGAAGTGCGCTACACACACACACACAGAGAATTTTTTTTTTTTTTTTTTTTTGCCTTTTCAAAATCAACCAAAAGCGGAGAGCAGAGTGCACGCGATCTTCTCTTTTCAAACAATTAAATCTCACCAGCAATGACATCCAATAATTCACAAAATAGCTGTAAATTTATGTTTCGAGATATCTCTCTTTCCGATTTTTTCGAAATTTCGCAATTGTCCATAATTCTGGAGATCTTCGTATAATAAGGACCATTATAAATTTATCATCTTCCATCCTCTCAAAAATTGACACATTTGTTGAGTAATTCAGAGTACCACTGAGAATTGTACCTCTCGTGAAATAGGTTGCCAACCCCAGTTCTATTGTATAAAAGTAAAATTGTATCATACTGTTTGTTCATTAAAACGTGAAATTTAATTTTCATTGCTTTAAATCCACCTATTCTTCCTTTAAAAATCATTTGTTCAGGAAAAATTAAACAGTTTCGTTCTGTACATCATTTATCTAGAGAATTGATCGACAAACTGTGTTCCACGAGTCCCAATAAAAAAAAAATGGGAAAGAAAAATTACAAATATGTATGCAAAATGGATTTATGTTCTCATGAAATTCGTTTAGCCACAATTATCTAAAGATCATAGACTAAAATTAAAAATTTTATTTATACATAATTTGAAATTTTTTAAAACTTTTATTGTAATATAATAAATGAATTTTAAAACTTTATTTTATGCAGTAGATTGTGAATATACTATTGTTTGCTATCCCGAGTTCCACGAAGTAATTTTATACTAGTTAGTACAATGTTTTGAAACCTTTTACATTTGTGGGGGAAAAACACCTATAATGAAGAAGATAAAAAAAAAATTTATCGACATATGAACAGATTCGATGCTAAAATTTAAATTTAAGCTAGAAGACCTATATCTTAGGTTACCAATTCATGCTATATACGCAGAATTTCTCACACAGCTATGAACATTTTCATGCCATTCACAAAAATGTATTTAGAAAGTGAAAAATATTTTTAACGCGATTGGCAACAAAAACAAAATACAAAAACGAATTGAACACGGAATATGAAATGCTACTGCAGATAATTTCAAAAAGCTTATACGTCGATAGTTTGTTTAAAAAATTGTGAACACATATCTCAGTTACTAAGTATAATGCATGCGTAGGTGACATTTGGATCACAAATTTATATTATCAATGAGTAAATAACATTAAAATTACATCATAAAAGTTTTTAATAAAAAATAAAATATTTTTTTTAAAATTGTCTTTACATATAATATTAAACATATATATTTATCTATATACTTTAAATATTATTTTAAGATATATTCCCTTCAGCGAGGAAGGGGATTCCTCGAAAACATGTTACAGTTCTAGGGATTCCAAGAGTTGAAAAAGTTTGACGATTGACCAATGTCCAGAAATGAAAAGTCTTTCATGGTCAAGATTCACTCTGCTGCTTTAACCCCTCCCCGAAAAAAAAAAAAAAAAAGAGCTAACATTTATTTTACCAGTTTTACGACTGTCACCCCTCTCTTCGCCCCCGCGTGTTCCCTTTCACTGAAGGGGAGAATTTCATTGAAAAGGTTACCCGAGAGAGAAATTTATTGCCCATCTTGGGAGTCTTGAGACAAATATTTGTGCCAAAAATTTCGCAATAGCCAACGCCATCTAGATGTCATGTAAGGTGTTAAACTAATGGCCCGCCATCACCTTAAAGGGAATTGTGTATGTTTGAGAACGAATGGCACATTCAAGTCCCCTCCAATGTCGAGTGTGGTCCTTTGGTATCCTTCCCAAATGACCTTACGGGCCACTTCGGAAAAACATAATCTCGCGGGCCGCACATAAAAATATGTACCTTCATATCAGATTTGGAAACAAAAAAACATTTATTGCAGTGAAAATTTAAGGTATCAGACTACGTTCGGAACCGTGATTTTGCAAAAGATTATAAATGGATAATAATTATAATATTTAATGTCAATTAGATTGGAAAAGGTACATAAAATTGTTTTAAGAATATTTTTTATTACAATAACAAATTATTTGAGTACAATATTTTGAGAAAAAATGAACATAGAATGACCCATTTTCGAAATATTCTCCTTTTGTGGAAAATGCTTCTATTATAATAATATTTTGCCTGTATGTAGCTCAGACCTCTGTACAGAGGCTGAACTAGAATTTTTGAAATATATAACTTAGAAGTGGGTTTATCCATGTTTTACGACAACAGAAGGGAGAAATTTTAAGAAAAAAACGCCGATAATTATTTCAATGAGTTGTAACACTGAAAATATATAATGTGAATTTTTCAAAAATTATAATTCAGACTCTCTGAAGAAGTCTTTGCTTTATATAAGCAAAATATTATTATTTTAGAAGCATTTTTTTTATAAAAGGAGAACATTTTGAAAAAAAGGTTATTCTAAGTTAATATTTTGCAGAAATATTGTATTTTAAATTTTTTTTTTTTGTCAAAATGTCCTTAAAACAATTCAATACATGTATTCTAATCTAAGTCACACTAAATATCATGAAAATTATCCATTGATACGCTTTTTTAAAATCACGATTCCGAACGTAGTCGGATACCTTAAAACAGAATGAATTATTACTATTTTTTTGTTGTTGTGGTTGTCATTATTTTTCATGTATACAGACATAGATAATACAATAATGTTTATATTATATAATAATGCAGTGATAAAATAATGCTTAAAATGTTACAACGTGTTGCCATTTTCTTGAAAATTACGGTGTTCCTACTGAATTGATCTTTTGTTACTCATTGTTGAAATTTCATAGTGATGCCATTCGCAAACAATTAAGTATACGTTGTTCTTTATCTTAACCGTCCGCAATATTTTTTTCAAACTAAAAAACATCTCTGACTGTCTCTTGCTTTTTGGGCACTCCAAACAGAAAAGGAGGAGAAACGAAAGTCGCACATACAGATAATCATGTACCATCCATAGTAATGGATATGCATAATGCAATTCGAAATTTATATTAAAAAGTAATTTACTATAGTAAAATCAAATGTAACTGTTTGATAAAACATAAATTTATTTTGATCTAAAGGACATTTCTATTATCAAAAAGGATTTATTTTAAAACAAGAACAGATAACAGGCAAATACATTGTATATATATATATATATATATATATATATATATATATATATATCAGGGGCTGCTGTATCAGCTGTATCAATGATACGGCACCCCAACATGTGTAATTACAATATCACTAACAACACTGTCATATCTAAAAAAGGGCCGCTGATGTATTTCGATACAGGGCCCACTCAGAACTAGCTACGCCAGTGATATAAATCTATATATATAAAAATGTTGTGTTGGTTTGTGTATGCGCGCATAACTCAAAAAGTTCTGCATGGATTAATCTGAAATATTGACACAACGTTTCATTTGTCTCTGGTCAGGATCTTATGTACTTTTTATTTCGAAATTCTCTCTAAATTTTTTTAAATTTAATTTTTAAGTGATTTTTTGGTGTTATGACGTCATACGACGTCACGAATCGCTCTGAATGCGAAAATTTAAACTTTACGCTTAGATTTTTCGAAATTATTGTATAACTCTTCTATGGTTATGTTTATGCGTTGTCATATTTAGCTATTTATTGTCCTTTGATACGTAATTGGGATTATTTTTGGAATAAATCTTTTTTTAAAAATGATTCTTTCAAGAACTCAAATTTTGTTTTGTAGGTTTGGCAACAGTTGGATAGCATTATCGCGGGATGTTTACGACTTTGATTAAATTCTGCATCGTGTTTTTTCTGTAATTTTAAGCTAAATTTATTTCTCTTTATTAAGCGAAAATGAAACTAACATAATTGACTTCTGTACGCTACTTATTTTTCTACCAAATAGTTTCCGTCAACCATTTACCTGAAATAAACAGACGTAGCCAAATGCCGCGATATAACATTCAATGTTTGGAAACAATATTTTTTCCCACTTGGAGATATTTTAATGTGACGAAATTAATCGACGGAGTTTTTAACAGGAATGTTTTTTTTTTTTTTTTTAGACAACCTTTTAAACTTCATTTGATTCTTACGTATTATCGCAACAATCGCCAACTTTTCGCAAAGTTGGCCATTCCATTTTCGCAGATGTTGTACGCGCGGAATTGGCAATCGTGCTTCGTTTTATACAATATCGCTAATAGGTTGCGATAATACGTAAGTACCTTTCATTTGATGTTAGTATTGAAGTACAAATGTTAAAACTAAGATTTTCTGATTTTGAGTCATCAAAATATTGCACCTTATTTTGTTTTTCATTGCTTTATAAGATTATTACCTTCTTAAACAGATTCCATTAGTAATTTAAAAAAAATACTGGAAGTTATGGTTTGTTTTTGTCAGGGACGTAGAGCTACCGCTGTATCAATGATGCAGGAGCCCCAACGAATGTTATTACATTTCCACTTACATGGTGCTCATATCTGAAAAAGGGCCACAAAGGAATTCGGATACAAGGCCCACTCAGAGCTGTTTTGTAATTTCATATGTTTTTCTTTAAACCTTCACTATAACTGCAGTCAATCGGCTTGAGTACATAAAATTGTATTGCAGAAACTCGAACTTAGGTCATCATACTGGCCAAGCAAACGCAGTGCGAGGGATAAATGCTGATCAAATTAGAGTAAGCATCAGTGAATGAGCAAAACAGACAGAGGGCTCAAATACATGTTGAGGAAGCAGGTTGTCATAAGATAGTAATTATTTTTTCAAATTTTACTTTCGCGTTGATAAAGATAGTTCAGCTCTTTTTATGTCAATTACTGTTCATATTGTATATCATTTTTCAATTTATTTTTAAGCACAGAATATTTACTTTGGATAATTTTTATATATAAAATACTAAATTTAATTCTGTACACTATGTACGTGTTTACGAGTAGTATACCGATTAAAATCTTCCACCTACCGTAAAATCCGGCTTATAACGCGCACTTTGAACACAAAAAATAAGATCGAAATTTACAGGTGTGAGTTATACGCTGGGTATAAAAATGAGATCTTTAAAAATTAAAAAATAAATGAGCAGAAAAAGTTAAACTTCTAAATATTACGAAATTTTATTTATTTAAAAGACATGGCATTCTTATTGAACTTAAAAGGTGGTAGTTCTAAAAGTATACTATTTTTGCTATTTCTTAGATAAACACCTTGAATAAATCGCTACTAAACATAACAGCATTGCATTTGTACATTTCAGGTTTCTTCGTAAAAAGGGGTTGCACATTATATAGTGAATATACCTAAAATTTAAAACTTGCAGCTTGAAAGTATGGGTGTGCATTATATGCTGGACTTTACAGTATTTTATCTTTCTGCAATGAATCTAAATTAAATTAATATATAATTTTTTTATAGTACTTATATTTTTTCTTTAGTCGGCCATTTACCTAAAATCAAATGACATCGCCAAATACTGCAATATGCATTCAATAAGGGAAGAACATTCTATGCCTGTTTGTGCACAATAATAATACTTTTTTGCACTTGGTAGTGAATTTTTCCACGAAATAGTTATTGTAGTTTTTAATAGTTGGGGCAATAACTTTAGACTCACGAAATATCTATTTTGTGTAATTTCAAAATTTTATTTGGTGTTACTGTGAAATATAAATGGAAAAATTAAGATTTTCTGATGTATATTTTGTGTTTGTTTTGATATTTATGTATTATCGCAACCATATTGGCAACATTAGCACTTAATTGCCAATTCACCGTGTATGATGCAAACAAAATCGGGGTTGATATAGTTGCAACGGTACCCAAGAACCTTTGTTTGCAACTTTTTTGGTGATTGTATCAAAATGATAATTTGTTGTTAATAATTGGTTTTTGATAGCTTTTTATCATTTAAGTTTGTTATAGCTAGCTAGCTGTCACAATCATGTTTTCCTGTGGCTCAGTCTGGTTAAAAAGAAAGAAAAGAGAAAGCACAAATTTCTAATATCTTTAACTGCTCGCACTTGAGGTATGATTTTTTTTTATAAAAAAAATGTGGAAATGTACATTAACAAAACTTTTCTAAACAGATTTATTTCATTTGTAATTTGTTAACAGAATACTCCCAAGTTATTATGGTATGAATCTAAAATTATTTGCATTGTCTCCATAGAAGAGGTGCCAAGTTTGAAAACAAATTAAATGACTCTTCTTGAGGTGAAAGGGTTAATTTTACAATGCTTATGAGTAGACATTTTGTGTTGCTTCATTGTCTGTATATATACAGAAATTGTCTGCTGTGCCTGCTTTAGAGCAGTAGTTGCCATTTTTCAACACTTCATGAACCACTTAATGTATAACTTTATAATTAGCGTTTCACTAATAGGATTGACCTCTATGTGGTGGAGCACTATAGCTATATTTAAGTCTTTATTTAATCTTCTATGCCCTGAAAATAAGCGGTAAAATTCTAGGAGAGCCCACACCCTTGCCGACAAACCAAAAAAGGCGCCAAGCCAGAACAAGATGGTGCCAAGCGAAAGCGACAATGGTGGCAAGGAAATATAGCGGGATAAGGTGGATGCATAATGAAAATATATGTAAGCAATACAGAAATTAAACATTTGAGATAAAAAATATAAAAACAGCACTTACTTTCTTACTGCTGATCTCTTCCGAGTGGAGGGAACAGTGTAACAATAAATTTTTAAAAAGTCTTAAAGGTCTCATCGATAAGCGAATGATCGTGTGAACGCCGCCATATTTATTCTGCGAGGTAATGGTCGAACATACATTCGGCGTGGCTGGCACAATTTTGAAGAAAGTTTTTATTGCCGACCATGTTACATCATGCTGATTATTACATTTAGGACAATCATAACTTGAAGCAATCAATCTTTCCTTCATACACCATTCAATCAATTCTTTCTTGCCTTTTGCATTTAACAAAGTAAAAAATTCTAAAGTAGATTCCCTCACACACGCAACCAGCCCGGAGACCAACAACAAAATGAAATTCGAAATGCGCGCCCACAAAATATGAAAATGCTAGAAATAGTTAGGGTTGTCGTATGTAGTGTTTAAAAGTAGGGTTACCGAGACGGCGCAATTATCGCCAACCAAAGTAATTCGCGCCAAGGGTGTGGCCTCTTCTAGGAGTGAACCAAATAAGCTTCATGAAAAGCAACAATCAACAAACTGAAGTGTTTTGCCTACAATTTTCCAAAAAATGTTTGAGGTTACCAATAATCGCTAACCACAGAAATTATGTTTTTTTTTAGTTATTTCAGTAACTAAAAGCTTTTAGTAAAGAATAAGTCGTGTTCCGTAATATGTTGTTTTGTTCATCTTTTTTTAAACTGAATCTTCATAAAAGTATAAATAATTTCCCAATTTTTCTGCATACCATCCAAAAATTTTCATGCATCACCATGTGACATGTCACCATGTCATTTCATGTGACTGCTGCTCTGTAACACACATCAGTAATTATGTATTAGCATCACTGTAACAAAATTGGTGCCATGTATATTGTACCTTAATATCTAAACAATAAAGATACTAACATTTTTTTATGAAAAAAGAAATGGACGGAAAATGTTGCGATTTGCATAGCGGTAATTTGGCTGTGGTGATGCTAATATTTAAGTACACAGATAACAAATAATTTTCCATGTGAAAAGATGTCTGTCTAGATATAAGCCACTCTGTTTTTAAGATAGGCCCTTAACTTTGTTGATAACAATTGCTAATACTAATTGAATTGTGAATTGCAAAAATACTCCCATCATTATCAACACTTTGTCGTAGTTTTCTGTTGCAAAATCCGTGTTTATATTGGAATTTTCCTGGCGTATTCGATTAAAAATACCTTCAGCCTTTCATTGCATTGAATTTTAGCTGTGTCAATTGATGCACGTTTAAAGTTAAATATTTCATTAGCATTTTTTATTTTTTCCTTTTCTTTTTGTTTCTGATTTTACTTTTTTTTTCATGTTTTGAAATTTTTTATGTTTTTGTTTTAATTTTCTTTTCTTTTTAAGTGTAATTTTAAGTTTTTAAGAAATTTTATATGTGTTTGAATTTTTTTTCTTTTTAAGTGCAGTCAATTGGCTTCACTAGATAAAAATAATGCCTTGCAGGAAATCAAACTTAGGTTGTCATACTTGCAAGGCAAAAGTACTACAATGAGTGTATTTGCACATCAAACTGAGAAAGAATGGATATCAGCAAACAAGAAAAGCAGACAAAGAATGTCACAAACACAGGCTGAGGGCGCAGCAAAGCAACATGCAGCCAGACTTGAGGAAGCTCATTTGCAAGCACATCATTCGTGTTTTACATCAGAAAGATGTTAACCAAAAACAGCACATCTGCGTCAAACATGACTTTGTGGTGAGCAATCACACAATAACAGTCAACTTGCATTCGGTACAACCCAGTGGAAGACTCTAGGTTCAGGCAGCATGTTCTCATTTACACAATGATGGAAGTGTATCCTTATTGCAATGTTCTGGAATTTAAGGGAGAAACCAAAGGAATGTTTTGTACCACTGAAAAAATTAAACTGCCTCAACTCAGAGAACAGAGCCATTACAAATTTTGCTTGCTAGATATACTGCGGAATCAAAACATTTCCTATATGACATCAGGAAATACAATTCATGTTTCAAGGGACATTGTTTGGATAAATGTGCATTTGTGAACACACTTCTGATTTAATAAAAATATCCATAAGCATTGTAAAACTAACCCAATTCCTTCAATGAATCTAGTGGAGCCATTTGGAGCCACTTTAAAGACAATGTAAATAAATTTAGAGAGAGAGAGAGAGGTTCATAGCATGACATAAGGACAAAAATAAGCTGTAATAACTTCAAGCATTTGGTTAACAAATTATAAATATCAGTTTAGGAAAAAGTTTTTCGTATATATATTTATACATTTTTTTTTTATAAAAGATCATACGTGCAATGCAAATTATTTAACATACTGAAAATATGTCTTTTCTGTTAAACAAGACTGAGCCACAGCAACGCGTGGCAGGGTACAGCTAGTATTATATATATGTATGGGTGTCTAGGGTTAAGTAATGTTCGGGATCTTGATATTTCAAAGAAATAAGCAGATTAGAATGAAACTACTGTTTAATGAAACATTAGATTATTTACAACTAAAACTTAAGGAGTTATTTCACGGAGCATACTCTCAATTGTCGCTAAGCCTATTGGCCTCCACGTTGACCGAAAAACGTGGTTTTTCGCCTGTAAAACCGGAGTCTCTTCTCTCGCATCTGTCTCGTTTCGCGTCGCAATCGTTTTTCTCCTCCAAACCCATCATTCCGGGGGTACATATATTTGCTGGTAGCGTCATCTATTTGTGAGGCTGTAACCTCACTGATCGAAGAATATATTTAATTCTCTAACACTTTAAATCCTACAAACTCGGCCAAACCTGACAGTCGATGACCTCAACGACGCTTGAGAATGCTCTCATGATTACATATCGTATTACATTACAAAATATAAGAAAAAGTACACAACATGCATAAGAAATATAAAGTGAAGGGTATACTCTATAGTTATTAAAATTAAATGTATACATTTGTAATTACTATTCTTTTAATGAGAAAAATACTTCAATAAATCAGCGGAAGTATCAGTTACATTTGGCCCAGCGTGATCCCTTACTTTCTCAACTGTATATCTGTCTCTAGGTTTCACTTTCATAATCTGATATGGTCTGAAAAATTTGGGTGTAAGTTTAAGGCCTCCACCAAATTGTGTACGTTGGACCGCTACCAAATCACCAACTTGGTACTCGGGAGCCTTTTTCCTTTTCTTATTATATAAGTTTTCTTGTTCTTCATAAGTACTATGGGACTAATATACTCGGATGAACTTTGTCTGACTATTCCTTGTTCGAGCCATTCTTCAGTGTGTTTGTTCCCACTTTTCTTTTCCGCGTACGACAACCGACGTGCTGCTTGATAGACTGGGATATCATCGTTCAGTATTATTCTCCTCGTCACATCTGTGGATTCAGTCTTCTCAGGTTTGTACGATGAAATTACTCTGTTTAGATCAATTTTCACTTGTAAATCAAGGATGTGACTGAAATCTAACTCATCTTCAGGATGTAATCCGGATATTTGCATTAGCCATGCCTTTTCCTCATGCTTATGGAACATAACACCATCTTGGGTGAAATTCAAAGAAGCTTGTCTCAAAATGTCTTCACCTATAATGGCTTCAAAATTGAGCTGTTTGGTTGGTACCACATGCCACGTTAAAGAATATTGATCTTTGTCCAAGACAAAATCATACTCGAAGGAGCCCTTGGTTATTACTTCAGTTTGTCCTAAACCGTACAACACAGTGTTTATTTTGGATAGTCTTGAATGGTCAACAATCTTGGAGCTTACATCTTCTCGGATTAGACTAACTGTACTACCAGTATCTATAAGTGCCGATACAATTTCATTGTCTAACATAATGCTTTTTAAGTGTAGTCCTTTCTGCGGTGTGACAGAACAGCTTTGTACTTGGGGATTGGGTTGTTCTCTTTTGATCTCTTTCATTGTTTTAGGGCAATTAAAACCCAAATGATCTAAGGAATGACATATGTAACATCTCCTGGGTGCTCTTCTATCAAAATCTCTACTAGGAGAAGTGTTAAATATCTTTTTCAGGATTGAAATTTCCTGTTCTCCTTGTATTGTGATTATCAAATTTCCTGAAATTCTCCGCTTGATTCGATCCTCTAACTTCAGGTCTTCGAACAGGCGTTAAAGTATGTGTTTTCTGTTTCAACGTCCTACGGACATCCTCAAATTCTTCGAAGTCTCTCGGCTAATTCACCCCTCAGGGGACTCACCTTCTTTAGGTGAGTGCGGGTTTCACGCTCCCGAGGTACCCTAGTGATCTTTTCCTCTTTCCTTTTTCTTCTTCTCTACACTTTTATCCTTTTCCTGTTTTTCTTCCCCTCGTTGTGATTCTGGAAGCGAGGGCTCCCCTTCAGAAGCTTGAGCCACTCTGATGCTTTTAGCTTCTATTGGGGATGAATCACCCATGTGTTTGCCGTGCGTGGAGACCCGTGTCCCTGGAAAGGAGGGTCCTGGTAATTGAGGGCAGCCAACACATTGCTTTGGCCTCTGCTTCAGGTAAACGGGAGGTGCACTTTGGTCCCATGTGCATCAATCGGCTGGTGGGACGGTTTACCGCCTGCTTGGGATCAAGCGATCGATACGTTTGCTGACAGCTGCGTTAAAGGTGGTGGTCTGCACAGGGACGTATTGTGAGCGTATAAGTTCCGGTTAGCACTGATGCTTCTGTACACTTTGTACGTTTTAAGCATCCCCTCGTTGGGCTCCATGGTGGGTGGTGCCGCCGGGGCTGGAATTTAAAACTTTAACTCTATGGCTACACTCATAGTGGATGGCCTCCCAAACGGCCAGGGAGCTCCCCTAAAAGAGCAAAACTTCTCTTCATTGAAGCAACAAATGTCTTTAAAAAACCTACATCACGCTAAATTTTTTGTTATTCATCGAACTGAGGGTGATACCTTTTCATCCGTCTCTCCATTTCTTATTCAGAAAGGACTATCTGCCACCGTTGGATCGGTTAAAGCAGTCAGCAAAATGCGTTCAGGTGATTTGCTGGTTGAAATTAGCACAACTAAGCAAGCCGAACAGCTCTTGGCCCTGCAAATGTTGGCCAACATACCAATCACTGTCTTGCCTCATGCCAATCTTAATTCTTCTCGTGGTGTGATTTCGGAATCCGATTTGTACAATGTACCAGAACAAGAAATTCTGGAAGGCCTTCAAGATCAAAAGTTTGTGCGGTCAGAAGAATCACTATTCGACGTGATGGTCAGGTTGTTAATACCAAACATCTGATCCTCACGTTCGCGTGTCCTGACTTGCCACAGTTTATCACTGCAGGTTATTTACGTTGTTCTGTCCGTCCGTACATTCCTAATCCTCTCAGGTGTTTCCAGTGCCAGCGTTTTGGTCATTCTAAACCAACCTGTCGTGGAAAACCCACTTGTGCTCGTTGTGGTGCAGTGGGACACGACAGCGGAGAATGTAATGGTCCAGAAAATGCGTTAATTGCAAAGGCGACCACCCATCGTACTCACGCTCATGCAGCACCTGGAACCTTGAGAAGGAAATCATCACAGTGAAAATTAAGAACAGGCTCACTTATCCAGAGGCACGGCTAGCTGTCACCAATCGTACACCTATACAAGGTCTCAGCTATGCTGCGGTGGCAAAGAAAGTCACTACAAGCTCAGGTACACAAACATCACCTGTTACAATAATTGACAATTCAAAAGAAAAAGCTCCCGAACAACCATCTCAAAAACATAGCCCTCGAAAAGATAACAAAAAAATAATTGTCAAACCTAAGACGACCTTAAAGAAAAAACCTGGAAAAAACGTATCCTTGAAGATTGCGAGGGAAGCAAATTCCCTCTATGAATCAACTCCCGTCTCTAAAAGATCTCGGAGACGGAAAACTTCTCAAACCTCGGATGCCATGGACACAGACGTTAATCCTTCGGACACGGATTACGTCATAGGTCAGGCATCCGAAGAAGATGAAAGCCTTTTAGAGGCTAATTTTAAACAAGCGACGTCTAATCCCTTAACAGGGACCCTTCTGCCACTTTCACCCAAAAGATAACTTCCCTGGTTTCTTGGAACTGTCGTGGTTATAGATCACATATAGCTGACGTAAAGGCCATTATACATAAGTATCGTCCGGTATGTGTAGCACTTCAAGAGACTTTCTTGAAGTCTTGTCACACGGCAAAGATACGTCGATATGGTTGTGTTCGGAAAGACACGGAGGGATCCTCTGTATCTGGAGGCGTATGTATTTTTACATCCCTCGATATTCCTTCTAGTGCTCTCTCACTCCATACCTCTTTGCAGGCTGTAGCCGTGAGAATTCACTCCACGAGCCTTTTCACAGTCTGTTGCCTTTACTTGCCACCTAATGTTGTTATCCGCCAACAAGACTTGAATGATTTGGTTGATCAATTACCAGCACCTTTTGTCATATACTTGGTGACTTCAATGGACATAGCACTTTGTGGGGTAGTGTGAAGACGAACCATCGTGGCAGACAGATCGAACAGGTACTTTCTGATCACTGTCTCTGCCTGCTCAATCACGAGGAACCAACGCACTTTCACGAACCCACACGATCCTTTCACACATTGGATTTGGCCATCTGCTCCCCGTCACTTTTACCTATATTAAATTTTTCTGTTGAAAAGGACCTATATAATAGCGACCACTTCACAGTTGTCCTTTCTCACGATTATGATGCGGGAGGAAAAACCTTCCCACCTAGGTATTCTTATAGTCGTGCAGAATGGGCCCTTTTCTCACAGTTGGCTGTGATATCTGATGCAATGGTCAAGACAGAAAGTGTTGATACTGCTGTACAAGACGTCACCAATGTTTTGATTGATGCTGCTGATTTATCAATACCAAAGAGTTCAAGTCATTCATTCCAACGTTACAAACCTTGGTGGAATGCTGATTGTCAGACAGCGTATAAGAACCAGCGGAAGTTATGGGGAACCTTTCGTAGATATCCCACTACGGAGAATCTCATAGCGTTCAAACGTGCGAAAGCGTTAGCTCGTCGAATACGTCGTCAATGCCAGAGAGAATCTTGGATCAAGTATGTGTCTTCAATTACATCGTCAACTACCAGCCAACAGTTATGGAGGAAGGTCAAAGCAGCGAATGGCCTTTATCGGGACTTTTCTATTCCGATATTGGAAACATCGACTGCTTTGTATTCGTCACCTTTAGATGTGGCCAACTTGATCGGCAAAACATTTGCTAGTGTGTCCAGCTCCGATTCATATAGCCCTGCATTCCAGGCGACTAAGAATCGTTTAGAGCGGACACCTATCAACTTCAGGTGCCGACAATCTTTACAATATAACTGTGACTTTGACATGTTTGAATTGAAGAGAGCCTTATCATCGGCCCACAATACTAGTCCAGGTCCTGATGGAATATCCTATGTATTGCTTCGCCATTTGAGCGAGGATTCACTAGTAAGTCTCCTTTACCTATTCAACCGAATATGGAGGGAGCAGGTGTATCCTACTCAATGGCAAGAAGCCATAGTGATCCCCATTTTAAAACCTGGAAAAGATCCTAAGAACCCTCTCAGCTATCGACCGATAGCACTCACGAGCTGCCTTTGTAAGACACTAGAACGTATGGTCAATGCCCGTCTCGTTTACCAGTTAGAAAAGCACAAATGCATTCCTCTGTTTCAGAGTGGCTTCCGTAAAGGAAGATCCACTCTCGACAATATTATTACGCTCGAAAACAAAATTCGAAACGCTTTTGTCCGGAGGAATCATTTAGTTTCTATCTTTTTCGATATCGAGAAGGCGTATGATCGTACTTGGCGCTATGGGATACTTCGCACTTTATTTGATTTTTGGATTCAGAGGCAATTTGCCTACTTTTATTCAACATTTTTTAAAACTTCGTACTTTTAGAGTGAGACTGGCTGGCACTCTTTCTGCTCCTTTTACCCAAGCTGAGGGAGTTCCTCAGGGGAGTATTTTGAGTGTCACCCTTTTTATATGTCATATCTCTCACATTTTAAATGTTTTATCGCCTTCTATACAGGCTTCACTATACGTGGACGATCTACAGATCAGTTGTGAAGGTTCGGACATGCGCATGATTGAACGACAGTTGCAAACTGCCGTCAACAACATTTTAAAGTGGTGCGACACCAACGGTCATAGTATTTCGGCGAGCAAGAGTTGCTGCGTGCACTTTTGCCGCAAACGGGGTATTCATCCCGACCCCGAAATACGCATCCGTGATATACAAATTCCCGTAGTTCCCGACGTACGATTCCTCGGAGTAATTTTCGACCGCCGGCTCACTTTAGTTCCGCATATTTTACATTTGCGGAAGAAGTGTGAAAAGTCTTTAAACCTCTTGAAGGTGTTGTCAAACACCTCTTGGGGGGCGGATCAAACATCATTACTCCGAGTGTATCAGGCAATCGTACTCTCTCGCATCGACTACGGATGTGTTGCATACGGATCAGCGTGCAACTCTACTCTGCAAAAACTTGACCCCGTCCACCATATGGCACTGAGAATCTGCTCGGGTGCGTTTCGCACATCACCGGTGCAGAGTCTCTATGTTAACTGTCATCAGCTTCCTCTAGATCTTCGACGGAGAAAGCTGTCTCTTGCGTATTATTTTAAGATCTTGTCCGTGCCTTCACATCCTCTACAGAATGTGTATATGAGTACCAGCATGAAGAGACTTTATGATGCACGGCCGTCTAACATCCGGCCGTTTATGGATAGGATGAAGCTTCATATTTCTGAACTCGACCTACCTAACGTGCATATCCAGCAAAGGAACCTTTTCCTATTCCAACCTTGGAATACGCCACGGTTCCCTTATATCAACCCTTTTGCCACTTACAGTAAATCCACTGTAGCGCCTGTCGTCTTTCAACGCGTCTTCGCCTACCACCGCAGTCAGTATAGTCGTTATTCGGCCATCTACACTGATGGTTCGAAACGTGCAGATTACGTTGGCTGTGGAGTCGTGATTGAAGATATTATGCTCGGTTATAGGCTCGACACTTCTTGCAGCATTTTCACTGCCGAAGCTGTCGCCATTTACCGTGCACTTCAATTAATCGACTCCACTCTGCCCCGTAAATACTGCATCTATACTGACAGCATGAGTGTACTAGAAGCGCTTGAAAACTACCACGATCGCTGCCATCCAGTGGTATGTACAATACTCGACATTACGAGTCGACTCTACAGCAAGGGTTTCGATATCGTGTTTTGCTGGCTACCCAGTCACGTAGGAATCATAGGCAACGAGCAAGCGGACAGCGCGGCAAAGTCGGCGACGACCCATCTGCCGCTCGCAGTTCCGCTATCGGATATGAAGCGCGTCATCTTGCATCATATTTTTCAGATCTGGCAGGAATCATGGAGTCAGCAGTTGGATAACAAACTGCACTCTGTGAAACCTGTCATAGGAGCATGGTCTGTGATGCCAATGCGAAGAACTGATGTCAAATTGACTCGTCTTCGCATTGGCCATACTCGCTTCACACACCGGCATTTGTTGTTTGGAGAACGTGCTCCTGAATGTCCTTCATGCCATGTCTCTTACACTGTTCATCACATTTTAATCGATTGTCCGGTTTTTAACCATCATCGCATCACCTTTTTTAATTCATCACATTTAACTTTACCTGACTTGGTGGGAGAACAACCCCACCAAAACCTCTTTGCTTTTATAAAGAAAATTGGATTTTTATATTTAATTTGACTTTTTTAAAATGTTTTAACTTTACCTTTATTTTATATATGTGCATGCAGGCATGCACATATATCAAATTTCTTTTATGTAATTGTATTTTTAATATGTATTTTTACATGGTTTTATACTCTTTTAACAAATGTTTGGCGCAGTATAGCCAGGTTTGGCTCTTGCGCCATAAAACCCCTCATTCACTCACTCACTCACTCACTCACTCGGCTAATTCAACTGGACAGTTGATACTTGGCCATTCGTCTAGGTGACGTTATTTGAATTCAACAGGGGCTCTTTTCTTCATCTGGTCAGCTATCATCAGATCCCGTAGTTTGTCAAATGTTTTTACGTCCAATCCTTCAATCCATCCATTAAATAATGTTTGAACTTCTTGGTAGAATTCATGCCATGTTTTATCCGAACTTTTCTGATGAGTAACAAATAGCTGCCTGAACTTCTCTGGGGTCAATTTAAACCTTTTCAAAAGCAAAGATCTCACGTGGTCATAATCTCTCACCTCTTGTTCAGGTTCTCTAGGGATCAACTGTGTGATTTCCTGTGGGAGTAGGGCCTGCACTTGGCCCGGGAACATTGCGACTGGTCCATGGATTAGTGGGAGAGAGTTGCCTGGTCAGATGAATCACGGTTTGTCATTCATCACGCCAATGGCCGTGTCAGGATACGCTGTCATCTAGGAGAACAGTTGCTCCCTGATTGTACAGTAGGTCATACACAGGCTGGTAGTGGCGGTATTATGTTTTGGGGGATGTTCTCTTGGGCGACTCTGGGACCCGTGGCTGTGGTAGAGCAGACAATGAATGCTACAGGGTATCTGAAAATGATTGTGGACCAGTTGCACCCTTACATGGACTATGTTTTTCCCGCTGGAAATGGAATGTTCCAACTGGACAACGCCCCGTGTCAAAAGTCTAAAATTGTGTTGGAGTGGTCCCAGGAACATGATGCTGAATTCCGGTTAATGTCCTGGCCACCTAACTCATCGGATATCAATCCGATAGAATACATTTGGGATGTTATGGGACGGCAACTCAGAGTTCAAAGACCACCAATTCGCAATATCTCGGATTTGTGTGACCGTTGCTTAAACATCTGGTACAATCTGTCTTCGGCCATCTACCAAGAACTTGTGGCATCCATGCCAAGGCGGGTTGAAGCTGTGCTGTACGCCAAAGGTGAGCTAACTCGTTATTGACAGGTGGTCATAATGTTTTGGCTCTTGAGTGTATATAAAGATGGCCAAAGACATGACTACCCTACATCCATAAACTCAAAATATACCTGTCATAATTTTCCTAAGGGTCTAACACTACATAACATTTAAATGCTATATATATATTTCACGATTTAGATAAATTTTACTATGCAAGAGATACTTAAGTTTTGAAACACATTATTTTTCACTATTACATTTTTCTTTGGTTTAATTCAATTACTGATATTAGTTCATTCTCCCTATATATATATATATATATCTTGTTCAAATTTTCAATCACTAGTAAAATACTTCCTATTCATCCATTCAACCTCAAGTACATTTTTTTAAAACTTCTAGTGGATGAACACTTGGTGTTAACACAGTTTTTCAAATAAATTAAAGTAAAAAATGAATAAATAGTAACAATAATAGCCCAAGAGCATATTTATAAAGGGAAATCGTTCGTTGTGTCCCTGTAGCGCAATGGATAGTGCATTGTACTAATAATCCAAAGGTCGTAGGTTTGAATCCCACCTGGGATGGCCTAATCTCTGAGAATGTGTTTTTTTTTACTAGACTATTTTATTAGAATAATTAAGTTTAATTAATGAATAAATAGTAACAAACAAATAGTCTTAACACCATATATAGAGAAAAGAAAATGGAAAATCGCTTTCTATTTTTGTCATGTGTATATACATATTTATATTGATTGTAACTATTAAATAAAAGTATCTAAAATAAAAAAAAATTTGTTGACCTAAGTAAAAATTGACTTAAAAAATTATTTTTTATTGCTTGTTTTAGATGCAGATCGATTGATTCGTGGACTCCTTCTGAAGTTCCACTAATTAGAAAAAGTGAATTTTTCTTGTTCTCCCTGTTGGAATTCCAAGAACTAAGACAATCCACCCATAAACTGTCGAGTTTACTCTGCTTTGATAAGAGTCAACTGCTTTCTTGTTACTGAAATCAAGAATTCTTTGAAGAAGTGAGGAATTAAGAGACCGACTCACTTTTGACAGATACGCTTTGCTACTTCAAGTATAACCATGATAGAGTGGGACCAAAACGAACACGTGATTGATTGGGACGTAGAGAATTTCAGCTGTTGCCCACAAACGACCGGCAAATACTTCAGCTCAGGACGATCTCAATCACAAATTTTAGGTAATACTTCTTGGAAAATAAATTTGTATCCAAGAGGCATAAATAATGCGGATGACATTTCTTGTTTCCTCGAAAGGCTAGAGGATGACAACGAATACCCTACAGAAATTCGTCTTAACTTCGAGTTTTGCTTACTTACTTCGGATGGCTTCCAGTGTGAAAAGACCGTTAAGAAAGCAGAATATAGTTTCAGAAAGAAAACGAGTTGTGGATTCAATGACTTCTTGAAACGCGACGATATTCTTAAGGATAAGGAGACCTACTTGCTGAAGGACATATTGAAACTGAGATGTAGAATGCGGAAATGTATTCCCCGAATTAAACAAAATTTCATTAATGTCAGGACAAAAGTTGACGCACAAATTCCGAGAATCCGATTTCCCATTAAAATTTTGGATGAAAGCAGGACAGTTTTTTTTGTTAGCACTAAGAAAGTAGAGAATCTATTAACTATTACAGTGTACGAGGAGAAAGATGAAGTTTCAGATCCCAGACAGGAGGAAAAAGATAATTCTTCACTACAAATCATCATTACGAAAACTAAAACTCGTGCACCTATCTATGTTTCCTGTCACGTAAAAGTAGTGGACAGTGTAGATTGGTTTCTTCCGTTGGAACATACAGCTGTACATGCGTACGAGGGAAAGGAGGAGACAGAAACTTGGAACTTTCCAAGTTTCATTAAAATAAGTAAACTGACCAAGAGTATGATTCAAGACAATACTATTAATCTGGATTTTAATATTAACGTTTGTGATGATGCCTTTCAGACGTATCTCGAAGATTCGGCAACGTCAAAGCTTACACTTACCTGCAATGACCGTACTCTAAAGAAAGATCTCGTTACATTGTACAAAACTGGTTTATATTCGGATGCGAAGCTCAAAATAGGAGACGAATGCTTTCCCGTCCACAAATCTATTCTTAGTATCAGGTCTTCCGTATTCAAAAAGTGCTTCGAAGAATACACCAATACAGAGAGTGCAGCTGATGGAAACGATCCAAAGAATGACCAAGAATGCGTTTTGGAATTAAATGACGTCGACAAGGATAATCTAAAACGCATGCTGGGCTTCGTCTATGCCGATGTGTTCGACTTTAAAGGCTTTACAAGCTGTTTGTCTTTGTATGCGAGTGCCTACAAATATGACATTCCTTCGCTGAAAGAGAAATGCTTCTTTTCCCTTAACGATCAGATTACCGTAAAAGAAGCTTTCACGACTTTGCTTCTAGCCGACGAGCTGAACGATGGCAAGTTGAAGCTTTTGGCTTTAGATACCATTAAGAAAAACCGAGAATATGCTTTACTCACGGAGGACTGGATGCAGCTTACTGAGAAAGAACCGGAATTGATGAGTCAAGTACTGCGTCATATTCGCATCGATAAAAACTAAACTTGCATTTGAATTGTGGGAGGTAAGAAGTACCTTTTTTTTTCTCGTACTTCGTCTTAGTAATCTTGCGGCTAATGAGTAGTATTAATAAAAGAAAGTTAAGTATTAATATATATATACGCATGCTTAACATATATGGCATTTTATGATTACACATATGGGACGAAATAAGTACTTATAATTTATTTTGAGTTTTGGCTTCGCTTAGCAGTTTTTATTTACTTTTGAGACGTTTTTAAATAAAATTTCTAAAATTAAGGAAATGAGAAAAGGAAAATCAAGAATTAAGGTATCCGACTACGTTCGGAGCCGTGATTTTAAAAAAGCACATAAATGGATAATTTTCATGATATTTAGTGTCACTTACATTAGAATACATGTATAAAATTGTTTTAAGGACATTTTGACAAAAAAATTATTTAAATACATTTTGGCAAAAAATTAACTTAGAATAATCTTTTTTCAAAATGTTCTCCTTTTACAAAAAAAATGCTTCTTAAATAATAACATTTTGCTTATATAAAGTAAAGACTTCCCTAGAGAGTCTGAACTAGGATTTTTGAAAAATTCACATTATTTTCAAAGTTACCGCCAATTGAAATAATTATCGGCGTTTTTTTCTTAAAATTTCTCCTTTCTGTTGTCATAAAATATGGATAAACCCACTTCTAAGTTATATGTTTCAAAAATTCTTGTTGAGCCTCTGTAGAGAGGTCTGAGTTATATGTAGGCAAAATATTTTTTATAATAGAAGCATTTTTCACAAAAGGAGAATATTTTGAAAATGGTTATTCTATGTTCATTTTTTGTCAAAATATTGTACTTAAATAATTTTTTATCGTAATAATATTCTTAAAACGGTTTTATACACATTTTCTAATCTTAAGTGACACTAAATATCATAAATATCACTCATTTATACGCTTTTGCAAAATCACGGTTCCGAACGTAGTGGTATACCTTAATATTGTAATTCCGCATTTTGAGAAAATTAGCACTTGTGTAATTTATCCCAATATCTATTCTGGCCCAGGTGTGAGGGTTCGGTTTAATTTTAGTATGATATACCTTCTGTACTTAAAACATTAAGAGAAAAAAGCATTTGTATCTGAGATACAAGAGGCATTGGATAATACATATTTGGATAGTGTTAGTTAGTCAAATTTGTTGATGAATATATTAAAAACATTTCCTCTGATTAGAGCATTTTTCCGTATCAATGTCCTCGTGTCATTCAAGACACCTCGTGTAAAGGGGATGATATATATAAATGTGTCGTGATTCAAACTACTCAAATTTAAGGACTCCAAGCTTATCTGTTTGGAGAAAAAGGTGATAAGCTCGGGTATCGTTTTTGTAACTTGACCGCGCCTCAAAACTATGAAGTCCGTTCCCGACCGCCCTCGTGTATTTCCTGTGATGTTAATTGTACAATCAATTATGGACTTCCCATGCTCATAGTTCCTTGTTTGAGAACATTTGATCCAGAAGCGCGTCATGAGGAATTTCAGGCGACGCAATTTGTAATTCCGAACTAAGATCAGGTGACCTGAGCTACACTTTCTTTGATACTTTATGCATTAGATATTCACATCATACCCAATGAGAAATTCTAGATCCTGTTAAATTAAACGTTCCAACATCCTTCCATTCTTCAGTGCGATTATGCGAAACCGCAGGGGAATGTAAATATAGCACGCCGTTCATAAAATAAAAAAGAATTTCTTGCATAATTATATCGAAATTCCCAATTATTTCTAAACAAGCTTGAGAATTTGTGACAATTCGAATTGTTAATATCTCTAGTTATCTGAACTTATCCACAAAAAAAGCATGATTTTCATTTAAAATCATTAAAATGTTTTATTTTTCTTTCAGACAAACAGCATATCATCTTCTGCCAAGCCTGAAAAAAAACGTTGCTGTTGTTGAATGTTTTGGGAAACTTCGAATCAACTTTTAAGTGTTATTTAATTCGATCTGTAAGAACACTAAGTCAATAGTTTTAAAGAAAAAGTTTAACATTGACTATTTTATATATATGTACTGTTTAACTGATACTATAGGTCAGAGATGGGGAAGTTGTGTCTTTTACTCTGATTTAAGAGGACTCGGTACCCTTTGAGCAAATTTCTTTATTTACGTATTTAAAAATTATATTTTAGCATTTTATACAATGTTTCTATTCAAGAAAATGATACCAGATGCAAATTTTCATATATTATTCACACAATTTTAAAAATTCAAATTTTTTGAAGAAAATTGGGAAAATTTTAAAATCCTACTCCTTTTGTAAAAATTAATTTTTTGACCTGAAAATTTTTTATAATATTCTTATGGATGTTCTAAACAACTTTAGGGATCTATTTTAGAATAACTTTATTCGTTTTCGAGAAAAAAAAATAAAATGTTGATATACAGGCTAAAAATCAACGAAAAAGCCAACATGTCTTACATTTTATTTTTTTTTTAAAAAAAGTATTCAGTTTATAGCAAAGCAGATCCCTAATTTTATTACATGCTTTATTCTTAACACGCAGGAGAAAAATGGAAGTGATTGGTAAATAATTGTCGAAGGAGTAGTATTTTGAATGAACTAAGGTTTCGAAAAACACAAACTGAGAAATACCACTTTAAAGTTTATAATTCTGAAAAAATAATTATTATAAGCTTAATTAAACTTAAAATACCACTTTAAGATATTAGTTATACATTTTTCTTTAAAATAATAGCATTTTCATATTTTTTCAACCCACACATTTTTATAAATGATCAACTTTTAGACAGTACTAATTGCACATGAAAATTCAAGAAAAACGTTAAAAAATTTTTTTTCTGTCACGACAGAAATTTTAGCTGTGTGTTTTTCTTCTTATAATATTAAAGTATTACATTTGTATGAAAAATATATCAGGAATAAGAACTGAAATTATAAAATTATTAATATAAAATGCCTTAATTAAAAATTTTACATGCACACATTTCACAAAGAAAAAAAATGATTGTATGTATTGCCTTGGAAATATTCTGCTTTATATATTGCGTATTCTTTTTTAATATTATTTCTCTCTTTAGATTTTTTGTATCAAAATGCTTTTTTTTCTAAAAAGGGGGCGCAGTTGAATTGTCTAATTTGTTTTCAAATGAATTTTTATTCAACTTCTAACTTTACGACATGCACAGGTGATATATCAATCGAAAGATAATGCAAAGAATAAGATTAAATGAAAATAAAAAAAAAACGATAGGTTTGTGATTTTTGGGGTACCAAGTCCCCTTAAGGATTAAATAATTTTTTAGTAACATTGAACTTCGGCAAAGGATCCTGTAATTTTGAATTATGGTCAAGATAAAAGAATGGCATTTGGTAAAAAAGGAAAGGAAGGAGGGTGTTAACATTACACGTGGACAGGCCTTGTTTCATTGGGATCTCAATGGGAAATAACAGAATCCTCATCAACCACACAACTTCAAACCTCGACAGATTCAAAGGGCAAAAGTCTGAAAAAAGTTCCAATACTTTTCATTCAGAAAATTGTACGATGGCAAAAATAAACTACAGTGAAAATCCTTTAACATGAAACTGAGTGGACTGAAATATTTGTTTGTGTTAAAGAATATTGAAAAGAAAACGTGTATATTTGCGACAAAATTAAGTTTATTAGAGTTCATTTTATTGACATACATATCTGTTCAAACATTTCGGTAATTCGCTCACTTTTTTTATTGTTGATAAAGTAGATTTAGAAATACCAAGATCTTGACAGATTTTTGTTTTCGTCTTCTGTATCTGATCAACAATCTTAAGAACTTCATCTTCACTGTAAGCGAAACAGTTCGCTTTCCCCCAGAGTTCTCTGTCATTGTGCTTGTAAAAAAATTCTAAAATGGTGGACAGAAGAAAAAAAGAAAACGTTAGCCAAACTCACTGGTTTTTACTCAAACTGCGATGTACTCGCCACCAAATTTCAAAGTCAACTGTTGAGAGCTGAGATGTTTTTGTGTGGCATTTGTAGACGAGGATGGTGGAAGTAGCTTAGATGAAGAAAATTGGCTTGCGTCAGAGAGGCTATTTCAAAACTAAGTTTTTCTTTCTATGAAACCCTCTCTCTTACATTTTACACCCCTCTTAAATCTCGCTTCCGAGGCTTTGTTCTCCGTATTTTGTGCATTCCCAGAGAAATCGTTTCGTGTGAAGCGATTTTCGTTTTGTGTAAAGATAATGAAAATACTTAGTAATTTATCGGGACCGTTATATTATTTAATGTTAATTGATATTTCGTCTTAAGCGTTTTCACGTTAACCCTTTATCTACCGCATTACGATTTACTGCAGTTTTTTTCATGTTTGAGAATCACTACATTGAAAATTAAGGGATATATATAAACAAAAACTCAACTTTGGGAAATTTAATCCGTTACAGCTAATAAATTAATTAAAGATATTCCACTGTAAAATTAATTATATACACCATTCACTTAAAATAAATAGTCAAATCGTTTTCTAAGGTTCTCATTAACATACAAAAAAAAGCCACTTAAATTTTGAAATTAACTATTTTTTCGGAACAAAAATGACAATCTTCACAATCCGCTGAAAACGCAATTTCTAATCTAAAATTATTCGCCTTCCCCGCTAAAATACTCATCATAGAACCCGTGCTGTCATATATCTTGGAAGAGTGGATTTAAAGAATATTCCTGCTAAGTATTCGTAAAAATGGTTATATATTCTATGTAATTTTAAAGTTAGTGGTACTTATAAGTACCGTCGGTAGATAAAGGGTTAAACGTATCTCACAGTACTTATATGACCTTCAAACCGAACCTGTTCCTTTCCCCAGTGTATTCAAGTTATTTTAAAACATAATGGCTGTAATTTTCCTATAACTGATAATGAATGTATTATTTGTAGTCTTGTATGGTACTCTAGCTCAGGGTTTTTAAACTCACGGAAGCCTTAGAGCTATAACGTGTTTCATCTGCAATCACATTTTATATTCAGTGCTTCTCATTTATTTTCATATTTTGTTATTGTTGCCCACAGATGCATTGAGAAATGTTTTTACATAAATTTATAGTTCTGAATGGCATTAAAATATTTAGGTTGTGAAACAAGCCCTTTGTATTTCGGATGAATTTACAACCTAAAACTTAAAGAGCTGATCTCACGTAAATTTAAATTTTAAAAAAATGTGGGTTCTGTTGATCTATCGGAAAAAAAAAAAAAGTTGTTCCTTCTTTATTATAGTTATTATTTTCGCAAACGGAAGGCGCAATTGCCAATAGGAAACTATAATTTTGCAAAACATTGAGCTAACGAGTGCAAAATTATTTCGGTGAACCCGGAATAGTGAGCAATAGAATATTCTGTACATAAAAGGAAAAATGATTTAATATTACCTTATAATAAAAGTTAAAAAAAAGTATCACAAAATAAAATTATAAACAAAGAAAATGTTCAGCTTTGATAACTGGAATGAGCGCTTTAGATAATTTCATAATGAGAATCCGCATTTTGCATACAAATTCATAATTTTCTATTAAAATTTTTATTGACTCATGGAACCCATTGGGTAACCCCAGGGTTCCATGAAAACGGTTTGAAGACCACTGTTTTAGCTTAATGTAATAAATTGCAATCTGCGTATTTGTATATCAATTATCATCATTGAAAATGAGTTATACATGACTTCAGACTGATGTGAACTTTTTCTATTTGTTGATTAATGTTTGAGTAGGGGGAAAATAAATGTTAGAAAGTAATTTAAAGTGACTAACTTTATTTTGTAAAAAAATTTGAAATATAACTTTTTATAAGCTTATTTAAAATATTTTAAAAGATTAATTAAAAAAAATATTTTTTTTTCTTAAAGTTTTTTTAATATTGATGATTTATTTTTAAAATATGAGCCATATATATCTGATAAATAAATTTAAGGAACTTATTTAATTTTGCATACATAATTTATTACAAAAAAAACCCTCATTAATTTATTAAAAAAAATAGTAACTATGGCAATTTAGTTACAGGTAAAAAGGAAATACAGTTTTAACTTTTTTTGTTCTAGTATGTCTTTAAATTTATTCCTTTAGAAAAAATAATAGAACAAATGAACTTATCACATTTTTCAGAAAACTGATACTTGACATTTTTTTTAAAATTATTATTTACATTTAAATTTTGGAAGATAAAAACATAGTTGCAAAGGATGTTATGGATTTCTTAATTTTATTTCTAAAAAATGTTTGGCAAAATTTTAAATTTTCTTAATATAGTAGAAAACATGACCAGTTAAAAAACATATTTTATTAGGGTGTAACGTCGCTTCATAGCTGTGTTACCCCTCTTTTGTTTCCTGGCACCCCAGGAAAATTGTGCACAATATGGCATCTTCCTTCAAAGAGGGCAATAGATAGGCACATCTATGTCCATTGTTTGTACTATCCATTCTTTTGTTCTATTAAACACGTGGTTGTGTAACACATGTGTGGAAAGGATTTTAATACTTTAGTATAACTTCAATAGTGTCACACAGTTTAATATATTGATTTATGTTTGAATAAATTAATGATTTCCAGAATACAGTACATTCCATATCTTGTTTCCAGTGAAGTCTAAGATAAGAAATTAATTTTTGTTTTTGTTACTTATCCCATCCAATCGAGGCCTACGAAATTCCTCATGGCAAGAGGGGATAGATTATGTCAGTCGTTTGGCACCGGCTTTGAGCATCGTGCAGGTGACAGATTTCACTTGAATTTTGGGGGACAACACCCCCAGGTAGTCCAAGATACTTACTTAAACTACCAATCTCTCAAGAGGACTTTTGGCTTACTCAAGATTTAGAGTGCCAAGTTAAGCTCATTTCAGGCCCAGGGTGCAGAAAATCTACAGGCCCCTTCGCACTGGCTAATCAAAATTACCAGAAAACCAGGTTAAGTCCATCTTATCCCGCCCCAAGAGCCCAATGGATAACTGAGCACTGCCTCAAAGGCACTGTTTATGAACACATACGCCATTTCGCCATTGCTGGCCCTTCGGTACAGCAGTCAACACCACTAATCACTATCCCTCATCTCTGTGTGTGTGGACATAATTAGTATTTAATATGGATTAATACTGAAGAATTACTTACTTACTCATGTGTGATACAAGTGAAGGATACAAAATTCATGACATAGTCATCTCAAATGAAGTATTTTTTATTATATCCCTTATTATTGCATGACCTCAACAAGTGTAAATGTAAACATCACTAAAAATTTTTTTTAAAGATTTTATACAAACTACACATACAGAACTCAAAAAGAAAGAAAAACAAGTCACACCATAGCTATAGAAACAGTTATGTAAGCTTTTTAAGGCTTCATAGAAATATTTACATGAATATTTGGAAGGGGGAAAAATTATACATTTTTATTTAAAAATACACATATAAAAGGTAAAAAAAGATTAATGACAATTTGTAGTTAGAACACAGAAAATTATACTAAAGTAAGTTTGCACTTACTTATGCTAATTCCATTAATAATTAAGAAGATATTCAGCGAAGAATCAACATGCAAACAAAAATATTAGATGCAGTTAAAATTTGCAGAATTAGTCTGGATATATACACACACTATTTATTTTTTTAAATCACACAATAAATTGGGACTAGAAGATAAACAATCTTTTGTAAAAGATTATACTGCACAATACATATTGAAATATAACACATATTTAGTCATAAAAATAAATACAAATATTAAGTGAGTACAATCCAATTATTATTAAATATTACACACATCCAAAGTGACAAATATTATAAATATTATGTCCTTGTTAAAAAAGCTTGCAAAATGAAGGTTTAAAGCATTTTATTTTTATGAAATATTATTTTCAAGTTAAAAATGGCTGTTTTATGATTATTTCAGCTTCAGCATAAAATACTGTTTAATATTCTTTAGTATTTATTTTATACCCGTACTGTTTTAATTTTTTAAAAAAGAGAACCTGCCTTTAAGCTTTTATATGGAATAGAAAAAGTTGATCACAAATTTTCTAATAATGGAAGTTCTGTAATTATTAAGCAAATTACTGTATGGTAATTTCAATACAGGTAATCTTGAAAGTTTTTTTAATAGCATGTATAAAAAAAGAAATATTAAATTCTTTTCAATATATCAAATAACCAGCAAACATTAAATATGACATAAATTAACGTAAGCCAAAATAAATTTCCTACTAGAAAAAGAATGTCTGCACAGAGAGTTAATATGTTGAAGTACATTCTTTTATAAGAATTCATATTTATTAAAACAATACTTGATTAAATAAAAACCCTCATATCAAACAGTTTTTTTTAATTCACACTAAAAGTTAATAGTTAAAAACATAAGAAACACAGCAATTTATAACACACATTTCAATTATTCAACCATTAACGATAGTTCACATCAACCTCTTATTTTTTACATTGACTAACCCTGTAATAACATTTTCTACAACAGATGGTCATTAAACTATTTTATTATTTCAATAGATTTTTACAGCTGCAGACAATAAATAATTTCATATAAGAAATTTTTAATTCTTAATTTATGTTGTTAGGCAATTTTATATATGTTTTGAATATTTAAAAATAATTTTAAAAAGTTGCCAATTACAAAAAATTTCGCACAGTGTTTAAAGACACTGTAAAACACTCAAGTACATATTATAGTTAATAATTAGTCTTAGAGTTCAATTTAATTGTTTTAACAGGTTGTTGTCTTGTACAAATATGAAAATTAATCCTAACAATTTTCTTTCCTTCTGTTTATATACAAAATATATTTTGAATTCATTTGTATTAATTTGGAAATCATATATAAGTTTAAATGAAAATGTAAAAACAAATTTTAAATCATTGTAGTTCCAAAAAAAATCTTTGTTTCTCCAAGTTACTGTTTATTAATTATTTTGTATTATTCTAAAGCACAAAGTACATGTTTTTTTACATTTCCTTTCATGTGAATATTGCATTTGAAAAAAAAAGAGGGGGGGGGGGCAACCAGTGTATATATACACACATGAACGTCCCATATTATGTGTAAATTCATGAAATATCAAACTGGATAATTATTAAGTTCATCATTTTGTTGTAAAACAATATTTTCAAAATGCTAAGAAGTATAAGGCAATAAAATTTAGAGAGAAAGTATATAATTATAAGTATATAAATAGTGAAATTGAACAAAAAATGCAAAAGATTTAACAATAATATGATTAGTTATTTTCCCTAACTATTTATCTTTATGTAATCAAAATTAGAAAAACTTTTCATGGATTTCATGCAGTTCAAAATCTCTTAATCACAACTAAAATACAACTTTCACTTTTAAATGTTTATAATTATATCTATTTTACAATTAAAAAATAAAGAAATACATATTGAAGACATTAAGCAGAATTCTTCCACAAGTATTTTGTGGGACGGTTTGTTCCGCCTGCTGTTTTTAACTAGTTAATACATAAATATTTTTATTTATGTATATATTAATTATAAATAATACTTTAGAATTCTTAAAGACCAAATGTTTCAACGGAGAAATATACTTTACAAAAATGATTGACACAATTTTTTTTAAAGTTACTTAGTTTAAGTCTTTGCACGCATGCATATGTTGTTACATACAACTGCATGGCATTCAAATAATTACTCAGATTTGCAACTGAATATCAGAAAAGTATAATTTCCTAAATTCAACAAAACTAAATTAATTTAACAGAATGAATTACTTAAGAAATTAAAATTTAATTACTTTATTTAAATAGAAACTGTTATATAAAGTCAACCTATATATATATATACAAACACATCTTTATAAATCTATCAATTTTATCCTCTGTATATTCAGCATCATGCGAGTTATTTTTGAATACTGTTTTAATTTTATGATTTTAACTATGAACACAAAACTTTAACATTTTTTTTACAACAAAATATATTGTATAAGAAAAATTTACTCGTGGAATTTAAAAATAAGCACATTAATTATACTCAAAGTCCAGTTTAACATACTGCTTCAGAAACTGCAACAATATTTTGAAACCCTAAGAGATATAATCTATAATTATACTAATCATATTATATTAACATTAAAATTAATACCACATCAATAAAGGCACATATTTTAATTTATTTGGCCACTAGACATATGAAAGACATTATATATATATAAAAAAACAATCATTTCTAATACTGAATGAGATTTCTATACACATTTGGTACCAATAATTTACTGTAACATATGACAATAGTTGATCTTTCAGCATTATCTTATGAACTTTATAAATTGTTCAAAAGAAAAAATAAAATAAATTATCATTTAGAAAATTTCAAACATACTATAAGTGAATAAAGTCTATATTTTTTCCATCGCTAAATGAAAAAGTTATACATTTAAAAAAGGTTAACATTAAATAAAATTAAAACAATGATATGTAAAAAATAACTATATAACTTATCTACAAGTGATATAACATGCTAATTAAGTTCAGCAGAGAATTGCAGGAATTGTCTTACAAACTAAAAAAAAAAAAATATTCAACAATTAACACAAATTCTTCTTTTAAAACCAAAACATCAAATAATAAATAAAATAATTGCATGCAGAATGAATGCAATTTTTCTGAATCAGCAGGATTCAATAATATGAATAATAAAAAAGTTGAAAGATTGACATTCACTCCAAACACAGATTTGGAAGTTATCAAATGCTTTTTTTTTCATACAAATGGATAAGTAGGAAGCATTAATGCGAAAATTCTTTTTGAAACAAAAATAAACATCAATATCACTGCATCTGAAAAAAAAAAGATATTATTGTAAATAAAATATGTAATATATATATAAAAAAATCATAAAAGAGCAAATGAAAATTGTAAAATTTAATGTGTCAAAACATGTTTTAGGCAAGAGCATGAAAATTTTCATTTGAAAATTCTTCAATATTATATACTTTTTTAAAAAATGTATGCTTCTTAAAAACACTCATTAGATGTTATATTTAGAGAAAAGCAAACACAGAATAGCCCACAACTGCCAGACCTTTCTTATTTTATAAAAGTTGAAAGTTTCTCTGTGGATGTCACCAACACAGGTAAGAGCAATCAGTGTGTATGGAGTTAGGATTGTGGTTACTTGCGCAGGTAACAGGTAGCAAAGGTGTATAAAATAGTACCTCAACTTCCGTAAAGTATAAAGCTCAATTTTTTTATATTTTCTTCAGAATAACATTAAAAATCACATCATCCATTGCCGGACACTTAGTATAGTTGCAACCCCCTGCCAGACACCCCTTAACTTAACGTTAAGAGTATAAAAGCTGAATTTTATATATGTTACTTGGGGACCTATGAAAAGATGTTACCTCTATAGCCAGACAGTTTTAATGGTTTTTACATCTTGCCAGACACATTGAAAGTCTGCTGCAGGAGCGAGTGAGATAGGGCGTTTAGTCTATTGCGATCGTTTAAGAAATCCAATGAAAAAATAGTTTTATTATGTTTGTAAGCATCTTAAATAAAGTAAAAAATATTACTTTATTGTTACTAAGTACAAAAAAAGTATTATTACATGTAAAAATCATACATCATTTTCGTTGATATTTTCGTCACTACTACTCCTGTGAAAAACTGTGAAATATCGTCATTTCGCATTGAAAACGAAGATCTGAAAGAATTGATGAATAATTACATTATTTTCAGGCAACGATGTCTCAATGGTTAACTTGGTAAAATTTTACAGTTTTACTTGATTTACATCAATCTTATACATCATTACTTGGACCTGTCACAGAGCATTCAGACTGGGGATTTTGAACTTTTCATATCAACATTGCTCAAAATTACAAATATATTTTTTATATGCTGTGACGGGGCTTTATGTGATTTTATATTAATCTTCTTGGAGAATCTTTGGGGCCAGCAATTGAGTTATTTCACAGCCTTCCCCCTTAAGAAGAAACCTTGATATACCGATTAGCTAGTATATATATAGTGGAAGTTTAGTAATCGTACATAGAAGGAAAAGCAGCTGAATTGCGGAAAGCAGTGCTGTTACGGTAAGGATCGGAATTTAGACGTGTGATTATATACAAGCCTTAGCTATTAAAACATACTAAGGAAGTTAGGATTCTTAAGATAATTTTGAGTAAAGTTAAGCTATTAGGATTTCATGTGCTTATTCACATAGGGTTTTAAGCTATCGTTATATCACTCTAGATTTTCCCTCTATAGTTGGCTTCTCTTAGATTATTATATTTGGTAATAATAAATTGGATTCCTCATGGCTAGTTTGGGTCATCAATCTTAACCTCCTACAAATTTAGGTGGAGTAGATGAGGAGATGGCTTCCCCAGGTGGGAGGCCATTACAATGCAACCAAGCAAATTATGCATGGTGGACCATAAAATATTACGATAATTTGCTGAAAGTTGCAGTCCTGACTTATATGAAGAATTTAAACAAAGCTGCTTTGGTATCAAATGGGCCACTAAACCATTTTCTAGACAACCGATTGACCTGGTATTAGAGCAAACTATACATGCAGACGCTGCTAGAAGGCTCACAGGTGTTGTACACTTAAATTCAATTTCAGCACGTCAACAGTAGGCTCGTAATCATGATGTTAGGTCTACGATTATAAATCAAGTTCATTTAGAACTAGGACTGCCAACTCATCAAGATGTTTAAACAGACTTAAATCTCCATAATACCCGGAAAAATACCAAACAATTGAGACAATTTATCGCTACCTTTGATCAATTTATTAATCCCTTCTGCTCAGAAGTGCCCAAAGACCAACTGATAAATATTTCATCTGGAAAATCCACATCACCCCTGGTTGAAAAAAAAAAGGAGATTATCAACGTTAAACATTTTTTTCGAATATTTATCAGATATTAACAGATTTGAAAAAGATATGAAGAAAATATACATTGACAATTTCTCCAAAGATTATGAGAAAAAGAAGAAAGTTCAAGTAGGTGGTAAAATTCAAGAAATTAAAATCCAAAGAATTTATTTGAAGGCATGCTGAGTATCTCTATGGATTACAATGTAGACATTTCAAAGATTTTGTCTTACCCAATTACCTCAGTACCATTGTCCATGTGCCATTTGGATGGCACTATTTGTAACACCAATAAATCTGCTTTGATAAAATGCCTAGAGAAAGAGGTCCCGCATGAGCAACCACATCATATAGATATTCTAATAACTGATGATTTTTCCTATTGCATACAATTAAAAATGTTCCAAAAACATTTTGAAACATTTCAAAAAAGTTGTTGCAAATGATCACTACTCAATTACAAAAATCGAGAACTGACATGATCTTTGATCAATACTTTACACCATCAATCAAAGTTTACGAGCATTCCCAATGGTTAGAATCTGCGCAATTAGAGTACAGCATAACTGGGCCTGAGCAAATTCGATCAAGAGACTTCGCAAAAGAGCTAAGAATTTTAAATTTTAAAGAAACTCTGGTTGATTTTTTTATTTCACATTGAGCTACTGATGAAGTGGTTCCATTTATTGGCAACAAAATTATACACATAAATTTCAGAAAATGTCATTCTTTCACTATTGATGAATCCAACAAAGTTGTCTAAAGAGTTGTCATGCCTAGCGCATGAGGAAGCAGATACAAAGATAGTATACCATGCATGTAATATCAACTATCCTGCAGAAATAGTAATCAGAAGTATTGATACTGATATTGCTGCTATAATACTTGGTAACATGCACCCTGTTAAAAATGATTCGGTTTTTTGGATGCTTATGGGTACTGGAAATAATTTAAGATATGTGAACCTAACCAAAATACATGCAGAGTTGGGACAGTTAATTTGTCAGAGCTTACCTGAATATTATGCCATCACAGGATGTGATTTTAATCATGCATTATTCAGAAAAGGAAAATTAAAAACTTACAAAACATTAAAAAATTTCCAGAGAACCAGGAAGTTTTCAAGAAATTCGGTACAAGCAAATTAATTGAAAATACAGATGAACAACAAAACGTCTTTAACATTATTCAGAGATTTATATGCAATGTATACAATGCTGGTAATATAATTGATGTTGAAGCTGCTCAACTTCAAATGTTCATCGACTTGTATACAATCTCTGATGTAAACGAAGCTTTTGATCAAAAGAAGTTGCGAAATTTTAACGCTAGCAATCTGCCGCCTTGCAAAAGCGAGGAGAAAACTATATATGTACCATTTAGAACAATGTTCATCTGAAAACTCCAGCCACATATCAACTAAAAAATGGCTGGACATTCGAAAATGATAACTACCATTTTAAATGGTTTGAAGGGGATCAACAACCAAGTTATGTCAGTGATTCATTTAAAACTCAATCAGGTATGTAATTATTATGTCAAATTAGTGTACATAATTTTTTAATTATTCATAATTATATAAATTTGCTTAATTTTTTTCGGCAACTGATGGAGAAAGCGATATTGATGACAATCAAGACACGGACTGGAGTAGTACTAATGAAGATGAAAATATTGACGACAATGATGTATGATTCTTACATGTAATAATACTTTTTTTGTACTTAGTAACAATAAAATAATATTTTTTACTTTATATAAGATGCTTATAAACGTAATAAAACTATTTTTTCATTGGATTTCTTAAACGATCACAATAGACTAAACGCCCTATCTCACTCGCTCCTGCAGCAGACTTTCAATGTGTCTGGCAAGATGTAAAAACCATTAAAACTGTCCAGTTATAGAGGTAACATCTTTTCATAGGTCCCCAAGTAACATATACAAAATTCAACTTTTATACTCTAACGTTAAGTTAAGGGGTTGGTGACATATGCAGAGAAACTTCCAGCTTTTATAAAATAACGAAGGTCTGGCAGTCGTGGGCTCTTGGGCTAGAAACATTGATTAAAAAATAAAAAGTACATAGTGCTTATATATTAAAAAATGAAATGAATATTAATTTCAGTAAAGAAACATTATTCTGACACTAGAGATAAATGATTAAGCAAATAGAAAAAAGTTATTCAACTTCTGAAAGTTTTTTGGTTTTTGAATCATGAATTTATAGGCCTTAAAGATTTAAATATTTTTTTCTTCTGTGTGTATTCAAGTTAGAATATTATGTATACATTTTTATTTATTAAATTAAAAATTCAAACAGATAAAATATTTTAATGTAAATGAATCAATAATTTTTCTCAAACTTATTTGACGGATGATTTTGAAAACAGGAATCTAGGATGCGCCAGCATCCTTCTATCCTCTATCTGGGACTCTGATTTTCTTGGTTTTGGAAACTTGGGCTTGAAGAGAGGGGCGTGACTTCAGAAGAGGAGGTCCAATGGTAGTGCAGGAGGCGTTGGCTATGGAACGATCATTGATTGGAGGATGGCAGTGAGCTTTTAAGAGTGAAATCATGTACTTTGTGATAGAAAGAGACTTTAAAATTTGAAAAAGAGAAATTCGAATAAATTTGAGAGAATTTAAAAATGTTAAGAGGAGAAAATTAAGAATTACAATCAAGAATAATAGGGAAATTTAAATTTTGTTCATTAAAGCTTCTGCCAGATGGCAGGTTTTTTCTTCATCGGAAAATTTGCTGTTTTAAATTTAGAGAAGTCAAGAATTTTGGGGTTTTTCTTTACGAGGTTTGAGATTGTATTAAAAAGTTCTAAAACTTGGGAAAAATCTGAACTGTTATTATCTTGTGTAAGGAATCCACTGGAAGAGTCTTCCTTTTTATTTGCAGTTAAATTTTCGGTTTCGGAAGGGGTCTGACTGAGGATTTCTCCACTAATAACGTTAGCGAAGGAAATTCCCTCTTGTCCATTTGCTTGAAAATTTTTTTCTTTTTATCGGGTCGGAAAAGGCAGTACCTTTTTTAGGTTGGGGGAATTTGGGACATTTTGTATAACATGCCGAGGGACCGAAGTCCTGGCAGTTGATACAAAATGGGTTTTCTTGTCGCTCTTTGATGTGACAATTTCTAGTGGCATGATCTTTTCCGCATTTAAGGCATCTTGGTCTCATAAAACAATTCGCGGCTGTGTGGTAGAAGTTATTGCAGTTGAAGCATTGGGTTATTCCTCTAACGAGGTAACCCTCTACTTTCACCTGCAAATAACCCAACTTTTTAATGTCAAAAATCTTACTATTGAAATCGTGTCTTGGTAGAGTAATTAGAAAATATGGGAGGGATTTTTTAGTTTGTTTGGAAATTAGTTGCGTGCAGCTATTAATATTGAATCCGATTACTTTTAAGTCATTTGTGATATCATTAATTTTAGAAGAATTAGGGAGGCCTTTAATAACAGCTTTAATAGGTTTGTCTTTTTGGCATTTAAGAATGTAAAATTCGAATTCCTTATCCGACTCTAAGAAGTGGATAAGGTTTCTGTATTCCTCATGGTCGGTGGAGAACATTTTTACGACGTCATTAACTATTCTGTTACGTAAGTTAGGGAATTTTTCAGAGATGCATTTAATTTGCTCTCTGAAATTGTCTTTAATTTTAAGCATTATAGGGTGGGGGAGTAATTTTAGGTGTAACTACTTCAGTAGTTACTTTTTCAATCGAAGGAGGATGCTCAACATCCTGTTCTAGATCGGAGAAACTATTGTTAGTTTCTATGGGGTCCTGGGTAGAGGTCGGGGAAATTGGTCTGGCGGTCTTTTTGGGAAAGATAAACTCTTCCGTAGATTCCTTACTTTTCTGTTTACGTTTTTTGCTAAGTTTTTTCTTATTAGGTTTGCTAGTTTTAATCTTATTTTCAGGAAGGGAGGGTTCCAAATTAATTTCCTCTTCTACCGAGGTAGAGGGAATCTTATGATCCTGGCAGTCTGAGATAAGTACATGGTGGGAGGGTTTTAAGCTCACTTACCATTTCCTCCTTTCTCCTGATCATGGCCTGTGTGCTGGAATAGTACAACTCCTTGAATGAATTTCTGGGGTTGGGTGAACGTCCGTCCATCCCGTGAATCGACAAATGAAGAGCTGAGATACCTGTGACTGTATCTCTAAGTTTCTCGCAGGCCGAAACTTGGTCAAATTTTGTCGGTGAAAATTCCATATTATCGCTTGAATCGCTCATGATAATTCAAGAGGTCGTGGAGCTTGCAGGTGTGTGGTCTCCGTACTTATTTGTAACAATTGAAAGATCACAACTATGTGGGTTTTCTGTGTGTGATTACAATTTATCCTACATTAATCAATAATGCCTTTTTGAGCTCTATTATTTTTCAAAATGATTAAAATTACAAACTTACCAATGCCTTTTTCTGTTATAACTCAGTTTCTCCTAAGGATAATATGGAGTCTAAAGACTTTTTCATAACTTTTACAGGAGTTGTTGGACAAGCTGAAACAGTAAAAATTAATAAATTACATGTTACATGTTTTATTTTCAGGAATTATAAGTATTAAGTTCCTACATTTCATAAGTATGACAAAAAAAATTGGCAATATAATTTAATTGCTAGTGTTATAATATTAGTAATAACCTGCCAACAGCACAGCCAAATATTTATTTAAAAAATGTACATAGATCAAAACAAAGTTTTTAATTATTAAAGAATTTGATGACCACAAATCATGAATTTCTCATAGTTTCTATTAATAAGTATATGTTTTCAAATACTGTATATACTCTAATCTCAGCCACACCCCAAATTCTCAACAAGTCTTTGTGGAAAATGAAAAATAGTGTAAAATAGTTTAGAACCCCTGTAATTGCTTTAATTGTCCAGTCCAACACATTTCGTTTAAATTCGATTCTAAGCAACACCTGATTTTCAATAGCTTTAATATTGGAAAAAAAATGCGGCTTAGATTCAAGTAAATACAGTAATTATAAAAATTACAATCTGTGATTTATAGCTTAGAATGCATAATTTAGACTGCTGTTTCTGAACAAATCAATAATGCAGCCTATAATTCTATCAAATCACCATTTTTTTTTAAATTGAAAAGTCAAACTTCTAGAAGGGTAGGGAGAATTAAAATAATTGAAAGTTTTAAAGAGTATTATTATACTATAAATAAAAACACCAAATTTAAAAATGAAGATTTGAATGTTTAGAAATGTAACATTTATTAACATTACAGACCCCCAAAAGTTCCCTGAAAAAGGAAATATTTAAAAATTTTCTTATAAAAGAAATTATCAGAATATTTAATTTGGATTTCTAAATCTACATGTATTTCAAATAAGAAATCATTTTTCTACTGATCTTTAAGTGTTGATTCAACACTAATTTTTTTATTATTTTCGTTCAAAAGAGACGAACGTAAAGATAGAATGCATGAGGTCAATTTTTTTTGGTACCATATAAGAATCGGTTTTTAAGAAACAATATTTTTTTAAAGATACATTTATAAGAAGAATAAGTATTTATAAATAATATTTATTTTGTGATAAAATTAATTTGAGATGCAATGTAATTGGGAAAGGGGGGGAGGGAACTAAACTGAAAATTTATTAGTTTTTCTATTCTTTAGCTAATAAGATTTTGAAAGAAATAAAAAATACTATTCAAATTACTAGGGATAGTTTGTTTCCTTTAAATGTTATTACACACACTTTTTTTATGTTTAGAAAGTATAATTTGAGTAGTTTTGTTTTCTATGAAATATAGATGAAACAATATTTTCACTTCCCTTGATTAATTACATTTATATTATAACATGCTCTTGACCCAAAGTGACAATCACCTTACAAAGCTAAAAATAAAAAGATAATCAAAAGAAAGGAAGAATGTTTTCTATTCTTGTGATTTATATGTTACCTCCCTCTAAATAAAAGTGATTGAGAGACATTAAAAATATTATTAATTTTAAAAAAATAAAAAGTAGACAGTAAAATTTTGTTCTAGAATAATGATTCTTTAATTTGAACTTAAGAATTCTTACTTAAAAATAACTAGCAAACTGATTCCAAATAAATAAAATCTCAAAGGTCATCTAAATCAAGGTAAGCACATAAAACACTTTTCAATCACAAATGCATAACAAATTTTAAAATAATTACTTAGAGCATCAAAGAAAGTCAAACTAAGACTGAAAACGCTTTAAAAAAAAACAGAGAAAAAAAATATTTGAATTTTGAATCTATAAAGATTTTTAACATTTCGTATTATAACGTTTTATACAAATAAAATATATAAACTCAGTCTTTTTTTAAAAAAATGAAAACTTTAATTTACATTCCTACAAAAAGAAAAAACCTATCCGGATATAGAAAGATAGCTAGTAAGTAGAAAGTACAAAGTGGGAGGAGAAAATATTTCGCAGAAGGTTCAAAGTTAATTCACACTTAGTTTAAACCAAAATTCCCCCTTCAAAATCTTGGAAGGAATGTCTCTAATTTTATGAACAAGTTTGAATCAAATATAAGAAAAACGCCAAAGGTATTTCAGAGACAAATATATTTATGTAAAAATTCTTTTCCTATAAATATTCAAATACAGACAAAATTTTCACAATCTACCCAAAGAACATGTACATGTCAATATACATAATTATTCATTTTTGTTAAAATTGAATAATTTTATTGTCTACTTTTACAATAAATCGATACTACAGTTTTAAATCTTTTAATTCATTATAGAAACTATACAATAATATTATTCTTCGTTTTATCCACCCATTTAGGGAAGGTACTCTCATTTGACAAGTATGTGTCTTTTTTTAACTTATTTTTATTAAAAACTAGACTAAAAAGTACACCCAAGATAATTATGACAAATATATAAAAAATAAATTCCTACCTGCATCACCGCTTGCACTTGATTCTGTAAAAGAAGGTGTCCCTTCAGTATGTGTAGGCGTAGAACCTTCAATGCTATGTGGAGGAGTGTATGCCACTGCAGGAACAGTAGAACCAAGACCTGAAGTGCTGGAACTACTCGCTTCAGACATACAGTCTCCAGTTGATTCTGTTTGGATGGTACATTGTGATAAACTAGACCTATACAGAAATATATTAATAAACAACTGAAAAACAGAAATAAAAGAAAACATATATTAAAAACTAATCATGATCTATATGTAGCTCTGTGTGTGTGCCCATGTATACTCCTTTTAGTTGAAAATAATTTCATATAACTTAAATCCACATAACCCCTTACTGTGTCCACTCTTTTCTCTGAGTTAGCAGGATTTATCTTCCTCACGGTTTTTCATAACACCTCCTGTGTGTATCACATTTAAGGTTGAATTGATGAAGCCATGTTGAATTGTAACCAAATATTTTGCCTGATACATTGATTTATACATTAAGTAACAAAATTGTCTACTGTACTCTGTTTTGATATACAGTCAGATCAATCTTTTTTCTTTATTAGTTACAATAAGGATTACAGATTTATTTATTCATACAACAGATTTAAATATTTTTTTTAGAAAAACTAAAAATTTTCTCCTTGCATTTAGAAATTAGCTACAGATATGTGGGAAATCTGTTTATTAAGTCAGGTTTTTTTTAATCAATTCCACATATTTCTGATACACTCTTTTGGTGTTTAGGTTTAAAAATTTGCTTCCCAGATTTAACGATAATTTGCAATTAAAATTAATTTCTAATAAAAAATTATATTTCTGGTTCTATTATTTTTCCTTTCCTTTTATATTAAAAATAAAACAGTGCTCTCGCACTTTCAACATTTGCAACCCTATTTTCAGTCATGGTTTTCATCACCCCCCTACAACAGCAATGTAATGAACGCACTAGCATAGCTAGTCTTGCATCAAAATTTCAATATTAACCTTACCTGTTTCTGTGGCTTCAGATGAAAGAAGTTTCAGAAAATAAAAAATCATTAAAATTACTTGAGAAATATGATACAAAAAAGCGTTCAGATTTGGCCATCATCTCTATGGAATCCGAAATCTCTGAAAAAATTGATTTCACTAAAATTATTTATCGACAAATTTGCTTCTCATAAGTTATTTTTTGTTAATTATTAAGTAGTCTTTGTAGAAAAACTGTGATTTATATATTTTTCGTTTTATGAGATTTATGCTCTCTAGTGCTTCTTTTTATTAGATTATATTTTCTGAGTAAATACTGCTGTTTTGCATTTATAGTTGTAAAATATCTATTTTTATTTCAAAGGTAATATTTTTGTTTGCTAATGATTTTGCAAAAGTATTTTGTCATTATTATAACCAATTAGCTGACCAAAAAATAAAGTTACGCAGTTCAAATTTTATTTGCATTTTTGTTAATTTTTTAATTTTACTCTTATACATGTATAAGTTTATAACATGAAGAATTAGTCGAAATTTGAAAATTCTCTAGTGGGGTGGCACATTAGGTCTGAATGGGAAAAATTAATATATCCCAGGAGAAAATTAAAAAAAAACTCTTAAATCAAATTTGGTACATCTTTGTTGTCTGCAGTTGAATCTACAAACTGACAGATACACTGACTCCAAAAATTAATAATGCACCCCACTTTACCTCAATAAATGCAATTTTAAAAGCTAATAAACATTAATATTTTTTTATGTATATCACACATAAATAGGTTATTTCTGTAAAAATAACCCAGAAAATTACAGAAAGCAATAGTTAAAAAAAATGTACTTGCAGCATTTTAATGAAATATTTTGTTTTTTAAAAAATAAATTGATAATACACTTTAATAATTTGTTACATGGTCATTGACTTTTAATACTGCCTCCAAACATAATGAAATAGATTCAACTAATTTCTTAGTAGTGTTTTAGGATGTTTTATGTCACTTTTGCACAATACATTTAAGTGATTCTTTGTTTTTATTTTATGCTTCTATACAGCCTTTTGTGGACTGCAGATTTGGACCTCAGGAATAGTACGGACAAGTTATATGAAACATACAAATTAGATGGAATAATTGTCGAGTGTAGTTGAAAAAAAGAAAAATGAGATAAATGAAGCTGGGTTCCGAAGTTAGTACTATGAAGCTAGCAAATAATTCATTAATAATCCTTAAGATTAGTTAATTATAAGCAAACATATCATTACTTGAATTAAATAATGAATATTTTTTAAAACCAACCGTTTAAAGTAAACTCAACATTAAATATTTCTAAAAATTTGTTATAAATGTATCGGTTTTGATGACGGGGCAGTTGCTTAGTTAAAATTATAAAATAACACATGATAGGCCATCAACATTTCAAAATTTTTAATGTTAACTTTTGCACTACATGTAGACACAAGTTCAGGTTCAATTAGAATTAATATGCAGCAGCTTCTATTGTTTAATACAATGGGCTAGAATAGAAACATGTCCAAGATGGGTAACCTTCAACTACTACTGATAAATGTACCTAGTTACAGCAGCCAAAAACATAAGAAATAACAGCATTATTTTACTAATGACATTAATGATAACTGATAGAGGTTAAAGTATCTAACCTTACTACTTCTGTTCTGCTTACACTGCTGGTGGAAGACCTTAGAGAAAGCACCCTAGGAGGAATAGGATCAGTATTGGCGCTGGGTTGTTGCCTGTCCCTAACTGGACTCCAAGAAAGGTTATCTTTCAGATCCCCAGTGACATTTGCCGCTTCTGATTCCGTAAATGTAGAAGGGAAAGATACCGGGACTGGAGTAGCCGAGTCTATTTTAGGATTAAAAATAAATCAAAATTTTAAAAAACTCACAACTTTTAGTAAATATAAGTTATGGAAAAAAAAGAAATTCATATTTTTTATGATATATGCATATTTTGCACACAGAACTCAAATATTTTTCTGTTTAATATATTTCAACAATAATTCAACTTTGAAACTATAAGAGAGTGCTAACACGGGCCATAAATTTAATAAAATTTTTTTAATAAAAATAAGGGATAATTGTCAAGCTTCTCACAATGAATATATCACATAAGTACTGGTCCCTAACTCTGATTCTGACTGCATGCATTCAGCACAATTTTCCATAAAGATGGAATACACTGTTGCTAACTTTAAAAAATTAATTTAATTTTTATCAATATTACTTTTTTTCTTTATTTAATCATAACTAATAACGTAATTATAAATAAAAAAAGTCAAGACATCTGAAAAGTTTTTATTAAAATGTTTAGTTAAAAAAATCATGATTTATCTTGATTAATTATAAATATAAAACTTTATCTCATTATATTTATATGCATAAATGATACAAAATGTGAGTCTTTAAAGTAAAGATAAATATTAAGTCTCACATTCCATAGTTCACAAAAAGAAAAGTCTGTCTTGCTGTCCTTTTGACTATTTGCGGTTGATTTGTCGAATCGGGCACTTATCGCGCCAAGTGTTTTCTCGCCGAATCGATAAATGCGCCAAATCTGGTAACCCTTCTGAATTCGTTTTCCAGTGGAGAAGTCGCTTTTTTGGCGAAATTGAGCACATGCGCAGTATATTTCTTTAATTTTAACTGTTTTAACGATATCGCGGCAAGTTAGCGCATTCGTAATTGGTTTTTTTTTTATTTTAACAGTTTAATTCTTCAACGGTCTTTCTCGCACATGAGCAGAAAGCTTTTTTTTCTTTAAAAAATGTTATTTCTTTTGCTCCGGTTGGGTCAGCAGTTCGGCTTCGTTTTGGGAATTACTTTTTACAGGTAATATTTTTATTTCTTTCTCCACATAAATTTCAAAAGATTGCCATGATGTCCAGCGATGCTGTTAGGATTAATTTGAAAGAATGTATGAAAAATTACGATTACTATTGTTAAAGGTTTTTCTTGCCATGTTGCCTGTGCTTGGAAAGAAAGCTATTTTAGAATGGTGCATGAAAGGTTTGATTGGATCATCGTATGTATGTCCAAAATGTGAAAAAAGTATTGAATTGAGAGAAAGAACGGGTATGAAAGTGAATGATGGTTTTTGAATGGTACTGCAAAATTCAGTCCAGTGTGAAAGAGGATACTCATGTGTTTAGGAGTATAAAGAAAGGGGTTTGGTTTGAATTGAGTTAAAAGGAATCATGCACCGTTTTGTTAGTGATGCAAAAATAAAAATGTTTTGGAAGGTGCTCTCAGAAATATGCAGTAGCACACTGGTATAATTTCAGTAGGCAACTCATCGTCATCATAAATGTCGGGAAAAGCAGCATTTTTCAAAGGTAAGTGAAATTATTTCCATATTTAAATGCCTGATTTTTACAGTGATTTTCAGTTTCTGAACTTTAAAATGCTATTTTTTAATGATTTTCCTTCTGTCATCTTGAATTTTGCGCTCCGGCGTTGCGTGTTGTGGTAGGGTTGCAACTCCGAAACACAACACGCAAAAACGCGCCAAATTGGCGATTTTTCAAAATTTGGAGAAGTGCCTGATTCGACAATTTCACCCTATTTGCATTCTATGAGCAAATTACTACATTCACCCACATTTTAACCCACCGTCATTCAAAATAAACTGAGGAAAATGTTTTCCAAAACTTAAAGGAGTGGATAAGGATGTAGCAGTGAATTCCCTTTTATTCTGAAACTTCCATATTTTTAAATCTACCAATTTCTTTTTGAATTGAAAAAAGATGCGAGTTTTAGGCCCTTTTTTTATCTTGGAGATCACTGGCATTCCACAAGCCAATAATAATTTCAAGGATTTTGTGAATGATGGATGGTCATCATAGCATTTCCAGAATTGTTTGACCATATTTTTATCGCAGTATATGGTTGGTTTCATAATGTTCTCTTCTGTCTGATGGTGCTTTCAACCTGTATCAGCCAAATCTGTGGACTATGTACACTAGTCAGCAAAATCACTTTTCAGAAAACATTTGTTTAAGTTCTCTTGCATTGCATTCAATTTTTCTTTTATCTACTTTATTTGCAGAAAGTTGTCTGCCATTTCTTGCCATGTTGTAAGAACTGTACTACACACATTTGTTTGGACTGAATTTAAGTATCCAGCAAGGGATGGTAAACTAAAATATCGATTTAAATATAAATAATAGCCCTTGAAAGATAAATCTATCTTTTAAAATTTTCACAAATTCATTCACTGTATGAATCATTAGGTATGTCAATCGCAGTCTGTTGAAAAAATATGAAATTTATATGGCAGCTGGAAAATTGCTGATCTCCATACAGAGAGATTTATTACAAACTTTTAATAATCAGCGAACAAACTAACAATTTTTTATAGAGGTCAGAAGGTACAATACGTTCTTATGAAGAAATGAATTCAGAAAGTGATCTAAAAAATGCTTTTGTGTTATTGTGGTGGGTAGTAATAAAAAATAAATTTTATAAAATGATCTTTAATTCAATTGGAACAGAATTTTTTGCTACCCATGTGTTTTTATTTTTACTGAAAAGTGCTGAATTAAAAAAAAAAAAGGTTCAGTCCTAGGAGAGCCCACACCCTTGGCGCAAATTATCGCCAACATTGATACTTTAGTTTTTTTTTTTATACTAATCTACTTTGATACTTTAAATAGGGTAAACCTAACTATTTCTGGAATTTTCAAATTTTGTCAGCAGGCATTTTGAATTTTGTCATTTTGTTGTTGGACACTGGGCTGGAAGTATGGCACATGTGTGAGTGAATTTACCTTTGAATTTTTTACTTTGTTGAATGCGAAATGTAAGAAAAAATTGATTGGATGGTGCATGAAGGATGGAAGAATTGATTGTTTTGAATGGATTTCAACGGAGATGTCAAATGGGTATGTTCGATGACCATTACCTCGCAGAATATATATGGTGGTGCTCCCACGGTCATTCGCTTAGCGATAAGGTCTTCAAGGCTTTTTTTAAAATTTACTGTCACAATGTACCCTTCACTCGGAAAAGATCAGCAGTAAGAAAGTGCTGTTTTTTAATTTCATCTGAAATATATTTAATTTCTGTATTGTCTACATATATTTTCATTACACATCCACCTTGTCCCACATTTACTTGCTGCCATTGTTGGTTTTGCTTGGCGCCATCTCGTTCTGGCTTGGCGCTTTTTTCGGTTTGTCGCCAAGGGAGTGTGGGCTCTCCTAGGATTTTACCAGTTCACACTTTACAGTATTTTTTAGGGATTTAATCTACTATATTAAAGGAAAGTCTCCTATATATGTATTGTGTTTCAATCACTGAAACAGTCAATTATATCATGTAAATATGTAGTTCCATACTTATTTAACATACATTCTGGCTAATACTGTATATATATCCATTCTTCTTCTTTATAAGTGTAACAACCTGTTACAGGTCTTGGCTGCCTCCACAGCTCGCTTCCTCCAATTCTAATGATACGCAGCAACTCTCTGCCAGTTTTTAATATTTAGAGTTTTTAAGTCATTTTCAACATCATCTATCCACCTTGTTGGTGGTCTTTCTCTTGTTCGAGATCCCATAGGATTCTTAAATGTGTAAGCTCTGGTCTGGTTGTTTTCAGGGCTTCTCCAGATGTGGCCGAGCCATCTCAATCTGTTACTTTGGATGACTTGAGTATAACTTGAGGTTCTTTGTAAAGCTTATATAGCTCCAAATTATATCTAGTACACCAACATCCTTGATCTTTAACAGGCCCAAATATAGTTCTCAGTGCTTTTCTTTCGAAAGTTTCCAGAGCTCGTATAGTCTCCAAATTCAGCGTCCAGGTTTTGCTAGCATACAGCAACACAGACAAAATTAATGTCTTATATAATCTTAACTTTGTTTTTCCGCTGATAAATTTCGATCTTAATTGCTTCTTTAGTCCAAAAAAACATTTGTTAGCCGATTTTATACGGTTGTTTTTTTCAGCTTATTTTGGTCATTAATAATGGTTCCGAGGTATTTGAACTCACTAACCCTTTCAAAAGAATGACCGTTTACACAAAAAGAGGTGTTGTTTACAGAAGAGGGCAGTGTTTCCATGAATTTTGTCTTATCCTCGTTGATAGTGAAGCCCATGTTTGTGTCTGAGATTTCAAGGGCTTGAAAAGCCTCTTTCACTGCTTTTTCAGATCTTCCAATTATGTCAATGTCGTCTGCGTAAGCCAGTAACTGTAGTGACCTATTCCACAGGGTGCCGCTACGATCCAAGCCACTGTCTCGAATACATTTCTCCAATACCAGATTGAAGGGCAAGCGAGTCTTCCTGGCACAGGCCTCTTTCTGTAGTAAAGGGCTCAGACAGATATTTTTGTATTTTAATCCTGCAGCATACATTTTTTAAAGTAGCTTTCGTGAGATTGACAAGTTTTTTGGGTATTTTAAACTCAGTCATTGCTTCAATCATCTTATCTCTATTTACGCTGTCATAAGCAGCTTTGAAGTCGACAAATAAATTAAATGTTTTGATGTTATACTCCTTAAGTTTTCTCCAAGATTTGTCTCAACGTATGAATCTGGTCTATGGTAGATCCCTGTGGTCTAAAACCACGTTGGTAGTTTCCGATTACTTTGTCAGTATAAAGCTGAAGTCTTGCAAACAGCAAGTTGGAGAATATTTTATATGCCGTGTTAAGAAGAGTAATTCCCCTATAGTTACGACATTCACACAAGTTGGTCTCCTTTTTTAAAAATGGGGCAGACAGAGCCTTCTTCCCATTCAATGGGAATTTCTCAGTCTCCCATATTTTAACCATAATTTTATGCAAGGCATTAACAAGTTCTGGTTCATCAACCTTTAAAAGCTCAGATGGAATGCTATCAGGTCCCGTTGATCTATTATTTTTTAATAGCAAGGGTTACTTCGGTGATGGAAGGTGGTGGGTTTTCCTCATCTGCTATGATGTCCTGTTCAGTATGGACATTCTGGAGGACAATAGACTCTCCCCTTAAGCAGATCTTGAAAGTAGTCTTTCCACACTTTAGTTACTTAATGTGGTTCACTAACGAGTTCTCCCCTCTTATTTCTACAAGTTATAGTTCTTGGCTTGAACTCACTTCTCATTCTATTCATTGATTTATAAAACTTTTGGCACTCATTTTGGCTGCTGTAGTTTTCCAGGTTCTTTAATGAATTCTCGAAAAAGATTTCTTTTCTTCTGAGTAGTTTTTTCTCTGCTTTTCTCAGTTCTCTATATTTCTTTTCATGAGTTCTTGTGCAGTGTTTTTGCAACAACTGTAAATATGCTTTATTCTTCATTTCTGTCACTTTTCTGCAGTCCTCATCATACCATTCATTTCTGGCACGACGTTCTAGACCAGGCACAGTCTCATCTGCAGATTTCAAGATTATTTCCTTTACAGATTTCCAATTGAAATCGTTGCCTGATGAATCCAGTTCTGATATGATTCCCGCTGATAGCTTTAATTTATATTCTTTGAGAATATTCTTCTCCATTAGCTTAGAGGTATCAGGTTTATAGTTGCTGTTCTCCCTCTTTCGGAAAAAATTCTTGCACAATCTAAATCTGACTTTAGACCTGACAAGTCAACATTTGCGCCTCTGTAGCTTCTTACATCCATAATGTTGTTCCGATGTCTCCTATCTATAAGTACATGGTAAATCTGGTTGTGGGTTTGACCATCAGGGGATATCCATGTGTATTCGTGTATTTCCTTATGTGGGAAAGCCGTACTAATGATGAATAGGTTTTCTGATACAGCAAAATCCCAAAGTCTCTGTCCGTTTTTATTGGTTTCTTTGTATAGGCTATGAAGGCCAGCATTGGAACTAATAAAAAGTTCTCTCCCGATTTTAGCATTAAAGTCTCTGATAACAACTTTCATATCTTGAGCAGGACATGAATTATAACTTTTCATGAGTAAGTCATAGAAAGATCCTTCTCTGTTTCGTCTTTATCATCAGTCGGTGAGTGGGCACAGATTAAGGTGGTATTGTAATGTCTTCCTCTCAGTCGGATTTTACACAGTCTCATGCTTATGGCCTGAAAGTCAATGAGAGTATTTCTCAATCTTTTATTCACAATGAAACCTACACCAAAATGGTGAGCTTTCTACTGACAGCTGTAGTACAGTGTACAGTCTTTTTTATCCAGTATTCCAGGTCTCAGCCATCTAATTTCCTGAATAGCTAGAACATTAATGTGGTAGTCCACAAAAACATCAATTAAGTTTTGCAAAGCTCCACCCTTATATAGGGTACGAATATTCCATGTTAAAATACTCAAGTCCTTTTTCATGCCAAGTCATCTGGGTATATTAGAGCAGGTTTTAGCAATCTGTTGAGGTTTCATAACAATAGTTTTTTTACGGGGTAGGGCTGTTAACCCTGCGCCCAACCCTATTTTAGTCGCCTTTTGTGACAAGCATCGGGACTATTCTTACCCCTTGGTTACCACATGGTAACCTTTGAGGAACCCCGGTCACCACACGGGGTATATATATCAATTAGCATATTTATAAAAATTTTCTAAAACTTCTACAGCAACAATACATATCAGCATCAAATAAACAAGAATTAAATTAAATAACTCATATAATTTAACATTTAAACTTACCATCAGTAAACTTACCATCTCCATGGGGATAATCATTTTCTAAAGGAAGCTTTGGTGGCAGATCTGAATTTGTAGATGGCGGCACTTTTTTGACAGAAGAAATTTTTCGCTTTGAAGGGACATGTTTTAAAGCTGACGGAAATGAAAAATATAATGGTCAGTAATGTAAATAAAAGTGATCAATAATTAACAAACCAAGGTTAAAGAAAGGATCCTTTTTATGGAAAGGAGGGGAAAACATTGAATTGAGGATTTCACTTCAGAGAATTGGTTACAAATTTGAAGAATAAGAATTTTCACAAATGATTCATATTTTATTTCAACTATTTTTTGCTTAGTCCTTTTTTTAAACATAGGGGGGAAAAACAAAACAGTTTGAACAAATTTGTTTTTTCTTTCATAGAATAACCTAGAAGAAATGTTAGTCTAATGTCAATCTAAACATTTAAACATCAAACACATAAATGGATAATATTGACCAAATAATTCAAAACCATGTTAAGACAAAAAGCTAACATGATGCATTAAAAATAGCATCAAAAGCAGAAGTATGATAGGGGGTGCTTTCGTAACTGCATTTACATTTTCTACCAAGTGATGCACAAATTTTTATATTACCTATCAATCATAAAATATGCAGTTTTTTAATAAAAATAATACCAAAAAAAGATAATAAATTTAAGCCTTTTTAAGAAACAGTAGCATATTTATTGAAAGTATATAGTGTAAAAATCTCACTATATATTCACAAATAAATCCTCTAGTATACTAAATTTTTATAGCAAATGTTAAAGTTGGTATGAATATTATTTAAATTCAATTATAGACCCATAACACACAAATCTTAATGAAATATAATAATTACTATCTTCTAAACATTGTTTTTTTCAATTTTCTAATAACCAGGACATCACACAAAACACTAAACAACCATGCAATTCTATCCATGCTAATTAGTACAAATTAAAATTTTCACACCTATGTAGCAAATCTCAGATTATCGATAAATAATAATTGACTTTTGGAACACATAGAAGTGAATATCAAGATGAAAAATCAGAATAAAAATGCATGCCAAACAGATGAAATTAAATGTGGACAACAATGAAAAATATGAGTACTATGCAATAAAGAAAGAGGGGGAAATTGGATACACAGATATTTTATTAACATTACAAAATGCAATTTCATTTATAATTTAAACAAATAAAAAGGAAGAAACACCGATAAAAAGATTTTAAAAATCAACACACCCTTTTACAATTTTAACCAATTCATTATATCTGTTGAAGAATTATGCAATACGTGTTTCTGGTTAGAAAGAATTGGAAGGCTCAAATTTTCAATTCAAGGTTGAAGATTGTAGTAATAAAATTTACATCAGGGGAAAAAAATGAATGTTAAGCAACACAAAACTGAAACTCAAGACAGTATTCTCATTTCCGTTATATCTAAAAAAGGTGAACACAGATTTGAGATTTTGACTACAATATGTGCAGATATAGGAACTTCATACCTAGGACATTAGTGACCACAGCTTTAAATTTGCGACTCTTGCCAGCTTTAGCAGGTTAAATCCAAGAAGAAAGCAGGTAAAGAATTTAGAAATGCAATTATGTCACATATATGCTATGTGATACTATTACTACATAATTCAAGGAAGTTATTTAAGTGGAGAAGTGTAATGCTAAAGGAAATTTAAGTAAATGCAATGGACAAAAAATAGCTAAATTACTAATTAAAAATTGATTATATAGCATTATAATTTTGATACAAACAGCAGCAATTTATTTAGAATACACGAATAAAAAAGAAAGCCAAAAATCAGAATCGATTAATATCATTCCGTTTTCCAATTTGACAAAAATATTGTTTATGAAAGTAGCAATATTTTTAGAAAATCAAAAGCAAAAATTACTTTAAATGCTTAATAAAAAATAAACAAAAATAATTAAAAAAATATATATTCCAAAATTATTTTGCTGATTAATGAAATTAAAGAGACTTCAGCTAACATTTTTAAAAATTACAAATACAACAATTCCTGCTTTTTTAATTATAAATTGAACTAAATGAGTCATTTCTTAATGCCTTAAAAATTTTCAATTTTTAAGATTACAGCCAATTACTAGATTAGAACTTTTATTAATACAGATAAGACTTAATAATTTACAAATTATACATGAATATTATATGAAAATAACAGGCATAAAATTAATAGTCAAAATAAAAAAATCGTGTAATATTACACCAAAGAAAAAGCAAAATTGAAAAATTCAGTATCATTAGTAAGAATACTGAGTGTACAGAAAATAAATTAATGCATTTTTACTTATACAATAAACATATATGGAAATATTGAAAGAAATAAAATTCACCTGATGGCATTTTCTTGAAAACAGTATTTGACATAAATTGCAGAAATCTTTGAGCATAGAAACTAGGTCGATGAACAGAAACTGTATCCTGTTAAAAAGATTTAGGAGATAAAGTTAATGTAATTTAAAGAATTAACAATAACTGAAAAATATATATAAATGTTAGAAATGATACCTCTCCTTCTAGAAATCATAAATAAATACTAAAAATTATTCTTCTTCAGCTAAAGTTTATACAATAATTTTATTATTTTTTATTTTGATAGAGATTTCATTGAAATATTTCCAGTCCTGTGTATAAAAAGGATGGTTGGAAAATAAATAATCTTTGTAATTTTTATTTTAATTTGGAATGTTAAAGAAAATTATATATATATATATATATATATATATATATATATATGATAAATGTGAAAATTTGTGAGGATGTTTGTGGGTCTTTCACACAAAAACAACTGAATGGATTTTAATGAAACTTTACAGTAATATAGCTTATACATCAGAATAACACATAGGCAATAATTTATAGCAAAGGCTGTAATTTATAAAAATTTGTAAAAAGTGTCAAAAATATAACGATATTTGTCAAGTAAGTAGGAAAAAATTCCGGCAACTGCAAGCAAATCTGGCTTGCACTGCAAAAAAGCCCATGTCAGCAGACATCTATCTTTTGTTTGTGAAAAACTTTTTGTTTTGGCTACGCAAGGGGCTCGCTTCTAATTAATTCCTGTGATCAGAATAATGCCTATTTTTTTTTTATTTCAGAATAAAACAAAGTTCTGTAAAACAAAGTTTTGAAGGGAGCGGTTGTTATAAATCTCTTTATTTTAATGGTTTTTTTTATGATTTTATTATGCACATTTGGTAGTAAGAAATTGATTTTCTTTCAAAATTAATGTTTTTATCGGTTCTGCTGCTTAAAGTAAATAAACTTTCTCTTTCACACTGCATCATTTGGACAAATTTTCAAAATTTGTTTGTGGTTAGTAGTTAATTATAACGCTATAATTTTAATTGAATAGGCAGATGTTGCGTTTTTAAGTATAAAAATAATTATAACTACTGTACTGTATTTTTTGGACTGTGTGAGTGAGTGAATATTAACATCGCACTGTTCAGCTACACGAGGGCTTTTGGCAATGTATCACGTAATTTTGAACCATGGTCAAATGACATGGACGACACCTGAGCTGGCACCTATTTCTCCTAACTACCACACCACACCAACTTAGAAGGAATATTCTACCAATACTTAACAGGAATATTCTTTGAAATCCACTCTTCCAAGATATATGGCAGCACTGGTTCTATGATGAGTATTTTAGCGGGGAAGCCGAATAGTTTTGTAGCAGATATTGCGTTTTACGCTGACGGCGTTTTCAGCGGATTGCAAAGATTATTATTTTTGTCCCGAAATAATAGTTTATCAAAATTTAAGTGTCTTATGTTTTTGCATGTTAGGGAAGACCTTGGAAAATGATTTCACAACTTATTTTAAGTAAATGGTGTATATAATTAATTTTACACAGTGGAATATCTTTAATTTATTAGCTCTAAATGATTAAATTTTCCAAAGTGGAGTATTTTGTTTATGTATATATCCCTTAATTTGTAAATGTAGTGATCCAAAAAAAATATTGTATGAAAAAAACTGCAGTAAATCATAATGCGGTTGGATAAAGCATTAACGTGCATCACTCCCCTACAAGGTGGGTCTTACAAAGCTCTAATAAAGCTCAAGCTGTGAAAGTAGCTAGGCATTTGCCAACTTGACTCTATCGTTAACATTTCACTATGTTTTTCATTGAATCGCCATTATAATTTAAGAAACAGCGTTGCTTGCGAATATCACAATGTTAAAATAAAATAAATACAACAGAAAGTAATATTAATGTATTACACTTTCAGATATAAATTATTTACACTACTTTAAGCGTTCAGTACGCAAAACTTTTAACAATGTGTTACTTTTGCTGAGCAGAGATCAGCTTAGGGAGGTATTTTGAAAAATCGACCCTCAAGAGTGTTACGAGGAATTATAAATAAAAAAAAATCCTTTTTATCAGCTTTTAGATCTACATACTTAAAATTTAACAAAGGTGTTTTCTTTCTTTCTTTTTTTTGTTTAGCTGAGATATGCAAAAAAGCTTTTTTTGTTTAATTTGCAATTCACATGAAATTAACTCATTAAAAACTTCTTTTTTCTTTAATCTGTGTTGTTTAATTTTCCAGTTCACCTGTGCGAAGAACGGGTATACCAGCTAGTATATATATATACAAGGAATTTTTGTAACATACAAAATGATTATCTCTCCATTTTGAAAATATAATCATAATGTTTTATAAAATAACTATATCAAAATTGTGGGGGAAAAAAACGTAATATCTACTACTTACTCCATCATGCAACATCGATTTGAAAGTGTGTTCTAATTTTTTCTTTAAATGATAACTTTGTAGAATATCTATTATTCCCATAAATAACAAAAGATTTTCTCCTTTGGAATTCTTTGCAGGTATACCTCCAGGTCTACAAGAAAAGGTTTCAACCAATATAAGTAAAACTTCTAAAATAAACATTTGATGAAAAGATGAAATAATTTCAACAAGATAGGCAAATAATTTTTTAGGTTAAGTTTTTAAGACATGTAATTCATAGCTATCTTTTCCATGTTAAGAAAGTTATACATGATAGTCTGTACATAAAAAAAGATGCTCAGCTATTTAAAGTTAAAAATTAGAATACACCAATATGACTTGTCCTTACATGCACTTCTGTAGAACGAATAATCTGGAATCTGGTTAATTTAAAAAAAAATAGTGAAGTCCCTTTTTAAAAAAATTAAATGCTTCTTTTCAAATTGTTACCCCCCTCCTACAAAAATGAAGTACATCTAAAATTTCACAAATAATTCTAACTTTAAGAAATGAGAGAATACAAGAAAAAAGAATGATTTAATTTTAATTTTTACAGCAAATTAATTAAAAATATACAACAATTTTATGTAAAATGAAAAAAGCTAATAAATACTTCAAATAAAGAATACAAATCTTCTGATATTCTTAAAAAATATTTCATATTTATAATTAAACAAGTCATATGAAAATAAAATAGTTAATTTTCAATGCAGTACAAAATAATTAATATTAATTAAACAAAACTTAATTTACATCTAATACTGTTTGGTACAATGAAGTAAAAAAATGACAGCTTTACATGGTTTTTTAAAAATCAATTTAAATTCTTAGATATAAATTAAAAATAGCCAATTTTTGTTGCTGAAACTGCTGGAGTTTGTCACAAAGTTGATACAATGAAAATTGCAAAATAATTTGTACAAAATTTGACAATGAAATTATGGCATGAATTAAAGGTATTGAATATGCTAGTATACTAAAAAGTGTACTTAAGTAACCAAGAGAATTTCATAATTAATACAATTTTTTAAAAAAAGTTAACTAGGTAGTTATCAACCAACAATCATTGTGAGAAAACTGGGTATTATGTTAAAAACTTACATTTATTAAATCTTTTTGTCACAACATTTGAAATGGAATAACTGTTACAAAAATGATGCAATTAATATTTAAAAACTGAATATTTGTGATTATTTGAGTATATAATTTTAAAAATTCAATTAGAAATTTAGAGGATTCAATATTTTTTATTTAATCTATGAGATGAGAATGACTGATGACATTTATAAAAATTGATGATTAATTTAGTACATACCACATTTTTTAAAAATAAATCATACTATTAAGAAAATTTTTTTAAAAAATATTCTTACGGCACATCGTCATCCTCCTCAGGCATATCTACTTCTGCTTGAATGGATTCTATAGCAGTAGAAAAAGCTGCAATTCTTGTTTTATTTATTGATTTACTTCTTACTAACCCAGATTCAGTTTTTCCAGATGAAACTAGGGTAGGAGATGCTATGTGATCAAAAATAAATTTTATAAACATGAAACTATAAAAATAAATATAATTAAAAAACAAAATATAATAAAGCACAAATTACTAAGTACGACAATACAAGTTTTTCTTTTTAAAGATGTTTTTTTAATGTTCCTAAAAACTATTCCTATGTAATTGACAACAATGTCAAAATAAAATAATGATGATCCGTTAAAAACAGCAGCATTAACAGAGATACATAACTATATGCTTAAATAAATCTTTTCTTTTGGAAAAGGCATCCAAATAAGAATTGCGCAAAATAAGACACAGAAATTTTTATTTGTATATTCTCTATTTAAACTTATGCCCATTTAGTAAATAATAATATTAACAATTTGTCTGAAGGTTGGCTCATAGAAATCAAAATCAGTCAATTTGAAACTAAAAGAAAGATACAGGAAAGTGATGATACAAAATAAAAACATAAAATAAAGAAAAACTCATTGAATTTTTTACTACTCTTATAATAGCTAACAATTTTGCAAGATATTCTTAATGAAACAATCTTTTCAAAAACAGTATTATAAACTTAAGAAAATTTACATGTAAATACTCAAAATATTTATTAAATTACTTTTCTTTCATAAGCAGCAAAAGAACAATGTACAACTTAAAACTGAAAAATAAATGCCCAACACCCATATATTCATAAACTAAAAATTCTGAGCCTTGTTAACAAAATATATATATTCAGGTGATGAGATTGAAACCAGATGTACAGTATAACAATTTATACTATATTCACTTATCAAACTATGCAAATAAAGCAGTATTTCCTTTTATTCACTGTGTACTAAATTTTTAAGAATCAAATAAGCCTAAATAACATACAACAAGCAAAAAAAGTTATAGAAATAAGCAGTAAAAAGTAATGAACAGGAGTTCTGTATTCAATTAAGAAATGTTACCTATGCACTGTGTTTACAGTTTAACTAGTTTTCTAACTATTGCAACAATAAAAACCATGTAAAAAAATTGAAATAAAAGCAATTTGATACAATTTTAAAGTATGATAATATGAATGAAAAAAAAGAGTAACTAAAAAAATAAAACTAAATTAAAAAATGAAACAGACAATCATAAAATATATCGTTAAGTGGATGACCAGAGTACCTGGCTCTTCCGAGCTATAACTTCTCATAATTAGGATTTTGAGTGACTGTAATGTTATGACTCTTGCCCTTTGTTAAAGCAATAATTGTTGTCACAATCATAAATTGAGGGTATTACAACAGTTTTTCTAGCCCTAAGTGAAATCTTAGTTAAAAATGAACTATAAATTTGCAGATTAGAATTTTTTAAATTTAAATATACTGTCTAAGAAATCATAACACCCACTTTCAATTTTTTAAGAAAAAAAAATTAAATCACTAGAATCAAAGAAAATAAAAACAAAAAGCTGGTTAGTAAAATTAAATGAAACGGTCAGAAAAAAATTTATAGAACCTGATTCAGATTCATCCGAGATTTTACCATCTTCCTCTTTCTTTTTCCTTCGCTGTTCCTAAAATTTAAAATTTTATTTATAACAAATTACATTACAATGCATAAAAAATTAACTTATTTCAGTTCAAAAATCAAAAAATCATCTTAAATTAACTTACATTAATTTAAAAAAAATAAAAATTTAGATTTTATACATTCACATAACGCACTCTTGAAATATACAAATGAATGCAGTTTAATAAGTATTCAAAGCATTGCTTGTTTTCTAGCAGAGAGATTTCCTTTTAACCAAATTCTCTAAGTAAATAAAATGCTACACCAGTAGGGCACACAGGAATTTTCAAGGGGGGTCAAAAGTTCACCATTCTTGTATCATGTTCCTTTTGATTTTGTTGATTTTCGGGAACAAAACGCAGTAAAAAACTAATTATTGAATAAATAATTAGCATTAATTAATTAAATTAATCATTAATAACAAAAACTTAATTAAATTTTACGTACTATATACTTAGAATAATAATCAATGGGAATAAAATATCAAGGGCTTTGGGGGGTCCGAACCCCAAGGGCCCCCCTTGTGTGCGCCACTATGCTATGCTTATATTTTTAACCTTTTGTGACGGGGGTACAAGTATGCATTCATCCCAAACGCACCTCATGGCCGGGCGGTGCACTTATGCATTTTAGAAAAACGCTCTGGTAGGCCGGGCGATGCATATATGACTTTTCAGCTGGAACGTTTTTTAATGACCACTAGATGGCACCCTATGTCCATTATATTGAAACTGAACACATTTAGAGTAACCTGACCTTCAGTCTGTTTATATTCTACCTGGATTTGGTATTTTTATCATCAGCTGTGGCGGGGGAGGGGATAATCGAAATGTAAACAAATAGCTTGTAAAATTTCCAATTGATATAAAACATTCGCATTTCAAATAACTCTCCCAATACTTTTTTCTTTTCTTTTTCTTAACAGTGTGGAGTGTTTTAGAGTTTTAGCATCAGTTCTGTTCCAATTTTTGTTGCTTTTGTATATATTTCACGTACTTTTCTTATTTCAAAAACCTTGACTTCATATTATTATTTGATTGTTTTGAAGACAATTGCCTAACCTTAATGTGAACAAAAAGGGTGAAAAAAGCCAAAGTGTATAGTCACAAACTGTGAGTAAACAAATAAAAAAAAAACCGCAAGAAACATTTTATGCTTGCAAATCATACAATGTAGGACTTAGCGTTCCTCCATGCTTCGAGATTTTCCACACTCAGTCTTAATTTTAATTTTGCTATTTCTTTTTGTAAATAATCTTTGTCATAATTCTTTTTATTAATTTGAAAGTTTATTAATATGTTTCGTCAATGCAAATTTTGGAAAAAATTGAATAGCGCATACGAATTTTATTTCTCAATGTAAGTGATATTTTTTTTATAATTTCATATAAATTAAAAGAAAAACGTTATTCCATTCTAGTTTTATTGTAACAGACAACTTATGTATTAAAGGTGTACCAAAAATTACGACATGGGTCTGAAATTTTATTATTTATGCTTTTTCCCCCTTAAGTTAGGCTTAGCGACGAAAACGCCCTGTCCTGAAGTGCAAGTCCTTACACATTCACCCCGTCCCCAGCGAGCGTCTCATAGAAAATCGCCCCGTCCTGAAGAGGTTAAAATACTACAGCAGTCAAACTTATTGACAATTCTGTATAACAGTAATACCAATTTAAAGATATTTTCCCCATGGCTTTTGAAGATTATAAACAAAAAAAATGACAATAATAAAAAATATATACGACTTGCCTTTTTTTCCTTCTTGGCCAAATCAAGATTATGAATGCCAACTAATAAACTGTAATCCATGATCTTAAATGATTCAAGAACACGACAGTCTCTAGTTATAGTTTTAATTAAGGCATTATAAGTTTCTGCTTCAAGAAGAATTCCTTCTGAATGGCGTTCCATAAAATCCAAGTCCTTATAAGTTGGTGATGACTTTTCTCTTTCACTCTTGCTAGCTTTTCGTTTGTAAGTACTGCCCTTTAAATCATACTTTTCATGCATAGTGATATAGCTCGGCAGAAGATTGTTCATTACTATGAGCCTGACATTCTTGCCAAAACACTGAAATAGAGAATGTGAGTTTTAATATTTGTAAATAACAATTTTTAATATGCCATTCAGAAATACATAAAAATTATACCCTACCTTCATTTATTTTAATACATAATATATAATTGGCCTAATTATCAGAATATGTAACTCCTTATGGGGTGCTAATTTAAAATAGAAGTGCTATGAGCCAAGTTATGTTAGCCAAGATTGGCGATAATATTACAATATGGTTACCTTGATATTTTTATCATCTGGTAATGTGGCTTGCCATGGGGATAACCTATATTAGAGTGAATTTTTATGGGTTCTTTTTCTTGATAACCCTAATAATTTAAGACAATTTTAATGATTTCCTTAAAAATGTAACCATTTCCATCACATTTGTTTTTCAAAATAATTCATTGCAGGAACTGTGGCAGTTTTTGAAATACTACAAGTTATCAGCACTTATTAATTGATATTCCTTATTAATTTTAATAATTATTATATAAAAATTAAATGAATATTACCATATATCATAATTACTATTAAATTATGATAACAATATATCACATATTATTATATTATATTGATATTCATTACTGAATGATACTGGTTATTTTTAATCTATTCCTATATTCTTCATTTGAAATATATTTCAAAACAATTCTTTACAATTATTTTCCTGATGTTAGTGCAAGGTCACCAGCTTGAATTCCATGTAACTTGACAGCAACGCTGCTTGGCGTGAATCAATTGCGCCAAACAGTGCTTGGCAAGTAGCATTCCTATATCAAATTTAGTTCCTTTGTAGAGTTACGCATTCTGATAATTAGGCTGCTAATATACACATTTTTAACATATTTAATTGCACTCTTAAGGACCACAAAGTTTTTAATTTGGTCAAGTACATGTAAACAAAGAAATACAACTTCTAAAAGACTTTAATTTTATTTGGGAAAGTAATATTATAAGACTGTTGCTTGTAACTGAAACTTAAATAAGCCACTATATTAACTACTTTAAAGTTATTCACATTTATGACCTTATGGTCAACATTTGAAGACTACCTTTCTAACTAAAATACTGCTTTAAAGCAAATAAAATATGCATTAATTCCTATATTGATTGCACATTAGTCAATGAAAATTAAAACTGAGGCATTTTGAAGTTTGTATTTATAATTAGAATTCTAAAACAATTAAGAGCTGTGGTGTATACCATATTTATTTGAATATAATCCACATTTTTTTCGCGTGAACGCTATTAAAAATTGGGCATTTCTTGGAATAGAAGGCAAAAAAATTCGTTAGAAGGGGGAAATCAAACATGTCATACTGATGATTAGAGCTGTTATAGATTCATGTATGTATTAACAATTTTTTAATGCTGGTAAAATTAATCGATTATTCACTTTTTATTAGTACACACTTTAATTTTGTAAATATCAATAAACCATTTTATACTATTTCACAGAAACATGTTGAGAAATTGGGGTGTGGCTTAGAGTCGAATAAATATGGTATATTAATTTTTGTTTTGGGCTTATAGTTTTATAAACTGGATGTACTTCTTCAAATACAAAATTGTATTCTATCTATATAGTTTAGTAATTTCTCTTTTAAAGACTATTATATTAGAATAACAGCATACAGATAAATAAAGCACCTTAGTATTAAATATTAAGATATAACACAACAAAACATCATTCAAAATAAAAATTTTAAAAGAAATTTTTTATAATTTTAATGAAATTTTTAAAATTTTACATGAAACAGATACAAATTACGATTATTTGTTTTCAGGGTGTCATAAAAATAATAATAAAAAAATTCATTTAAATTTAATTCAGAAAATCATGTAAGCAAAATAAAGCAGTAATTAATACCAAAACAAAATTACAACTACTAAACATAAGCATGCACATGCATCATATACTTTAAGAGGAAAACGAAGTAAAGAAAATGATCTCACCTGATAACAATACAAACCATAAAATTTTGGAAGTAGAGTTCGAGGATTTTGATTCAGATTCTGTAAATCAAGTGAAAATACACATTGAAAGCTAACATATAATAAATTTTAATAAATCTATATTCATAAATGATTAATTCTTGATCAAATATAAATAAATTATATTTTTAAAATTGAAAATAATCAATTATTGTTTAATCTTTTAAAAAAATAAAACATCATCATAAAAAGTTATGAATTAAGTACATAGATACAAGAGATTCTAAAGTATAAAAAATACAGAAAAATAATATTTTAATTAAAAACCTACCAAATATTTTCAAACTAATTTTTAAAAACTATTTCATTTTAAAAAAAAACTACATATTATTTCATTATTAGTTTTACTGTAAAATGAAAAGGCCCTTCATTCTATATTTGTTAAGTTTGCTTGAAACTGAGAATTTTACAAAAGTAACATTACATGCAAAAAGTATTATAATTGGATAATTTAGTAACAAAAATGTATTTATTACTTGTAATAATACTTAAAGGACAAATTATTTTCATTCCTATGAGGAATAATGCATTCTAATAATTTCAGCTAAGCATAGACAATATATGACTTTTTTTTTTATCAGACCATGGAATCAGTATACAACAAACACAGCGTTTTTGTTAAAATTTAAAGTTAAAACAATATTTTATAATAATTCTTCTACTGTAAAATTGAAAATACAACACATTTCTTCACAAGTAATTTAGGGACTTGAGATTTAATTGGCTACCAAGCAGACAAAATAACTCATGGATTTATCACTCTATGTATGGTCTATATTCTTCAATTTTTTTTAAACAGACTATTTATTTAGTGGAGAAAAAGATGCAATTTTGTCAAGACATTGCTATTATCTTTTTTATGAGCAGCAAGCATTACTTCTACTCTGTCAAGATGATTTATTGATTTGTATTTAAAATAAATTGTTTAAAAAAATCATCCAATTATTATGCCAAATGAAAATACACATAACTTTGTAAAAAGGGTACCTATTTCATATATATATTCAGAAAAATTAAATTGAAATTTCATACGTATTAGGGGGAAAAAATTACCATGTAATATCCAGGTAAAAGCTTTGTTAAAAACTCAGCTTCTTTGTGCTGAACAGTCTTGATTATAAACTCGTCATCTTCTGTGAGATAAAATATACTTCCACTAGCACCTGGATTAGTCAGCTCAATTAAAGGATAATGACATAAAGATAGCTATAAAAATCAGACAGAATAATGGAATTAATTATATTAAAATTATAAAAATGGGCATGCAAACACATTTAGTTAACTTTTATACAGAATATTATACACTCAATGATTATAGTGCCAAAGCTAAAGATAGAGACAATTTATGTGATAATTTCTACAAATTAAAAATTTTTACATCAAAATATATTTTTTCTATTTCAAATATTATTCATCTAACATTAATACAGCAAAAAAATTTTAGTGAAATTAAAATTGAACATTTTTTTAAAAATCATAATTGAGAAAGACCTCACAAAAAGGAAAAAGAGAGGAAAAAAACTTTAACAAAATAAATAAATATTATTGAAAAGCATGAACAGGAATGTTAAAGCTCAATTATTATTACAATGACTGTTTATAAAATCAATTATATATAATTTAAATCTGTATGTCTTAAAGTTCAAACTTTACTATAAAAAACAATCATTCGGCTTCGATAAAAACATGATGTATATTGTTAATCCGTAACACAAAAAAATTTACATATACCTTACTCTATTCCTACTTCCAGTAGTTATATTATACCACTAAATTATTCATAGTTTATGCATTGAATTACAAAATAGAAAAATGTAACCAGAACTACTTATAAAACAGCTGAAAGAATTACCAAAAAGTCAGCTGTTTCTATGCCAAATAGATGCCTGAAGTAACGAAATGCAACAGGAGAATACGTTTTAAAAGTAAACTCATTAAAACGATGTGCTGGAGTTGAAATGCTTCCATTCCTGAAAGAATAAGAGGCATCAATTCAAAATACAGCCATTTGAATTTTTCATAGGATATGATTACATAAGAAATAGTCAACCAATTTGCCAAAAGAAAAAATTACACCAAAAACTACGATACGTAGCCAATAGAGGAAAACTGCTCCTGCTTATGTAAAAACACAATAATCTGACATCTTTTCACTAAGTGAAATTGGGCGACAGTATAATATGTTAGTACTGAAGATATTTTTTAGACAATTTTATAAAATGGTCAAAATAAACACATAAATTACATTCTTATTTTAAGCAAACAAAAAATTATAATACTTTTTTTTTAATTAGAGCTCAAAAATAGTGTAAAATAGTCAAAAATATTAGTACCGAAAAAATATTCACACAACTTAATATTTTACAATTTAAATTGCTTAACAGGGTTTTAATCTCAACAGAACTACTGCTTTAAAAGCTGCAAGTACTATTTTAAATACACACACATAAATTTTAATTTGTTTTGAATTGTGTTAAATAAAGAAATAAATAAAAAAGGAGCAATAATGAAACTATTGAATGAATTGTGATAATTAGTAGTCATAATGGAATATATTTGTGTGTTTCTATGTAAAAATAAAGATAATGGTTTTATTAAAGAGTTATGGACTGAAAGACAATTATAAAGAAATCTTTGCCACATTTTTCAATGATATGATTTGGTCAAAATATGATATACAGAAAGTTTTTATGGAAATTATTGTGGGCGATGCATGTTCAATCTCATTTTTTGCCTTGTAAAATAGACTCTTCACATTTCTACAACACTGATTTATTGAAATCCATACAAGGTTATTTCCCACTTAATATACTATAAAAATATATGAAAGTATATTTATATACTTCTTACATAAAAAAATAGATTTTAAATAGGAAAGATACACACTAACTTTTATTTGAATTGTGATGATATAGTGAGATTAAATAATTTTTTTTGTCATTTTACATGATCTTCTACTATGAGTAACAATTATGTTTCATAAAGCAGAAGTCTACATACAACCATCTTTTTATGTAAATTAAATTTCCAGATATATTTTAAGGCAGACTTCTCATTTAATATTAATAAAACAATTAATAGTTTATTTCACTAACTTTGGATAGATATTTGTTTCTACAATTGTGAAATCTTGAATAAGTAAATCTCTTTCAGGTTTTGATGCTAATGAACTGATGGCACACGATATTCCAAGTTGAATGGAACCCATAATTTGTGATGTTTGAATCTAAAAATGAAGACAATACATATATAATAGTTAGAGAAAAGATAAAAGATTCTCCAGTTTGTAAAGCTGTAAGCAAAACAAAACAGGAAAACAGATACAAAATAAGAACATGTTTTAATACAATAATTTTATATTAAAAAAATATTATACTAATTCTTACCTAGAAACATATTACTCAAATTTGTTAGTAATATTTAATTCATTATTATAATAAATCAAAAATAAATTCAAAGGTAAATTAATATATAAAAGATTTTTAATAAAGATTAAGGACATTTGATAATATAAGCTGTTTTTTAGCACTGCCATAATTTTAATAACATTTTCTCACATTTCAAGCATGAATTTTTATTCAATTTATAATATTGTCAAAAATTATCAGCCTCAAATAATTTTTAAATAACTTTTAATGAATTATTTTTCATGCATGAAAAAAAAATGATTTGTAATAAAAGTATTTCTTTAAAAAAAAATATTAATGCATATACTAAAAGATGTAAAATAAATTAACAGAAACCTAACAATGCATACAAAAATAATTTCCTCAATTTTACCTTTTTATATGTGATCTGACCTTCTTCATTAATTCTTCTATGGCCTATTTTCCTCTTTTTTGCTTTTCGACGATCTAGAGCTAAACCTGGAGTAACAGGAGAAGTACTAGTTGGAGTTTTAGGTCCGGCCATAGCTTGTTGTTGCAGTTCTTGAGCTGCTGAAACCTTTAAAATAAAGATACAACAACTCATTATTACAGTTTATAACAAGAAATGAAATAAGACAAAAAGATTTCTTTATAAAGCACTTACATATTAAAACACTTTAAGACATTAAAGATAAACTTTTACTTTAATAAAAATGTATAGGTAAAACTATTTCATGACCAATTTTTAAAATGGGTATTTTTTTAATATGAAGGAACATTATATATATTGATTTCAAAATATTCATACATAAATTTAATGTAAAGAAAAATAAAAGTGGAAATCTTTTAATTAAAGCTAAACTTCAAATGCTGTTGAAATCTATACATTTAAAGACTTTTTAACCATTCAATTTGCTTTCAATACATTGATATAATAAAAAATTAAAACTGGTTGATTTTACAGACTATCAAATACATATCAATAAATGGGACTAACACACACTTTTAAACAGTCTCAATTAAAAACTTATTTCAAGAATTGGAACTAATATGATATCCTGGGGCTATGCGGCAAGTGTTGCTTTGCACGATAAATAAATCACGCCAAGAATGGAAGCCAAGATGGTGTTTTAGCGGAAATAAATCACCAGGAAAATAATTTTAAAGAACTGTTTTGAAATATATTTCATATGTAAAATATAGAAATAAATTGAAAATAATCAAGATCAATCAATAATGAGTATAATAAAAATTCTATTAACTAATAATAATATTATGTAGGATATAATAATAATCGTATAATATTCATTAGTAGTTATTATATATAATAATACTCAGATAACATAATTATAAATAAATAATAATTTTAAATAAATAACATAATATGTTGTTGTTGTTTTCTGATGCCACCTGTCTGACGCAGTCAGATCGAGGCCCACGAAATTCATCGTGGCATGGGCTAGAGGTACGCCTGTCGTTGGCCTTGAGCACCTTACAGGTGACAGTACGATTTTAGCTCAGCGAAGTTCCCCGAAGGGACGATAGATGGCGACACGACCTCTATCTCCACCTCCACAATTTCTGCATCTAGACTGAAGGGGAGGGAAATATTCTCCAGTCCCTGCGCTCGTGATTAAGCCCACAAGACTACGAACCCATTGATTTAACGAGCACGTACTCCGTGTGTACTCGGAGGGTGTTTGGTGGCATCGGGCATCGAACCCAGGCCTTCCGGTCTGGAGTCCGATGCTTTAACCACTAGGCTACCCACTGCCCACATAATATGTAATAATATTTATAAGTAAATGTAATAAAAATAATTATAAATAAAAAATATAGTACAATTATTACATACAATAATAATTATATTTTTATATTATGTTATTAATAAAATAACTATATAAATTCTATCAAAATTAATAATGAATATAAATTAAAAAGTGCTGTGATAACTTACAATATTCCAAAAACTGCTAGTTTCTGTAATGAATTGCATTGAACAAGGAACTTTAAAAAATGATTATTAAAAATTAAAATAAAGTTTAAATGAGAGATCTGTAGCAATAATTAAAAGCACAGGCCACATAGTTTTTTCAAAAAACATCCTGGTACACACTAATGATGTTAGAAATATTCATATTTGAAACTACCACAAAATACAACAGAAAACTAAATCAGCTAGTTGACTTGAAGAACAAATGCAATGGAAATTATTACATTTTCTAAGAAATCAAATTAAAATTATCTGAAATTAATAGGGTTACCACAGGAAATAAACCAATAAAATTTAACTCTAATATGCATTAGTCCCATGGCAACCAAATTGTCAGATGATAAAAATATCAAGGTAACCATATTGTAATGTTATCCCCCTCACGAACATAAACAAATTGGTGTGTAGCCCCACGATATCAAACTAGCACCATTACTTTTATTAAAATATAAAAATATTATTTTCAATAAAATAAAAAATATTCTTATATAAATAAAAATCTTGGTAAAAAGATATTTTAAAATTTATGAATTAAAAGTAATTTATTAATGTAATGCACAACTAAAGCATGTTAAATTTAGAATGAATTAACTTTTTAACTGTGTGCATCGTGTACAATTTAAAATTTGAACTAAATTACTTACATCTAATGGTGGAGGCTTGGCTTTCTTTTCTGGACGCATATCTAGAAAAATAATAAGGTTTTATCACAAAGAAAACATTGTTAAAAAGTAAAGTATATAAAACATTGCTCCACTGTACAAGTGAGTGAGTTAATATTAACGTCGCACTGTTCAGCTACACGAGGGCTTTTGGCGACGGACCACGTAATTTTGAACCATGGTCAAGTGACGTGGACGACACCTGAGCTGGCACCCCCCTCTCCTAACTACCACACCACACCAACGGGAGGACGTTTCAGCTCTCGACAGATTTAACGTGCATCGCTGCCCTACACGGCGGGTCTTTAGTGGTACTGGGATCGAACTCATGACATGCCTGCCATGGTTGGATACCTTAACCACTGGGCTACCGCAGCCCTGCTCCACTGTACAAAGTAAACATGTTAGAGAGGAACTTTTATAAGTCAAGAAAACCCGAGTTGATTATAAATAATCGCACAATTTACTTCAACAATAAATATTTTCAGAAAGATGGATCATATAATTTATTTAATTATTTCGCAAAAATATGTAATTTTTTTTTACAATAAAAACATGAATTATAAAAAGATATATAAGACAAAAAATTTCAAAGTCAATTCCTGCTTAGATCAACAAAGAAAATTTTTATTTAAGTTACTTTTTATTAAATAATTACAATTAATATAAATATACATATATATGATATATAAATATAGCATACATATGACCAAATTATAATATTAAGTGGCAAAATACCTTTTAAACTAACATTAAAAATTTTTCAGCACACTAAATTTGTTATTATGTTTTTTTAAAAAATTGTTGAATATAAAAAGAAAAAAATTATATCTTAAAACCAGTACAAAAGGAATGCTGATGTCTAACTAGCAAGTGATTATTTAGGTTTAGTTAAATCTCCATCACAAATTTATAACCAAGGCTGTTTTATCCAATGGTGCTGCCATCTAGATGAATAATATTGACTGAAGTTTTTCTCTTAAACAATAATATTCAAATATTAATGAATTAATATTTGAAAACACTGTATTAACATCAAGTGCTAGCCACTACAAGTTAACAAAAGATTTTGAACTCAGGTAGATAAATAAAAAGTATTTTGTTAACAACTGAATATTTGAACAAGATATATATATATATATATATATAGGGAGTGTGAAATTGCAAAAGGAGTAGGAGGAATGGTATCAATAACTTTTGGAATTTGTGTTGTAGCTGAACAAAACTGACATTACTGTTAATCAAAAGGAAATTTAATTATATTAATGAATTAAATTTCATTCTGCAATCTTATTTTCTATAAAATTATGCAAACAATTAAATCTTTCAAATTGCATTAAAATTTTATCAGTAGTTAGCTTATTATCATTAAAATACTAAAAAAAACTTTGATCACTTTATCCAGTCTAGTAAAATATTTTACTTGAGAAAAAAAAAATGTTAAACATTTTTCAAATTAACCTACTTAAAATTATTTCCTTTTCTAATATTTTTTCATGTAATAAAAATATTTTTTCACAGAATGTTGTTAGAAAAATAAAACATATAGATCATAATTCTTTTCCATTTTCAGTTTAGAATACTTTTTTATTTTAAAATATCACAGGATACCTTGAACAACAAATAAATTGCATAAACTTGGGCATTGCATAAAACTTTAGTGCTTCCTAATTTGAGATTGTGTTCAATCTTAAATATTTCCTGAACTATTAAAGGTAAATGGAATTTTGGATTTATGGGTTTTATGAGATGAGAAATTAAAATAAATAAGCATTTTAATACTTAGAAATCCTCCTTTTATTTAATATAATTTGTAGTCTTTTACAAAACTACTTGTAGAATTTGAAAATATTGTCTAGTGCATGATGTAAAGATCTTTAAAAGTGTTGAACAGAAAGTTTTCTATGATTAAATGTTTCAAGCATTCCTTTAATATTAGGAAATAGAATCTTTTAAGAAGCTTCCCAAATTGCCAATTTTACACGTAAGCTTTTAAAATGTTTTTGTTCTATGAACAAAAAAGTACTTGCAGCACAGCAAGAACCTTTTCCAAGAATTGATTCTGACGATTGTATTTATTTTATTTGTGAACATTATAACAGTTCCCCTTCAAATATTTACAGTGATATCAATTTAATCATACTGTGATGAGAATTGTAAAAGTAATTAGGGGTGTTCCATCTCTCTCTTTTTTGATAACTGTATGAAAAAGTATGTCTACAAATACAGTAATATCCCGACTTACATGACAATGGAGTAACACAATTTTTAAATCTCGTTGATTTGTCTTTTTTCTTTAAATCATTCACTGAAATTTAGGCGGAATCTGAGCCAGAGACTGATGAAATTGGTGATGTGATTGAAGTTGACGATCTTGCAAGGCAAATAAATTTAGAAGTGGATAGTAACGATGTTCAAGAACTGCTCTATTCCCACAATCAGGAGCTGACAATTAATGAGCTCATACAAAACAAGGAATAAAAAAATTATTAGCATGCTACAAGGTAATTTTGTGGGGGAAAAAAATCTTTGAGGTGGCGACTACTTTGTTAAATTTTGTGAAATCCTATACATCCAAAATAACTTCAGTTCGAGATTTTGTATTCGTATTATCTAAAATTAAATTAAATTTTTTCCCCCCTAAATTATTATTTTATTTCATCTTTGGCCTCAACTAAAAATAATTTACATGTGAAATTATATGCAAATTCGACTAACGTGATTATCACTCAGTCCTACCTATCGTGTACGTTCGGGGTAATACTGTATTACAACTACCATAAAAAAAATTATTTAAAACTATACATTACCTTCAGATGTGGTTTTTGAATCTGAATCAGTACTTTGATCAGTAACGGCTGGAAAAAAAAAGATTTATAAATGAAAAAATGAATAATAAAGTGTGTATGATATTCAGTTTAGAATACTTTTTTAAAATACATTTTTACCTTCTTTTAAATACTATGTTTATTATGTTTTAATACTTTTTTGATGCTAATACTATGTTTTAGCTACTAATATTATTTTAACTTTAAAACAATCATTTAAAAAATGAAACAAATCTTATTAATTTATTATTTCCTAAATTCAAAATTACGCTTCCAAAATTTAATTTTCTCATTTTAAAATAATTCGTAATTATATAGAAAAATATGCAAGTTCTTCATACATCCAGATTTACATTTGAGAAAAACAGAACAATGAATTAAAACTAAATTTTAAAAAATGTATTTTTTTTTCTTAGGGAAAAAGGGAGATAAATGCAGTAATATGCGAATTCTAAATTGAAAATGATTGTGTAACTTCTTACAAATGAATAATGATAAAAGCAAATGAGGGCCAAGGACTACTGTGCCCATCTCAGTTTTTGTGACCTTGGGTACTGAGGTGCATGAGCAGATGTTCTGGTCAGGTGGCCAGTCTGACGTGAAATCCCATGTTTAGTTCTCAAGGAAGCTTGGTGCTCACTCTTCGATCCATTGAAGGGATGAAAGGCAGTCAATTTGCCCAGTTCAGAGTTCAAACCCCGGAGCCATGGAATGGAAGTGTATCGAAAGTTGAACTATTTCACTTAAATTTCAAATTGCTTTTTCAGTTATTAATCTCAAAGTTTGATTCATATTTTTATGATGAAACAGACTGATGATGAGGGAGAGTGTTTATTAAGATTGGAGTGATTTTTGTTACTTTTGGTTATTTGGCCTTTTCACAAAATAATTTCCATTTACAATTTTGAAAAAAAAATTGAACTATCAGGTTTACATTTTTTTCTTGGAATACTGAAACATAAAAAAAATATATATGACCATTCTCAAAAATTCAACACAGATGAGCATTGAAATAATACATATCTTAATATATTTAATATATTCTTTGCCTAAACCAAAAATACAAAATATATAATAATGGAACATAAAACAGTTCTTTAATTTGCAGCAATTTACTTTCAAAATCTTATTTGAACTTCTTTTCCCAAAATTCAAGTTCTACTTCATGTATTAATAATGTTTGTATGAATTTGTAAGAAAAATTAGTAAGTGATTCAACAATAAATGGACTTATTTATTTACGTTTCACTAGTAAAACTAGAGTCTAACAAACACGCTTAGGACTTTAATAATAAACAATCTCAGGATGACATCTTGGAAATACAAGCAGCTCATTTATAAAGAAATAAAGTACAGAATAATTGAGATAATTATAAAGGAAATTTATAAAAAAAAACAATGTACTATCATCAACTTTGATATTAAGAGTGAAAAGGAAAAGGTATCAATAGATTACTCATTGTTTAAAAAAACATTATTTTAGCACTTTGACTTAGTAGAATCTATACATAATTTTTATATGCTTTTTTTGCAAATTATTCTGAGTATTGTAGAAAAGGGAAGAAAGACTTTAGATATAAAATGTCACAAATTATAGCAAGTACCATTTCACAATAGCCAAAAAGGTTATTACCTTAGAAATTGCACATTCAAGATATGTTTTTCTTCTTTCTAAATACAAGCACAGTTTAAATATCTTTGCGACTCATAATTTCTTTTAAAATGATGAATAGCTAGATCTAATTTTGTTTTAAAACAATCTGTTTTTGAATATTCAAATAAATTTTTCTAACTTGTGAAATGTCACATATAATTTATCAGAAGTTCTATTAGTTTAACAATGCATAAAACTTTTTACAAAAATAACCGAAAAACATACATTTTATATTGTTATGATAATTACATTAGTTTCTATATTTTAGTAAAAAGTAAATTGAACTTTGAATTGAAAGGAAAAAAAAGAACTAAATTGTTAAGTAATTGAAGATAATTATTTATAAATTAACAAGAGTATATAACAGACCAAATAGTCAACACACATCTTCTGTCTCGTTTAGTAGTTTTACATATTGTTCTTTATTTAAGGAAAAATGCTTATGTATTGAACTCATTTGAAAAGAAAATCATGATTTTTTAAAAAAGAAAAGTACACAACTAGCAACTAGACAGTTACTGATTGTTCAATATCAAAAATAATGCAGCAACTTGAGACTAATGTTTTAATATCAAAAGGATTAATTTACCTGACATTCCAGGTACTTACATATTAGTGTCACCATAACAAAATTTGTGCCACATGAATCATGCCATCATATCAAAACAACAAAGATTCTTAGGTGTTATACTTAAAGAAAACAATTCTTGTGGAGCAATTTTGACTGCAATGATGCTAATACATAAGTATTACATTCCAAGAATTCAACATATCCAGTAGCGCACACAAAATATTTGCAAGGGAGGGGTCCAAGGTTGAAAGTTCACCATTTTGGTATGCTCCATTACCAAAATTATGATATTGATTCTTTTGATTTTGTCGACTTTCAGGAACAAAAACTATACAAAATTAATTATTGAATAAATAATTAGCATGAATTAATAAAATTCATTATTAATAACAAATACATAATTAAATTTTATGCAATATATATGTAGGATTATAACCAATTGAAAAAAAAATGAAAGGCTATGGGGGGGTGTACGGACCCCTAAGACCCCCCTTGTGTGCACCACTGAACATATCAGATAATTCTTACATTTAACAAAACTATTACCTATTTAAATTTTTACTCCAGAAACTCTACACATATGCTATATGACATTTGTGACAGAATGGTTATTCACAAGATACTTTCTAGATGAAAAAGAACACACGATTTGAAAGAGGCAAGTTACATAAAAAGTGCCGACTATGGGTATTAATCATGAAAAATATTTACAAGTCTCTTTAAACTTATAAAAGAATGTGAAAAAATTAAAAAGAACCTCTTTGAAAAGAATCACATAAAAATGAATTGCACGGAATATGAAATATTCATTTGGGGGACAAAAGAGTAAAGAATATATGCTATCCCTTAAAAACTTTTTATAATAGCTGACAAAATATAACAATTTTAATAATATATAAATCCCCTCCTATTTTTCTATTTTGATGTAATATTCCAATAAAGGTATTGTCAAGGATATTCAATCAACAGCTGTCATTGTTTGAAAAGCTATTTTGAAGATACACAGGCTATGAAGCTTTTTGAACTACAGATTAAGAAAAAATACAAGTTTTCAACAAATTATAGAAAAATTAGAATACACATAGCAAGATTTATTCTAATGAAAACTACATGGCTATAGCCCCACCCTAAACATAAAATGAGAAAATTATATAACATAAAAGCTTTAATCAGTATGCTGCTGCTACTACTACTACTGTAGTATAACATGCCAATGCAACTTTCAATAAAAAAACTCATACACTAGATCTAGCATAATGTGGAATAGTTAATGGTGTTTAAAAATATATTATCTTTTTGTGAAATGCATATAATAGTATACATATTAATAAATTAAATGACACTGCATATCACATCTACATGATATATTTTTCTTGGGTATTAAAAGAAATTGTGAACTACCTTTTTTGCATATTTACATGAATTTAATAACAAAATATTTTTTAACAATATTGCATACTAATAAGATCAGGCACTAAAAAAATTTTTCTCAAAAGTAGCTGACACAGTTTCAGACGTCATGCAATTAAAAAGATAAAAAAAAGAATGAATCATTGGCTGAATAATTTATTTTACATACGAAACATTCATTATTATTGACAAATTATTCCATGCATAAAGATGATAATAACAAAACATTTGAACTAGATTCTTAATCGAGGACATTTCCCAACACTTACTTAAACTAAAATACAAAAACTTACCATTTGAAGTGTTGTCACTAACTGTAGATGTCTTCTGTTGTGCTACAGTCTCATTAATAGTTTTTTCAGAAGCATTCGGTTTGTCCATTTCTGTATTATTTTACTAAATGAATCAAAACTTTTGACAAACAAAATTTATTTCCGTATTCGCGTCAGAGATTTAAACTTCACTTAAAAGAGTTCCGAAGACAGATAAAAAGTATTATTTAACTTTTTTAAAAAATCGAATTAAAAAATGAAAAACAGCTAAAAAATTAATAAGCACTTCATAAAAATAAACACAAGAATCAAATTCGGGTTGAAATTCAAACTATTTCGCTTTCACAACAGGAAAAAAATTACGGAAAAAGAGATTCACAGCGAGTTTTTTCCTTTTATTTAAATATTAAGTAGTAACTGCAAAAATAAATTAAATTAAAAACAACGAATATTAATTAAAATATGTTCACATAATTAACACACTTTAACACAGTGTAAACAAATATTGCAACTCCAAGAGTGGAGATTTCACACCATCCAACTAGTCACCAGTTACGAGTTATTACTTTGGCCGTTCACAGGTAATCCGTTCACGTGAACGAGCTCAATTAAAAAGGGATTTTTTTTTTATTCACTGCAATCTGCTTGAATTTAAAAGTATTCACTTTGCTTTTTGAAATAAACACATCTGTTTAAAAGATTTCATTCATTTTCTGAGACTTCGTAATCGTTTTAAACAATCGTTCGCAATCGAATATATGATAAGTCAGCTAATTTTTGTTCGAGTTTCACAGTCTGAAATCTGGCAGCACGTAAATCGACATTATGGTTTCATTTTTTCGACAGTTCAATCTGGAACTTTCTGTTTTCCCGGAAAAGATTCAAAAATTGTCATTTTTCCGTATTGTAGTATTACTCATCAAAGTGGGAAGAATAAAATGAATTTTTTTTAAAATTATTAGAAGGTCGAATATAATGAAGTGAAATAATCGAATGTCGCTAATTTAACACATATCTACGTGAGACTTTAAATATTTGGCAAACGTTGTCGAGTTGTCTGCGTAGGAGTTGTTTCGATTTTACTCTTTCTCTTGAAAATAATGCTTAAATGCGATTGGCTTTCCTTGAAAAGTGAGCCAAAGGAGTACCCAGTTCCCTTTTTACAGTTTCTACAAAACTGTTTCGTAATCTTTTGGATAACTGCTCATCTTAAGTCAGAAAAAGAACATGTTCATTTGCTTGTGGGGGAAATAAATGTAATTTACTTAAATTTTATAAAAAATAACATAATTATAAATACTTTGTCTATGTTTTTAACTAGGCAGAGGGATTTTTTTCAACAATAAAAAAAAAAGAAGTTATATTGAAATTTTATTTCATACAAAAATCTTGCATAATTTATTTTAGAAGCATTTTGTTTTTTAATTAGTAATATTTTCGAGATGTAAAACTCTCCAAAAATTAAAATTCTTAGGGAGAATTGTCTTTGTGTTATTTATAAGTACAACACTGATGCTTTAAGAGGACATGGTACGATTTACAAAAAAAACAACAACATTAATTTAATGTTTTAAGCATTTTTTTCTGCTTAGAATTAACGGATGAGTATAACGTTAAACAGTACAAAATACTCAAAAAGCCAATTATTAAATTGTTCCAAAAAATTAAAATATTTATGAAGATATTTTATATTAATGTATTGGCACACAATAATATATATAATAAAATATCAAAATTTATTCTGCAATAAGAAAGATAGTAGCAGAGAGAAGGGATATCAAGTGTCGGACGTACATATTAAATTGTGCTTCTTTTATGTGTGTTTATTATAATAAACCTACGTTTCTATGAATTTTGATTTTCTTTGCGGCCCACCCTAAGTTAAACCTTGTTTATTTGGTCCAAGTCAGACTTTGAGTTTGACACCCTTGTCCTACAATAATGGACGTACGGACATGAAGTGTGATTTACAAGTACATTAAACTATAACAAAAGTCAGTATAGGTTTCGCATTACATGATTGATATTCGTAAAATACCTTTATTTTATGAAGAGTTATTGAAAATTCCTTGCAAAATGTATAAATTCTACAACTATTTTTTTAAAAATAAATATTGCTTTTATTCAAAATGCATACCAATAGCAATAGTTAGAAAAAATATTAAGTAATTGGCACAATAGAAAAAAAGCCTTAGCATATATATTTTAAAAATGAGGAGATAAACTATTTATTTTTTCTTCCTGAGATAAATCAGTTAAAAGTGTTTATTTGCCATTGAAAAGCAAATAAAAACGAACATAAAAAAGTTTTCACAACTCTGGATCTTTTTTTAAACTTGCAGCTTTCCAAATTTGTGAAATTATAGAAAGTTATATAAAGAATAATTTAGGCTAAAAATATTTTATTTGAATATTTGACCGATTTTTTTGTCAATTGAGTCGTGTTGTGTTCTCCTTAAAAGATCTTAATGTTTTTTTAACTGCACAATCAATCAAACGTTGAAAATATCTGTTAATTTCATAATTCCGAAACAAGCAATCCAGCATTTTTATCCTGTTCATAGGTTAAAAAATTATCTTAAAAATGTTGAATATATTACTAATGTTTTTCATATTTCTTTATTTATAGATTTAACATCATATCTGAAATCTAATAACAAATTATGTTGTTATAATCTGTAAAATATGCTTCCTAAGCACTGGTGTAGCTAGCTCTGAGTGGGCCATGTATCAAAATTCATTGGACGCCATCTTCTGGGGCCCCTTAACATTTTACGAGTTTCTGCCTAAGCATTTTGGGGCCTAGTATCATTGATACTACTGACACGGCGGTAGCTACGCCTCTGTTCCCCAATTTATTTATAAAACTATTTTGAAAGTTTCAGAAAATTTTAAGAGGTAATTGTATCCCGTTGAATCTGACCTTTGGTTAATAGCTTCATGATTCGCTAATCTACAGCATTAACAACAAAAAAAAGACACTCTTGATAATTTTTTTTTATCGTAGATTGATTAAGTTTGCATTAATTTTAATGGATCAAAGGAATTAAATGATGATGTTTTAATGGATTAATTAATTAACGTTTGAAAATAAACTTTTCGTGAATTTCTTCTTCAGAAGTAATTATTAATCCGATCATTACTTTCGAAAATAAAAACCGTTCGAAAGCTATTTGTCAGATTAATTAATCTGCGAACTCTAAAATTGAAAAAAAAATTAGAATACTTTTAATTAAAATAGTTTTTCCTTTATAAATAAAGAACCAGTTTTTACTTTTATATTTTTAATATTTTATTTTATGTTTTTTAAATTTTTAAAAATATTTGTTAAGTTAATGGTTTTATCGAGAAAAAAAACATATCACTCATAATAAATATACTTTCCGTTTTTGAAAATCGTTTGGTAAGAAAATCAATAATCGAAAAATTACTAATACACTGCCTTAACACAGCTGCCGGCTTTGGAATCTTATATTTGGCCTTGAAAACTTTCTGATTTATTGGAAATGATTGCAAAATTCATGAGAAATCATGAATTAGAAGTCTTGCGACATGAACATTCAAAACATATAAGACCTTTGGTGTAATTATTTTTTTTTTGGTTTTTCTATTTAATAATTCGTGTTTTTTTGTCTTTTGTTTTATACAACTACATTTGAAATTTTTCCAATTTTAAAATTGGGATATAATTATTATTTGATTGTTGTGAATATGTTCGAAAAAAAATTTAGAAATGTTTGAATCATTACATGGCCTTCTCGTAGAATTTAATGAAATTCTAAATTTATAGATTAATTTTTAAATGTGAAATCAGCTTTGCGAAAAAAAAAAATCAACATTCATATAATAAAAAGAAAACTTTTAGCAATTAACTAAAGATGCTATTACATGTTACTACGTATACGTCTATATTAATTAATTCATCAATCATGAATTAGTTTAGCTCTTAATTTACATTTTAATAAAAATACTTCATTTATAATATTTTTATATGCAGTTAAGATATCTTTCCATTTCCGTTAGTGTTGTAAGTTAATCTTTTTTCTACACGGGTATTGGCTTGAAGTTTTGAAAGTAAAGTCTTTTGATATGAGAAATTTATACATCCAATAATATACAGTTGAACCACCATAATACGAACCTCTAAATTCCGAATTTTTCTATATTGTAAACTTTTTCTGGGAACCAAGAACGTTTCACGATTTCCTTCGTAAAATAACCTCTTAATAGTGAAGTACATTTTCTATATGACGAACTTTTTCTCTTGTGATTTAATTTTTTCTCTCTCTATATTTAAAGTATTTCTCGCGACATTTCAAATTATTCTTTCTTTTAACACATTTTATGATGGTCTTAAATTTGGAATTGGTTTTATTAAGTGCATAACTCACCGAGAGCAATAAACTTTTGGGCGTTTCATCCAAGAAGTGCAACCTTTAAGCCCCACTGTCCAGATCGCTAGAAACATCTTCGATATCCCCTTTCACCCTCAGTGAAGTTGTCTTTTGTCCCCGTGTCTTTTAACTAGTCTCGGTTCGTTCGTAATGTTTATCAGCCGTACACTTCGTTTCTAGTAGCTCGAAAATGTCAAAATGTAAGTGCTTGAGCATCAAAGAAAAAAATTTAATTCTTGCAGTTTTTCTTTTTTTTAATAGGTAAGATATATAAAATAAATATATATTAATTTACTAAAAGGTGCGAATAATTACTTTTTTTAATATATAATGTTTATGAATTTTTAAAATATTTTTTTATGCAGTTTATAAAGAAATTTGAAAGATGAAATTTGTATTGCGAATTTTCGAAACTTTTTTTCGGGATTTAGCGACATCGTTGTATAGAGGTTTGACAGTATTATATATTTTTTGTGATGAGGAGTCAAAATTTTGTGTAGGGGAAAAACTGGATTTCGCTTCAGCCACAAACGAAATTTGGCGAATTTCAACCAACTTTTCGCGAATTACAAAGAATTTAAGTAATTATTCTTCAACAAAAATTTTAGGAAAGTTCTTTACAGAATCATCAAATATTGTAGATAGTTATGGTGGATATAATTTTTATTCTAATTATTCGAATCAATTTGATGAATTTTACGGCTTGAAAAGTATTATAAGATAAAAATAATAAACCCCTATTATAAAAAAAATATTTTCAAAATTTTAGTTTATTAAAATGTTAATTTAGGAGTTATATAAACTGAGTAATTAAAATTTTAATGTTAATAAAAGAAATTAGAGATTGACAAGTATAAAAAGCTGAATCACTCAGTTTCTTGTTTAATTTTTTAAAAAAATTGACACTAATTTGAAATTATTTAATTGATTTGGATTTCAAAAATATATTGCATTAATCTTATTACAGCGAAATACGTGTAATGCAAAAACGCTTAAGACGAAATATCGGTTAACACGAAATTATACAATGATTCCGACAAACTACTAAGTGTTTACACGCATTTTTTTTGTTGTTGTTGTTGTCTTAACACGAAATATTTCCCTTCGGGGAATGAAGAGAATACGGAAAACCCCAGCCGGATTTGACTCTCCTATTGTATTATCGGAAGAATTTATTGCAGTAGATGGTCACATGTGTACAGCCTTAATTGTGGTAGACTAAGACATTTTTGAGTTTGTTCAAAGCTAAAAAAATATCATTGATGCAGATTACAATGATGAAAATGAACTGAATAATGCAGTTCATTCCCACATCATCCAAATGTCCTCCCGTTGGTGTGGTAGTTAAGAGAGGAAAGTGCCAGCTCAGGTGTCACTTTCGTCACTTGACAAAATTTTGACGACCGTCGCCCAAAGCCCCTGTGTAGCTGAACAGTACAAAGTTAATATTCTCTAACTCACTCCCCCATCATCCGAAATGAGGAACATCATGAAAAGTATGCGTAGTTATTTAGACGTACGTTTCAATCGTGAAATGAATAGCAAGAAGGACGACATCGAACAATTCGTTAACAATTTGTTGCTAAAAAAGACAATGCAAAGAAAAATAACAGATTATTTTCCAATATCTAAGCAAATGGTTTGTTTTTCACAAAATTTGGAAATTTTGTATTAAATTTCTTCAAGTTCTTGTTAATATTTTACTTTCATTGATTTTTATGAAATACATCCATAAATACATATCTTTGTAGATATAATATACTCTAACAAACTTAATTTTGTTAAACAAATGTTTTTTTTTCTTGTAACATTCTTCACCACGAAAAAAAATTTCATTTCCTTCAGGTTCCGTGTTAAGCGATTCTCACTGTATATTTCGAAACGTATCTAATATTTATTACTTTAACGTATTCATTACTTTACTTTAATATGACACAAGACTCATTGTGGTGAATTGTAAGGCTGTACACAATTTAGTCATTTATTATTATTCAAAAAACAGAATCTTAAATTATCTTAAGAAAAGTATGAAATATACTAAAAAAATAAAAATAGTGGCTGAAATGTCTTTAAAAAAATCAGACAACGATATAATAGTAAATAGTAGACACAACTAAGAGCGATAATTTTTTTCGTAAAATATAAATAAATGTAATGTAAGAAAATGGAAACAATAATTTGTAGAAAGAATTCAATGCATAGTTCACACATTCTTCACTCACACGTTATATTTACTAACTACTCATGACAATTAAAATAATTATTTAATTTTTCAATCTGTTTGATGCATAATATATATTCAATGCTGTAGTACTTTCACTTTTACTCAAAATTTGTTCATGTCACGTGTTTTTCTTAGGTAATGCTTTTAAATATGCAGTATTTCAATATTCGTAAGCGTATCGATTGATACTTAGATGTTAAACGATAAGTGCTGATCGGCTATCAACACTGAGTTGAAAAAATGTTCAAAAAATTCAACTCAGAAAAGTAATAAATTTTCCCATGCATATAAGGTGAATCCAAACGATGTATTTAAAATAAATTAATAATACTAAATTGTACTTACTTGATTGCTTTTTCCAACTTCATTAAGTAAAAATGTTTTATTTACTCCAATTATGGTAATAACTAATATAAACAGAGATGATCACAGAACAATAGTATGGGAAAACATCGCATTTCACAACTCGCAGATTCTCGCAAAAAGAATATCTCTCAAAATCTTTCGATTGTGTGTTTAATTATATTTCTTCTTAAAAATATGTTCAAAATCATAAGTTACTTCTGATGATTTATCGACTAAGTCAACTTTTAGCTACATCCTTTCGTAATTTTTGTGTTATTACTGTAAAAATGTGACGATTACATATATTTTTTTAACAGAATGTGATTTACTGATAGCTATTGAGAGATACCACTCGATTTGTAAAACAGGTCAAAAAGAAAGATAACACAGAAAGTTACGTCAAATTGTTTTCTTGGCCTCATTGATTCTTTATATCCATTTCATTGAAGGAGGGGGGGACTCAACAAGGAATATTTTTTATTCATTTATTGACACAATCTATTGTAGACAATTATCGTAAATTTTGTGAACATATATACTTTGCTCGCTCAGATTAGCCCAGATAGGTTTTAATTCACGCTTTCTATGAAAGAGAATTTAAATTTATATTAGAAATTGTGTGATGTAACCTATAGACATGTAGACCTATAGACATAGACTATATTGATGTAAACAATTTGAGACAAGAAATATATGAAGGCATGTAATATGTTGATCTAAAAGTTCAAAAACGAGAATATTTTTTTATCTGTATCCCCCTTGGGAGTTGATTTTGACAAAACCGATTTCTTATAGGATCAGTGCCGATCTAAGCACATTTCGGGCCCTGGGTGGATCGGAATTTATAATATAAGCAGAAAATCTGGTCCAGCTTATCCAGGCACTTCCGGGCCCCTGGGTGCCCACCCCAAACGCCTAATGGATAAACCGGCACTCTCTGTATAGGTTCTCTACTTAACAAAAGAAATATATTTGCCAAATTTAAAATCTGTAGGTCCAACAGTTGAAAATGGCAAATTTTTATATCTATAACGGCCCCATAGCCCCCCATCCTCCTAACCCGCGCAATTCCCTTCGGAATCGATTTCTACAGAACCATTTTCTAACGAATCTCTATTCAACAACAACAAAAAACATGCTTGCCAAATTTACAGTTTGCGGTTCGATCAGTTCCGGAGATGTTGTGACACGGTGAGTGTGAGTCGCCTTTTTCGTATGTCTACATATATATATGTAGGAGATCAGTGCCTTTCAACCTTTTTATCGCCGTGGACCGGTTAACGTTTGATATTTTAATGCGGCCCGCTGAGGGTGGGACGTTGATTGTTTATATTGTAGATTGATTTAATTTAACGATTTTAATGTAATTTTATTTAAATTTGCCTTTAGGATAAAGTACAGTTCCACCAAAAAATGAATATAAAGTGATATCCATGGAAAGTCGCAGAAATCCGAGAGAAATACATCACAGTAAATAAAATGGAAATAATTTAATGTTCCTTCAGTGGGCCGGTATCATTTGATCCATGGACCAGTAATGGTCAGCGGCTCGGGGTTGGGGTCCATTGATATCTGTATGATATCTTTCTGGTCTATTAGAGGTGTCTCAAGATAAAATTGTTAGTCTCTTAGAATGGATGGCAAGAGAATTTTTTTTTCTATTTTCGGACCATGCGTTTTGTTATTTTTATATAAACATCGGGTTATACATCTCCTTTATTTTCTTCGAAATTAAGTTTTATTTTTTTTATATTACATTTGTTTCTTTTAGCTTTTCAAGAAGAATGCTCACTAGTTTCCGATAGTGCACAATACACACAAAGTGGTAAATTCGTTTGCTTTTTTAAAATTGAATTACATATTATTTGAGAACTATTTCTTAAGATGCCAAGTTAATTTATCAGGACTATCATTTTTTTATTTGATATATTTGTACTATTCTTTTGTCCAAACTCGGAAATGTAATTTGGCCTCGGTAGCCTAGTCGTTATCGTCAGTGGCGTAACGGAAAATATTAGTTTTCCCCGCAAAGTCAGGGTTTCGGCCCAAAGCCGGATCTTACAAAGGGTATGTTGAGCCCCCTCCCCCACCTTGATGAGGGGGTTGCGGGGGTGTACGTTACGCCACTGGTTAAGGTCACGAATTCCTGACCGATGTGTCATGAGTTAAAGCCCTAGAGATACTGAAGACCCAGTGTAGAGGGGCTGATAAACGTTATATCTGCGGTGGCTGAAAGTCCCTCCATTGGTATGGTGTGGATGTTTGGAAAGGGGTTTCCAGCTCAGATGTCGTCCTCGTCACTTGACCGACGCTTGAAATTACGAAGTCCGTCAACAATAGCCCTCGTGTTGCTTTATAATGCGACATTAATAAACACTCACTAAAATGTAATTAAAGGTTTTGCCTTGCTTTCTGTGTTTCTGTACATTCACTTATTTTCATTTATTATGTTTGCGTGTGCATATTTTCTAGTAATATATGAATGTAAACCTTTTCATGAAATCCTGTTATTACTCGTTCTAGGAGTTACTGAAAAACCAGTTAACTGGTTTTCATTCATGTTTTTCAATGGAATATAAAATAAATTATAGTTTAAAAAAAACTGTGAAAAACACCCTTTTATTTTTAATCGAACTAAGTTATAACTTAATCTTTTAGTCGCCTAACCTGAAAATGGGATCTAAAATTAGTCGCCAGATGACGGATGGGATCTGAAAATGGGAAACCGTTAATCCTGATGATCCTGATCAGGACAATGGAACAAAATTATTCAATTTTAGTACTGTTATCGATCCTGAACAGTGGCGCACACAAGGGGGAGGGGTCTTGGGGGTCCGAACCCCCCAAAGCCCTTAATTTTTTCCGATTGATTATAATTCTAAGTATATAGTACGTAAAATTTAATTAAGTATTTGTTATTAATGATTAATTTTATTAAGTAATGCTAATTATTTATTCAATAATTAGTTTTGACTGTGTTTTGTTTCCGAAAAACGACAGAATCAAAAGGAGCGAGATACAATAATGGTGAACTTTTGACCCCGGAATTCCCCTTGAAAATTCATGTGTGCGCTACTGATCCTGGACAAATGAGCAAAATTTCAAATTAATAGGACCTTTTAAAGTGGGTAAAAATTGAGTTCAAAGATTCCGTTACATACAAGTGAAGCTTATAAAAGGGTGTTAATTAGACTATTACTGCAATACAGGGGTGGGCAACTAACTGCCCGCAAAGAGTTTTTATGCAACCCGCTAAGACTGTCAGAAAATCCACTTTCAACCGAGATTTTTTTCCCGTGCGCTATCAAAGGATCGTATTTTATTTTACACTATTAGGAAAACAAAGTACCTGAAAGTGATTTTACCAAGAGATCATGTACAACAAGGGTGTCGAACTCTCAAAGGCTAACTTAGGCCAAACAAACAGGTCTAACTTTAGGTGGGCTGCAAAACAAAAATCAATATTCATAGAAACGCAGGTCTATTTCGAATAATGCATTATAATAAACATATATTAAAGAACAAGAACAATGTAATGTTGACGCCCTGACACTTGGCATCTCTTCTCTGCTACTATCTTTCCTATTTAGGGAGTAATTTTAATATTTTATTCTATATTATTGAATGCTGATATACTGGCCGAGCCGCAAAACTGTTCATTTCAGGCCTTGAGTTTGACACGCCTGTTGTACTGAGTTTGGAGGACGAGGTCACAAGAACAATGAAGGATTTTAAGAAAATTGAGCCTATATTCACAATTTGCTCTCTTATCCTATTACAGCTGATATTGAGACAGCACTTAAGGAACTACATCTTTAAATTATTGACTTAAAGTCCGATCACGGTGTAAAGGAAACATTTAATGTTATGACATTGTCAAAAAAAAAAAAAAAAAAAAAAGATGCTCAAAAAGCTTGTGACAGGGCTTTCATTGCGATTTCTTTTAACAGTCCTCTTGGGTTTCTTTGGGGCCGAAATGGTAATTATTTCCAACCAACTTGAGAAGAAGAACGTGTGTAGGCAAATTAGGAATCTTATACATAATAGAAGTTTAGCAATAGCGAGGTGGCTATATGAGGTCTATGTCTATGCTTAGAAGTGATTGAGTAAAAATAAGAGGAAAGACCACAAGTCCCAAGATTTAACCAGCCGGTACCTGTATAGTAAAGTTAAAGGTGGATCCCCCCCCCCCTTGACTACAAGGATTAGAGCTGAATTGAAGCCACGTCAATTAGGACGAACAAGGCAGCTGTTTACTTAGGATATAGCGGCAAGCACCTTTGATTAAACTATAAGGAAAGTGCGTGTATTAGTGAGATTAGAAGTAAGCTGTAAAGTAAAATATAGTGGTCAATTACGCGATTATTTGGTAATACGAGTTGTGTCTTCTCATTCCAGATCTGCTTACTTTGATTATTATTATTGTTGCGTATTGTGATTAAGTTAAGATCTTATGTTAATAAACAGATATTAAGATGAACGATTTGCGTGATTCTTCGTTATTTCCTACAGAAACAGGTCGCGTAGATAATGGAGAGCAGGGTCATCCACGGGAGGGTGCTTCACAAGCTCCATATACAGTCGAACCTCTCTATTGCGAATTTTTATATGTAACGAACTTTTTCCTGGAACTTTTCACGATTTTCTTCATAAAATAACCTCTCTATAGCAAAGGGCATTTTCTATGTAACGAACTTTTTCTTTCGGGATTCAGTTTTTGTTCTCCCTTTTTTAAAAATATTTCTGAAAAAATTTCAAGTTATTCTCTCTTTAACACATTTTACGGTGATCATAAACCTTAAACTGCTTTTATTAGATCCTAACTCACCAAGAGCCATAGAGTTCTCGATGTTTCATCCAAGAAGTGCAACCGTGTCCAGTTCACTAGAAACATCTTCGATATCTTCTCTCACCCTCAGTGGAGTTTTTCCGTGTCCCCGTTTTCTAATTATAAAATAATGTATGTTTAATATGACTTGTGCTGCTTCAAATTATAAAATGTCCCTAAAATTCGATAATTTTAGTATAAAATTATTTTCTTAATATTGAAAATACAGTGAATTCTTCGACGTTCTTTTTTCTTGTTTTCCTTGCAGTTTTCCTTTCTTTCTTTCTTTTTTGATGGGTAAGATATGTAAAATAAACATACATTAATTTAGAAGAAGGTGTGAATAATTAATTTTTATTAATATACAGTGTTTATGAATTTAAATTTGTTTTATGTGGTTTATAAAATACAGTCGGACCTCTAAATAACGAAGTCGCTAAATACCGGAAAAAGTTCGCTATATGAAAAAATCGTTTTATACATAGGTTCCTCTTTTAATATACTTTAAAAACCCCATAAAACAAATTTTAAATTCATAAACGCTGTATATTAAAGAAAATAATTATTCACACCTTTTCAAAATTAATCTATATGTTTATTTTATATATCTTACCCATCAAAAAAGAAAAAAGAAAGAAAGAAAAACTGCAAGGAAAACAAGAAAAAACGATGTCGAATGTGTCACTGTATTTTCAATATTTAGAAAATGATTCTTTATTAAAGTTAATGAATTTTAAGGCCATTTTCTAATTTAAAGCATACGAGTAATATTAAACATGCATTATTTTATAACTGAAACACATGGACACGGGACAACTCCACTGAGTGTGAAAGAGGATATCGAAGATGTTTCTAGTAAACTGATTAATGGGCGTTAAAGGTTGCACTTCTTGGATGAAACGTCCAGAACTCTATTGCTCTCGCCGAGTTAGGATCTAATAAAACCAGTTCAAGATTTATGACCACCGTAAAATGTGTTAAAGAGATAATAACTTGAAATGTTCAGAAATACTTTAAAAATAGGAGGGGGGGGAATAGAATCACAAAAGAAAAAGCTCGTTATACGGAAAATACATTTCGCTATAGAGAGGTTATTTTACGAAGAAAATCGTAAAATGTTCAAAGTTTCAGGAAAAAGTTCGCTATATAGAAAAATTCACAATATAGAGGTTCGTTATACAGAGGTTCAACTGTATATTAAAAGATGAACCTCTATATAACGAACTTGTTAGAACCCCCCTGGGTTCCACCCTGGACACCAAGATTACTTTGATGTAATGAATCACCAAAAGCCATTTGTATAATAATATCTTATATTTATTCACTTGATTCAAATATTAGAAACTTTAATGACATATAATATTTCTATGTTACGTCAAACAAAAGGGATTTACCTTTAATAATAAATTAAATTTCGAAATATGAAATTAATCAATAAATACGCGTAAGATCAATAAGGTCTACCGAAATAGGAGGTCCGAGAAATACACGCAACTCGAATTATTAGCTTGCATTAATTTAAACTAATTTTATTAAACTAACACTTGTTTTAAGCGATAATAAACTATAACCTGGTAATACTTTGATATCTTCACTGGTATATTAGCTTTTAAGATTCCTTCGTAGAGTACTAGCAGTAATGCTTCACTATCGAAATCCAATTGAATCCTCTAACCTTGACTCTACTGCAGCTGGCTCAACTGCCTTCATCTTTGCTAGCTTACAACGCTCTACTTAAATACCCTATCTATGCATATCCCGTTCTCCTCTCAGAGTTGATTGGAAATATATATACGCGAGTTTATAATCCCCAAAAAGACGCCTAAGAATATTAATGGAAAGGTTCCGTACAGATTCGTCACAAACTCTTTTCCAGGATTTAGCGACTTCGTTATATAGAGGTCCGACTGTATGTAGAAATTTGCTGTGGAATTGTTCTCTCATTTGGGTCGATATATATTTTTGAGCAAAGTTTTTTTTGTATGAGGATCAGCAAGATTAATTTTAGGTACAACTTGGCTGATATAAACTTGCTGGAAACTGGGAAGAGAATTTCAACAATCAGGGCCGCCTCTAGCAATTTTGCCACCCCGGACGAAAGTGGAAAATGCCGCCCCTCTCTCCAAAGCAAACGATTATAATTTAACGTATCCGACTACGTTCGAAACCGCGATTTTAAAAAAGCGCATAAATGGATAATTTTCATGATATTTAGTGTCACTCAGATTGGAATACATGCATAAAATTGTTTTAAGGACATTTTTTAACAAAAAAAAATTATTTAAATGTAATATTTTGGCAAAAAATTAACTTAGAATAATCTTTTTTCCGAATATTCCTCTTTTGTGAAAAATGCTTCTATTAGAATAATATTTCGCCTGTATATAGCTCAGACCTCTCTACAGAGGCTCAACTAGAATTTTTGAAAAACTCACATTATTTTCAGTTTCCACCAATTGAAATAATTATTGGCGTTTTTTTCTTAAAATTGCTCCCTTCTGTTGTCGTTAAATATGATTAAACCCATTTCTAAGTTATAAATTTCAAAAATTCTAGTTGAGCCTCTGGACAGAGGTCTGAGCTATATACAGGCAAAATATTATTATAATAGAAGCCTTTTTCACAAAAGGAGAATATTTAGAAAAAAGATTATTCTAAGTTAAGTTTTTGCCAAAATATTGTATTTAAATAAATTTTTTTTGTCAAAAAGTCCTTAAAACAATTTTATTCATATATTCTAATCTAAGTGACACTAAATATCATGAAAATTATCCATTTATGCGCTTTTGAAAATCACGGTTCCGAACGTAGTCGTATACCTTAACTTGTAGTTACTATACCCAAAACTAAAACAAAACATCTTCTGTGGCTCTTCACCAAAAACTTATTACCCTTGTCCTCGTTTGGATAACTGACACCAAACATCGTATGGGTGAAAGGAATGTCCATTGTTACCCCAATCCAGGATGGGGAGAAATATACTAGTGAAAGATGTGTAAAAATATCAAATTCCATTATTTAGGATATATTCCTCTCTCGAACCCTTCAAGTTTCAACATAGAAAAAAATGACATTAAACATATAGAGTACAAATTTGGAAATAAAATACAGAATTCACAGTGAATAATGTTTCAGAAAATATATCAAATTTTCTATAACAACAACAACAAAAAATCTTTTTTTTTTTCGAATTCAATCCAAATGCTGCCCTTATTTGCCACCCCGGGCAGGGGTCCGGTTTGTCCGGCCTTAGAGCCGCCACTGCAACAATTAATCTCAATTCTGATTTTTAAAAAAATGTAGAAAAGTGTGATAGGGTACATTTGTCTCATAAAACTGATTCTAAAATTAATTATGCTTGCTGCTATACACAATATCAAAGTAGCACAGTAAATAAATTGAATGAAAAATTGCCCTATTTAATTAACTTATATTTATTATTTTTTTTTCTTATAATGAATGTAATCATTTTAAAAATGGGCGTTCCTTCGATGTCTTCCACCCCTACAACGTTGTCGGCGAGCCGAGCAAACTGCCCAGCCCCATAATTAAATAAAAATGAAACCTGCATTATATATAAACACAGCGGAGGTATAAAATAAATAAAGATTTACAACGCAAAATTTAGGAATTTGAATTATATACTAATTTATAAGAATTTTTAAATTATCCTTAAATTCTAATTTTCTCACTAGCAAAATTTGTGTGTGATTAATTTTTCTAATTGTATTTTCGCTTCTAGGCGTTTTACAACTACATTTTGTAATGAATTCTTGAATATGACAGCACGATTATGTGATGTGTCATAATCCGCCATATACAGTGGGTGATCGGTTAACGAACATAATCCGTTCCAAGACTATGTTCGCTATCCGAATTGTTCGTTAACCGATCATCGATTCACCATAGGCTACTTCTATGTGAAATCGATTAATTCGTTCTGGAGACCCTAAAAATTAAATTTTAAGAAATGTATAATTTCTTAGTAAGTTTTTTGAAAAATAATACATACATATAGTCTTGCATATTAATCAGTCCTTTTCACTTTTTGCTTATGGGGCGTTGAAGAACATGTCCAATGTCGATTGCTTTTCTATCTTTTTCAGGATTTTCCGGAAGTAATTAATAGCATTATTGTTGTAAAGATCCCCAAATCTACTGACATCAGCTTTGTATGGATGCCATTCTAAGACCATTGCTCTGACATCCCCCCACTTTCTTAAAAAATCTTTAATGGCAGATGTCGGCATTGGTCCTCTTTCGTCTTCCTCTTGTTCAGAAGGAGACACATTTCGCTGCGTTTCTTGGTGTTCTTCATTCAAAATTTCTTGGAGTTCTTCTGTCGTCAGTTCATCTTCATGTCCCATTATGAGCTCTTCTATGTCAACCTCGTTCACCTCCAATTCAAGATCTCTAGCAGTTGTCAAAATTTCATCCATAATTTCAGGGGTGTATCCCTTATCACCTCCGAATATGTGTTCGTTGTCCAAACACAAAAAATCTTTCTTGAAAGTGTTCGTTATCCGAACACAAAAATATTTCGTGAAAGTGTTCGTTAACCGATTTGTTCGTTAACCGATCACCCACTGTACTGCGCATTTGGTCATTAACTTTCCCAAAGATTCTCTTTTGATGTAATTAAGCATTCTTGAAGCTGTTTTCACCTTCTTATGAGAAGTTCGTCCTTTTTCAAAACATGGATATTATATTTCTCTTAGAGATCACTTGCTAAATTTGATGAGTTTCCATTTGCACATTTAAAAACCGAAATGTCCATAATGCATTTTGCCGTAATTTCTGTTTCCTTTTAAATATTTTTTATACTCTTGATTTTTCTGTTCATATTTAGCTTGAAATATATACATATAAATAAAAAAGATGTATCTGTTTGTAATTTGAAATTAACAGCTTTTTACTAAATGCATTTAAAAGTATATACTGTACTTATGTGAGAAAAATCTATTTTTTAAAATTTTTGTCTGTCTGTCTGTCTATATGTCTTTCTGTCAGTCTGTTTGTTCCGGCTAATCTCTGAAACGGCTGGACCAATTTTGACGAAACTTTCACTGGCAGTTAGCTAATGTTATAAGGAATAACTCAGGCTACTTTTATTATAGAAAAAAAATTAGGGTTCCGCGAAAATAAAATTAAAACCAATGAAATGGTGAACGATATCCGTTTCTAATAGGGATTATTTTTATTCAATAGAGATTGTTTTATTTTGCGAGCCTTCTGTCTCAACGTTTCTAGCAGTTATATCAAACTTTTTTGTTTGATAAGGTTACTGAGACTCGCGATATTTCTCGTTCATGTCCGATCCTAATGATTTTAACAGTCTTCACCAACCCCTTGCTTGCGGCTTCGTTTCACCCTACCCAGTCCTCACCCCATCGGCAGTGTCAAAGGTCACGAGTCCCTCTCCCCTCCCCCCTGCTTGCAGATTCGTTTCACTCTACTGTTACTAAGACCTGTTTAGAACTGTTGCATCATTCTAATGATTTCATTCTCTCTCAAAAACACTGAGCAACATCAATTTTTACATAACTTAGACAGCATTTAAACTTAAACCAGGAAGTTTTTGGGTATTACGTCATTTGACTTCTCACAAGGCTCCGCATTTAAATAAAGGTAAGCCAATTTCGTACCTCTATTGTTTATTTCATTGCCAAACACTGTACAAAGCAGTCACAATAAATGTTTGTCTTGTAAGAGTGATTGTACAAGTGTGAGTGTACGGTGGGGGTGGCGATCTCAGAGCCAACAGGTTGTTTTATTTAGTTAAGTACGTAGGTAGTTGTTTCTAAAATTGATATTTTTAATTACGTTTTAGGTGAAAAAGTGCACTTACACCCTTAAATTAAGTAAGTTTATTCAAAACTGTAAATAACTTCATTTATCCTGCATAATATATACACAATATAATAATATTTAATTGAATAATAATTATATTGCGTAGTATTTATATTGAAATCAAAGAATAACAGTTTCTCGAGTCACAGAGTATTTCTATTTTTCTACCGTTCCGTTCTTAATTCAATTGGTTTCGTTACATATTCACTGTTTTCTGATAATTAGAAATATATGTTAAACGTCGTTAGGTTTTCTTTCATGGAAATAGTTCTGTTTTTTATTTACTTTGAAATCCATAAATTCTTATAGGTTATTTTATTTAGTTAAGTACGTAGGTAGTTGTTTCAAAAATAAATGTTTTTAATTACGTTTTAGGTGAAAAAGTGCGCTTACACCCTTTAGTTATACCCAAAAGAAAATTAAATCGTCTTTTAATATATATAAATAAATTGAATGAAAGTGTGTTTGTAGTTTGAAATTAACAGCTTTTTACTAAATGTATTTAAAAGTATATACGGTACTTATTTAAAAAAAATCAAGTTTTTAAATTTTTGTCGGTGTATCTTCTCTGTTTGTTCCGGCTAATTTCTGAAACAGCTAGACCGAATTTGACGGAATTTTCACTGGCTGATAGCTGTTGTTACAAGGAGTAACTTAGGCTACTTTTATTTTAGAAAAAAAAAAAAATAAGGTTCCGCGAAAACAAAATTAAAACCAATAAAATAATGAACAACATCCATCTCAAAAATAGGGATTATTTATTATTACTTTTTTTAATACTCAAAGACATTTAAAAAGCATTTCTTCATGGAACAAACGCGATGACTCATTTTTAACGAAAAAGAGAATAATTTATTCTTACTGACTCACTTTTAATTCTGTAAGAAAAAACGATTTTTTTCGTTGCTATCGCAACCAGAGTTGATATAACCCTAAGAACAGAAAAAACCTGATTCTAAAAAAGCTATGAGCAATATAAGGATTAATGAAAAATAGATAAATAAAAAATATAGATAAAAAATCCTTTTTATCAGCTATTAGATCTACAGACTTAAAATTTAACAAACAGGGTTTTTTTTTTTTATTCAGCTGAGATATACAAAAAGCTTTTTTTTTGTTTTTTTAAATGCGCAATTCACGTAAAATTAACTTATTAAAAACTTCTTTATCCTTCAATCTGTATTGTTTAATTTTTCAATTTACCCGTACGAAGAACGGGTACAACAGCTAGTAATATATAATTAATGGTTACTTGAAATTATATATTGTCGCAAGCATTCATTGTTTACTCAAAAGTAACTATAAAAGTATTTTCGAAAATATGTATTTAAAAATTCAATGTATAATATATTATATATGAAGTATATTTTTCAAAGAAAATGTTATGTTTTCGCAATTGGTACTGGTACTGGTTTGGGTACAATAACTGTACTTAGTTATTTCGAACCTTTATCTCTTATCATGAGATATTATGTGTGTGACTTTAACATACTTTTTAAATTGGCTTTTTTTTAAAAAAAAAATTAAGTAATAAAATACTAAAGTACAGTTATTGTAGATTAATAAAAACCGAAAATCTGTATTACGATGTAAAAAATAATGTTGTTTCTTTTTTCCAGTCTTTTAAATTTTTTTATTATTATTGACTCACAAACACCATTTATTTTACTACAATATATATTTTTTATTTATTATTTAAACATCACTTGTCCATTCATACAACGTATGGTTTTTTTTATTTGAATATACAGTTGGACCTTTTTATATAACGAAGTCGCTAAATCCAGAAAAAAAGTCCATTATGTGGGAAATTCGTTATATAGAGGTTAATCTTTCAATTTTCTTTATAGACCACATAAAACAAATTTTAAATTCATAAACATTACATATTAAAAAAAAGTAATTATTCACACCTTTTTTGCAAATTAATACATATTTTAACACGAAATAAAAAAAAATGTCAGCAACTCTTGCCACATACGACTCAAGACTTTATTTTTTACAAACTCAATATTCCATCTCCTTATCAATTGCAATCGAAAGTTCCAGAACTTTCCATAATTAAAATTACAGTTAATTTTTATAAATAAAAGCACGCGCGCTCGAGCATTAATATAAAGCACGAGAGAAATAAAGAATTACTATTTGTTACATCCTCCCCCTCTGGTATCGACGGCGTCCCGACGAGGAACCAGGAGTCTGTGGGACCTTTGGTGTACGGCTACGTTTACGAAGAGGAATAAGGGGTTTTACTTTGTCATTATTACAAGGAGTTAAAGCAGAGGCGTGGTAAACACCAAGAGATTCCCCCGGATTATCAAGACTAGCAATCTCGTAAGATGATGGTGATCTTTGTGTTAGAATCACGTAGGGACCCGTCTCTGCGTGGCATTAGTTTTGCACTTCTTCCTCCTTGCGCAGCGTTGCTCAGCGGATGTGATGCTACAAAGACATGTTGTTCAGGTTGATATGTTGGAGCAGCTTTTCTCTTTTTATCAGCGTAAAACTTCCTACTATCCTGTTGCTCTTCAACCGCCTCTCTAATCTGAGTGGAAAACTTAGCGAATTTCTTGAGATAGGGAGTTATCTCTGGCACAAAATTATCATTCTGGATGACGACTCAGAAATCATTAACAACTTCCCTTGGAGTGCGTAACTCTGTACCAAAATTCAGAAAGGCTGCCGTCTGTCCTGTCGTTTCGCATCTGGCTGTGTTGAGAGCAAAGCGGATGAAGGGTAGCTTCTCTGACCAACAGTCATGCTTGTCTTGGACGAGAATTGCCAGCCGTGGTTTCAGATCCCTATTCTTTCGTTCAACTGGGTTAGCTTGTGTATGGTATACATGGATCAGGGATTAATGGATGTTTAATAGGTAGCATATTTGTTGCATCACTGCTGACACAAACTGGGTTCCATTGTCACTGATAAGGCTGCGAGGAATGCCATACCTCAGTAGAATCTCTTCAATCAATGTAATGGCACATTCTTTAGCTGTGGCATTGGGTAGTGCAAACAGTTCGACCCACTTGGTGGTACAATCCTCAATCGTGAGGATCCATCTGTTACCATCTTTACTCTCAGGTAGGGGCCCGAAGCGATCAATGGCCAAGGTTTCAAAACGTTGGGCTGGCATAGGAGTCTGTAATAGCTCGGAAGGCTTCTGATTTGAAGCTTTGTATTTAATGCCGTCAGGACAGTTCTTTACAGGAGACATTCTGTATGGGGGTACAGAGATAGGAGGACTATTTCCCGTGTTAATGTGGTGCTCCAAGATATTCGTTGCTTCTCCCCCTGGTTCGAAGACATTTTGGAAGGATTCCAATAGGAGGTTAACTTTCTCCTTCTGGGCACACACACACAGAAGTCAAACTTTCACCTTCCCCTTCTCTTAATTGGCAGGTGTTGCTGGACATCTTCTCAACAATGGACGGGGTGTCCAATTCTTCACCAAATGGATATTTGTGGGTAGGATTGTCCCAGAAGTACCAACAAGTATTTTTCACATCTAGAACCAAACCAGCAGAACTAAGGAAATCTGTTCCTAGAAGTGTTCTATTTCCCTTTGCCTTTGGGAGAATTATTAATTTGGTCAAGACTGATCTCTTCTCAATTTATACCATTACTTGGGTTGTGAGGGCCTTACCTGTGGTCTGCTGACCATCTGCTAAGGTCATTGCTAATGTGGTTTCCTGGACAAGGAGTCCCTTATCCTTAAATATCTGGAGCATCCTTTCCCCAGCAATTGAATGTGAAGATCCTGTGTCTGCACATACACGTCCCTTTATTCCACAGAAAGTTATGTCGATTAGGGTCAATCGAGGGCTTCTGGTCTGAGCTGTGTAAGCATTGATGTGATTGGTTGCTGCGTCTGTTCTTTGTGAGGCGTTGAGGTTGCAGGTGGGGCACCTAGATTTTATCACTCCTTGTTTTCCACAGCCATAGCATCTGAGAGGGGATCTCTCATTTGGTACCTGATGGGAATATTCTCTTTTGGGAGGGCGTTCAGGTTTCCAGAATGAGACCTGTCTTCCATCATTTACGGTTTCACTTGCCTTCACGTGTCTCCTAGGTCCACTGGGTAGCGAACGTCGGATGTTGTCGAAAGCTTCCAGCTTATCTGCTAACATTTCTGGGGAGATAAGTTCTTCCCAGATATCCAGGTAATGTTCCTTATACTCTGGAGAGCATCTCTTTTTCATTTGATCGGCAATCATCAAATTCTTCAATCTATCAAATGAATGAATTTTAAGCTCATTGAGCCAACCTTCAAAATATGCTTGGATTTCAAAATAATAATCCTTCAGTGTCCCATTTGGGTTTTTTCTGTGACGTGAAAACAGCTCCCGGAATTTTTCTGCGGTTAATTTGAACCGTTGCAGAAGCATTCCTCGAATGTGGGAGTAATCCCTGCATTTCTCCTCAGGCTCATGGGCATTGAGGGAGGTTACATCACTAGGTAGGGCACCAATGAGATAGGGTACCCACAGATCTTCACCAAGATCCAATAGCTTCATTTGCCGTTCGAATAAGGTGAGAAACAGGTCCATGTTATCAACTTCAGGATTAAATGTTGGTAGCAATTTTTTTAATTCAATTTTTGTTTGGGGTAGGGTTTGTGGACCTACGACTCTTTCAGTCTCATTTTGCAGTCGTATTTTCTGCAGCTCAAATTCACGCAGTGTTTGCTCTTTTTGTTTGTTTTCCTCGTCTATCCTATTTGATACGATTCCCTCAAAGATACATTCACAAATTCAGGGTCTTCCTTATAAGCATCATTTGTTAAAATTTTTGACCTTAATTCAATTATTTTTAGCTCTTCCCCATTCGACTCACATTCACCTAACTCAATAGCAAGCTTAATGAGATCAGCTTTTTTCCCTTTTCCCAGAAATGACATGACTGAGAAATTTAAGAGTTGCAAATAAATAAAATAAATAACTAAGGTCCAGGCCTTATTGCCACCAAAGCTCTTACAGATATGGGAATACACTTTAAAATATGGCTAGCTTTAAAATCTTATAAATTATTATGCACTTCAAAATACAATTAAAATAGGTAAATAAATTAATAACATATTCAAAATACCAACAAGGAACATTAATTCAAATAAAAAAATAATATAAAGAAAATTTAGGAATCATCAGTTGTAATGATACAAAAATTCAATGCAATGAAAATACTAAACAAAACTAAAATAATCAGGCATGTAATGCTACCTAAATTCAATAGGAAATCAGTAAAATATCAAGCAAAATAGTAATTATTAATGTGCAATTCCCCAAATATTAATCTGGAAACGTTATATCTCAAGAAATAAATTAATATACAGCAAATTTAAGAATTATCATTGAATAAGAATACCAAAAATTTCCAGGGATTTTCTCTTGCTTTAGAAGGATTGCAGAGCAATGCCAGTAATTTTTTCTTTCCGGGACAGTAAGGTTTACAGAGCCGGTTAAATTTTCATTTTTCTGCGGCGTTTCGTCACAGCGTCTACGGGATCGTAGTTCTTTGGCCACGGGTGTGGGCCCCAGTTTTAACACGAAATAAAAAAAATGTCATCAACTCTTGCCACATACGACTCAAGACTTTATTTTTTACAAACTCGATATTCCATCTCCTTATCTATTGCCATCGAAAGTTCCAGAACTTTCCATAATTAAAATTACAGTTAATTTTTATAAATAAAAGCCCTCGTGCGCGCGAGCATTAATATAAAGCACGAGAGAAATAAAGAATTACCATTTGTTACAATATTTATTTCATATATCTTACCTATCAAAAAAAAGAGAAGAAAAATAAAAGAGAATCTGCAAGGAAAGTTCCTTGACGGCGTTATCCACTTCCTTAAGAATTAATTTTTTTTCTTTGATGCTCAAGCACTTACATTTTGACATTTTCGAGCTACAAGAAACGAAGTTACCAGTACGACTGATCAACACTACAAATGAACGGAAACCATTTCAAGGACATGAGACCCTACTGAAGGTGAAAGAAGCTGTCGAAGATGTTTCCAGTGAACTAGACAATGGTGGTTAAAGGTTACACTGCTTGGATGAAATACCCAGAATTCTATTGCTCTCGACGAGTTAGGCACCTAATAAAACCAGTTCGAGATTTATGACCACCATAAAATGTGCTAAAAGAGAGAACAACTTGAAATGTCCTGAAATACTTCAAAAATATGAAGAGAAAAATTGGATCACAAGAAAAAAAGTTCGTTATAAAGAAAATGCACTTCGCTATCGGAAGGTTATTTTACGAAGAAAATCGTGAAATGTTCTTGGTTCCAGGAAAAATTTGCAATATAGAGGTTCGATTGTGTGTTTATAAATTACAATATAAATACTTCATGAGTAACAGTAGAAAAATAAAATTATTTATCACCTGAAAAATGTATATAATTATTTTTCGGTATTTTAAGGGAAAACTTGGGTTGTACAGTTAGATAAATTTTTACAAAAAGCCAAGCAAGGGAGTTTTTACTGACAATGCACTATAAAGCAAGACGAGGGCGAAAATTGGCCGACCTGGTAATTTTGAATCTTGGTCAAGTGACGAGGATGACACCCACCTAAGCATCGACGGAATTAACATGCATCAGCCCTTCGACGTCAAGGGTGTCAATCTCAAAGGTTAACTTAGGCCAAACAAACAAGGCCAAACTTTTGATAGACAGCAAAAAAATCAATATTCATAAAAATGTAGGCTTATTTCGAAGAATACGTTATAATAAACAAAAATAAAAGAAAATTAACAATTTAATGTTGACGTCCTGACACTTGACATCTCTTCCTTTCTTATTTCGGAAGAAATTTTGATATTTTTTTTACATATTATTGTGTGTCGATGTGTCGCACGGAAATGGCGAAATTAAGAATTTCATCAAACCCTTAAGGGATATGATGAGTTGACGGGAGATGTTTAAATAACGTCTCTTCAAGGTCATTTCTCTGATGAAAGTACGTGATTTTATTAAATCCCTGAACTATTTCAGTGAAATGATGAAATGAACGAGTCAGGATTTGCATTGGCAAAATGCTATATGGGGGAGACAGCTGGGGGGTCGAGTCCTTGTACTTTCTAACCATACAGGTAGTACCTATCGATCCCCCCTAAATATCAACCCCATATCTATAAAAAAATTGACACCATAAGATTAACATAGGGATTGATATTTTAGTGCGTAAACAACAGAGAAGAAAGAAAAAATACCAGCCTAATTTTCTGATTATTTGTTAATTAGTTTCGAATAAATAATTTGTATTTCATTGACTACTGTTGTATTACTTCTACGTTTAATAAGGCACCCTATTTGTTAAATAAACACTTTTAAACTCTTGACAATATTATTTCATCATTTCACTGAAACAGCACAGGGGTTCGTTCAAATCCCTCACTTTTATCAGGGAAATGATCTTGAAGAGATATTATTTTAACATCTCCCGTCAACTCATCATATCTCTTAGGGATTTGGTGAGATTCCTAATTTCATCATTTTCCTGAGGCAGATATACTGGCTGGGCCGCAAAAATGTTCGTTGCGGGCCGCGAGTTTAACACTCCTGCTCCTCATGGCGGGTCTTCAGCGGCACTAGGACACGAACAAATGACACGCAGGGACGTCTTAAGACTTCTTGAGGCCCTGGGCCTCAATGCAGAAGTAGCGCTGGAACTCTACTCAAAAGTAGGCTTTAGCCCCCTACACAAATGTAGGCTCCATCTATGACCCATAAAAGTAGATATTACATGGCATACTCGTACAAACAATTATCTGAAGCAAATAAATATGCATGACTTACAATCGCACAAACCAGCTTGTCCGACTGCCACCTTTTGACTGAATGAGTGATAATGCACATGGTGGTAGGCCAAGGCCTATGAATGGATGACGGTCATCCCATGTAGCCAGTTTCTCGGATAATACAACCGGAAATAATATTTGACCGTTGAAATTTGAATTATGATCTTATTAAAGTTGTGACGGATCTGTACGGCACTTTATCACTAATACTCTTAGGCCTCTTTGGGGATTGTAAATTGGAGTATATTTCCAACCAGCTCTAAAAGAAGAAACCGGGATATGCAAATGAGTCAAAGTATTTAAGGAGAGTGTTGTAAGTTAACAGTAGGCTAGTACGCCAAGAGATAGGTTGACGGTGTTTTAAGAAGATTCGAGTTGATTGCGCGATTAGCGTCTCGCTGATCATTAGGCAGTGATCTTCAAATGGAAAGTTTGATACGCCTGGAAAGTGAGGTAGTAAAAGGAAGGTGAGATTTAAATCTAGATTATCGGATCTTAAGAGTAAATATATAATAAAGTTAGAGTGGTAATTTAATGAATGCTAGTAATTCAAATTGCGTGTATCTCTCGATCCTCTTATGCCGGTAATCCCGTTCGATATTAAGTTTAATAGTTGATTAGTATAATATTTCGTGATTTAATTCAATAGTAAGGGTCAATCACATTGACGTGGACATATTGATTAATCTTTGTAATTAGAAGGTTGATAATTGATTAAGTGAATAAATATAAATTGTTATTGCAAAAATGTCGTCTGGTCGTTCTTTGCCTCAAATCAATCTTGGTGTCCAGGGTGGAATCCAGGGGGATTCTCACAAAGTTGAGTTGAGAACGATACGAGGCTCCCATTTTGGCCAAGGCCCGGGACTAGTTGACCCATGTTTTAAGACGTTCCTGATGGCACGACAGCCACGAGTCAGTTATCTTGACCACTACGTTACAACAGCCAGAAAAACAAAAAAAAAAAAAAAAAAAAAAAAAAAAACCGTTCATGTTATTTGGTTTTTATTGGTTATGCCCTAGTTATTTTCCCTCTCGATCCAATGACGAAGCCGACATCTGAGCTGGTTCTCCATTTTCGGAATTTTAATTCAAATATAAAGACTTTGAGCTGCACATATTTAACATTCATCGTCGTCTCTGTGTAGAGTTTCTTTAGTGACATTAGGACTCAAATTTACTACTCTGCTATGACGGCCACGAGTTCGCGACGATGATGTGAGTCGGATAAAACTCCTATATAAAGCAATAATTAATCAGTTTTCGGACATCTGATTGGATGGAAAGCAATTTATATATTTTTTTTCATGGCATACACTTTTAAAATGTGATTTTATTCAAGATATTTATTTAACACGATTTAGAATAAATAAATTTCACTTTTAATTTTTCTTTTAATTTAAGCTCACTAAAGCAGATAATCATATAGACAGCTTTGCGCACATATCTACTAGAGAATTTAATACTCTAAACGAATGGTAATAAATTTGAGGCAAAAAATAACACAATTACTATTGTATTTTTAATTTTTAAAAAATTTAGTGGCATTTTTGGTAAGCGAGGCAAATATAACACTGATATTCAGAATCTAAAATCAATTAAAAAGTTGTGCAATTTAAAAATAGTGTGATTTATTGGGTAACCAAGTCTGCGATTTTTCATGATTAAATTTTCCTTGTGGTTCAAAATTGTTACGTCGGTTAATTGTTAAATTAAAATTGTTAAAATGGTTACTTTGTTCAAATGTCATGATTTTACAGATTTCAATTTATTATTCCATCTCAGTTTTTCTTCTTCTGATTTTATTTTGCTTACGTAGAAAAATGAACGACTTTTTCCAATTCTAATTCCGTGTAATTCCACTAGAAGAAAACTTACTAAACAAAACGTCTTGACTAATTTTTCTTCAGAAAGAAATTCGTTCCCAAGACTTTCAAAAGAGGGCGCCAAACTGTCACTCTGCAGAGATCTTCCAAACGTCAATAATAGATCGAATTCTTTTGAGAGAATTAATTCCCTAGTAAAAATATATTTTTACATATTAAATCTCATATACACAGTTTTTTTTTAAAAAACAAAGTAATGTACTCGCTCATATAAATTTTGTTTCAGAATTAATTGTCTCAACGTTTCTCCAAAACATAATATTGTCCCTTATTTCTTTTTATCATTTTATTAAACAAATTTTCACATATAAAAAAATTTTAAATTATTATTTTTAAAATAGCATTTCTTCATGTGTATCATAATTTTCATTGAAAAGTACTGTGTTTTAGAATTTAATGTAAAAGAGCCATTTATTAAATAATTTGTTTTAGAAAAAGCTTTAATATTATATAGAAAGAGTCTTAAAATTTTATGAAGTTTAAAGAAAAAAAAATAAGTAATAGTGTTCTGGAAAGTAAAATTTTTTTTTTTTTAACAAAGTTCGAATTCTTTTTTTAAACATGAACAAATTTAAAAAATTTTGAAACTTGTTCTTGAAATCTGATTACGCTGGAAGAATTCCTTGCTCTACAGCTGGAATTTAAAGGAAAAGGTTTTTATGATGTAGCTATATAACCTATGAAAATGTACATATTTCATTATGAAAATGGTGTTGAGAAAATTTTCATTAATGTGATTTTTACTTAAAGAATAAAACAATTACAAATTTCTCACATTGCGTGAATATAAGGTGTCATATTCGTCCTTTATTAAAAATTCTGAAAGTAAATAAAATGCAATCTTGGGGGATGACGATAACATTGACAGTTTTATGAAAAGGTTTAATTTTGAGTCATTTGTGTGACACTAACGACGAAGAATTAGAGTACACATAACACATAATAATTATGTGAATAATTATTATAATTAAGTAATAATTAAGTAATTTACTGAGCATTAATTTATGAAAGGAAAATCACAGGATAAACTTATTCTTGGAGAAGAAATTATAAAGATTAATTAATATATTTTTAATTTGTCATGATTCTTACCAATAGATGGCGCTGCTGCCAACGGAGATAAAAGATACTGGATTACTGGTGGGAAAAATAATTCAAAATTAGCGATGAAGTATGTTTAAATCACCGTCGTGTGTGTGTGTGTATTTATTATAGAAAAATACACAAAGCAAATTAATTTAAAGTGGAAGCGTTGAGTTTCACGGAATAAATTTGATCAGAACTAGCCATTTAATTCGCATATTTTCTTGCGCATTATTTTTGTATCAAAAGTTAGTGAATAACGTCATTGACTGTTAAAAATTAATTTAATTGGTAAAAAATTATTTTAAAGGAATGTGATTCATCCAAAATTACTCAGAAAAAAAAAGAAAAGGAAAGGGAGAGGGGGAAACCTTTTTCATTTCTTTCGAAATGTTTATTTAAAACTGTGAGTTTTTAAACTAAGTTTAGTGTTTTTGCAGTGACATATAGACTTCTTTTAAAATGGAAAGGGGTATAATAATGGTAAAATTTTTATTTAGAATGATTAATGTACTATTATTAAATATGATATAAGTGAATTATATTTTAATAAATATATGAAATATTTTTGCTTATATTTTAATTACATGTGCTCTGAACAAGTAATTTCAAATTGATTTGCAGTATTTAGTTTTTTTTAAAAAGAGAGCTTTTTTATTTACATATATAAAAAACAGGGTGATTCAAAACTTTTCATTAAATTTTCGTGGGGAGGTAGGGAATATGTCAAGAAACAAGAAACCGAAACCCCATAGAAAAATATGCCCGCAAATAGTTGGAAAATGGACAAGTAAAGAAGTTGGAAATGGACAAATGGTTGGCCCTCTATTGGAAAAAAATGGACAAATGGTTGACCCTCTATTGGAAAAAAATGGACAAGTAAAGTGAACACAAGGAAACAGTACAGTTAAGCGGTAACAAATGTGACTTTTATTCCAACAAGGTAAAGTACAGGCTCACAGTAGGTCAGTGTTTCTCAAACTTTGAATACTGGCGACCCAATTTTCAATCAGAATTTGTGTCGCGCCCCCCGTACAACAATAATGTATTTACTGCAATAAAAATGCAAGAGAGAGACGCTAAAGTTACAATAAGATTTTATTATAAACCGTACAAATTAATACAATAAGTGTATTAAATTTTGTACATGTAACTTTTTAAATAATATATATTTTAAGAAAATTACTTAAAATATATATTAGTTACTTATTATTATTTTATTTTTTTTCTCTAATTTTTAAAATGGAACAGATCAAAATGATATATTTAATTAAAGATTTATTTCCTTCAGCATTCATTTCTCAAAGTACAAATGTCATTAGAAAAATAGTCTAGGCTATGTTGCTCTCTATCATATCTATCACATCTGGCATTAAAGGGTACGTTTGCTTGAGTCTGGGCAACCTATCGGACGTCTGCGCAAAACATGTAAAAATGCTTTTCCTCGTACAATTCAGTCAGTTTTAGTCGACTCGATACTCCTATAGCTACCAAACCTAGCTTGAATGTACATTTTTTAATTTACACGTTAATTGTAATTCACGGTAATTAAGTATTTACGGCAGTAGATTAAAACAAAATCATACATACATTTTAAGTCGTAAGCAAACATTCGATGATAATAAAGACAAGTACACAGACGAGCATGGTTCGAAAATTAAATCAAGGCGATATTCTCAAAAATACTTAAATTTTGGATTTACCACTGCTGAAGTAAATGATGGGGAAAAAAAGCCCCAGCTCGTTATGTGTGAAAACTTACAAATCTGAAGAACAACATGTGAAAGTTGTTTTAAAACATGTAAAATCATTTAGCTATGTTGGCAAAAGAATTTTAAAAAAGTATTTTCTGGATGAGGACAACTTGGTAGCAAGTTACGAGTGGATTAGGGATCTATTTCAAGATACTCAGAAGGGCTCTCAACTTCCGAAGAAGAAATGTTCATAGATTTCACATCCAGTGAAAAATTAAAACGCAATTTTGTAATAAATCGCTTTTTGAATTTTGGGTAGAGGTGGATGATGAATTATCTGTACTGAAAACTAAAGCACTTCGTATACTATTACCATTTTCAACATCCTACCTTTGTTAAACCGGATTTTCTGAGATTGCTTTGAAGAAAAATATAGATCTCAGCTAAATATATAAAATAACTCAAAGTGTTAATTTCTGATATTAAACCTTCCTTTGAAAAACTTTCCTCTACAAGACAAGCCCATGAAAGTCCCTAATAATTATTAAACTTGTTCTTAATTTAGTAATAAGAAAGTATTTATAAAAATACCTTCTTCAGTACTGATACATTAAAATTATACTGGCTGAAACACCGGCTCTTCGCACGAGTTAATTTTTTTAAAAAATAAAACATTATTCTTGATATAATAGCTTAACTGTAAGGAGAGTAAAACTGCGTGCACGTCATTGTATACAAAAATGTAAAATGATTTTTTTTAGATAAATGCTATAGTTGTAAATAACTGTTTAAAAGAACTGTAATTTTAAACCTCCCATAATTAGCATTTAGAATTAATGTTAAATAATGAAAAATAAATATAAAATTACGATGAAGAATAATTGTGTTACTTTTTAATATTTAAAGCGAAAAGACTTCAAAATGTTTTAACCCGGGAGCAGGCGCACATTCGATACTAACGCTAATGGTAGTGCGGGGGGACTCAGTCACTCCAAATAAATGTTTATAATTATTTTTACTGTACACGATACAAATTGGAATTCCAGTGAATAATATTTTAAGAGAAAGTATACTCACCGGTTTCAAGGACTATTCAATTTTTTTGTGATGATTTGAGAAAAAATCCAATAAAACTGAACTAAAATGATTCAAACGTGCAAGACGATAATAAAGGACGCAAATCAGAGACACTTTTCACAAATATTACAGAAATGTTAAATCAATCAATTTTTTTTCCGAATATCGTAAAACTCTTTATTATTTATATTTCCCTAAGCGAAAAGCAAACGCATAAAAGATGGGACGGAACTCTAATGTAGAACTAACCATACCATAAGTTTGAAGGCCAATCAAATGATTAGCAAATGTATTATGCAGCCTCGCTGAAAAGTGAATCATGTCTTCCTTTTCTTTTTCTACAACTAATGTACAGTATTTCAATAATAATTACAGTGATGAATTGTTTATCTTATAATTTTTCTCAGGATCTGGGTTTCGTTTTTTCTTTTAACGAGTAGTATTTTATGTTAAAACATAATAAAGAAATCTCTCATTGAGGAAATACAGCAAATTAAACAAAACCTTTTTTTTTCTTTAATTTGGTTTTGGGATCAAAGATAGCTATTTGATGACAGAAAAACGCCAGATGATAAACATAAATTATATCAGTGTTGCTGTGTATTTTTTTACTATTATGGAAGAAAGCATTTTGTTTTACTTCTCTTTCCGGTTATTTTTTTTTAAAAAAAAATCTTTAAATTTTCAATACGCTCGCGCCCTCCTTGTAAGGGGCCCACACTTTGAGAAACACTGCAGTAGGTGCTCAAAATTGAGACCATTTTCACGAATAAAGGATTCACCAAGCCGAGGCATTGACCACCGAACATTTTCAAAAATTTCTGGCACATCACGGACAATGCCTGTGGTGGCCACTATTCATGCAGCAAGACCCATTTTATTGCCGATAGGGGTCTAGTACATATGGTATTTCATGATTCCCCCAGAAAAAGAAACTCGAGGGTGATCTGGGTGGCCAAGCGATCAGTCCACCTCTGCGGATCCATCGAGTTCCAAATTTTCTGCCCAAGTCATCACGCACTACAATTGTGTTATCGGCTGTAGCCCCATCATATTGAAACCACAGATCTAAGCAGAAATGTGCAAGAACAGTGCCCAGAAAAGTCAGTAACACTGTTTTGGGAATGGTTAGGTATTTCCGGCAGTCCTGTCGGAGCGGTGGCAAGTAAGATCCCAACAAACAGTCTCCAATGATTCCAGCCAACACATTTACGGCAATACGGTGTTATGCAGCGTAACTTCTCATACCATGCGGATTGTCGTAAGCCTACACATGTGAATTGTTTTCATTGAATACATCTTCACGATTGAATGAAGCTTCATTTTCATAAAACACAGAACCTGGAAAACTGTTGTCCTCCACACCTTTCTACCTTTATGCTTGAACTATTGTGCAAATTCCCCACACTTCGGATAATCGTTAGGCTACAGTAACAGCACTCTTTGCAGATCGTAAGGATGACCACCCTGCTCGTGCAGTGTCCGCCACACTGCTGATTGTTAAACCCCAAGCTGCTGAGCCCCAAACTCTCGTATACTGGTATTCAGATTATCTTCCTAGAACTGTAGGACTCTTTCTTCGGCGCGTCGTCTTCTCCCCGTATCGTGCATGTTGCTGTGCAGTTAACCACGTCTACACAGATTACGATGCACACGTACTAACATTTCATGCTGTGGTATTCTTCCGTCAGGGTATCGGTTTTCGTAAACTTACCTAGCTCGGTGGTGGCTTTCGCCTACTGCCTCATATACGAGATGAATATCCGCTAGCTCTTGATTTGTAAAACGATTCGTCTCATCACTAGTAAGTCCGCTCATACACTGATGACAGCAGGAGTGTCAGCCGAGCTTTGTGCTGGTTGGATACACACAGCGCTCTCTACAATCGCATGCGTACATTTGGAGACGTACTTTCCTACGTGAAATCGGTTTCCAGGCATATTCCCTACCTCTAAACGAAATTTGAACGAAAATTAATAGATCATCTTGAGAATATCAATTTAAGTGCAAATGTATAGAATTGTAAATATATAAACACGCCCGCAAAAAATCTGTAAAAAAAGCAATTTTGAAACATTTAGTAAATTTTTATTTAGGTACCTTCCTTCTATTTTTATGTCACTCTACATTAGTAGTCTCCAAACTTTGTCAAGTCACAGAACCTTTGAAACTATAAGGTGTTTCCGGGGAGCTCCATCCAAGCCTCAGAAGAATATATCTTTAAAACAGTGCTTCTCAAACTTTCAATAATTGTGACCCAATATTCAATCATAATTTTCATCGCGCATCTCTCCGTACAATAACATAACAAAGATCTGAATTCAATAATACTACACTTTGACGCTAAAGCTACAATACGTCTTAACCTGTTAAGTGCCACCGGCGTAGATAAACGTCTCGCTCTGCCAAAGCGTTAATACGCCTTTCAGAAATTAGATCTTTTCTGTGCACTGATATTCATAAAACTATTTCGAAGACTTTGGAATGACTTAAAAACACATTGACTGTGTTTACGAAGGATTTGCTTATTTACTCCTTTTCTTCCCCTCCTTCCCCAATACATCACATAAGCATGCCTACTTGGAAAACGGCGGCATTGGGGAGCAATCTTTTAATCGGCAGTTATGGGGTTAATTATAAACCGTGTAAATTATCAATATAAGTGTTAAATTTTGTATATAATTTTATATATGACAAGCCCATGCGGGCAATGGTAATTATTAAACTTGTTCTCAACTTAGTATTGCTAAGTTAATTATAAAATATATTGCGCAGTACTGATACATTTATAAGTGTGTAGCGGTGTGATATCTATATGAACTAGAGTACCAACATCACGCGAAGACGATCGTTTTGGCGTGATCGGTAAAGTCCTCGCATTCGTTCGGAACGGAAGGTACCCAGAACGAACCTTCCCTCCGACAAGTGTATAATATCAGTGTAAATGCGTATTTATTTCGAAAAATGTTAGAATGTATTTTATTTGTTTACTTTCAGTTACTGTAGGAGTTCGAAAGTGTCCTTCACCACCTGCTACAGGGGAAGGTTAGATTCCTCCCCCTTTGGGGTTGGAATTCGAAGTATTCATGGTATGAGAGACCGAAAACGCTAGCTGAAAAAGGGGACGGAGATTCCCCTTCCCCCCCTTGGGGTTTAAAAAGAATGCATTCTATGTCTGGGTGCAAAGGAAAGTAGTTCTGTCCGAGTGTTTTTTATTTAAAATAAATCTTAATGTTTAAATTTTAGACCCCATGTCTTTAATTTGTTTCCGTGCCCATTCTAAGAACCAAATATTAGTGTTACTTAATATTTTTTAAATAATCTTTTGTTTCCTACTTTTCTATATACTCGCACCCCCTTCGTTGAGTTATCCCCCTAAGGAAGCTCGCCCCACAGTTTGGGAAACGCTGCTTTAAAAAATATTTAAAACAGATCAATATCTTTAGTCGTACTTTTGTGACACCCCACGGGCTGTGGGTATCATCTCTTCATCCACGCGACCTAAGTTTGTGCGGACAAAAGATGGACCACTCAAAGCTTCCATAATAAAACTAATTTATTATTATCTCAATTTATATTATGCAATGCAACACAAGTCTAGGAGGCTAATGATCAGGAGTGATATGACATAAACTACAATTCTTAACAAATAGCGTATTAAACCTTACTCACTGCCTTTATGATAAATTAACCACCGAATCTATATTTATAGACGATTTCTTAACTTACCAGAATCCGCTCTAGTATTAAAGTTTAATATAATCTATCTTATCGATATTCCACGTCGAACAGCTACCAGTCTTTATATAGCAATATAATACTGTATCCAACTTGACTCGGCAAATGGGCAATCTTCTGGCCTCGAACCCACTTCTATTTGAACTCACTTAGAACTCTCCTTCTTAGAACTCATACAACTTCCGCCTTCTAAGGCCTCCACTTAGAACTCTACGCGAATACTAAAGCTCCAATATATACACATTCCTAATCTGCATAATCGCGTTCTCTTCTTGAGTTGGTTGGAAAGAAATGTCATACTGACCCCAAAGATTTCCCAAGAGGGTTTTAGTGGAAGGCGCGATAAAGCCCCGTCTCACTTTAAGTAAAGAGAATTAAAGAAAAATATTGTATTTTTAAATTAAAATTTAGGTCTATTGAAGCTATTTGCAGTCACATTTGATGTTCAACAGGAATTTATTTCTTTTTGTTTTTGTTGCCACGTATATTGAGAAATATTTGTAACTTAAATACATTGTTCAGAATGGCATTAAAATGTTTATAACTGTATGAGAAACTTCTGTGTATTCTGTAAATTTGCAACCTAAAACTTAGGAGCTGTCCCCTACCTCAGTGGTCTTCAAACTGCGTTCCACGGAACTCTGAGGTTCCACGAGTCACAATAAAAAAATCTAAAAGAAATAAATATGTAAAAGGGATTCATGTTATCTATGAAGTTTGTACAGTTACAAGTATCTAAAGCTCACTCACCCCCCCCATTCATTAAAACTGAAAATTGTATTTATATATGATAACTTTATTATGCAACACTTTTTAAACTTTTTATTATAACATATTAAAAGAATATTAAAGCAGACTTTATCTTTATATGTATACTTTCTACTAGATTGTGAATATATGCACCTTTTTGCATTTGTTGAGAAAACACTTATAACACTGGTCAACAATAAATAAATAAATTTTTTTTGTTTCCTGTTATATTTTTTATCTCAAATTGTCACGTATTTTTTTAAATATGGCAACAATTTTTCTCTAACAGCTTTTGTTTTTCAGTTACAGTTAACTACCCTCATTTACTACTTTTATTTAGATTTGCGTTTTTTATTGGACACTGAAATATATTTTGTTGCTTTTTTAGATATAGCTTCGTCAAGATGTTGTGTGCTTAATCCCGATTGTTTTTGATATATTTGTAGTGAATATGTATTTGTGCAAAATATCGAAAACCTATATCGGACTTTGTGAAAACTGCGTATCTTCAATACTTTAAAATAAAATTGTGTAATCAGGACAAACCGTGGGTTCCTCATATTGTATGCCAGAAATGTGTGACATGTCTACGATTATGGTTCAGTGGAAAAAGAGATGGAGTAATGTTCGAAACACCCATGATTTGGCGAGAACCTCAAAACCACCATGACGACTTCTACTTCTGCGTTGTGAAAATTAACGGAATTAACCCTGGAAATCGAAATAAGTGGTAATATTCTAATTTATCTTCTGCTCAACGACCTCAATTAAAATCACGAGAGGTACAACCCAGCACATCTAAATCTTCTGATGATCCAAATCCATGTGATCCCGAACGAAATACATCAAGTGAAAATTCTGATTCAGACTACAAATTTAGCCAAGAACCTCAACCATTTAATCAGAAAGAACTAGTAAAAGATCTGAAATTACCGAAAGAAGCTTCTGAAATATTAGCATCTCGTTTAAAAGAAAAAAATTTGCTTACTCCGGAAAGAAACATACCTGTATTTTATCGTACCCGAGAAAACAATCTGTGTTACCGTTTTTTTCTCAAGAGAAGGATTTAGTTTTTTGTAACGATGTTGGTGGTTTGTTGCAACAGATGGAATTTAAGAAGTACCAACCTAGTGACTGGCGTCTTTTCATAGATAGTAGCAAAATAAGTTTAAAGTGTGTATTGCTTAATAATGGTAATAAGTACGGATCTATACCAATCGCACATTTGGTGACTTTAAAAGAAGAATACGCAAATATTGCTAAGGTTATGGAAACAATTAAGTATCAAGATCACAAATGGTTCATTTGTGTTGATCTAAAAATGGTTAACTTTCTTTTGGGTCAACAAGGGGAATACACGAAGTTCCCTTGTTTCATGTGTTTCTGGGACAGCCGTGATAAACTACACCATTGGTCACAAAAAGTCTGGCCAGTACGGGAAGAGCTAAAAGTTGGTACCAAAAATGTGATAAACACGCCTTTAGTTAGCTGAGACCGCATCATATTTCCACCATTTCATATTAAACTCGGCATAATGATACAGTTTGTGAAGGCGCTTGATAAAAGTGGCGAATGTTTCAATTTTCTTTCACGCAAGTTTCCAGGATTAAGTATAGAAAAATTGAAAGCTGGTATTTTTGATGGGCCACAGATTAGGCAACTCGTGAAAGGTTCTAATTTTGTCAAATCAATGATTGAAGTCCAATCCAAAGCTTGGAATTCGTTTGTTTTGGTTATGAGTAATTTCCTAGGCAGAAAGAGGTCTGACGACCACGTGGAGCTTGTTGAGTCCATGCTATCGAACTTGAAAGAACTAGGATGCAACATGAGCATAAAAATCCACTTCCTGCACTCGCATTTAGACCAATTTCCACAAAATCTGGGGGATTTCAGTGAAGAGCAGGGTGAAAGATTCCATCAAGATCTTCGGACAAAGGAAGAGCGTTATCAGGAGCGGTGAGACTCACATATGATGACAGACTACTGCTGGAGTTTTCAACGAGATCTACCTAATGATACCGAGATCTACCATTCATTCAAGGAAATCTTATAAAGGATCATTTCATTCTATTTAATAGAAATGCATTAATTAATTTTCTGTATTTTTATCAAAATAATAAAACTGTATATTTCAAAAAGTAAAGCTGTTAGCAATCTCCTAGTATATTTTTCATAATGAGGGCCATAGAAATACCTAATAACAGAAATAAAAATAAAGAAACAAGACTTGTGTTGACCAGTGTAATGAAGGAGAGGAAACAACTTATCTACATATTCGATGTTAAAATCTAAATTTAACAAGAAAAGCCTCTAAATTTGAAGTTGAAAATTAATGGAATTTCTCACGCAGTTATAAAAATTTTAATACCACTTAGAGTTTATAGTGAGAGAGTTTGTGTTTAAGGGAAATATATTTCTCAATGTAAGTATAAAAACAAATTAAACTCAGAATATAATGTGATTGCATTTAATCTCAATATATTTAGATTTCGACGGTTTTGTGTGAAAAAACAAGCACATATCCCAGTTACTAAACATAATACATGAATAGGTGACAATTGGATCTCAAATTAATATTATTAATGAGTAAACTATATTAAAAAATTAAGTTATAATTTTTTACTAAAAAATACAATACTTTTTAAAATTGCTTTTACATAAAGTGCCTATAACATGTCGATCTACTTTAAACTCTTCGAAGTATGTGTGTGGAATGGGTTCCACGAAAACACTCTCTAGTTCTAGGGGTTCCCGCGAAAGCACCCTCAATGTCTAGGGGTTCTGTGAGTTGAAAAAGTTTGAAGACCACTGCCCTAACTTAACTTTAGATTTTAACGTCGAATTTGTTGATAGGTCGATGTTGTTCCTTCTTCAGTGGGAAGCCTTTTAATGTATACATTCATGTTTGGTATTTCCCCTGAGAAATATTACTTTACCGGTGTTAGAGGTTTTTTATGAATGTTCTCATATAAACACGTTTTTTTCCCTTATGCAAATAGACAAAGATGTTTTATTGCATAATTTTTAACACTGTCATCTGAATCCAATATTAATTCCGCCCCATTCCACTCAGTTTTGAAAAATATTATTGCAGCGACGAGAATAAAATTATATAGTTTCCGGAACCCAGCATTATAAACAACAGAATATTCTCAATCTAGGCAGTACATACAAAGAAAAAACATTTTAATATTCTTCCATTATGTAATAATAAAAGTTGCAGGAATTTATTGTGTGTGTGAAAGGAGAAGCTGTCCGGCGTCGAATGTCAAATTTATTTTTAAGTTTCCCCTGTAGATCACGTTGAGAAAAATGATTTTATATACTTATGGCTATATAAACACCATAGAGAACGTGAATCTATTTTGCATGCATATTTTAGTATTTTTATTTTGACAAGTGGAACTCCGGGCTCCAATGGAACGCATTTTGAAAAGACCGCTGCTCCACATTTACTAGAAACTTCTTAATTTAAAAACACCATTCATAATTTTTTTCGATGGAACATTTTAAATCCTAGTACAGTTTTTTTATCGTCAGAGCTCAGGTTTCTCCCTCTAGGGAGGAAACTGGGTGTCAAAATTCCCTACGGTGATCGGTATCCGCCTGTATGGTGCGCACTCAAAAGAGATACCAGTTTCCGGGAATATACTAGATCTGCAATGTTAAAACACCAATCCGCAGCCCATTACAAATAACAAAAAGAAAATGTTTTTATTAATAACAGTGCATTGTCTCGGTTCTGGCACCAATCTTGGATTTCTTCCGAAGGCATTTTCTTCTTGAAAAATGAAGGGTTTTTTTTTGTTTCACATAAAAATAAATAGATTAACGTACATTTCTAATTTATATAACTTACAAGCCCAACAGTCCAAAATGGAATATTTTTCCCTTTTTAACTTTTACTTCTTAAATCAGCATTTCCCAAACTGTGGGGCGCGACCCCCTAGGGGGCGTGGCAATTCTACTTGGGGGGGGCGAGCATATCGAATAGTCGAAAATAAAAGATTATTTAGAAAAAAATATCAGTTTACTGAAAAAAAGCAAAACAAAATACATTCTAACACATTTACTTTGACATAATATATTTATAAATGTGTCAGTAATGCACAATGTATTTGATAATTAATTTATCAATACTAAGATAAGAACATGTTTAATAGTTACTAGTGACCTCCATGGGTTTGTCATATGCAAAATTTATTACTATCATGTTAATTTGAGCGATTTATAATTAGAATCGTATTGTAACTTTATATACGTCATAGTACATTATTAATACATTCTAAATATAGTTATTGTAAGAAGGGGGCGACGAAAATTATGATTGAAAATTGAGTCGCAAGCGTTGAAAGTTTGAGAAGCACTGTCTTAAATAGAACACTTTTAATCGGTTGCTTACAGTAGCACGACATGGAGATTCATCACCGCAAACAAATGCTAATAGCAGCCGTTAAATGCATTCGTCTTCATTTAATCCCGCTATAAAATCATAGAAAATCATAGCACGATAATGTTCTCTCGTCAATTCCATTTTCTCTTTTGTCTAAAATTTATTTTACGCTAAACAACTTGAAGTAAGTCATTAACAAATCGTCTGCTGAGTTAAAATACTTCGTATATTTTTAAATTAAACCGTTGTAACACACGGTTTAATTCGAAGACCGAAATGTAGATGGCGGTACTTGTAACGGAAGCATTACCGACCGAAGCTCTGTATTACCGCCAGAGAGAGTTGGGATTTGAACGAGTGAACTTTACACGTCTCGCTGTCCAATCCTAAACTATGCACTATAGTTAATTTCACCCTTTTCCCTCTAAATGTTTATTCTGTACTGTGTCTAAATGTCTGTCCATTGTAACTGTTTGTTTTATGTCATTAAAACTATTTTAAATTACCCCGAGATCTTATCCATTATTTTGGTTTACCCAGTAATGACGTAAGAGAACCGTTACAAATTGGCGCCAAAACGTCGGGCCGATCCGACACAATTCCCAGCTTTCTCTCGCTTTTTCCACTTAGGTTGAGGCGTTGTCACCCGACAACAAATAGAGAATTCGCAACCTTGTGAATAAATAAATATTGTTTTCATCCAGAAAACCTGTGAACAGATAAGTGTTGTTTATTCTAAATAATTTTACTCTGTTATTCTGTATAAGAACAGTGATTATATATTATTGCTCTTAGTATGTATTGTGTGTTACAGTATATAGTAACGTAATTGAAGTTTAAGTGATATTTTCACTTATTTATTTGTTAGTATTCTTAGTACTTTTTTGAAAACGAAACTCGCATTCTATTGTTTGTTCTCATTAAAGCTAATTGAAGGTTATTTATGAATGTATATTTCCTTACTAATTAAGAATTTAATGCCATTAACATATGTATATACTTTTATTATCAAGAAATTATTGCGATTTGTATTTATTCAAATAATTTCACTTTGACTCTTGTTTGATTACTAAACTTTTAATTAAGTTTTAAGTTGAATGTAATTTTTATCATAATGTTTTTTTTTACTTTTATAATGTCTAATATAAAAATAATTATTTTGTGAAGTACATGATTTATTACGAAGTACTACTATAACATTTGAAAACTTCTATGTTTTGATAAGGTATAAACATTTATGCTTTTTATTAAAAAATTTTTGGAAAATAATTTCAAGTACTTCTAAGTGTAAACAAGTTTGTATTAGTGTTAATTTCGGAGTGGATGAAATAATTTATGAATGGTATTTCTATTTAAACGTATTTGAATTCTTTTTGATTAAAAACATTTAAATTGATTTAATTTAACGAAAACGAAATTTTTCTTTGATTTAATTTAAATGATTTCATGTTAATTGCTGATACTCTTTTGATTAATAATGAATATTATTGAAATATTATTATTTTGATTTTGAAGTACGAAATTAGAAGATAGTTGATATTGAGGAATTCGTTTAAGTTTTTTTAAATCTCATTAATATTGATGGGAAAATTAATTAGCACATTTTGAAATTAGAGAATTATATTGTCATTCAGGAAGAGTGTATTATAGTATAGGGTATTTTTTGTATGTATCGGAAACTTCAAGTGCATAAGTATTGTTTGACGTTAATATTTTCAGATCACAGAATTAACAGTTTTGAGTGAACTTTAATTCATTAACTTTAATTGAACTTTATTAAATTAACTTTGAAATAAGTCTAAAAGTGACGAAAAATGGCTTTTTTGGGAAGGTCCAGAAAAGAGGATTTACGAATGTTGGCATCAGAATTGGGTCTGGCTCCGTCGGACAATCTCAAAATTATTGAACTAAAAGATCTCATAACCAACAGCGATAGGTATGATGAGGAATTCGTCAAAGATGTGCTCAGCGTCATTGTGGACGAACGTACAGCAACAGAAAAACAAAAAGCTGCGGAACTGGAGGAGAAACAGAAAGCCATGGTTGTGGCTCAGCAACGAGAAAGAGAATTCGAACTGGAAAAAATGAAAATTCAATTTGAAATTCAGAAGCTGTCACAAGCACCTGTTACAAGCCAACAGCTAGAAAACCCAAAGCTTGAGTTAAATAGAATTATTCCGAGATTCAATTCGAAAGAAGATGAAATGGGTCTATACTTGACAATTTTCGAACGTCAAGCGAAGTTCTTGGACATCCCTGAAAAAACTTGGACAGCATACCTGATTGGCTCATTGCCACCTGATATAGCTCAGCTCATTTCAAGAGAGGATGAAGATGATGCTCAAAACTATGAAAAGGTAAAAAAAAATGCTTCTCAAAAGATTTCGAGTTACAGGGGGTAGGTTTAGGCAGTACTTTTCCCAACAGAAGAAAAACCCAGATTCAACATGGTGAGACTTTTATTTCGAATTGAGTTCTTATTTTGAAGGTTGGATCAAAGAGTTGAAGATAACCACGTTTGACCAACTTAAAAGACTGATAATTGCTGATCAGATAAAAAGGAAAACTCCAGCAAATATCAAAGAACACTTTCTGGATATTTGGGTGGATTTGAACGATCCTTTGGAATTTTGGCTGAGAAGTTGGACGCATATGACAACCTAAGGCCTGGAATGAAAAGTAATTCAAATCAGACTTTCAAGAAGAAAGAAGAATTCAGGAAACCCTTTCCATTAAAGAAAAATCAACCTGTTGGAGGATCCCATGAATGCCACTCATCTGAACCCTCTACAACTGTACCTAGATCCCCAAGTTTCAAAAATGAAGGAAGAAACCCCATACAGTTTTACGGATGTGGGACTCCTGGAGTCATCAAGTCAAAGTGTCCTAAATGCACGAGAGCTAATGAAATGGAAACAGCAGTGAACTGTATGATGTTATTCAACTTGAATTCGAACCTGTATCCCACAAGTGTGATTCTTCTCAAAATTTTTGGAGAAAAGATTGCTGTATGTGCTGATACCGGTGCTTCCCATACCATTGCAGGTGAAAAGATGTTTAAATTTCTACAAGAGCATGATGTCACCTTTACGAACAAAAGGATTTCATTTATGATGGCTGATGGAATTCGGCAGACCATTATGGCTCTGAGTACTGTCGTCGACCTGTACATTGAAGGCAAAGTTATTCCTACAGAATTTCTAGTATTGCCTGATGCCAAAGGAAGTAAGACTTTGCTAGGACTTGATTTCCTCAATGCAGCTGGTATTGTCCTTGACGTCCAGGGTGGAAAATGGCACTTTTCCGGAAATCCTCGGGGAAACAGTACAAATTCTTCAAGAAGACATTAGAAGATGTAACACTCAGCGCATTCGAACTTCGAAAGGATGAGGGTAAAAATCTATCTCCAGAACAGGCAAGAAAAATCAATATACTCCCGGACAGAAATGAAGCATGTTTCCAACCAGGGGGAGAGCACACGCCTTTCATTGAACACCGTTTTGACACGGGTGATTAACCCCCAATAGCAACGTATCCCTACAGGATGAATCCCGTAAAGAAACAGGATTGTCAGAAAGAAAACTTCGATCGACGAAGAAGAAAATATTATAAACCTGGTGACAAAGTTTGGGTGACCATTCATCCCATAAGTCGTAACAACAGGAGCAGGAAATTCATGCCCAAGAGAGAAGGACCTTACCTCATACTCACCTTGAGATCACCAGTAACATATGAGATTACCGACCCGGCCAACCTAGACCAAGCCCTTGGAACTTACCATGCTTCTGCCTTAAAGGACTATCAAGAACCTGAAACAGAAAGAAACACCGGATTTGTTGCTCCTCTAAAGAAAAGAGGACGCCCAAAAAGAAATTACCTCCTGGTTCCGAGCCGAGACGTCAACGGAACCAGAGGGGGGGGGTCTGTATCACACGGTTTAATTCGAAGACCGAAATGTAGATGGCGGCACTTGTAACGGGAGCATTACCGACTGAAGCTCTGTATTACCGCCAGAGAGAGTTGGAATTTGAACGAGTGAACTTTACTCGTCTCGCTGTCCAATCCTGGACTATGTACTATAGTTAATTTCCCCCCTTTTCCTCTAAATGTTTAACCTGTATTGTGTCTAAATGTCTGTCCATTGTAACTGTGTTATTTTATGTCATTAAAACTATTTTAAATTACCCCGAGATCTTATCCATTATTTAGGTTTACCCAGTAATGACGTAAGAGAACCGTTACACCGTTAATTTTCATTTATTTATTTTTAGTAATTTTTCTTCTGCGAGTATCTCAAAAATTTCAGATTTACCCTCGTATTTACTTCTGTGAGTTATTATTTTCTCTCAAGACAAAAATTAAAAATACTTTAAGAACTCAAATCACAGATGCTCGTTTAGAGGATCAATTAAGGATTCGCGTCATGAAGCTTGATCCAAGTATTCAAGTACTTCCAAGCAAAAAGCAGATGCAAATATCCCACTAACTTAAGTTTCCCATTGGATTTTAAAGTTATTTTAAGAATCTTTGCTATCTCAGTAATTTACGAATTTGATACTATTATTTTTCTATTATATTTCTTTATGCTGTTAAAATAATTTAAAAATACTTATACTATATTATTTTTATTTGATGTAGTGTTTAAATATGTAGTTGTTTATTATAAAATTTAAAAACCTGGATGTGAATATATATGTGTGTGTTAACACACACACACATAAATAAAAATACCAACAGTAAAATATGGAAAAATACATTAGTATCTATGAATTTAATAATTTTATAAGAAAAACAATAATTAATGATTGATGTTATAACAAGTTTTAATATTGTATATAAGTATTTTATATTGTAGCTTTGTCAAATAATAAATAAATAAGGATTTAAATTTTTTTTAATAATACTTCGAAATAATGCACTGAATTGTTAAAGCTATACAAAGCTATAAACATTTTATAAAAGTCGCAATTATAGGCACATCAACCTATGGGGTCTCCTTTATTCAATTCCTACTATTAGTTCTCACTCTCTCTCTATATATATTTATATTTACTTATATATCTTGTTCAAACTTCCCAATCGTTACTAAAATGCTTTCTTTTTATATGAAGGTTAGAACCTGGGACCCTTGGTTCCGTAACCGAGTAACTTAACCACTAAACCCAGATGATCAGTTTAGTTCGAAGGCTGTCATTGGCTTATATAAATGCCACCGCCACACATCCATTCAAGTTCAAATACATTTTTTTAAACTTGTAGTGTTAATCATGTTAACACTTGATGTTAATACAGTTTTTTCAAATGTTAATGCGTTAGTTAAACTTAGTTAATGAATAAGTAGTAACAAACAAAAATAATAGTCCAACAGCATACATAGAAAGGAAAATCATTCGTTGGATCCCTGTAGCGCAATGGATAGCGCGTTGGACTTCTAATCCAAAAGTCGTGATTCGAATCCACCCTGGGCTAGCCTAATTTCTAAAATGTGATTGCCTTTTTATCAGAATAATGATATTTAATAAATGAATAAATATAGTAGCAAAAAAAAAATCCAACAACCTATATAGAAAGGGAAATGGAAAATTGCAAGGAAAATCGCTTTCTATTTTGCCACTTAATACTGTGATTCTGTCATATGAATATGCATGCTTATATATTAACTGTAAATTAATAAAATAATAAATTTTTTCTTTGCTGATCTATATATATATATATATATATATAAGTGGGAATTTACTTTTTCTTTCTTTTATATTACTTGTTGCTACTTAATTTACATGTGGTCTTTGATGGTAAAAAGGTTCCCCACCTCTCGTATAAGTTATATATATATATATATATATATATATATATATATATATATATATATATATATATATATGCACTCACACACGAGTACTTACTCGGCAGAAAATGCAGATTTTATTAGTCGTTTTCACTGCAATCACCACCTTCGTGTTCAGAGCAATGAAATCCAAGTCTGATAAGATATCATGTGAGAATACGAACAGGTGCTTCTTAGAATTATGTTTGATTTTTTGTCTAAGTATTTAACATGTAGCAAGCCCGGCTAGCTCAGTCGGTAGAGCACGAGACTCTTAATCTCGGGGTCGTGGGTTCGAGCCCCACGTTGGGCGAGTGTTATTTTTTTTAAATTTAAGTTATTTTTTTTTATGCTTCTTTGTAGCAGTTTAATGTTGAAAGAACGTTAATGCTGAAAAGAAACTCATAAAAAGACAATTATTAAAATAATATCATGGACAAAATCTCTTTTTTTTCAGGAATGCAAAAATAATAATAATTTTACTATATATATTGTGATATAAGATTCAAAATTCTACATTCTGTGAGATATTTGGAAAAAAAAATCGTTAACACACACGATTGGTAATATTTTTGCTGAGAAAGTTTTTTTTAAAAAAAGTTTAGAAATAACATTGAATTAAATTACATTTTTAAAAGAAATTTTATGTTTTACGTTAAAAAATCAAAAGAAATTCGAATCCTGTGCTCAACTTATTAAGTTATAGCATAGCATGATAATTTTGACGGTTAGAATAGTCAGAGTTGGGTTTCAAGATGGGGACTACCACAGCAGAGCCTTCCAAATCTAAGGAAAATAACAGTTTTTTGTATATAAAAGTCCAAAAGAAAACATATTGTCAAATTTTCAGTAATTCGCATTCATATTATTCATTTTTAGAATGAAATTTATTTTCCTATTTCCATCACTCAAACTACAATTTTATTTTCTTTCTATAATATGATATATAGCCGCCTATTTTAAACTTATGACGTCTATTAGAAGAAGGAAGACTCAGCGCTTGTAAAGTAGACGCCAATGCACCACACAAAATCGCTTTACACAGTGCTTCTCAAAGCTTCAATATTTGCGACCCAATATTCAAACATAATTTTTAACCCGCCCCCTTCCTAAGAATAACAATGCATTGAATGCAAACATACTATACTTTTACGCTACAGCTACAGTACGACCTCTTAAGTACCTCTTTTTTAACCTCTTAAGTGCCACCGGCGTAGATAAACGTCTCACTCAGCCAAAGCATTGATTGCCCCGGACATATATATACGTTTGATCAAAGTACGATCTTTTCTGTGCACTGCCATCCATAAAATTATTCCGAAGGTTTTGGAATGCAATAAGAGGACGTTGACAGAATGTTTGTGAAGGATTTACTTATTTCAGAGGATTTGCTTATTTATTCCTTTTCTCCCCCGCTAATACGTCACATACGCATGCTTTGTGAAAAACGGTGGTATTAAGGAGCGAATCACTTAACTTTTCATCGGAAGTTAAGGGATTAATTACATAAAACGTACAAATTATCAAGATAAGTGTTGATTTTTATATATAATTTTACATATGACAAGCCCATGGTAATTATTAAGCGTTCTTGTAGTATTGTTAAATTAATTAGGAAATACATTGTGCAGTACTCATCCATTTATAAGTATACTTTATCAGCGAAAATGTGTACTGTATTTTTCATTATGTCAGAATGAATTTTTTTTTTTTGCTCAGCTTTAGAAAATTAATAATCTTTAAAATAATCTTTTGTTTACGAATTTTCAAAATACTCACGCCCCTCTGGTAGAGTTATCACACCCCTCTAGGGGGCGCGCCGCACAGTTTGAGAAACTCTGGTTTTAGGTTCTAGAGATAGACTATTAGATTATGATTGTTTATTAAAATCTTAAATGTCCCCGCTGTGTATACCCGTCTCGCTCAACTGGTGCGTTTTGGGCCTCAGACGTATACATCCGTTCTTCCGAAATGCAGTTCTTTTCTTTGTGCCTTTTATTCCCCCCCCCCGATACACCGTATAGGCATGCCTATGTGTGGCACTGGGGAGGAAATCATGTAATTTTTAATCGGCAGTTAAGGGGTTAACATCGCATTTTGAAGTTATGAAGTTCAAAATTGGGAGGTAATGCACCTAGATGTGACTGTGAGGTGTAAGCGACACTTGAGCTATCACCTCCCTCTCCAAACTTCCACACCATGTCAGCGTTATGAATTTGAGCCTTGACATATGTAACAAATACCAATCCCTCTATATCGTGATCTTCAGAAGCATCAGCATTGGAAAGAAACAACGTCGGCCACGAGTTTTCGACCATGGCCACTCGGCTATCATGGCCGCTTTCTGCACTAGACTGAATAAAAGATTAGAGCTTGTCATCATACTTGGCGGGTTGGTATCTATATAAACCAGTAATACCCTTCATGCGATGACGATAGTTTTGGCTTGGTGGCTAAGATAATCGTTTTCGAATCGGAAGAAGACAGGGGTTCTAATCTTCCTTCATTGGTGACCGTGACCATGCAAAAGAACAATAGAAGTCAGGGCACCATCTTTATCCACCACAAATGCAACCAATCCATCAGACACATTTATCTTGCTCAAATTTTCAATCAATTAAATACCGTCATCCACAATGAGTTCAAATGAATTTTTTTTAAAGCCGTCACACACGATGACGCAACCCCAAAACCAGTCACTGTCAAAGTGACGCTGCTCACACGCTCGTCACGAATATGGTATCGTTTTTCACCTATTCGCCACATCACTGGTGATGTGGTATCTATTTAAACCTGTAATAACCTCCATACGATGACGATCATTTCGGCATGGGGATTAATACACTCGGTTTCGGATCAAACAAAGTGTCGGTTCTAATTCTCCATCAATACTTTTGTTTTCGATCACTTAAAACTGCGAAATGGCAGAGAATTTCCTTTTTTAGAACTACATTCAGCCTTCAAGAATAATGAGCAGGATGGCGTTTTCCTTCCAAACTTGCACATCGCACTATTTTTTGAAATTTTGCAAATAATATAGATAAGTTTCAGAGGGCGACACTATAAAAAAAAGACTAAATCAAATCACGTCATACCGAGACCACTAGTAAAACTTTTATCTCCATGCATTTGATCTTTTATTGCAGATTTTTTCGTACCAAAAAAGAACACTATGTCAGAGATTTTTAGCATATTTATCTGAACGTTTTCGGCTGTCTATTTATTCGTGACTAAATAATGAAGTTGATCTCAGAGCTAGCATCCTGCTCTTCTCATCCACATCGCGGTTTCATGGGGCTGTGTGCAATGGGCTCAATTCATGAAGTCACATGATAAAAACAAACACGTGTTTTTCGTTGAAAAAACAAACATCAAACTAATTGTACTTGTTGTTCTATTTGTAAAACTCAGATAAAATTTCAAATTTCATATTTGTTTAAAGATATTTAAATGTTAGGGAAACAAATTCTTGAAAAGATTTTTTTAATTTTTAAAAAAAATCATATTTTATGTTTATGCTTTTAAATAAAATGCATTTTGTATGCAATGTAGAATTTTAGAGAAAGTTTCTGCAAAGAGCAAAACTTACTAACACCGGAGCGCGTGAGCTGATTAGCTGGAAACACTAGAGGTCTTTTATCGTGTGACTATGACGTCACATGAGTTTTTGAATTGATTGGCTAGAATCACTGGATTTCTCTATCATGTGACTATGACGTCACATGAATTGAGCCCATAGCCTCTGCCTTTTGATTGCTCTAGTAATTACGTAACTGGAGATCGGTAACGTTCGGTTACGTGACAAATTGTTTTACCCAATAAATACTGCGGCTCCAGTTTCCTTTTTCAATTCCTACTATTATTACTCACTCTCTGTTTATATATTTATCTTGCTCAAATTTTCAATCGTTAATTAAATACTTTCTATTCACATCCAATCAAGTTCAAATTAATTTTTTTAAACTTATAGTGGATGACACTTGATGTTATATAATACAGTTTTTCAAATATTAATTAAATAATTAAATTAATTACGTGGTTTTCGACACCAAAAAATTCGTCTCTATTGTTGTAACAATGTAACTATTAAAGCAATGACAAAAGTTGGCATTCCTTTCGATTTTTGGTTGCTAAGCCGGATGTGCATTGTTACAAAAATGCAAACAAATCATGCTCTTTTTCAATTCCTACTATTTTAGTTCACTCTATTTTTTATATATATATATATATATATCTTGTTCAAATTTTTAATCGTTAATAAAATACTTTCTATTCATTCATTCAAAGTAGGAATTGACTTAAATTTGTTTAGTTATATTACTTGTTGTAGTATTTCTTGCATTCATGTCTGTTGCCATTTACATATACAAATAATAGCAAAGATGTAGGTAAAAATATAGATCAATTACTTTGTTTATTTCTGATTTGTCAACTAAAAACTATAAACCGAATAATACTATTGGAAATTTGGGAGAGGGGAAACCAGCTGATGATTCCAATTAATTGAATAATAGCAGATCTATTAATAGACAAAGGAAAACACACGAAGACAAATGGACGTATATATACAAAGAAATATTATAACAGATTATTTACAGGAATGGTAAACGCACTCTTTACAAACAAGCCTTACAACGCTCCAGAAACAGCTATCTAGACTAGCAGAAACTAACAGATAAAGTCCTTGTCTTATTGCATTTAACGCGCCAGCTGATTCTGATCTCGGCTGATTTCTCTTCTAAACTTCCCCGACCTTTATGCAACCTCATGGAAATTTCTAGAAGGAGAGACTTTCTGAGGATTCTTTGGCGACATCATATATTTGTGTGTCTAAATTTATCCCCAATCTGGTAACCCTTGTCATATCTTCCTTGGCTGCCATAATCTTATTCAAATTCATGCTTAAAAGCGAGCTTTGCCTTTAAAACTCAATTTTCCCGAAAGGAGAGTGCTGTCACAGAGAAAGCAACATACGTGGAGAGTTTCACTACGTACATTAATAAATAATTTAATAAAATATCTATAATAAATAATTTTAATGTTGCCCAAAAGTCAGGGCTATGCTAAATTTTCTGTGCTAATGTAATTTTATTCCATTATAATGTACTGTGTATTAGTTTCTTGTCTTAGATTCTATTTAAGAATAACTAGAAATGCAACTTTTTAAAAAAACTAATGCATGCATTGTCGCAATAATTTTATAAAAAAATAATTTCGAATATTCTTCATATAAAATAAATTCTACGTATAAAATGTGGCCTTATTAGATAATAACCTTATGCGGTCTTCTTCTGCGAAAAGATCTCACATCCCTGAACTAGAAAATTGAATGCATTCCATTCCTAGTATAATTCCAAATAAGGTTTCTAGAAATAAGACATAACCACAACATGAAAAACATCTTCACTCTCACGTTACAGTGGAGAATTTTATTTTGCACAGTTAATTTCACAACTACTCGACTAGAAACCCCTCGAGTAACGTACCTACCGAGTGCAAGTCTCAACTGTAATTCCCTTTCAATCTATTGATTCACTGGTATACCTTTTGCCTTTGAAAAGCTCAATTGAATTTATTCAAGCAATTCGGTAGTTCTTCAGATTTCTTGAAAGATGAAAGTACACGGTATCTTGGCACCAGTAGCGTGGTTAGGAGGGGATTTATTCAAAGGAATCCTTTTATATACAGTCAGACCTCTATTTAACGAAGTCGCTAAATCTCGAAAAAAGTTCGTTATATGGAAAATTCGTTATATAGAGGTTCATCTTTCAATATATTTTCTAAACCACTCAAAACTAATATTTTAAATTCATATACACTATTTATAAAAAAGTAATTAATTATTCAAATCTTTTTGTAAATTAATATTTATATTTATTTTATATATATCTTACCCATCAAAAAAGAAAAAGAGAAACAGCAGGGAAAACAATAAAAAAGAATGTCAAAGAATACACTGTACTCTGTCAACATTAAGAAAATAATTTTATATTAAAATTAATGAAAAAAAATTTTGCAGATATTTTCTAATTTAAAGTACACAAGTAATTTTGAAAATTTCTTTTTTTTTATAAATTAACTACTAAATCAGTGGTGTAATGTACACACCGCATTGCGCGGAGAGGACAGGATTCTAGGGAGCCCAAAACCTGGATGACACCTAGTTCATATTTAACCCCTTTATAAAATATTAAAGGCGAAACCTGACTTTGCAAGGGGTCCTAATATTCTCCGTTACGCAATTGTACTAAAACGTGTTAAAAAGAGAATAACTCGAAATGTCTAGAAATTCTTTAAAAATTGGGAGAAAAAAAATTGAATCACAAGAGAAAAAGTTCGTTATATAGTACAATGTATCAGCGTTATTGGTGTAGGAATTTTAAGAACTAGAAGCTGCCATGATCTTAAAATGACTTTATTAAGATCTTAAAAATCTTTAACAGATTAGATAATAATTGATATGTGAGAGAATCTACAGTGGTTAAACACATAATATATAATACCGAAATAACGTAACTCGGACTGTATAACTCGCCTAAGCTTAATTCCATATTTTCCGAATATTTAAATATCACTTATCTTAAAATGAAGAGCTCAATATGAAAAAGGTTGCGGTTCACCGGCGTGCAATGGTAACCTTGACCTAAGGGCATTGTCACTATTCTTGGCTATTTTTAAATATTGCTTTGGAAAATGTATATAACAAAAATGTGTCACGTTAAATTTAAAAATGTAATTTGCAACGCTTTAATGGGTTCAGAAAATAAAATTTTGGCCCCACAGAACCAAAAGGACATGTTATGAAAAGACGCGTGAGCCCGTCAAACTTTTTTCTATATTACTTGTTCTGTCATGAAGTAGCATAGGACGTCTTTTAAATTAACGACTATTGCTTAATATTCACCACTCTCTTATTGAAAGAATAAAAAGAAAATAATTTTTTCATTTATCGCGTAAACGCTTAAGGCGAAATATCAATTAAAAAAAAGAAATATTGACGGTTGACAAACTACTATGTATTTTCATTTTTTTTCTTAATACGAAATTTTTATTTTTGGGAATGAACAAACCCCCAGCCGCATTGGACTTTCCCACTATATCATAGGAAGAACTCGTTGCAGTAGATGATGATAATGTGCGTACAGCCCCAATTATGACAAAGACATTTTAGAGTTTGTTCAATGCTCAAAAAATATCTTTGAGGCTGATTACGACGACGAAAATAAAATGAATAATGCAGTTCCTGTTTCCACGTCATCCGAAATGAGAAACATCATGAAAAGTATGCACAGTTATTTAGACGCACTTTCCAATGGTGAAATAAATAACAAGCTGATCGATATCGAACAGTTTGATGCTAAAAAGACAATTCAATGAAAAATATCGGATTATTTTTTGAAAACTCAATAAATGCTGTGTTGAAAAAACTTGAAAATTTTGCATTAAATTTCTTAATTTGTGAATGTTTTTGTTTCATTGATTTTTATAAAATATTTCCATATATACATATCTTTGTAAATAAAATACCCTATAATGAACTTAATTTTGTTGATACATGTTTTTTTTTTAAATATCCTTTAACACTTAAGTGCTTCACACTTCAGTTTCGTGTTAAGCGATTTTTACTGTATAAATTTAGAATTTATAAAGAGTTTTTGCTTGTGTAAAAATTGGAGCTCGTCACTTAATAAATATTACAACATGCTTGTTTACTCCACTTTAAAAAATAATCTTGAAAAATTACGTAAGAAGTACACACACACAAGAATTATTGAGTCATATTTTCTAACTTCATATATAAGCATTAAAAAAATTTCAAAGAATTTAATTCTTTTTGAGTTTTCGGCAAAATTTTGTCCTTCTGTTTGGTCCATCCCTTAAAGAAAACTGTGAAGCGGAAATGTATCTTACACTTGAAACTGAATCAAGAAAAAAGAAAGCCCACAAGCACAAAAACAAATTGGGAACCTTGTTCAATGACAACATCAATCTAAGTTTGTATTAAACTTCTTTTGTGATTGTTTTAGGACGTTGTGCATTTTAAATTAACTATATATATACTATATGGGCTTACTATATATATATATAATATATATATATATATATATAATCTTATTGAAAGATATATATATAATATATATAAAATATAAAATAATTATCATGTAAATAAAATAAACTATTATAAACTTATTTTTGTTATATATATTTATTTATTACAATATCCTTTGACACGAAAAATTATTTCAGACGCGATTTTCGCTGTACAAACTACTACAGCCATGTACTTTTCAGTAGGTTAGTAATTTTCAGACTTTTTTGTCTTAATACGTCTCCAAAACGAAATAAAAATTCCTTAACACGAAACGTTAGACATGGGAATGAACAAACCCCAGCCGCATTGGACTTTCCCACTATATCTAAATAGCCGAAGAACTCGTGGTGGAAGGGGAAGTAGATGATGATAATGGTGCCAAATCGTACAGCCCCAATTATGACAAACCCTTTGCCATGATTTAGAGTTTGTTCAATGGTAACAAAAAATATGCTTTGAGGCTGATTACGACGATCTTTGAAAATAAAATGAATAATGCAGTTCATCTAAATAGACGTCATCCGAAACCTCTTAGAGTGAAACATCAATGAAAAAGTATGTGTTATTTAGACGCACCATTTCAATGGTGAGAATAAATAAAACCATGAATTCGATATCGAAAGTTTGATGCTAAAATGACAATTCAATGAAAAATTTATCTCATTTTCATAAAGTATTTTTGAAAACTCAATAAATGCTGATGTTGCTTAAAAAGGCCTGAAAATTTTGCATTTAATTTCTTTATCTTTCTGAAGCTTGTTTTTGTTTCATTGATTTTTATAAAATATTTCCATATATCATATCTTTGTAAAAAAATACCGAAAAGGTGTTTTTATAAGAACTTAGTTTTTGTTGATACATGTTATTCTTTTTTTAAATATCTTTTGATCTACCCATTAATAGTGCTATAAATCTTCCAAACTACTTTTGAGGAAGATTTTATAATGGCAACTATCTTAGAATGTTTTTTTATAACCGCTGTTTTTTTCACGAAACAAAAAATAAATTCATCAAATTTTATTGATTGGTTAATAAATAAAATAATAAATATTAAACAACATGCTGTTTTGCTTTATTTAATCCACTATATAAAAAATAATCTTAAAAAAGTAATTACGTTTATGAGTTGTAAATATAATATAACAAATTAAAAATAAATAACAGATATGAATTAAAAATATTTTTAATTATATATAAGCATTAAAAAATTAATTTTATAGAAAAAATAATTCTTTTTGCAGTTCGGAAACCTCTATACCGACAATGTTTGTGGCTTTTTTGGTCCATTCTCAAAATCTGTTATATGTACATGCGGAAATTTTTCATATAATTAAACTGAATCTCATTAATTCAAATGAGCTTTTAGCTAATTTTGAATTTTTTCATAAATAAAATATTTTATCAAACATAGTTTGTTCAATGACAACATCAATCTAAAAAAATTTGTAAAAATAAATTTTGTGTGATTGTTTTTTTTTTTTACAAAAAGTTGATTTTAGTATAAATGCATCATTATAAATATATCATAAAAATTTATATATGAAATCTTTCTAAGAAATAAAATAAACATTAAAAATTTATTTTTTGATTTTAATATAATATTTTTAATTACAATATCCATATTTAAATCATCAGCATTTTTTAGTAGCTCATCATCCTTTCTTCAGTTTAAGGCTTTTTTTTCCTCCTAATTTCCTTTGTTTTTTGTAAACAATAGTACGTAACAGCCTCTGTTTGTCAGTAGGTTAGTAATTTTCAGGCTTTTAACTCATTGTAATCTTTGTTTTGATACATTCTCCATATTAAATCTCCAAAACTGCATCATATGTACCCAGTGACAAAAACTTCTAATTGTACAAATAAAAACAAAGACCATATTAAATCACTTTCGTTAGCGACGCGTACCTCCATGTAAACACTTTTTTAGCAATTCTGGATTTAAATCCCTAAAAACAGGGCATGGCCTCCACAACATCCACAGGTAAATATTTTTGTGATGATAAGTCTGCACGGCATGGGGGTACTGCTTTTTTAAATTTGCACCACGTATCGATCCAGAGGGACAAAATCCATGCTGAGGTTTTTTCATCGGTTGATAGCTTGTGTAAAAATATTGCCCATAGGGCTTGTTGCATGTCCTTCACGCTAGACAAATTTCTGCGGATAGCTAGACCATAATATGCTTGCAGACGGTCGATTTCTGCCTCTGTCAATCTATTTCTTGTATGGTAAAGGCTTTCCGTCAGAAAGTTTTTGACCTCTCATCTTAGTTTTCAAGCGTCGATGACGTGTCCCCATTCTTTTTCATGACCTATGCATTCTAATTTCTCGACAGAGCAATGGTCACCATATACTTTGTTCTCGACAATAGAAGTAAACGCTTTGGAGTCCCCATCTCCTAAATATTTTGTTACCGAACATTGCGAACTGGGTTTGAAAAATGGATAGAGCTCCAGCTACTTCCATCTTACCGCTGTAGCCAACAAAATTTCTCTTACAAAATAAAGATGCTTGGTTTTGTTCGGTCCAAATACAATGTTTTGAAAAACTTCGACATCTATAACTTTGCCGGTATCAACACTTGTGACTGTCAATAAGCCATTCTTCGAAGAAAAACCACGCTTCTGCCAGCTACCATCAACAGCAACAGCAAGGTCTTTTTCCATATTGCAGATCAACGGCTTAAAATAAAAGCTTCTGCCATACTGTGTTCATAGGTTTCTCTTGTTGCCTAGTAAAATGTGAGATGTTTTTGAGAATTTTGTGGGTGGCGGGGGGAAGATTCATTATAGCAAAAGATTAGCAGATCTCCTTTTTCTATGCATATAGCATACACAGGAATTAGTAATCTCAGAACTATTGCATTTCTTGAGTTAAAAAGTATAGTTATATTTACAAGAAAAATTTTAGTGAAATTTATGTTACTTTACTGAGGTGCAACCTGAGTCCTTTTTCACACTTTATACATTTTACAGCTTCAAAAAACACAAGCTAAAAGGTTAATGTCCACAATAACATTTTAAACCAGAAAAAGCCTCATCCGAATATGAAATATCCATGTTTACAAGGTTTTTCTCTCACTGGCAGATGGTTCAGTTTCATTAGTACAAAGCTTTGCACCATCAGCACAACTCTTTTCATCAGCAGAGTTCTTTGGAACAGTAGAATTGCTTTCACCACAACCATATTACTTTTATTACATCTTCCTTTATTAAAAACTCCTCTTCGTTTCTTAAACTACTTTTCGATGCTCTAGGCATGGTAAAGTCGATATATTATAGCAATTTTTTGAAAGTTTAAGCTTAATAATGTTAAAGAATACTTGCGAGTTTTTATAACGCAGTTTTGAAAGTGTAAACAAACACTGATTTGACCGTTAAAAATTGTTTAATAAATAAAATAAAATAATAAAAGGCTCAATTTATACAATAAAAGATAAATGTTTTTGATTTATACCAGACGCTCAACTTTTAAGCTAAAAATTTTAAAAAAAATTTACGTTTTGAGTTGTAAAAATAATTCAACGATTATTTAAAAAAATAAATAACAGATAGGTTAAATTAAAGGTATTTTTAGAAAGGTTAAAAATCTGTACTATGTGGAAATGTAAAAATTAATTTTAAAAAATAATTTACCTTTACTGCCCTTAACGCCTTTAATACACACACATATTCACTTACACTCACACAAACGCATGTACGTATACACATACATACACGTATATTCGTATCTCTTTTAGAAAAATCGCAGGGAAGAAAACTTTATTTTTGAAGGCTGTCATTGTAGATTCCACAAATAAATTATACTCAAAAGTAATTCCGAATATCCTTTTTATTTCAGAATTTTAGTTCGTCTGTCAACAATAAAATCCATTATTGTCTTCTGGTGTGGATTTGTCGTGAGAAAAGTCGAAAAATGTCCTGAGAATAAATGTATGTAAAATCGTTTGCTCGATTCAAAACCACGATCGAATATTTATCATAAGCTTTTTTTGCTTCACTTTCTTTTCTTCCCCCACCGTTGGCGAACGAGTCTTTTGAAGTGGTGATTGAATGGCGGAAGCCATTCTTTGTTCGTATCTTAAAAAGAAATGATTTCTTATTCTAAAGTCTGAGGCTCTTATGTAGTGAATAAGTGATTCGTCGAATGTGTCAAGGTAAACAATGATTCATATGGAAGAAAAAAAAGATTGTACGAAGAAGTTAGAAAGATTTTAGGCTTAGTAAAAATCTGTTCTAATTGCTTTCTCAGAGCTGTGTGATGTTTTCTATGATATTAAAATAATATTCGAAAATAAGATATATTTAATTTCCTAAGCAATATTTAATTTCCTAAACAATAAACAGAGAAAAAATACAAAATCGGAGAGTTAATTGTTTGTTAATCAGCTTATGTTTACAATCACGAATTTTTATTTAATTATTTAATTATAAATATAATATTTGTTGCAAAAATTCACATAAACAATTTCAAAGAATAAATGAACAAAATAAGCATCTTTCTGACTCTAGAACAATATTTCTATTACATCTCACTACTAAGCTCTTTTTGAAATCGAATACCAAATTAAATATTTTCCGAGATCACAAAATATCATATCGTTGCCAAACGATTTAACATAAAATAAAAGAATTAATATAATAAAATAACGTTCAAAAATATCAATTAAATTAAATAAAAGTCACGCGACACTAGTTTACAGTTCTGAATATCTCTTGAACATTCCGAACATTGTTTCTTTCTTTCTCGTTCTGTATTTCGTATTTTTTTAATTTTATTCGTTCTAAGAAAATTTACAATCAGAAAGAGTCCTAAACCTTTAAATCACTCTTTTTAATACGTTGGCTATAGTTTTTTTCTTGTAATTAACTGAAATAAATAAAAATAGTGATCTTAATAGACTTACTAGATCTTTACTAGATTGACTAACTTTTCTCTCATAATTAATTTAAGTAAATAAAGTTAGTGTCTGTTGAAAAAGGCACCAGGAACTATATTTTCTATGTTCGAAAGGAGATTTTCAAGGTTCTAAAATTAAAGTGATGATTCAGTGTTTTTAAAAAGAAAAAAGAGGTTTTAGTATTCCCGATACTTAAACAAAATAAGCGGAAAAATAAAACGTATTTTGGAAAATAACGAAAAATATTTGTTTCAAAAACTAAAATATAAAGAAAGAGTTCTCTCAATTCTGAATTTTTTTTATTTTTCTGTAACATTTAGAATATTTTTAAAGTTTTTTAAATACTCTATTTTGGCTTTTTTTATTTTTGTGTTGCATTGTTTTATATAAATAACAGGGTGGATGGGAAAAATACTTTTTTTTCAGAATTTGAAAACCTGTTTATGTGAAAAAGATGCTATCTGGTATATAAATAAAGGAGAAGATAAAATAAAAATTTTATTTTTATTTTAAGTAATCCACATGAAGAATGAAAAAATTAAGTATTTGAACCTTTTTTTGATAAAAAGTCAAAGTAATTTTGGATAAAAAAAGTACTTATTACAGTAAAGTAGTATTATACTAGAGATATTTATTACTATGAGAGGACACATAGTAAATGGTTACAAGAATAAACACACCAAGTACATTTTTAACAGCTTTAATTTTTTTTTAAATAAAACCTTTTGTCTAAAAAGTTCAAATCCACTGATTTGACGGTGCGGGGAGAAAGAGCTGGTTATGAAATATTGCAAAGTACGTACTATTCTCACAGTCTACTCAATACTCACTTGTCAATGATAATCACTTTTGGTTGTTTATATCGCCGAAAAATAATTTTATTTCGAGTCTAAATTATCTAACTAAAATAAAAAGTCTTATTCCCTTTTCTTTCAATCTCTTTGCGGCAATATTAAATTTTGTGAAATTGTTTTAATAAAAATGTTTTTCTCTTCTGAAAATGTGAAGTTTATTCTTACCGCTAGTAGCTATATATCTGAGGTATTTTAGATTATTATTATCCAACACATTTTTACAGAAGTGCACAAAAATAAAAATACTGTTATCAACTTAACATATATATTTTTATGTTACAATATCATGGTGTTTAAATTTTAGCACTTATTTAAAAAAGTAATATTTGATACAGACTTTTACTTCTTTAAAGTTAACTAAATTTTCTTGTTAATTAAGAATTCGAGTAGGGATCATGACCTCACTTCCTGTTCTCAGCCTTATTGAAATCTTGGACATTTTACTCTCTAAGTTAATACTTGTGGAAATAGACTAAAAAAAAGAACACTGTTTATTTTTCATTTATATACAAATAAGAATTTATTTCCCGCTCTTTTATCGTTTCTTTTATCTCTGACGTTTTACCTCTTTTGGCACGACAAGTATCAACATGTACTATTCGGTTTTTTTTAAATATTGTTTTTACTGATCCCTTTATTTCAAAACTTTTGAGCTAATAGGAGGTAGCTTAGTTTGAAAATTCTTAATCATCCCTTCATCTACTTTTAGACTTTGGAAAGTTTCTACAGAAAATAAAGGGATTGAGAACGGATCGTATATTCGCTTAACTTTTCACACACAAATAGACTTTTACCTTTCTATCTTATTTTTCCTCTTCATGTAATCTTCTTGCTTTATGCGTGAGACAGTAGAATTTTTTGAGAATTAATATTTTTCACATTCCTTCGAGAATCAGTGTAGATTTTATTCGTAGTAAATTTGTACATAGTTGAATTCAATTTCTTGTTTGAAGCAACACGAGGACTATTGGCAAGGGGCTTTATAATTCTGAATTACGATAAAGGGACGACACCTTAGCCGCAAAACGATAAAGGGCTGGGCAGCATACGTATGTTAGTTACTTCACACGGGCCGCAACATGAGGATAAATGGAGGAGGGGGGGAGAGAAATTCTATAAGACCAAGATAACATCAGTAATTTAAAATATGGAAAATTGATCAAAATATTATAAATTCTGTGTTTTGCTTTTTTGAAATGTTATTTTTAACATTTTTTTATTTTTATCACTAATACTAAATTAGAAACATTTAAGAAGCCCTCCTTCACAATTTCTGCATCAGTAAACGGTTTCATATGATTACCAATAATATAACAAACTTCATAGGATGTCTTTGATACCGCTGTGATGTTATCACTGACTAACTTTGTTGCTGTTGCAAAGAATATTCAAGAAAACCTACTTATATCACACCTTTCGAAAGAAATCTTCGAGAAAAAGTGTCATGGAATAATTCATGTTTATTGGTATCTTTTAAATACAGCACTTTCGTGACAAACCAAACAATTACTGATCCATGTTTGTTTTTCACTGCAAAATAGTCAACCTCCCAATCGTCTTGAAACGATATATTTTCTTCGAATATTTTTCGCTTGCAAGATGTGAAAGATAGTTAAAAATTAGTTCCACCCATAAAATTGTCGCTACTCCACTGTGGTCTGTTACCACTAATCGTAACCGTTCCAAATAGAAAAAGAATGTCAGTTCGTACCCGTACGACACCGACAGCAAAAAGCAAAATTGATACATTTGATTTCTTGACAAAGAATTTTCCACCAAATTTTTAATACAATGTTCTTAAATAAGTAAATTTCTCAGAGCAATGGGCCATGACTGGGCCACTTAAAAAGGCTCGGTGGGCCGCAGGTTTAGTATCGCTGGCTTAGCTGCTACCCCACTCTAAACTTCTGCAACAAAAACAAGGTGATGGCCTTGAATATCGACATATTTCACGTGCATCAGCCTCTCTACATGCCGGATCGCTTTTCTACATCAGCTTCTCTACAACTCGACCCAATACTCGACAAAAATAAAGCCAGCTACGCTTTCGTGACCTTGACAACGCGTATTATTAAATACAACCCCATTGCGTATTTTTATAATATCCTTTCTAAATTGTTTTTATTATTATTATAATTATTTTACTATTTTTATAAGTTTCTAAATGTTTTCTTACAATAGAATAATTTGCTGTACTTTAAGGTCGTATGATTTATGATAGTGTAACGAATTTTGTGTAAATAATTTGTATTTGGATGTGTAATGCATTTATATTACTCTATGTTATATTTATTTTACGTTAAAATTGTAATATTCATAAGCAATGCCATTCCTTGCGCTATAGTGGCGATTCAATGAGAGCTTGGCGAAATCTTGGCGATAGAGACAAGTTAGCATCATATTTAACGACCAAGTTGGCCACCAATTTTGCGAACATGTTGGCGAGTTTGGGACCCTCTTGATTCTTCTAGAAATTAGTGGATTTCTCCACTAGTTTCAGGCTCTATGACGCGTGCGGATTTTTCTGGAAGTTTCCTCCAGGTCTATAAATAGAGAAATACTAGCCGCAATGAGTCAGTCTTAATTCTACCAGCGATTAGTGAGCATTGTTTTGATTACCGATTAGCTTGGCTGTGCTTGTGAATAATCTTTTATATACGTGTATTTTAAACATTGATAATTGTGTTTGATTGCAGTTGAAGGTGTGAAGACCTTCGGAGATTTACTCTGCGAATATTGCTGCGTATATCTGTATTTAAAGAATGGGATTTCCGATAATAAATTCGCATCGCTCTTAAAGAACTGTTATTTTTCTTTGTAACTGTTTTGCATAAAAATCCTCGAACCCCGATCAACATAACAACATTATTATTATCCCCATTAGTGTTGCAAACTATTTTACTGACCAATCTGCGTGATTTTTTGAACTATCTGTGTTCTTTTCTGGTTTTTTAACCTGAAGAAATAAATCTCATGAGAAAATTCGGCATGCCTTAGTTAAATACTGTTGGGGTCCAACTATAGAGGTCGCTATGAAAGTGCGGCTATATAATAAATATGTAGTGATGCGCCCACACACACTCGAGAGAGTAGAAGGCATGCGATCTGTAACAAGTTATCATGTTACAGAGTATTAGCGTTTGATGATAGTATAATTCTAATTATTTAATAAAGTCTTGTTACGTTTGGAAAGAAGTATGGAAGTTAATAATTTGATTAGTGAGTCATTCCATCATGAACAATACACGAGATTACCACGCATAAGTACTGGATTCGAGTGAGTCTGTAACAATACCAACTTCTTCAATTCCTCTCAATATAGTTTACTTTTTCCCAATATATATATATATATATATATATATATATATATATATATATATATATATATAGATAGTAATATATATATATATATATATATATATTACTGGAATTCTAATTTATCAATATCTATATATAGAAATATTATTTTTAACTATATTTATCGCAATAAAGTATTAGTTAGCGATAAAGCTAATATTTTTTTAAATCTTAAAAATTTTTTTAATCACTGTATTGAACATGGATACCCTGCTAATTTTCTTTGTAACTATATTTCTAATGATTTTTTGTGATACAATTTGTATTAATGTAATTATTTACTGTTATTATGTTTTGTAATTTTTTAAATTTAGACAATATCTAATTTATCCTACAATTATTAAATAGATGGCGCCACATGCTTGCTTTTTTTTATTTTTTATATTATTATTATTATTATTATTATTAAAAACCTTTAATATATATTTTTCAGAGTTTCATTATAATTTTTGCTAATTTTATGATTTTGATTTTTGATTTTTTAAAAGTATATATATATATTTCTTATTATCGTATATTGTATCGCAATTAATCGTTTCTTATATCGTATCGCAAGTAACTTTATGCGGTTCTGCTCTCCCTATTTGGCGGGAACACGATAATGCACTCTCGGCCATCGTTACAAATCCGTTTTAGTAGGTTATGTTTATGTTCATATATTCTTGTTTAATGACTTAATAATTAAATTTTACGTATAGAACTCTTTCCTTTTTTCTTGGTACATAGTATGACAAATTACAGGTGAAGGTTGGCGCCGCAAAACTTGTTTAAACCTGCAATCCTGGTTCCTAAGGCCAGGAATTTGTCTTTACTGTGTGCCTACTTCCTACTTTTAGTTATCTTAGGTTTATAACTATATGATTATTTTTATATTTTTGTTTATATGTATATGTATATGTGTGTATAAATTTATATATATGTGTATGTATATGTATATGATTATATATTAAAAAATTCTTATATTGGATTATATATATATATATCTTGTTCAAATTTTCAATCGTTTATAAAATAATTTTTATTCATCCACTGAAGTTCAAATATATTTTTTTAAACTTGTAGTGGATGACACTTGATGTTAAAACAGTTTTTTCAAATGTAATTCATGTTAATTAAATTTTATTTTTTAATTTTAATTTTGTTTTGCGTTATTTCTGACTAAGTTAGAATGTACAACAGATGTGGCGCCAGTAAGTTTTTCTGACGATGTAGGAATTGACTTTTATATAAATTTTTTTATACTATTTATTTTACTATTACCTGTATATGAGTAAGTGATTAAAAGTGTCGCATTGTAAAGCAACACGAGGGCTATTGATGACTGACCTCGTAATTTAGAAACATGGTCAAGTGACGAAGACACTGAAGCTCGACAGATAAAACTTTTATCAGTTTCTCTACATGGCGGGTCTTCAGTGACACAAGGGCTCTAACTCCTAACATGCCAAACATGAGTCCATGACCATAACCGCTAGGCTACTGCGACTATGTTATTTGTAAGACAAAATGAGTTTATAATATACCCTTTGACGCAAAGCTTAACATAAATTGTATGTTCAGTAAAAATATAACTATACCAAATCCTTCCTAGATTTTTTCTGTACAAGTCAATATTTTCTTCCAATTTATCCTTTGTCATCTGGAAGTACCATTTTTTTCATTTACTTTCAAAGATATTTCAATTACAAATATTAACATAAGATGTCAGGTTTGTAAATTTAGCAGATTTTGTGGAATTTGGAACAGGTTTTTCACTTATTTGGAACATCTATATTTGTTTTCTACACAATATACTCACGCATTATCTTATATTCTGCTAAATAAACATCAATATTTTGCCTCTCTAAAAAAGCATATGCATTGTTTACCATATAAAGTAAACAAACACTACATTTGCATCAAGGTCCATAACCCTCTTATCCTTTCTTGGAGACTAATGTACCTAAAAGCTGCAACTTTCATCGCCATTATCCAACTTTTTCGCCAATAATGCTGCTTCTTACAGACGACACAAAGGAATTGCTGCCAATCATCAACACATATCGGTGAAAAAGAAGTACATCGGCCAATTTCCGATCCATCATTTCAAACCTCCCGGAGGATGGCCACCGAGAGTATTATAAAGTGTCTTGGGGCTCCTCGCAGCAATAAAAGGCTGATCGGACGATGGCTACCTCCGAACTGATCACTTAAGCCTTGGAGCAGATACGAGGCTTTCCACTCAGCGTTTCTTCTAATATTTCACCATTTGCCACGGCTAAGGCTGTGTTGACAAAACTCTCTCAGTATCAAATCAGTAGCTTTTTATTGTCCGGCTACACAGTTAGAGGATAATCCCCGGGGAGCATTAGATTGAAGGTTTTTTTCCCCTTTTTCTTTCATAGTATCCTTCTTTCTCTCCCCTCACCATTTTTTTCTACTCAACGTTTTTTTGATTCTTTTATTCGGTGGTGGCTTTTTGCGCTTTCATTACCTTGTCCCAGAAAGATGTTGTTTGCAGGAGATAATATGCCGAACGCTTTATGGCTTCAGCGGAAGACTTTGTGTTTTTTTTTTGTTTCTCTTTTGAGTTCGAGGTTAAAAAGGTTAAGTGTGCGTATGTAAACAGATATTGTGAATTAATTGTGGTGTTATAAAGTGTTAAGATAGTTTTGGTATTAGAGTGGAAAGTGTGGTAGAATTCTGATAACCTTCAACAACTTTCAGGTGAATTTTAAAAAGATTAAATTTTTGCCTGTTGATTTTTTAGCTAAAAATTTCATAAAAAACTATTTTCATAATCTGAAAAACTTCAGGGACAAACACAAAAAGAGATTTTTTGTGGGGAACCACACATTAAAGTCTATTGTTTCACGCAAGTTTTTAGAATTGATCCACATGAAAAATTTTCAAGTTGAAGTTGTCATGATCCTTGCAGCTCAAATATCATGCATCAAAGATTTGATGAATCATTTCTTTGATGCTCTCTGTACAAGGTAATTACAATTAAAGTCCCAATAAAAGTTTCAAAATGTTGTAAAAAAGAACCACTGATTAGAATAACTTCCAATTTGAACTGAAAATACTTAAGGGGGTCCGGCACATCCATTGGAGCGTATGCTAAATTGCGTAAGTTTATGTACCTTTTTCTCAAAAACTACTTACTTCTCGTGGATAAAAATCTTACAGTAGGTTATGTGTACTATTAATAACACTTAAACCGAGGGATTTGCTTTTTTGTGCAAAGTTAAATTAATTGTGAATTTTTTTAAAAATTGTCCAATTTTTTTCCCTAAAATTTAGTTTGAAAAAGTCATATTTAAAACACTTTGCTAGATATATCTAATTCCCTCCAATAAAATGTGTAATCATGCTAAAAGTTTGCTCACAGAAAATTTGAGGATTATATGAAAAGTAGTTTTTGAGAAAAAGGTACATAAAATGAAAAATATTACATTTTGAGAAAACAGGCTTTAAAGTGAAAATTTGTAATTTTTTGAGCATTTACTTTCTTTAATACTTTCCAGAAACATAGGAAGTATTTTTTTACTCTCTGCTCACACAAAAGACTTCTTTTCTTTTTTTCATCATTTTTAGCAATTTTAACTTTTTTTGTGATCTCAAGATACACACTTCTGCACGAATCCTACGCGTATCTAGTTTTTTGAAGCATGGAACACATTTATAACTTGGTTCATTATCACAATGCTTTAAGATCATTAATTTTGCTGCATGACTTATATTGAACTGTTCAATAGCTATATTTACCCCTAATTTTAGAGTTTTTAGTTCCACAAATGTAGATCTTGGAATCACTGACCATACGGTGTTATTAACTGACTCATTTATGTTCTGGATCTTTCCAAGTAAACATTTTCTTAATAACATAGGATCACCTAGATCTCAAGAAATTGGCTTTATTTAATTCATTATGGTATATAGCACGTATGCATGTGTTTATGATCATAGTGCTTTTCGTTACGTTCAGCTTCTGTCTTTTGAAACTTGCACCAGGCATTTACAATCGCTGGATACAGTCCATGTTGAGGGCTCTCATTTACAGATAGAAGATGAAAATAAACAGCCAAAATAGCAGTTTTCATGCTGTGTAGATCATTGATATTATTTCTAATAGCCATACTATAATATCTTTGAATTTTTTAGATTAAAATGCTGGTGAATCGGTTATGACAACTTGGGTTATTTTCACCATTAACTTTTTTTTCTCTGTTTTGCTTTTAAGATCCAAAAGACGCGTACCGATACACTTTTGGACAAGCCCAATACACTGTAATTTTCTCACTTGAACATCATGTAGATTCACGATCATCAGAAACCTATGCAAGGGGAAACACAGGTGCTCCTAGCAGAGCTCATTTGAAACGTGTCATGGAGTAGCTTCATTAAAAAAATAAATAAAAACACTTCTAATTATCATATTTCCTCATATCATATATCATTTTAAACAGAAACATTCGAACTTCTTAAAAATATAAAAAAAGTGAAAATCAATAATTTTTTGAAAATTCAAGTGTTGGACCTACTTAAAGGAAAGGAGAAACGGCATAAGAAAAAATAAAAAGTTCCAAAGTGTATCAATAGCTGGCACTGTAAGCGGTATTATGAAAGTTAACTTGGCTACAAGTGATATTTTGCATTGAATTACTTAGGTTTTGCAAGAGTTTCAAATTAAACCATCTGTATTGTCCCATGTGTATGATTGTTTCGGTTTTTTTGATAGAAAAAATAGCTTCCAGGTCATTCAACAGTTGTGGCACTGTTAGGAAAAGCCAATCCACCACGGCTTTTCTTATTGGAATGGAAAAATCATCTATCGGTTCTACCGATTGTATCAATTCGTAGTCATCTATTAATCGACTTCGGTACTTTTTTCTTATGCTATACCAGGGGTGGATAACACAAATGACCTTGCGGGCCACTTCAGGAAAACATTATAACTCTCAAAACATTATTTACTTTTTTCTACCTTTAGGAAACATCTTCAATCACTCCTTATAATATTAGAAACCACTTAGGAACTTCTTCTTATTGGTTTCAAAAAGATAAAAGAATTAGCAACTGTGCTTCGTTACGAACATGATCTGGAAGATTTAAAACTCTACAAATTTAAATACTTACTCGTCTTATAATACTAAACTTGAGAATAATAATTATTAGGAAAAAGTGGAATAAGTTGTCATGGAGAAGAACTGTCACATACAAAATAAATAGAAAGAATTAAAATTAAAGAAAAAAATGTAATTTATAGTACACCCCAAGGAGAGACTGATAGAAATTTAATGTGATATTCAGTATAGAAAATCTCACCATATGTAATAAACTGTTCATCCATGAATTGGAATCGGGTCTAGTCCGATCGGCTGCACGTGCACAAATTATTCAGCAATCGCAAACGATAAACTTTTTACACTTTTTTCCTTAGTAAAGATGTGGACGCCACAGCAAAAGATAAAGTGCATACTTTGATTAACGGAATTTAAATCAATCACGCGTGTACAGCAACGTCTTCGAACAGAATGGAATGCCGTTACTGGCTTGCCTAGTAGACTTATCAGAACTTATACGAAATGAACCAAGCACACGATCAACAGTGTCTTCTATCACGAAAACCTAAGGATTCTTGCCAGTTTGAGATACCAAAGTTCCTGTCTCCTTTAAAGTTCTTTCCCATTGGTAGATAGATTTTGAAGTCGGAGTGTCGACATTCCATTCTGTTAGAACACGTCGCTCTATACGCGTGACTAATTTAAATCCGTTAACCAAAGTACGTACTGCATCTTTTACTGTGGCGTCCACATCTTTACTAATGAAGTGAGTGTAGAAAGTTTATGGTCTGCAATTGCCGAATAATGCACGCACGGGCGGCCGATGGGACTTGACCCAAAAAATCCCGGAGAGTTTTCCAATCCATGGATGAACACTTTATTAGATTTTGATGGGTAATTCCGTAATAATTAGCCATTACCTGTGGATACTTTAAGCCCGGAAACTCTGTAGATAATTTAGCCCAAAATAGCACGCTTAAATAAACGAAAAAATGGAATAAGTAATAAGAAAAACGAACTGTAATTATAATTAATCACAATAATTAATTAATTTTGTTTGTTTGTTTTGCTTTTTCTTTTAAAGAATACGGCTTTTTTTCCTAGCCAGTTAGTTACAAGTTTTTATCTTATTTTTAGACGTAGTTAGTTGTGTTTCAAAATACATTTTATCTCTGCAAAAATAATGTATAAAAAAAAATCAAAATGTTTCGTAACATAGCCTATCATTGGTTTGTTTATTTTTAAAATTCTTTAATCGTTTGGTGTAAAAAGGAAGAAACATATTTTGCTTTTATTTTCTGTTAAAAGTCGGACTACATTTATAGTAAAAGGAATTTAGGAATTTATCATTGTTTGCAATCTTTAACGTTAAAAAGCGCACAAAAAATGTATTGTTTTCAATTTTAAAAAGGCAGGAGCGAAATAATTTCTCGTAGGATATCATTTGCTATTTCATACAGATGTTCATCTGTTATACAGAATTTATTTTACAGTTACTTTGTATTTATCAGTCTATGCATATATTATATAAAAAAAAACCCAATTTTTTTAAAGAAATGTCCTATGTTCAATTTTGAAAAGAATAGCTTATATACATAAAATTTTAAAAAATAAATCCAAATTTTACAATAACAATATATTTTATGTATCTAAATATTCTTCCTCTGATTATGGTAACAACTATCTAACGATTATATTTTCGTTGTAAGATCACTACATTGGTGACTTAAATAAAAAATATTCGCCAAGTCAGCCATCTTATATAATAAACTTAACTGGAAAAATCGTTCGATCATCCAAAAATATGCCAAGAAAAAAGTCAAATTACTAGAAATACTTTATCGATATAAACATGGTATCCTCACAACTGTCGTAAAATTTTTAATCCATAATTTGGTTACATTTAATTTGTTTCTTGAATTTCTAATTACCGCATATACTCGAATTTAAGCAGCCATTGATTCTAAGCCGCAACTCCCATTCTCTACACGTTCTCGAGAAGAAACTAAAATTTTGCAAACGTTTCTTCGGATACTTAAGAATTTTTTAAAAAATCTAATGAGAGAGAAAGAAAAAATTAATATAAGAAGTTAATATTTTATTTATTTTACCATTAAATACTTAGCAGTTTCAAAAATACTTACATGAACCTATAATTACTCTAACCGTCCAAAATCATGTTTCGAAAATGATTCGTTGCTCTCATTGTCACAGCTGACTACGGGATTGTTGCCGGCACGGTGTTGTCTTCCATGACATCCAATGCATTTGTTATGCGACATTTTTTAAAAAGAATGTGTTACAGAAGGATGTAAAAGAATTATTAAAGACAGTTGAACATTTGTAAGCAAAAATTATATCATTTTGTTTGCGCCACCGACGTATATTTGTTTCATCCGTATCAAATTTTCAGTAGCCTGTTCTGTTTTGCCTCTCTTTCCATACTTGCGTCATAGTGAATTCGTCTTGATACTGTTACCGATATATTTGATGTTTAGCTCAGCGTTTCTCAAACTGTGGGGAGCAGCCCCCTAGAGGAAAGTGAACTCTACAAGGGGGGGGCGAGCATATTGAAAGGTCGAAAACAAAAGATTATTTAAAAATTATTGATTTATACCGAAAGTAAACAAACAAAATATATTCTGACACAATAAAACATAAAATACACATTTACACTGATATAATGCACTTATAAATGTATCAGCACTGCACAATATATTTTATAATTAATTTAACTATACTAAGTTAAGACAAATTTAATAATTACCATTTACCCCATGGGATTGTTATGTATAAAATATTTGCAGAAATTAACACTTACCTTGATTATTTGTAAGATTTATAATTAACCCCTTAACTTCTGGTTAAAAGTTATAAGAGTCGCTCCCCAAAGGCATCGTTTTCCATGTAAGCGCGCGTATGTGATGCATTGGAGGGGGGAAGGGAATGAAAAGGAATAAATAAGTAAAACCTTCTCTGAAATAAGTAAATCTTTCGCAAACACTGTCAAGATCCTTTTATTGCATTCCAAAGTCTTCGGAATAATTTTATGGATAGCAGAGCGTAGAGAAAATCGTATTTCGGAAAGACATATATATATACGTACGCGGCAATTAATGCTTTTGTTGAATGAGACCTTTATATACGCCGGTGGCACTTAAGAGATTAAAGTCATATTGTAGCTTTAGCGTTAAAGTATAGTATTATTGAATTAAGTACATTATTATTATATGGAGGAGGGGGGCGACGAAAATTATGACTGAAAATTGGGTCACAAATATTGAAAGTGTGAGAAATACTGGTTCAGCTGGATAAAAGGAAGCGCTTTCAAAAAAATTTTCTAAATACGAGCAGGTAACGATGTTTAGGATAGACTGAATCCTCGAGACAAACTGCGGAATGGGATAAGTCATCCATGCAAGTAGCCAAAATGGACAGTTATATTTTTCCCTTTAAAAGGGGTGGAAACTCAATTTCCCCTATGCAACAAATGTTTGCTTTCGATTCTAAGACGTACGCGATTTTCAGTAGCATTAACACTAAAAAAATAGTGCGGCTTAGCTTCAAGTAAGTGCGGTTTATAAAAATTACTCTAGTACAATAGTTAATTGACTAAAGTTTGCTAAATTTTTGTATGAGTTTTATTTTAATCCAATATAAATTAGTAGAGAAATGTATCATTATTAAAACATTTTTTTGAAAATTATGGTCATTATCGGGGAAAGCAAGCAGTTGAAAAGTGATCTAAAACAATGGGGTCGATTCATCATCAGAAGGCAGTGCGATCTTTTAGCAATTGCCATGGGATTATCAAATAGACAATAACAGCTAATCGTATTGCACTTGTAGTTGTTTGCTATCGATTTTGCTTACATTCAAATTTTATATTAAAATTTTTTTAGCACTCTAAATATTTTTAATATATTTTCTAGTCTTTTGCTTTTCCCATAGTTATTAAATATATACATAGTTTTGGTTTACAGTATTAGATTTAAGCTTGTCGCCCAACCGGTAGAGTGGTTAGCGAAGCTGACTGCGTTGCCGTTGGGACTGTGTTCGAATCCCGGAGAAGACATGGATGTTTGTAAATGTATAGTACCTTTGCGGCACGGGGGTACTTTAAATAGCCGTCGAGCCGTAAGTCCTCTCGTGAGGTTGGTGGAAGGGGAAGAGAGGTGGGAGGTCCCTGACCCCCTCTCCCAGGGTGTTCTCTCTCAAAATTGGGGTGAAACCGAGCTAAATCGTCTGTCTTTTTAGCGACCGAAATCGATCCCCCAGTCACTTAATTTAACGATACGTATTTTTGGCAACCGGAATAGATAGCCAAGTAACATAATTTAGCGATAGGTGTTCCGAGAATATATTAATTGTAATTTTGCAATAAAAATAAAGAAATATTAAAGTGAAATTTAAAAAAAAATTATACAGCTATCAGTAATGCATAAAAATAAAAATTGTATTTTTTTCAAGTTAAAGGAAAGAAAGAATTTTCCATTTTGTTATATGATAGTAGATGCAAATTCGAAAATGTCGCCAAAATACTCGGTCGAATGAAACACGTGGGTATTTGTTGAGGTACTATCATGTGATTATAACGTCAGATGAATCGAGTCCATTGCTCTATAGTAGCTAATAAAATAATTAAAGCAAAAAGCCTGACATCTGTATCTTACGTGCAAATCTTCGTAGGATAAAACTTTTCATTAGCAGACAGCATGTGTTTGACAATTCAAGATATATAATAGCTTTACTTTTTATATATGAAACCATAAAATTAAATAATAAATAAGTTAGCAAATAAATGAAAAAAAATCTTTGACTCTACTGCTGTAACTAAAACATTTACAGCAGTAGAATTCTAGTCACTTTTTATTTATGGATTATATAATATTTATCATTTGGGGGTTCAAAATGAAACATAAAAAAGTCATCACTAGATAAATTTAAATTTTTAACAGAAAAATTCCCAACACTAAATTTGAAATACATAAATTTGAAATTTGCCATGGCAGCTTAAAACAAATATCAGCTTGGATAACTTTGTGGAAAAAGTGGTTGGAAATAAGAAAGCTCGCTCTATTTGACAGCTTACTATCGCTCTTTCCCCATCACCTGGACTGGAAGAGGTTATATATATATATATATATATATATATATATATATATATATATATATATAAAATAATCTACGGAGTATTGATTTAGATTTGAATATAAATCAAAATATATGTAATATGTTAATACAAAATGTTTTTTTGAAATTATTTTTAATATATCTATTGAGGGGTGTTGGAAAGCTAAAATCTTATTTTTTTGACAATTTGAGATTTTTAAATTTTCAAATTGTATAGATTTTAACCTTTCTAAAAATACCTTACTTGAACCTCTGGGGAGTTTAGAAACCTTTAAAATGTATTTTTAAATATTCGTTGAATTTGGGCCACGCCCATTTTAATGGCGAAAATTGTAAAAAAATTACTTTGTTTTTGCTTAAAAGTGTAACGATTGATATATACCAAAACATGTATCTTTTATTTTAAATTGAGCCTTTTATTTTTTTATTTCTCAGCCGATTAGAAGTCTCACTGTATACATTAAAATCAATTTATCTCAAAATGTAAATTTTAATGTGCGATGTACCTTTCCTGAGAAACTGCTGTTCACAGGTATGTAAATTTTTTATGAATTATTTATAATGATGTCTAATATATACTAAAATGAGCTTTTTTAAAACACTCAAAAATTTAATTTTTACAAATTTTTAAGTAAAAAATGGGTCAAATTTCGCAATGTTTGATAAAATATTTCATAATTTCTTAAAAAATTCAAAATTAGCTAAAAGCTCATTTTAGTATAATAAGAGAGGTGTACTTTAATAGTATGAAAAATTTCAAGCATGTACATAAAACAGATTTTGAGGAAAGGTAGATCGAAAACAGCCAATTTAACATTGTCAGTATAGAGAGAGAGAGAGATTTCCAACTCCTCTTAACGTTGGAAATTATTCTCTTTATCGTTTGCTTTGATTTAATAATTTATATAACTCTAATTTTTCTTACTGTTTATTTTATTTACTGATATTTAATCGTTTGGTATTATAAGTTATGTTGCAAAAGTAGGCATCATTTTTGTCATGAATCTCGATGTGAGAACTCGTCAGTTAATTGTTAGAATTTGAATTGATACGTGCTTTTGACACGTAATAGAAAAAGCTGATCTCATTCGATTTTCGATAGAAAAGCTTTTTTCAATGTTCTTACGTATAAATATGTGTTCTTATTTGTTATACATCCTAGTATTTATTAAAAATTTATTCTATTTAGAATTGTTTATTTGCCCCTTATTTCGAACACTGAACCACCGAAACATAAACGACAAATCGGTCAAATTTAAAATTTAAAGTAATTTGGTATGAGTAAAATACAAAGTTATATCTGGGAAAAGAAACGCAATTATTTTATCAATACAATTCCTTATCTACTTTTAAAAGTTAAAATTCGAAACGAGATTCTTCCTGTATTGACAGAATTCATTTTCCCTCCAGAAAAGCGCTATTGGTTGCAAACTGATTGTACAACGCTATCATTCAACGTAAACACACATATAAAATATTACACTATAGAATTCTTATTAGTTCTTAAAAAGCATATAAAACACAAATCTCTCTATATAATTCAATTCTTAACTCTGGAAAACGTTCTTTTTGTAGTTCAAAATAAAAATATAGAACGAAAACAAAATTATTTTTTAGAATAGATAGTTCTTTTATTTTCTATAACAGTCATCGTAGTTCTAGAGACATAAATTCGCAAGGAAAACTCTTTACTCATTGGCATATGATTTTTTCACACCACACGATAGTTTTTGTTCTTCTTTTGCATATCTATATCGATTGTTCAATCTTCATCGCGAAACTGGAAACTTTGACACGGGATAAGTAGAGATATCACCTACTGTTTTCTCCCTTGGCCCATCCGTAATCATTACACCGGCTGTCATAGGATACGGACTTCGTAATCAATATAAATATTCCGTTCGGGGGAATCCATAATTTGTATTAACTCCCCACGAAACCATCTTTTAGCCATTAATTAAACTCCTGGGCCGGGGAAGAGACTTGGAGAAATTGTAATGGAGATAGATGGAGATTTGGGGAGTTGATGGGAACCTCGATTCTGGCAAGGGAAGACAATTTCTGTAGAGCTCCGTTTAATGATAAATGGAAGGTATAGGAGCATAAGGCTTCCATTGTGATGAAATATAAGGTAAAAACTCCCTTTGCAACCCCTTTCCTTTTACCATTATTTTCCGCACGGAGTGGATATTTTTTTATATACTCAAAGTAACATATATAGTTTCACCTCTTACACTTGACTGATTTGTCGTTTATGTTTCGGTGGTTTAGTACTTTAAAGATGGAGGAAATAATCAATTTGAAATGGAATAAACTTTTTTATTGAAACAAACAAAGACACATATTTACTTGTTTAAATATTGAACAAAATCTTTGCAATCTAAATAAATCAAATCAATAAATGCAACTGCTTTTTCTATTACGAGTCGAAAACACATATCAATTCGAATTCTTACGGTCAACTGCCAAATGATCACATCGAGATTCAAAAGAAGTAATATAATTTTTTTAGTCAATTCCTACTTTGAATGGATGAATAGAAAGTAATTTATTAACGATTGAAAATTTGAACAAGATATATATATATATATACACATACATATATTGTATCTACATTTACTATGTCTCTTGAAGACCAATTTCTTTCTTCTTTGGTATTGTAGGTTATCTACTTTTTCACTTGGTATCTTATTTTATTTTATTATTATTATATATATATATACATACATATATATATATACATACATATATATATACATACATATATATATATATATATATATATATATATATATATATATATATATATATATATATATATATATATATATATATATATATATAGTATAATAAATTGAAAGTTAACTGCAGGTTAAAAGTCACGTAAATCACTCTCCAATGCCATCGTTTGCGAGCGTGTGTGATGTACTGGGGGGGGGGAGAAAAGGAATAAATAAGCTAATCCTATAAAAAAAGTAAATCTTTCGCAAACACTTTCATGGTTCTTTTATTGCCTTCCAAAGCCTTCGGAGTAATTTCATGGATAGCAGTACACAGAAAGGATCGTAATTGGGAAGACATATATATACGTCCGGGGCAATTAATGCTTTGGATGAGCAAGACGTTTATATACGCTGATTGTATGTAAGAGGTTAAAATCGTATTGTAGCTTTAGCGTCAAAGTAAAGTATTATTGAATTCTATACATTGTTATTGTACGGAAGGGAGGTGCAATGAAAATTATGATTAAATATTGGGTCGCAAAGAGTGAAAGTTTGAAAGCACTGGTAAAAAATCTTCATTAGTATATCATTGTATTATTTTGAAATCTGTTATACTTTGTAAATGTCAATTATATATTGCTGTTGTAATTAGTTACTGCGTTATTGTTGTTCCCTGTTGTAACCGCTTAGGAGGAAATATTTTGTATATTTGTGTAACACTGTATTAGGTACTCTGCGCCATGACAATAATGAAAGTACATAATTCTCTCTTAAAAGTTTTAAGAACAATATAATTAAGTATTCAGTCACCGTTGTGTCGTCAGTGATCCTGTTCAGGTGTTGTACGAGCCATGCGGAGGGTGGGGGGATTGTGATGAATCCCCAGTACCTTATGTGTCAGTTGGGGTAAACTTCCTACCAAGACAACTCAACCCACTTCCCGCATAAGTACTTTGACTTCAACTTCGCCGGACTGACTGAAAACACATGTGTGTGAACGAACGACTCACTTGCTGCTGTCTGTTGCTGAAATAGGACTTATTTCTGTCATGGCTTGGAGTACGGACTATTTTACTGAACATTGGAATAAAATATGATATAATAAATGGGTGCACTTTACATTTCTCCTGTCAATCTTTAAGAATTACTCCAATATATGATATATATATATATATATATATATATATATATATCAGTAGCGCGCACAGAAGTTTTCCAAGAGGGGGGGTAGGGTCGAAAGTCCACCATTCTTGTATCATGCTCCTTTTGATTTTGTCGATTTTTGGGAACAAAAAACAGTAAAAAACTAATTATCGAATAAATAATTAGTATCAATTAGTCTCTCATTAAAAACAAATATTTAATTAAATTTTACGTATTATATACTTAAAATTATAATCAATCGGGAAAAAATCAAGGGCCTTGGGGGGGGTCCGGACCCTAGGACACCCCTTTTGTGTGCGCCACTGATATATATACACTGCTGGACAATTGCTAAGGACGGATCACAAATTGCTATGTAGCATAACATTAAGCGAGACATGAGGCCTAGTAGGATAAAATATAGTTGCCACACTGTTCAGGCATTAGAATAAAGAATATTTATTGTTCTGGGAAGTACAAAAGCTGTGAAACATCTGAAACAAAAAAAAAAATGTTCATTTGATCTGCGTACGGAGAAATGGAACAATGCATCTAAAAGTCAGCAGGCACCTTAAAGAAAGGTATCAGTACGGGATATGTCCACCGTGGAGTGTGATGCAACATTCCACACGTCGTACCATACTTTGCACAACATTATCCAGCAGCTGTTGAGGCAATTTATCCCATTCCTCTGTGAGTGCACGGATGAGGGTGTTCTTGCTTGTCGGAGGATAGTTTCGACCAGCAACTTGCCTCCCCAAAGCATCCCCCACATTTTCAATGGGGTTTAGATCTGGAGAACACGCTGGCCATACGAGACGTTGAATACCCTCGCTGTCTAGACAATCCTGAACAGCGAGTGTTCGATGATATGTTGCGTTGTCGTCCATAAAAACAAATTTATCACCGACAGCACCACGGAAAAGACGAACATGATGAAGTAGAACTTCATCAATGTATCGTTGACCCGTCATAGTCCCATTTGAAACCACATGTAGGCGCGTGCGGCCATTGATCATGATGCCGGCACACACCATGATACTGCATGTCGGATATCGGTCCTTTTCCTGGCTATTTTCTGGACGATAAGCAGTACCACTCTCGCGCCAGATCAGTTGGCGTCTACAATCCGATGACAGACTGAACCTACTCTCATCTGAGAATAGTTCACATGCCCAGTCCTGTTCAGTCCAATTGTGATGCTCACGACACCATTGCAAACGGGCAGTACGGTGCTGTCTGGTCAATGGGACACACACAACAGGTCTGCGTGCGTATAGTCCTCCTCCCCTCAAACGTCTGGCAACAGTTTTTCGGGAGATCTGCTTTCCTGAGGCAGCAAGAAACTGATTTGCCACCAGCTGAGCTGTGGTGCGCCTGTTCCTTTTTGCTGATAGGACGATATATCTGTCTTCTGCAGGCGTCGTACTTCTAACACGACCTCCCCCGTGCCGTCTGCTACACATTCCAGTAGTTTTAAATGACTTCCACAGCCGTGAAACAACGCTGTGAGCGATGTCGAACCCCCTGGCAACATCTGTTATTTTTCGCCCTTCTTCGATCTTTCCAATAATTCGGCCGCGCATAAAATCATCTATGTAATGTCGGGAAGACATGCCAAAAATTTTAAGTTCGTCTATTAAATCTTTCCTGTAAAACTTTGACTTGAAACAACAACTGTCCACACGCGTCAAAACCTTTAAAGCTCTTATGAACGCTATCACGTGATGAACAGACGTGGAAAAAAAAATTGCATACTCATACTTCTTCTTACTAATATCCCGCACTTATTCTAATTTTCCACATTTTGCTTCCTTTCATTTTGTAGTTGCTATGGATGATAGTGTTATCCGTCCTTAGCAATTGTCCAGCAGTGTATATATATATATACCACTGATATATATATATATATATATATAATATGGGGGTGAGAAAAGATAAAAAAAATTAGAGTTGCAGCGAACGCACCACCGCCTAGCGAATAGTGAGAGAAACATTTCTGCCCTCAAGAGAGTAAAGACGAAAATGAGATCTACTATGAAAAATGAAAAGCTTAACAGTTTGATGTTTCTATGTCCTCAAAATAATATTGCAATGGAAACTGATTACAATGAAGTTATTAATGATTTTCTTGAAAGAATCATTCGTTTTTTGAAGAAAATCTCCGTTGTACAAGCAGAGTGATAGTGACTCAACAAAGAATAAGGATGTAAAAAGTAAAAGATAATAAAGCGATAAGCGATGAAAAAGAGGGTAATTAACAAGTTGAAAATAGTTCATACAATAATGTATACTCTATACTGTAATTGCAAACGATTTCCTTAATTTACTGGACTAATTTACCAAAGGATGGGTGGTCCGTGATGCCGTAAAGTGAGAAACGAATAAGAGTTTAGTCTAAACCAGGGGTGTCCAACCCGCGGCCCGCCTTGAATAATTTTGCGACCCGCGAGATACTTTATAACTTTGCAAAATTCGACTACTTTTGTACAATATTTTTTGCTTAGATATTTTTTTTTGTAAAAAATAAATCCCCCCGATAATGCTCTTTTTTTTCTAAATTGAAATTTATCAATCATAAATCGTGCTCAAACTTAACGCACGAAAATCTGCAGCATCAATTACGATACGCAAATGCAAATGCATTGAAATCGACTTACAAAAACTAAGTGAAAGAGTTGAGAAACAGATATCTCACTAATTAAATAAATTAACCATTATTTGATCATTGAATTATTATTATTATATTATCTATGTTTGTATACATGAAAAACAAGGAAAACAATAATAATACATCATCAGTCTGTTTTAAATTTTCACTTCAACAAATGTTTGTAATGGATCCAAATCGAATGTAAAGATATATATTTTTATACACAGCACGCGGGATTATAAAGTTCTTCCGAAGTGGCCCAAGAGGTCATTTGGGTTGGCTACCCCTGGTCTAAGCCATACCACTATTATTTCTTTACGACTGTCAGTCCATAACCCGGGGGGTAAATATGTGGTGGATAATGGAAAGTCTATCCGAACAGCAAAAACAAAGGAAGGAAAAATCAATCCCGAAACAAAACAGGAAAATTAAGGACTGAAGGAGGAAAGGGGCGGAGGGTGCTCTGGAAATAGGGGAGGAGTAGCTATTGAAGTGCCTAGGGCGCCGGGGAGGTGAAAAACGACCCTGACGAACTTGGATTGCTTTAGGTAGTTATTTTATAGTTGGAAAATAAATGCATCTTATATTGTTATTCATCCTATATATTAAAACCTTTTCAGTTTTTCCTAATCTAATGTTGTAAACTTAATTTTAGTTTAGACCTAATTTAACTAATGTTAGTTTTAGTTTTAAATACATTATTACATTACATTATTTTATTTTACCTAGTTTTTATTTAGTCAACATACATAATAAGTGTATTAGTTATATTTATTTTTTCCCGAAGCTAAGCCTATGGAAAAATGTGTGTTATTTTGTATGTACTTTTATTGAATAAATATTATTATTATTATTTAGAAAAATGGTGCGTGTAACGCCACGCGATAGAAGTAAAACTTCTTTGGCGACGTTGGAACGTTGATTATTTGCCCTAGTATTCCAAACTGACCGTGTACTTGTTTCAATCGCCTCATTTGTATGAAAAGTATTCGTGGCGAAATCAGTCTTTCTGATACCAAATCCAAAGTAGAAAGATGTGCTGGAATTTCTGGGTATAACCATTATATTTTGATAAATTTGGTATACTTTTCCTATTTAAACTTTGTCGGCAATTGTTGCATGCTTTAATGTGTCTTCTAAATTAATTCCCGGAAAAATATCATGTAAAATATTTTTGGTCTCAGCAACAGGCGTTCTCAAATCATCTCTAAACCATAATCAATCATAAAGAAAGGATTATCAACGAATCGCTTTTGAAAATCTTTGTGAGCATTTTTATAGGAATCATAGTCTTTGTATCATAAGATAGAATTTATTATTGATTTACATGCATCAGTTTTAACACGCACTAGACTTGTTGAGGGCTCTGTAGTTAGTCGCACGGGATGGTTCACTAAGTCCGTATTAATCTGTGCTGTCATAAGAAGAATCTCAATAGCATTCCCATCCCTTAAACTGGGTATTAAGAGAGTATTTTGCTGTGGGTTTTTTTCCGAGCTCGATATTCTCTCATATACTCTGATGGAGATTTGGCAGCAGAACTTGATGAATTTGCACTATTTTTCTGTTATATTTGTCTATTTTTGACTGGACTTTCTGCTAGTTTTTCTTTTTTCCTTTCACGAAACTCTTTTCCTCTTTGTGCATTTGATTTAGGCATTCTGACTAGAATTAATAATAACTCAACACAAATGAAAATTTAAAAAACAAATTAGCCGCCGTACACATCGCCATGTAGCCAACAATCTAAGGAAATATTTCAAAAAAGGCACGAATTTGCTGCGAGAGTTATTTTGTCTACACTGTAATGCACACGCTACTACTCATACAACAGTTGATAGATGTTCACGGGTCCTGGGGAAAAGGATCCCAATCGGAGCGGTGGGCAATCATCCTACTTTTTCAGTTTTTTCTACTTTTTTGATGCAAGTCACGTGGTGTCCCCGCTCTCCCCTTTTCAACTCACTCGCTATCCTGTCCACCATGGCGACAATTCGGGGGGATGGGGGCGAAAGACTACTTCCGTTCGCTTTTTCCCCCTAACGCAAAACTGGGCAAATTTCTCATTCACTCTCGAGGGCAAAGAATTTTTACTTCAAAAATGTTATTTGTAATAAATCTATATCCGGCAAAATAAACATGTCCAATGTTGCGAAAAAATAAGCGGAATGCATTTTGAATTTGTAAAGAAGATGGCCTCAAGTAGCGTGGTAATACATTTTTTTGGACTCTTATATTTTCATGCTAGCAATGCGCATGTGAGGTACTAATTATTGTAACATTGACTTATTCAGTTACATAATATGTGTACTTACCTGATTTGTATCAAATATCACAAGAGTCACTTTCATTTATACTTAAAAATACGCAATACAGTCACTTCCAAAACATACCGCTCAACAGATTCACAGTTGATAAAAGAATGAAAAAACTGCATATACACATTGCAAACAATCAGCGTCTGACATCTGTAGGAAACTTAAGTAACTGCTAGGAGGTGACCTCTGTGGTAGCTCAGAGAATGTACCACGTAGCATCAGTTTCTGAGGCATTCAAACAAGTGGTACGTTTTATGTACCACCACACAATAAACGAATAACAATTAGTGGTACAACATGTGTACCACCAAGCATGAAAGAGTTAACATAAAATTAAGTTTTTATGTATTTGTAATGTACACACGTATCCTCTCACACACGTCGTATTTATGACTATGTTTCTATAAAATGTGTATTAATAAATTTCGAATTTGCAGATCAAATTTTAGTAACTGATTATATTTGTTTGATATAAATAAACAGGCTCCGATAGTTAACTGGAGAAAATTTAAATTCATCATTTCTATCCTCTGAAGTGTTTTCCATGTTATAAAATTTTTACCAATATGAATTTTACAATGTGTTTTCATTCCGAATGATTATATTTCACTCACATATTTTTTCCAATTCAAAATAATTAAATGGCTTATCTTCACAATCTTTTGGCTGTTTAACAACTTTTTTGTACAAAATTTCATAATTCTAAGTAATTGTAGATTTGAAGCCAGACGATAATCCATCGCTTTTCACAATTTTGATAACGGATTTTGGAAATTTACTTCATTGTCTACTATATTCTTCTTTAACGCGAAACATAAAAGAGTTTATTAATGTAATTGATGCTTTTGAAAATGTTGTAAATAATAGCAAAATTCTCTCTTTTTTTAATTTTGAGTTTGAAGATTAGAAAAAGAAAAAAATGCTGTATTTTTTAAAAAGTTTTTATAAAATCTCAGAAAGTTAGGATTTTTTGTGTTTAGTTTTTGTAACGGATAAATTTTCTATGTGATTTTGCCTTTCAATGATCGTTGCGTTGATTGAATTAAATTTAAGCCGATAAACTTAAGGAAGCAATAAAACTAAAGGGTGTTTTTTTAGAGGTATAGAACTTTAAATTGCAATAAAACAACGATGTATTATTCGATTGACATGATATTTTTTTATTCGAAAGATAATCTTGTGGCATTACATTTTAAATATGATTTCTGGCATATGACTGCCACGGCTGGCTCGGATGTAGTCCAATCTGGATGTCCAATTTTCGATGACTTTTTCCAACATTTGTGGCCGTATATCGGCAATAACACGGCGAATGTTGTCTTCCAAATGGTCAAGCGTTTGTGGCTTATTCGCATAGACCAATGACTTTACATAGCCCCACAGAAATAGTCTAGCGGTGTTAAATCACAAGATCTTGGAGGCCAATTCACTGGTCCAAAACGTGAAATTAGGCGGTCACCAAACGTGTCTTTCAATAAATCGATTGTGGCACGAGCTGTGTGACATGTTGCGCCGTCTTGTTGGAACCACAGCTCCTGGACATCATGATTGTTCAATTCAGGAAAGAAAAAGTTAGTAATCATGGCTCTATACAGATCACCATTGACTGTAACGTTGTGGCCTTCATCGTTTTTGAAGAAGTACGGACCAATGATTCCACCAGCCCATAAAGCGCACCAAACAGTCAGTTTTTCTGGATGTAACGGTGTTTCGACATACACTTGTGGATTAGCTTCACTCCAAATGCGGCAGTTTTGTTTGTTGACGTAGCCATTCAACCAGAAGTGCGCTTCATCGCTAAACAAAATTCGCTTATGAAAATCGGGAACAACGGCAATCTCGTTTTGGGCCCATTCGACGAATCTACGCCTTGCTTGATGATCGTTTTGATGAATTGCCAAACCAAACTGAGAATAAATCACTTGACAGCTGTTAAATCGGTCGCCATCTTGGAAAGTAATGCCAACTTAAACTTCTATACCTGGAAAAAAACACTCTTTATTAATGAAATTGAAATTTTAGCTGCAGTGTAATGTATCCATCTATTCTTCTCCTACATTATTTTCAAACTCAGATATGTTTTCTTTACTTGTTCTAATTATTCATTATTTGTGCACCTTACCTGTCATTAAAATGAAAATTCAAGTGCCCGTGGAATATTTAAAGCAATATGCATTCATTTATTTCAATGCATTTAAAAGTCCAAGCCCGAAGAAAGTTTGACACTATTTTGATATCCGAAAAAGCTACGGAATTTTCCGGCAAATACTTAAAATATTTGCCAATTTAAAGTGATAATATTGCAGTACCATAACATTAGACTGACCACTATCTATATTTGGTACGATTTCTAAATCACGCCGAAAAGAAGTAGCGTAGAGATATCAAATTAGATCCGAAAGGTGGTTATTTATATTTATTTATGTTTAAAGAGTATACTTTGGTACTTAGATATTATCGTAACTTATTGGCGACATTATGTTAAACGAAGCATACGGTTGCCAATGGGCTTAATTCAGGACGTCATATGATAAAGACAAACACGTGTTCGCCATTGAATTCAAAACAAACATTAAGGGGTCACAGGGGTGTTAACAATGTTTCGAGAGCACAAAATACAAACAATTTTCGACTACAAATAATTCTTTGAGATTAAAATGAAATAATTTGTTTCTTTCACACATTTTTTATAAAGGAATAAAGTTTCAAAAAAGTATAAAATATCTAAAATATAATCATAATTTTAAAAATAATAAGCACATAAAAATAAGAAAATGTTTTGTAAGAAACAAATAGTAAGTTTTACGCGACGCGCATGATATTTTCTGCAATAATCATTCTAATTACTAGCAATAAGTTGATTTATAAAGTCAAATATATCCTTATTACATGCTAGCTTATCTTATATAAATAAAATAAAAAATAATAATTTTAAAAATAAAAAAATACATTTTTTAAAATTTTTTTTAAAAAATTCAATTTTTGTTGAAATATTTCAAAAAATTAAAAAATTATAATACTATAAATAGCTAGGATTTGAAGATTATGATAGAATTTATAATTCTGTAAAGTTTTATGCATCAAAGTATGATAGTTTTTGAAACGCAATGCGCGTAATTGAAAAAAACACAAACTGAGAAAAAGGGCTTTAAAGTTTTAAAATTGAATTTGAGAAAATAAATCTTAAAACTTACACGCTAAAATGCTCCAGGATTGTAAGATATACCTTCCTGTTCCTGAAACAGCTCAATTTCTTTACTCTTTTTAATTTTCTTGGCTCTGCGAGCTTCAAAAGATGACTCTAGGCGCCTCTGTCGTGACGTAAAGATTCGACGATTGTCACGTTCAGCCAGGGACACACAAACATTTCTGTTAATTTTCAAGCCAAATTTCTCTAAAATAGAAATAAGTATTTGATTTCCATCATTAAAAACACTGGTTGCTAGATTTGCAGCAATCTCTGCAATCTGAAGACTAGAACCAATCGTCTTAGGACAAAATTTCCAAATTAATGAATTTAAACTTTCATTAGGATTCTGTGTCTTACCTCCTAAACATTTCTTCAGGAGTGCCGGATGAGATAAGTCTGCAAATACAGGCTTAATTACATCTCGAACAGCTTTAGCAACTGAGGGTTTGTGTTTATAATTTTGTAAATTATTATTAATTGCGGCATTATACTTACACCATGTATTTGGATTTGTAGGACAAAACCAGTGCATCGGTTCATCATCAGTGCTGCAAGAATGACCCCAAACAGCCCAAATGGCTTTCCGCATTTCCTTTACACTAGTAGAATTGCATCGAATAGCATTACCATAGTAATGCGCAAGTTTATCAATTAAACTATCAGTTAACCTACCTTTACCGCCAATAGTTTTACCATCAGATAATTTCTTTTACTATATACTAATTTAAGCTTCCTAAGTCTTGTACCCATTCTCTTTTGCACATGGTCTACACATTCTATTTTCTGAATAAGATGGTCATCGCCGTATGGCTTGTTTTCAGAAAGGGCATTGAATGTTTTTGTGTCGCCATCTCCTATGTAGTTCGAATATTTCAGGTTGTGAAGCTTTTCTGATCGATTAAAAATCCTCAACATCCCGTCAACCTCCATTTTACCAGCAGAGCCAGAATAATTTTTTCTACATGAAAGCTTATGCGCTCTTTGCCATTTATTGTACTTGATACCAAACTTTACCCCTTTATAACTGTCGCATCCTTTGCAAAATGAGGACAACACTTCCCTATCCAAAACCTTACCTGTTTCGGCCCCTATTACAGTACATACTCCAATCAACGATGAATGTCCTCTTGTTTTCCAGGTACCATCACCACTTACCGTTAAAAGGTTATCAGGTGACGAAGAATTTTCTTCGACAGCTGCCCTTTTCATGCTTTCTTAAGCGACTTCCTTCATAACACGTGAAAGTTTATTAATAATAACATCATATGATTTTTGTTCAACAGGATTAGGAAGACTCATTACAGCACAAAAGGTTTTTAATGACTCTAAACCTTGGCCTATGTATCTCATTGCTGAAATAGATCTTCTGTTAATTTCTGGAGCATTATTTTTATTCCCAGTGTTTTCACAGCTTGAAAAAGTACAAACACTCCCACAGTTTTTACAACGTATTTCAAAATTCGAACATAAACCACGAGTGGACTTTTCATTAATTGTTAATGGTTTATGACATTTTAAACAACATGATACTGATAAAATAGAGCGAAAAGTTGAAATAAAATCAAAAATACGATATCCTTTGAAGTTTTCACTTACCTTAACAAGATTTGACTTTAATGAAGTCTGAATTCCTGAGATTTTATTACTGGAAGCACACTTACTTGTGTCTTTCCTTTCTGCAACATGTGTATGAGAACATGCCTTCATGAATTGATTCCCTCTAAATCTTCTTTTCTTGGGACGTTTGCCTGAAGGTCTACGATGAGTATTTTCCATTTCAATCCAGAGAATTTTGTTTTCAGTTTTGATAAACGGTTTTAAACAACGCTGTTTTGAATTTCGATAAGCAAACAACGTGCTAGGATTACCAAAACAGAATCAAAACACTTTAAAAAGCATGTGTTGAGTTGCAAGCTTCCTTCTCAATTAAGTAAGTGTTTAAAATATTTCATGAGGCTTTTTAAAAACAGAAAAATAAAACGTATGCGGAAATCAAGAATAAGTGGGTGTGGCATGTAGCCATTTAAACATTGTTATTACTAAATTGCTGTTTGGAATTTTTCGAATAACTTTCGAAGTTTTTGTAGTACTATCACGTGGTTGGTATCAAAATGTTCAAAAGAAAATGAGGAACAACATATATTTTTTTCGAAAATTCGAAAAAAAAGAAGATTAACACCCCTGTGACCCCTTAAACGAAATGTACTTGTTGTTCTATTTTTGTAAAACTTAGATAAAATTTCAAATTTCATATTTGGGAAAAGATGTTTAAATGATAGGAAAAAAAATTTTTTTTCAAAAAGATTTTTTAAAATTTAAAAAAAATTGTACTTTATGCTTATACTTTTAAATAAATGCATTTTGTATATATATTTACTTTTTAAGAGAAAATTTCTGCAAGGAACAAAGCTTGGCAACACCGAAGCGCGTGAACTGATTAACTGGAAACATAAGATAGTTTTTATCGTGTGACTATGACTCCACATGAGTTTTTGAATTGATTGGTTTAGAACCACGTGGCTTTTTCACTATCATGTGACTATGACGTCACAATTCAGTTTGTTCTACTCATAAGAAATCGCGGTTGTCAACTTGGCGAGTTATTAATAGAATTGGCGATTGTTGTAATAGTGCATAGGTACCGATAATTTTTTTTAAATTTTTAAGAAAATTATGTATTAGTGACTAGTATAATTTCTAATCAAAAGATGAAATGATAATTCATGTCAACATAAAAAGAAGATATATTTATTTGAAGATTATAAAAGAGAGGAGATATACACATTTCTTATATTATTAAAACAAAAACTTCATCAACTAAAATATTTAACAAAAAATACTATTTATATATATATGAGTAATTATTAAAGTTTCTATTCAAAAGTTTAAACAGTCATTATTGTCAGTATAAAATGTCTTTCTAATTGAAATGTTTGTGTTTTTAAAGATTATTTTCATTTCCCATGATCCCTGTCATGGCCCAAGGCTACTAAAAGAAAAGCTCGGACTTCATCCAGTTCTGTTCTTCCATCGAAAGTGAAAGCGTCCACTAGCTACATAGTTAAAAAAAAGAAACGCATTTAAATTGATATATACGTTTAGGTGTAGCTTTAATGTATATACTCAATATAAATATTTTTTTAAAAATATATAAAGTGTAACATCAAACTTATATTGATGTTGTCCTAAAACAAGATTCCCAACTTATTTCTGCTTGTGATCTTCCCCTTTTCTTGATTCATTTTTAAGTGTACAGGCTTTATCACACACGCGTATTTGGAACAACAGTTTCGGGAAATTTTTCATGAAGCTGGGAGAGTGAAGGGTTGTCGTAAACAAAACGATACGCTCTGAGATCAGCGACGCTCTATTTTCACATTGAAAAATTACTCACCGATTTTTCCGTTTCGGAAAACGAACATTCAATATTATTTCTTTTATTCCGCTCGTGTGTCGAATTTTGTTGACAGTTGTAAGCAGAAATGAAGCACCATTTTTTAAGCTTATTAGGAAAAAGTTGTTTTTAGCTATTGCCGTGGTAACTAGTTAGAAATTGCTCAGAAGGGTTGCTTTCAAAGAAAATAGCAACAAATACGTATACGTGTGATAAAGCCTTAAGATACATTTCTACTTGGCAATTTTTCTTTTAAGGATTGACCAAAAAGAAGGAAAAATTTTTGCCGGCCAATGTAATCGACAAAACTAAAAAAAGATTAAAGAATAGTATATTTTGAAATTTTTTAAATACAAATACGATGTTTGAAAACATGACTCATTCTTGTGTGTGCCTTCGTGTATTTTTTGTGTAATTTTTCAAGCTTATTTATTAAAGTGGAGTAATATTTACTAAGAGACGAGTTTCAATTTTTACACGTGCAAAATTCTTTATAAATTCTTACAATCATATATTGCCCATTCAGAAATATTCTCACTGTAATGGAACGCTGTAATGACATTTTTTAAAGAATTTGAAAATTTTTATTTGATTCTTCTAAAATTAACGACCTAAGCCCGATAGAATCTCTTGGCAAATATATCTGGCTCGCAGGACATTGTTTGTTGATCTAGAGCTCCGATTCTTGAACATAATTAATTTTGCGTCGGGCATTTAATTTAATAAATGCAATTAGATATGGAGATCTGTTGAAGAATTACTAGCAGTTGACCCTTGAATTTCCAGTTAGGGAAAACACACTATTCAAGTCTTCTTTTTTCAAATTTCAGTACGAAGGTAAAAATAATTTTTTGATCAAATAAAGTGTAACATGAGTTAAAACTCATTTTCTTCAGGAACATTCTACAAATAAGTTGTGTATCAAAACTGAAATTATTTGGCTCCTAGGTAGACTTTGTTAGTAACTTCTGAGCATTAATTAGCGTAGTTTTTTTTATGGAAATAATGAGAATAGAAAGGTATTAAATATCCCAAATTCTTGTAATTCGCTAATGCAGTCACCAACAGTAAACGATTTACTAAATAATGCTAGAATAATTCAGACATTTACAGGAAGAACAAACATCGTTGACCAATGATTCGCGTGATCGTTGACCAATGTTTCGCGTGATCGTTGACCAATGTTTCGCGTGATCGTTGACCAATGTTTCAAGCGCTGAAAGAAAAACTCGCTACATGATAATCATATGTATTCAGACATGAGAATCTTATAAATTATTCTGAAACTTCGATTCTGACGCTGATTTCAAAGGATTTATATGGCTTTTAATTCTTTTAGAAAAAAAGTTATATTCTGAAACACTCAAAGAGTTAAACAATTGAAATCAGTTGTGCAATGGAAAATGTTAAAAAACTGTTCTTCTTTAACTAAGTTTTCTCACGAGATTAGTGGATTCGAATATAAGCCGACTCCTTTACTTTTAATTAAAAACCTTGATGCTATAAATTGTAATTTTTAAGCACATTGAATAATTTTAAAAATAAAATTATTTTTATTCCATAATTTTTTCACAGAAATAACTCAAAAAACACCAGTAAGAAGTATGTCTGAATATTACGGTCATTAATGATGAAATGGCTCACAATTAATAATGGTTTTCCCATACTCACCCTTTTTAAGAGTTCTTGAGATATTGGGAGATTTCCTGAGTACAGTTTATCAATCACAAGATCTGGCGTAGACAGACCAATTCCAATATCAGGAACTGCCTCTGTGGGATAAACCGAACATCCGTAATTTGAAAAGACAGCATCTCTGAGATCTTTCAACAAATGCATTTTTTGATTTCTGGAAAGAAAATAGAATAATATAAATACTATCGTATCATTGAAAGAAAACACAAATTATTATTTTTTTTCATATTTTTTTTCTTTTTTAAAAAAGAACATTTTATATCACTTAAGAACTTTTTTTTACTCGAATCATTCAAATAATCGGATTTCATTATTTTAATTTAAAATAAATAAATGTCCGTTATAAACATTTTGCGTATGGGACTATAAAGGGCAACAGTGATCGTTGAAGAAGAATTTCTTCCGCATTCACAGAAATCGAAATAATTTTTATGTAATAAATAAGGGAAAGCTTGGATTTTATGTTACCATTAAAACACAAGAAACTGTTGTATAAGAAAAAGGTAAATGCTGCAGATATAAAGATATAATTAGCCCCTTAAATGACGAGGAAAAAATTACGAATCCCCCCTCCAGTGTCACCGTTTTTCCCAAAGGCGCGCGTTATAACGCGGTTTATTGGGAAAAGGAAAAGGTGTGTATTTTTGCACCTAAAAATTATTTACTTTCACTTTAAAAAAGAAATAAAAAAAAGGAATAAAATAATAAAATGTGAAAATAAAAAGTTTAATCTCTAGAGTTACAATATAATAAAAAATAAATTATAGATTATATGTTCTGTGATATATCCTGAAACATGGTTGAATACATAAGCAAACCAGTATTGCATTCAGTACATTCGAACAAAATTTAAAAAGCTCCTATTACACAAGGTAAGAGAAAATGACAGCTAATGAAGAACTAACAAGTAGTATAAAAAAATTATTTTAAGTCAATTTCAACTTAGATCAACAAAGAAAAATTTTATTTTAGCTACTTTTTAATAAATAGTTACAATTAATATAAATATGTATATACATAGGACAGAATCACAACATTTCATGGTAATTAATTTTTATTCATTATCATTAAAGTATCGTATTGTCATCCAAAACAATCGTGTATATAAAATTTCAGTTCAACAGAATGCTTTAAAACTCGAGAAAAAAAATCTTTTAAAGTTTTGACACAAATCGCTAAAAATGAAACCAACATGGACGTGTCTGTAATTCTTTCAATAATTAGTTTCAGTAAATTAATTTTAATTAATTATAACTAAATTATCGTATTTTTACCCAAAACAATAGTGTATAGAAAATTTCAGCTCAAATGAGTGCTTTAAAATGTGAGAAAAAAAAACCCTTTCAAGTTTTGCCTCAATAGCCAAAAGGGTCACTAAGTAGCCAAAAATGATGCCAACACAGCTGTATTTGTAATTCTCTGAATAATTAGTTTTAATCAATTAATTTTTATTAATTATAAATAAATTATTGTAATGTCATCCAAAATAATCATGTATGTAAAATTTCAGCTCAATTGAGTGGTTTAAAATGTATTTTATTAACGATTGAAAATTCCCCCAAGATAAATAAAAAATTAATAAATATATAGAGAGTGTGAGCTAATAGTAGGAATTGAAAAAAAACCCGCATTGAAACGAAAAAGCAAGAAAAAAAAACTGTATAGCTATAAACTCCATCGTTCCCGGAATATACCCTTTCAAATTCCTTCCCCACTTACGAAATAAGTAAATTCTTTAGAAGCACTGTCTATGTCATGTTATTGTATTCCAAAGGCGTTGGACTAGTTTTAGAGCAACACAATACAAAGGTCCTTCTGTGGAAGGACGAGCATACACGCTAGCGGCACTTAAGAGGTTGATATATTAGAAAGGTATGCTTTTATAGAATGCTTGTAACCATTCTTTCTTGGTTATATGAACTCATAGAGCCTCTATTTCTATAACCCTATAACATGAAGGCGAACGAAAAACTGGTATTCTGTTGAATAATCTTCTGAGCAGACTGGTACTAATAAGAAATCAAAATTCATTCTGCTGTTTGCTGAACTAGTCCTGAGATCTTGTAAATGATTCGGGTGTAATGTCATGCTTTCAAAAATGAAAGAAGAAAGCGGTTTTTTTAAAAATGAGTTATCTTGAAGATGAGAGAATTTCAGATCCAGAATCGTTTTTCAAAGTAAAGGTGTATTATTGTTGTTTAGATGCGTTAATATCCCAAATCCGACAAAGATTTCAGTTTCCTTGATCCTAGCAATAATTTCGAAAGCTTACAACCGGAAAAACACTTATCCTTTTCAAACAAAGAAGTATAAAACAAAAAAAAAAACTGGCCACAAACTTAGCTATTGAGTATGGTAAGTACTTTACACACAATATCAGTGAACAATTGTTTTAAAATGCTGATTAAAATCCGAAATTGAGAAAATCCGTTCTATCAAAGAACTCGCAGAATTATTGTTAGTTAGTTTCATTTGCCTTGCCTCCAGTTTTCCTGGATGTTATTACAGCATACCGACTATCTTTAACCCTTCCTGTCACAACTGCAACAACTGAAAGAGTTTCTAAGTGAAAAATTATTAAACATCATCTTAGAACTTTCACAGGCCAAAATCATTTGTCGGGCTAAAAGGGGTACCCCAAAGAATTTTTGATATGGCGCCCACTCAGGGTTGGCTACGCCAGTGGCTTAATACATTAGTCGGGGCTACTTAAATTAAAATTGCGTACAATACCGGGATTAGAGAGAAAATTTCAACCCACACTTTTTACTTTTAAGGATATAAAAAAATAGAAACCGAATATAGCTTAGATAATGAAACTGCTAATCAAATTTAAGTTAGAGATAAAAAGTTTTTAGTCATCATAGCTCTAATCTTTTAATGCGATTAAAACATAGCTATATTAAACCAAGAACGTGTTTTGGGTTTTTTTTACAATTTAATATTTTCTTTCACCTGTTAGTCAGTTCGGCTATCTCAGGCGGAAGAGCCCGAGACTCTTAATCTCGGGGTCTTGGGTCCGAGCCCCACGTTGGGCGTTTATAATTTTATTTATTTATTTATTGTGATGATTTAAATTGAAAAATATTCAAAATTTTAGCATTTTTTTATTTCTTAGTTCTTGAAGAATTTTTTATATTGTTTAATAATAACGAACTTCTGAAAACAATTTAATTCATTCTCATTTTTATGAGAATTTTTTTTTACTCCATTTTTTATTTTTACTCCACATATTTAAACTTTCATAAAATTGACAATAATCACCTTACAGCAGAGTATATAGATATTTTATATATTTTATAAAAAGAATGCTTTTAATTTTAACACTTTTAAAATTCCGTTTGGAATGGTCATAGTCATACATCAATGTTTATCAGTATAATATTTAACTATTTGTAGCGTAATTATTATTTAGTTGATAAAGATAGGGATTAAATTAATAATATTAAAAAACTAAAATATACTATTTAGAACGTGATTACAAAATTAAATGTCTTAAAATGTACTTTTATAATGCGCTTATTGTTAGTTTGATCTAATTAACACAAATTTTATTTACTATATTTATTCACAGACGTCACTACCGTTTATTTTACTTTGATAACTCTACGAATAATAAATTGATATTTATTCCGTGTTTTTTTTACAATTTTTAAATTTTTTTTTGTATGTACTCTCTTTGTGAATTAAAAAAAATATTTCTGTATTTTCTGCACATAATTTGCAGTTAATTACTTAACCAAAAAAATCCTTTATTTTGCTTGTGATTTTTAATCATGGGGGATATATAGTGGAATAAGCAAATTTCTTTTTTAAATTATTTTAGAATGTGTCGTTTTAAGATTTGTTACTCTTTAATTTTAGTTCCTTGTGTTTATAACAAACTTATATTATATTAACCATATTTTATCTTCTAATTTTATTTTTGCCCAGTAATATTATAAACATATATATGGATATAAAAATTGTCAAGACAAAGTTCTCACCTAGAGAGGGGGAAGTACGTTTAAGAGTGAGGTGTTGTCCTCGTCATTTGACTTTGATTCAGAATTATGACGAGTAAGCTTGGTGGGTTAGAGGTAGCATACCCTCCTCGTAGCTTACCCCCCCTTAAGATTCTGGTTTCGAATCCGGCTTGAGTCGATACATTTTCTGGATTCGAAAATCGTATTTGTTCATGTCATGTGATTATGTGGAGTGTAAAAGATTCTCTGAGTCTCAATTTGGCTTTGGTACTCTCGGCAAAATTAAATCACGGAAATATTTAAACCACATCCTACATTAATTGAATAAATGCTAGCGTCAAAAATTTAGTAGGGGGATCCGCCACGAGAGGGTGCCATCAATGAAATGACTCTCACACTTGGGGACTTTCCATGTCTGTAAAGGTGACTGTAGCTCATTTGAGAAAAAAAAAAGGAAGAATTATAAGGTCCATAGCCAATAAACTTTCTTGTTGTTTCTTTCATATAACGAATTTATCCAACAAAAAAATCTCCCATCGTTTTTTTTTTCAAAGTGTTGATTGAAGTAGAACTGAAGACGTACTCATCAAATGACCTTAACCTAGCAAGGTTGCTAGAAAAATATATGTATCCCAATCGAAATTCGCAAAATCAAAAAAGTGGCCGATGGTGAATAAATGTAACGCGTACTAAAATATATCCATTGCTTTGAGTTCAAACGGCGTAGGACAAATATATCAAACTAAACATTTCTGTATTACGGTGTTATATTAAGAAACACGTACAAAGTTTTGATTCCGTGTTTCATCTCTAAGAATGTGAAAGAAAGTTTGGAAGTAAAATATACCATTCTATCGTCACATATCACACATTTATAAATTGATAAATAGTAGTCTTAAATTAACTGGAGGCATAATAAAACGTACTCGGTTAATTCCTGCTTCCCTTTCAGCATATCAGCCAGTCTCTTTTGGTCTTCTGCATTGATATCTGAAAAAAATTTTTTCTTTGAGTTTAACAAATCTGTTTCACTTAAGAATGACAAACAGTGGTAATTAGCAAAGCATTTCTATTGTATAAAGAATGTATTATAATATGGGCAATGAAATACAGGGTGATTCAAAAATAAATTACCAATCAAATGGCAGAAGTATATCTGGCCTTTCAAATGGGATAATTTATTTACATGTTTGTCCCCATTTATCCGCCATTATTTTCAGAACACAAATCCAGTGGAATGTAAAGTCCGTACGCATATTTCGTGGTGAATTATTGGTTTCATATCCCGTACCCGGTACTACTAATTAATTATGACTGAAACTTTCCTTCTATACACTAACTTCTTGATCATACAGCATTACCATAAATCAGAGAGCGTCAAATTTGTGTGATTCTTAAGACTTGGAGATTCGAATGCGGTATAGCCGCATCCCGAGGAGTCTCATTTAAATGGCAACCTAGTTCTAATTCAACATATATATATATATATATATAAAATTGGAAGTCTACTTAATTATCTGTTAACTATCAGTTTCAGACTCTTTGAAACTACTTCGGTAATTTAATATAATTGCCGTACAATTAATGCAAAGCCATGATACAACCTTAAGTCCATCTCTTTCAAAACGGCCTTGTCCAGACTCGTTTCCTGTACATTCTCAATGCTTTAGTCGAATTTTGGGATGTTCAAGAGGACTTAGATGTTTCAGTAGTATTTATGAATCACGAATGATTAAAACCATTTATAAAATTATAAAACATTCATTTTTTTGTGTAAGGTATAGGTCCTTACACTGGAAAGAAACACATTATATATTTTACGAAAAAGACGTAAATGTATTTTAAAGACGCAGAAAACAGACAAATTTGAGATACTTAAGATAGAGGAGAAATATTTTAGTATTTTAAATGCATTTTTGATTATTCATTATGTGAACTGTCCAAATAACTTAGAGAAATATTGAATAACATTTAAAATCCCGGAATATTCTACTACGTATTTCAATAGAATATCCAACATAATGGATATAATAGTCGAAGGCACACACGATGAAAGAGTAATCCAATTGCTACCAAAAATGAGGAGGTTGGTTGAAACAGAGATGGTCACAGTTTCAAAGCAATTGAATGATTTATTCCGTTCAATAGTTATAAAGCAAGGGTACATTTACTTTTGACCACTTCTGACCTGAAAGCGAGCCATTACCCTGCAAAGATTGGGGACATTCTAGAATAATTGCAGGGGCGCTTTTCTATTAGGTCCTTTGCATGCTCATTGTGGTGAGATGTCGGCCATGGAGGTGCTCGGCAAACTTAAAATCTTTCTTCATCAAGATATGCTGAGTGGGACAGGACTTAACCTTACTGAAAATTAAGTCTGGGATGGCATGCAAGGAAAGGCAACACGACAGGTCGTAGAATTTCGTCAATATGCTGTTGTGTTGCAAGTGCGTCACAATTAATTAACAAAAGAGTCCAGATATTAAAGGAAATGACAATGCAGATACTATCACTCTTTTATCGGACTGTGTGACATGCAATAGTAAGAAGCAGGAACCCTACACCAATGGATACGAAACTTGTTAGTATGTTCTAAGCCAGTGCTTCTCAAACTTTCAATACTGGCGCCCCCCTTTTCAATCACAATTTTTATCGCGCCCCCCCTTATACATAATAATTTACTGAATGCAATAATAATGCACTTTTACGATAAAGCAACAATATTTATTATAAACCGTACAAATTCATGACATAAGTATTAAATTTTGTATATGTTACTTAAGTAATAGGATAATTACTAAGTTATTTTTCCTTTCTCTGATTTTTAAATTGGAACATATTACAAAATGCGGTGGTTGCTTAGAAGACAAAATATAGATATCAGCTAAATATAGAAAATGAACTCAGAGGGTCTATTTCTTATCTTAAAACTCCTTTCAAAAACTTTGCTCTGTAAGACAAGCCCATGGAAGTAGCTAATAATTATTAAACTTGTTCTTAATTTAGTATTAATTAATTAGTCATAAAATACTCTGTGCACCACTCATACATTAAAAGCAGTGTTTCTCAAACTTTCAATACTGGCGACCCAATTTTCAATCATAATTTTTGTCTCGCCCCCTGTACAACAATAATGTATTTACTGCAATAAAAATGCACTTTGAGAGAGAGACGCTAAAGTTACAGTACGATCTTAATTATAAACCGTACAAATTAATACGATAAATATATTAAATTTTGTGTATATAATTTTTAGTAATATATATTTTAAGAAAATTACTTAAAATATATATTACTTAGAATTATGTTATTTTTCTTTCTCTAATTTTTAAATTGGAACAGATCGCAAAATGATGTATTTAATTAAAGATTTATTTCCTTCAGCATTCATTGCTCAAAGTACAAATGTCATTAGAAAAATAGTCTAGTCAATGTAGCTCTCTATCATATCCATCACATCTGGCATTATAGGGTACGTTTGCGGGAGTATGGGCAACCTATCGGACGCCTGCGCAAAACATGTAAAAATGCTTTTCCTCGTACAATTCCAGTCAGCTTTGGTCGACTCGATACTCCTATAGCTACCGAATCTAGCTTGAATGTACATTTTTTTTAAATTTCCACGTTAATTGTAATTCACGGTAATTAAGTATTTACGGCAGTAGATTAAAACAATATCATACATACATTTTTAAGTCGTAAGCAAACATTCGACCATAATAAAGAATCAACAAGTACACAGACGAACGAGCATGGTTCCGAAAATTAAATCAAGGCGATCTTCTCAAAAATACTTAAATTTTGGATTTACCACTACTGAAGTAAATGATGGAAAAAAAAGCCCCAGCTCGATATGTGTTAAAACTTACAAATCTGTAGAACAACATGTGAAAGTTGTTTTTAAAACATGTAAAATCATTTAGCTATGTTGGCAAAGAATTTTAAAATTATTTTCTGGATGAGGACAGCTTGGTAGCAAGTTACGAGTGAATTAGGGATCTATTTCAAGATACTCCAGAAGGGCTCTCAACTTCCGAAGAAGAAATCTTCATAGATTTCATATCCAGAGAAAAATTAAAAGGCAATTTTGTAATAAATCGCTCTTTGAATTTGGGGTAGAGGTGGATGAGGAATTATCTGTACTGAAAACAAAAGCACTTCGTATACTATTACCATTTTCAACATCCTACCTTTTTCAAACCGGATTCTGCAGTGGATGCCTTGAAGACAAAATATAGATCTCAGCTAAATATAGAAAAACAACTCTTTAAGTGTCAATTTCTGATATTAAACCTTCCTTTGAAAAACTTTCCTCTACAAAACAAGCCCGTGGAAGTCCCTAATAATTATTAAACTTGTTCTTAATTTAGTAATAAGATTGATTGATTGAATATTAACGTCGCACTGTTCAGCTGCACGAGGGCTTTTGACGACGGACCACGTAATTTCGAACCATTGTCAAGTGACGTGAATGACACCTGAGCTGGCACCCCTCTCTCCTAACTACCACACCACACCAACGGGAAAACGTTTCAACTCTCAACAGATTTAACGTGCATTGCTGCCCTACACGGCGGGTCTTTAGTGGTACTGGGCTCGAACTCGTGACAAGGCAAGCCACGATCCGATACCTATACCACTCGGCTACCGCGGCCAAATTCAATAATAAGAAATTATTTATAAAATACCTTCTTCAGTACTGATACATCAAACGTATACTTGCTGAAGCACGGATTCTTCGCACGAGTTCATTTTTTAAAAAAATAAAACATTATTCTTGATATAATAGCTGAACTGTAAGGAGGGTAAAACTGTGTGCACGACATTGTATACAAAAATGTAAAATGATTTTTTTTAGATAGATGCTATAATTGTAAATAACTGTTTAAAAGAGCTGTAATTTTAAACCTCGCACAATTAGCATTTAGAATTAATGTTAAATTATGAAAAGGAATATAAAATTCCGATGAAGAATACTTGTGTTACTTTTTAACATTTAAAGCGAGAAGACTTCAAAATGTTTTAACCCGGGAGCAGGCGCGTACTCGATACTAACATTAATGGTAGTGCGGGGGGACTCAGTCACCCCAATCATTTGTTTAGAATTACTTTTACTGTACACGATACAAATCGGAATTCTAGTGAATATTTTAATTTATAGAAAGCATACTTACCTTCTTTCAAGGACTATTCAATTCTTTGATGATTTGAGAAAAAATCCAATAAAACTGAACTAAAATGATTCAAAAGTACAAGACCATAATAAAGGACGCAAATCAGACACTTTTCAATTATCCTACCGAAATGTTAAACCAATCAATTCTTTTCCAAATATCGCAAAAACTCAATTATTTACAATTTCCTAAGCGAAAAGCAAACGCATAAGAGATGGGAGGGAACTAATATTGATAATAACCATACCATAAGATTGAAGGTCAATCAAATGATTAGCAAACGTACTATGCAGCCTGGCTGAAAAGTGAATCATGACTTCCTTTTCTTTTGCTACAACTAATGTACAGTGTATTTCAATAATAATTACAGTGGTGAATTGTTTATCTTCTTAGAATTTTTCTCAGGGTCTGGGTTTCGTTTTTTCTTTTAACGAGTAATATTTTATGTTAAAACGTAATAAAAAAATCTCTCATTTAGAAAATACAGCAAATAAAACAAAATGTTTTTTTTCTTTAATTTGGTTTTGGGATCACAGATAGCTATTTGATGACGGAAAAAAGCCAGATAATAAACATAAATTATGTCAGTGTTGTTGTGTGTATTTTTTTTTATTATGGAATAAAGCATTTTGTTTTACTTCTCTTTCCGGTTATTTTTTTTAAAAAAAAATCTTTAAATTTTCGATACGCTCGCGCCCCACATTTTGAGAAACACTGTTCTAAGCTTTCAACTGTTTCGTGCTGATTTCCTAGCTTTGGAATGATTATTATTCGTAATTTTGGGATATTGTTCTAAAATATTGTAATCGTCCTTTTTTTTGCATATATGATTTCATACACAGAATTTCGCCACAATTGAGCTACTTCTTTATGGTGCTACCAATTTAATGTCTCTGAGAATATTTTAAAACAAGGAGATGCTGTTAAAATATTAATACATTTTATACTTTCTGTAGCTTTCAGCGCAACTGGACAACATTGGTATCACTATTAAAAATCCATGAGTTATTGCCAATCGCTATTAATAGCTTTTTTATGCTGAAAGGCTAAAAAAAATCATAAAATTGTATGCTTTAATTTTAATAAGCATAAAACTTTTAAAAAAATGCCACAGGCTTGAATAAATCCAATACATATTTATATATCTTGAAGAAAACTTGTAAAACATATTTTTTTTAATAAAGAAGGTATTCATAAAATAGTTTAATGTATGAAATCTACAATTGGAGTGGCAAAATTAACCCAAATAAACACGAAAGCTTATTGTTCTATTATTCGAATAATCGAATTCTGTGTAAAACGATAACGGTATAATTCTCGGCTATTCTGCTTCGAGATGTTTTATTTAATTCCGCACAACGATCTTTCTCGCCAACTGCTCCTAACAACACCTTAGTTTATTAAAACTAAAAAAAATCAAATTATTTCAGTTTCTTATGCGTATCAGCAAAGAGAGAGGTTAACGTAATACAAGAAATTAACGTAATACAGAATAATTGCAAATAAAATATGTTCTGAAATAAATAATAATAGAGTATACTAATTTTCCTTTAACAAATTTATCCGATCTAATAGAGTTAAATCATTTGCAAAATGTAAAACTAAAAATAAGAGGGAACCATATAGATATCTCTCTCTCTCTAAGCAATTTTTTATCGCAAAGTTAAAAACATTGGAGTTTGGCTCTAACTTTTGGAACCTTAGTGATTTTTTTACTTAAAAACCATTTTAATTTTAAGGTACAAATGAGTTAAATGTGACAAAATGGTAATCATACCAATAATAAAATAAATGCCCGAATTAAAAAAAATAATTTAATGCTGTGTGAAAGATATGCATAAAAAAGTCAAAATATGGATTTCTTTTTGAGATAAACATAAAAGTAGTTAAAAATTTTTTAATAAAAAATACATATTTGAACATATATATGTGTGTGTGTGTGGTTTTTTTAAAATTATCTTGCAAAAGAAAAGTAAGAAAATTTCATTTTTAGAAAAAACAAATGTAACAGAAGGCTTTCGCTAAAGTTTTGAAACACTTTTGGCTATGTTATTAGAAATCAATGATTTTTTCTTTTTAATATAATGTCTTCAAAATTTATTGAAATGACTTTTTTACATGCATATTTTCTTTAAAAAAAGCATCGTATGTTTAGAGAACTTAGCAACAACTTTATAAAATCCTCAATACCTTTTCAGTGCTTATTAACTTTTCACTATTTTTCTCACCTGTATAAATCTCTGGGTGATTTTCCACGAATGTATAAAAACGCACATCGGCATCAGTAAGTACAAACGTACTACCATTGGCTACTATCTTGGCCCCAACATAGAAATCTTTCGGTTCGTAGAAGGTATCTTTCAGTGAAGATTGTCCCCTTTTCTTCTTGAGGTGGCTTCTCAGAAGGAAAATTCCGCTACCGAATCCTGAGTTCGGGACCGATTCCTCGTAAATCCTTACAGTTTCATCTTCCATGAAGAAAGAAATGATGAATCTTCGTATTTGCTCCGTCTCACGTGGTGTGTCCTGTAATAAATTAAAAAAAGAAACCAACTATTAAGAAGTTACATGGGACCATCGCAGCCTGTTTGGTAGTGTGATTATGTACGTGATTCGCAACGAAAGAGTAGTAGTTTAGGATATCGTTTTTCCAAAGATCATCGTTAGGTAGAGCTGAATCTATCGGGACTCAAGGCTTTTTCCCATGAGTCAATTTGTGAAGCACCTAACAGAAGGAGCAGACAGTTGGGAGCTACTTTTGAATAGAAACCACATGGTCACCTTTAACTCTTTTGTAGGCATTGGGTAGATTACTTCTCATCCACATGATCTTACAAAATACATTTGTGGGAAGTGCAAAACCCGTTGTAATATATTGGCCTTGCTATTATAACGAGGGGAAGACTAATTCCCGCTTCAGTTTTGTACTACTGCTCATAATACAGCGATTATGACATCTGTAAGTCGAACAAAAAAAGATGGTACTAAAGAAGTGTTGTTCTTTTTGTGAAATTATTTTCGCACAGTTTTCTGGACAACACATTTATTTAGCACAAACGATTACGAAAAATGTCACACAGCATAATTGGCCTACCACTGCATACAACATCTGATCGGCATGGATCCCGTAGAACGAATGCGTGGGAGGGAAGCGGGATAAACATGAGAGTGCGAATCACACAGTTATCCCTCCGCCAGAAAAAATAGTTCACTCGCTTCAACCCAACAAGAAGTACCTTGTCCAAAAGCTGTCGATGTATATAACGATGTCATGGGAGGGGTTGATCACTTCGATCAAAGAAAAGAAAGATATCAAATAGGAAGAAGATCTGTAAAATGGTGGCATCGAATCTTTGATTTTCTTATTTTCTTTGCCATCATAAATAGTTTCATACTGTGACAAGTGAACAAAGGAAACAGAAGTTTAGACCAGTTAACATTCCGTATAGCATTAGCTCGTCAGCTAATAGACGGATATTTCTCAAGAAAAAAGGAAAGGATGCCCTGCTAGCTTCCAAGGGAAGAAGTGCGTAGTTCCGGATGATGTACGCTTAGCCAGTGTGTGAAATTATAAGCAAAAGATGGTATCCAACTATAGACGATGTAGGAAATGTAGCAGAAAGGAGGACCTGCTAAATGTGTGCAGAATGTGATGTCCCTTTGTGCATTGCAATATGCTTCTCATCTTTTCATGGCAAATAATCACCATAAAATTTAATTTTCACCATGACGATGAACGGTTCCTTGGGAAGTATTCTTCCCACCCCTAAAATTTATATGTAAGCATAAAATTCGGCAAAATAAAATATATTTCCTTAAATTTTATTGTTTAATCATTAATAAAACGTAAAAAACTGCGAGAAGTCCAAAAGAGAAATAAATGGCCCACGAATGAGTGAAATGTTGTCCAATGGCACTCTCGACTGTGCTACTTCCTTAAACAGTAGAAAACCATGTTCTGCTCCACTCTAGTTGGTTAGAGTAACTAAAAGGATGTTGTGGAAGCTACTCTCTTCATACGCAAAGCTACTTTTGTATTGAAAATGGAGAAACCTTTTTATGGCTTCTTCGTACTCAATTGTAGAACAATGAACATTGGCACTCTTTTTTCACCTACGGTATTCCCTTTTCAGTCAACTTGGGATCCGTGTGCGAAATGAATTTTCTCTCTTCCTCACTCTGAACGTGTGGTGACAGGAAACACGTTGACCGATATAAAGTTGCCTCGAGTGAAACTGGCCTCTGAGTTCTCAAATTAATATTTGGGGAAAGTTATAGCTCAAACGTTATCCTTATTTGTAACCGTGGTTCCAAACTATGAACTCAGCGTTAACCCTCTTGTTGTATGTGTATGCAGTTTTAAATAGCAACCAATCAGAAGTTATAAATAACGTATTCTTTTAAAATTATGCTCAATTTCCTTAAAAAATGCCCAATTAATGATGAAATTAAATGATTGGTTGTATTAACGTCGCATTAAAACTATTGGTTACGAACTTCGAAGTTTTGAGCTGATTTCAAATGACGACGAGGACATCTGATCTAACAACCTTCTCTCTTAATATTCACATCGTGTGATAGTGAGGACTTTGAGACAAGTTATACTGAATACAAATAGCTGTGTTTGTTGTAATACATGATGGATTTTTGGTGGAATAGAAACTAAAATTTGCGACTCAACTTAAACATTGCCAAGTACATTCTTTTCAGAAACTTCCTATCATATGCACTGCACTGCAATGAAAATGTAATACCTATTTAGAAGAAGTGACCGGACAAAAACGCAGATCACCAAGTTATATAAATGATCCATAGAATGTCTTACAATCGGTGAGTACGATATAAAGGAAAGAATATTCCACAATAGTAAAGCCACTCTGTTAGCGAAAGAAATCAATCAGTGCAGTGGTTTATCGTTGCAAAGAAAACTTTTCGTATCACAGATGTCAGATCGTCATCAACAAGGGCAGTTGCGGCCGACAGCGAATTCATGATGTTAACGGAATCTAACTCAAAAGGACAGACTGGACCGTTCATCGTATAGTACCAGCACTCGTTCTTGGTGCAATGATGTGGGGGAGTTGGTAACGCTCCCCATCTGCTGGGGGGATGAGAAATCTAATGCATGTTATCAAGACTGGACCAACTCCTCTAACTGCGTGCTTAAAGACACCGCAGCTTACTCCCGTCGAGCTGTTGTAGCGGGTATAGGACTTCACTAATTGACCATTAAAATAACCCAAAAAGTTAACCACCATCGATTTATATATACAAGGTATGATTTAAGAAAACTAAAATTGACTTTAAACCCCCGATGCTTCCAATTGCAATTGTATTAGGCTAGATCTACACTGGAGTGCAAAAATTAAGGACGAAGTCGAAAAATTAGCATATCAGCTGAACGAAGAGGTAGAGCGGACAGAAAGACCAATCAAGAGATTAAGTAAGGGGATGTACGGTAGCACATGCGCAGATATGCAGGTAGACGTAATGGGGGAGTGTCTGAGTAGTATAAAGCATGTTGTCGGTGTAAGATCAGTATTTCTGGCAAAGAGATTGCACGCCGTATAGCAGATAAAATCACACCGAGTTGCTGCCTCAGCGAGAAATGGCGAATAATCAATCTGTTAGAAGACATCTGGATGCTTTTACCCGAGGTCGAATCATTGGGAAGTTGGAGGAAGGTCGCAGTGTGACAAGTGTGGCTGCAGAGTTCGGAATTGCTCACAGCATCGTTTCACGACTTTGGAGACAATTTCAAACTACAGGAACAGCTATCCGGGGGTTCAGTAGTGGTCGTCCACGAGAAACCACACCCGCAGATGACCGGTACATGTCTTACAGGCCAGAAGAAACAGGCGGCAGACAGCGGGAGAAATCGCTAGACACACGACACAGGCGACTGGACGACCGATATCGCGTTTTACCGTGGCCAGAAGACTGCACGGTGGTGGTCTATTTACACGACACCCTGTACGGTGTATACCTTTAACGCCTGCCCATCGGAGAAGGCGTTCTTTGTGGTGCCGGGAACACCGGAATTGGAGAGACAATGAATGGGGACGAGTACTCTTTACATATGAGAGCAGATTCAGTTTGAGTAGCGATTCTCATCGCATACTCATCTGGAGAGAGCGGGGAAGCCGCAATCATCCCTCGAACATCATCGAAAGGGACAGGTATGGAGGTCGCGGAGTTCTCGTTTGGGGAGGCATCATGCTTGGTAGTCGTACAGACCTTCACATCTTCGACGCAGGTTCAGTCAACGGGACCCGTTATTGTATCGAGATTCTTCTTCCATATGTGCGTCTTTTTAGAGGCTCTATGGGTCTGCAGTTCCTTTTCATGGACGACAATGCACCATGTCATCGCACAGTAGCTGCCGAACAGCTCTTAGAGAGTGAGGATATTGAACGTATGGATTGGCCGGCACGATCTCCGGATCTCAATCCCATCGAGCATGTATGGGATTTTCTAGGCAGACGCTTGGCAGCTCGTACCTTACCACCAGTAAGGTACTCGTACCTTACCACCAGTTGTTGGGCAGCAATGCCTCAACAACTCATTGACACCCTCATTCTCAGCATGGGCAGACGCTGTGAAACCTGCCTAGCAGTCATATCCCCTACTAAAGACCGGATGTTTCTTGCTGGACACCCATCACAGGGATGTTTCGGCCTTCATTCGCATTGCGCTCCATGCTACTTTTTCAATCAAGCTTCTTTTTATCCCTCTGATTTCTCTTTTAGTAAGTGTTGCTTACATTACACATGTCCTTACGTATTGGGGATCTTACGGTATTAAATGTGTTGATTTGGAAAGCTTTTGTACAAAGTTATATTGAAAAAACCGTCTCGTCCTTAATTTTTGCACACCAGTGTATGTTCTTTGACACTTCTGTTGGCCGCGGTAGCCGAGTGGTATAGGTATCGGACTGTGGCTTGCTTTGTCACAGGTTCGAACCCAGTACCACTAAAGACCCGCCGTGTAGGGCAGCGATGCACGTTAAATCTGTCGAGAGCTGAAACGTCCTCCCGTTGGTGTGGTGTGGTGTGGTAGTTAGGAGAGGGGGGTGCCAGCTCAGGTGTCGTCCACGTCACTTGACCATGGTTCAAAATTACGTGGTCCGTCGCCAAAAGCCCTCGTGTAGCTGAACAGTGCGACGTTAATATTCAATCAATCACTCAATTGACACTTCTGTTTAGTAGTGACAGCAATCACGTAAAAATCTCATAATAACATGGTATCAGGTCCAATATTCAACTGTGGAACTTGTGAAAAAGTGGTATCTTGGTAAAGGGTGCCATCACCAACGATATCTAGTCCTTTTTGTTGTTGAAACTATGAGGGCCTAAGAATATATGAAAAGTTAGTATTGCTGGTAGTGTTCTTTCTTTTAGGCAAGGCTTAATGCTATTTACCAGTGAGATCTCCCACTGAACGCATCAATCAATAATAAGTTGGTTTTTCCGTCGATTATGGTATCTAGTAATTTTTTGCACATCAAACGTTTATATGGGTTTGCATTTACACTCATGAAGGTGAAGTGTAGCACATGGTTAAGAGAAAATATCGAATATGTAAGCACGTTCGTTTATTTTGTTCCATGGCATACTGTAACCTATTTCGTTCCCTCCCCCGTCATGGATTTACATTTTATTGATCCCTTGATGTCCCATACTGTATTGTTGTATCGTGTTGAAATAAACATCAGTTGTTGTTCAATGCTGTCTCTCTGTTCAGTGATTTTCATTATTTTTTTAAGTACACGTTTGTGATATTGCAAACTTAGTGCTACGCATTGTATATAGCAAATTGAAAACGATTCATAAATATAAAAAAATAGGTATATTTCAGAATGTATCTTACCATGCGAGCTGCAAATCTCAGAACAGTGTCCGCCATTTCTTTGGACTTAGCTACATGAGAAGGGTAGAATCGCCCTAAGGGGTATCTTTCAAACACGTAGCAGTCCTGTAGAGTCTCCTCGGGCTTACCGAGGCCGTGTGGAGGGACAATCTGCAAAGGATGCAATTTAAAATTTGAGATTTTATAAAAGGATAGAGCCAAGTTGTTAAGATTAAGAACACTAGGTACAAAATTTTTTTTACATAACGTTTGTGAATCTCAGTGCTTTCAGATATAAGTATAAATTCTTTCAAAATATGAATAATAATAAAAAAAAACATAAAATACAAATTAGTTAGGCTTGATCAGAGGAAATAAGTATGTCTCCAGTGGATTCCATTACATGTGGGTGTGCCCGAGAACGAAGCTGCTGTTGAGCTGGCTGGTAGGGGGCGTGATCTCCCTAAGCCCAGTTCTCCACTGTCTTAACCCATACAGAAATTCCTTCCTTCCAAATAAATAAAATGAATTTGACTTGACGAAACCCTCCTGCTCACCACTGGTACGCAGCAAAGAGTCCTGGCCTATCTATACAGTGCAGGAGCTCCAGGGGTCATCAGACGGCTTTGGTGCGTCTTAGAAGCGGTCACCTGCGTAGTATGATTTTTGTGCAGGGGGTAAAGTCTTTCTTTACCTGTCCCTGCTCTCTCCTTGCTTCTCCTGTTCATCTTCTGGACTGCTGGGGCATTTCCCTGCGACAGTTATATGAAGAACAAGGCCTGGTGTGTGAGACTATTTCGCGGAATGTTCAAATGGACTGGGTGTAGGCTTTCTTGCTCCAAGGGGATTGTAAACAACAACAAAGTCATAAAATATTTGCTTCCGCAAATATGATTTGATTTTTCATCAACGTTGTACTTTTCCTAGTTACAGTTTATTTGTAACATTGTACGATTTCATATTTACCTTCACGTGTGGTCGTTTGGGCTTCTCAACTATTTCTATTTGAGGCAGATCGATTCCAAAACGTTCCTTGTAATAGTGCTTTGTGAAATCGTCTGTTTTGCCGAAGTAAAAAGTCTTCCCGAGAATAATTATGTCCTCCCCGGTCTTCAGATGCTCTGGTTTAATCCATGTAATATCATCTATATCTTTAGGTTCGAAGTAAAAGGGAATTTTCTCTGTAAAAAGAAAAAAGAGAATATTTGGTATAAAGTTTAGTTAAACCCATTTTGTTTGGCATATTCTATGTAAGCAGTATCAATGCCACGATGTTCGGCAATTACTTAGATTACGAAGTTGATTAACCAACTATCTGGTGATTGACAAACATAGTTGTTATGCAGATGTTGTAGGATTTTGAGTATTGAAGAGTATTATCGTCCTGCGTAGAAAGTAGTGACTATTGGCTATTTAAATTGCAATTTTTGAGAAAAACGAAGCATATTCACAAATTTCAAGACGTTTAGATTATTTTGAGGCCAGATCAAAGTAAAATAAATAAATAAAAAATATAAAAATTTTTCGATGAACTTATATGTCCTCGTATGCATCGACTGAAACAGAGCATAAGTTTGCATAATGAATTTATTTATGTGCTATAATAATGTTTTTTAGATGGCAAAAAAGGGCAAAGGTAAAAGTCGGCAAGTTGATTTATAATAATTTTCCTTCAGGTACGGTTAGCTATAAGACAAATGCGTGTGACGCCGACCCGGCGCTAAGCCCATTGATAGCTGTTGGTCCGAAGTTAACTAGCTATCGAGTGGCATAAATGCCAATTGTTTGATGTTACAATCATGTGCTGACATACGAGTAATGGCCCAAATGACGTGCTGGCTAAAGAATAGTTATTTTATTGGGGTAGGAAAGTCAAGGATGCTTTCTGGTAAGATGACTGTGTTCAGCTCTACAGCGCATACTCCAGAGCTTCCTTAGTGTCAAGACTGGCAGAAAATATTTTGTCAGTAAAGAAAGGGAAGTAAACCAGCATGTGCTTAGGTCTCTCAGTCTGGAACATTTTTTGATGAATTTTGTATTTATCTTTTCTTAAGTTTTTCTACAGAGTGTTTTTTTCCAGGTATAGAAGTTTAAGTTGGCATTACTTTCCAAGATGGTGATCGATTTAACAGCTGTCAAGTGATTTATTCTCAGTTTGGTTTGGCAATTCATCATGAATAGACTCACGCCTGAACAACACTTTCAAATTGTGCAATTTTATTTCGAAAATAATGGTCGATTTTCATTAGCGAATTTTGTTCAGCGAGGAAGCGCACTTCTGGTTGAATGGCTACGTCAACAAACAAAACTGCCGCATTTGAGTGAAGCTAATCCACAAGTGTATGTCGAAACACCGTTACATCCAGAAAACTGACTGTTTGGCGCGCTTTATGGGCTGGTGGAATCCTTCTTCAAAAACGATGAAGGCCACAACGTTACAGTCAATGGTGATCGGTATAGAGCCATGATTACTAACTTTTTCATTCCTGAATTGAACAATCATGATGTCCAGGAGCTGTGGTTCCAACAAGACGGCGCAACATGTCACACAGCTCGTGCCACAATCGATTTATTGAAAGACACGTTTGGTGACCGCCTAATTTCACGTTTTGGACCTGTGAATTGGCCTCCAAGATTTTGTGATTTAACACCGCTAGACTATTTTTTGTGGGGCTATGTAAAGTCATTGGTCTATGCGGATAAGCCACAAACGCTTGACCATTTGGAAGACAACATTAGCCGTGTTATGGCCGATATACGGCCAGAAATGTTGGAAAAAGTCATCGAAAATTGGACGTCCAGATTGGACTACATCCGAGTCAGCCGTGGCAGTCCTGTGCCAGAAATCATATTTATAATGTAATGCCACAATATTATCTTTCGAATAAAAAAAATCATGTCAATCGAATAATACATCGTTGTTTTATAGCAATTTAAAGTTCTATACCTCTAAAAAAACACCCTTTAGAAATATATATGTAATATATGTTTGTATGTTAACCAAATAAATTAACATTAGTAATGAATTTGGCAATTTTATAAAATAAACCCATCTTTTTTATGCAACATTTTAACAATGATTGATTGACGAGTATACTCTTCATCGCTCAATTTTCGTAACACACAAAGTCGCCTTCTCAAATGGGGGCGCTGCAGTTGTGATGGGGCTTTATCGGAATTTCTTTCTAATCCTATTGGGAATCTTTGGGGCCAGAATGGCATTTGAATCCAACCTTCTTAAGAAGAAAATGCGATATGCAGATTAGTGAATTATTATAAATATTGGAGATTTGCATTCGCGAGGAAGTCGGCTGGAGGCCGGAGAGTATTATTGAAGCCATATAGAAGTCGGTTAGATGCCAGAAAGTGAACAGAAGTTGGATCAATTCAGATAATAATAATACATTGAAGATTAATATTAAAGGAATATTGTACAAGAGGAGGATATAAAGCTTGGTTGCTGATCTCCGTGTGATATCGGTAAGCGATTGATTATTGAAGTTTAATTATAGAGCGGACTCTAGCTAGTTAAAGAATCGGCTGTAGATAAAGATTCGGAGGTTAACTTATCATAAAGATAGTGAGTAGGATTTAATGCGCTATTCACTAAGAACTGTTAATTATGTCATATTACTCCTGATCGTTTTCATCTAAGTAAGACTTGTGTTGCATTGATTAATATATGTTGAGATATAATAAACTAGGTCTATTATGGAAGGTTCGAGCGGCCAATCATTTATCCCTACAAATCTAAGTCACGTGGATGAAGAGATGAAACCCCCGGGCAGGGGATATCATCTGTATCTGTATTTTAAAATCTCAGCTTTAAAATTAATTTTCCAAATTGCGTTGTTTCTCATCTCTTTGATTTTATGTCATTTTTTTCTGATGTTTTTGTTGTGTCACTTTTAGCTCCGCATTCGACCATGAGGAGCTTCAGCCGCCAGAATTCACATTCAGCGGAGCTATATATGATTGCAACATTTCTAAAGCAGCTCAACTCGTCAGTTGATCTGCTACTTTTCATTTAAATTTATGAAGGGATTATCTGTTACCTACCCGCTTCTCTGGGTATTTCAAGAAGTATAGTTGTGTAGTGTTTTTGAATAATTGTTATCTATAAGGGTTCCCAAAATGAAAAGTGGACACGGGCGATTGCGTCAGAATAAATGGAGCTATAGCAACACATTCAAAGAGGGACATCAAGGGTGGTACGAGGTGTACACCGCATACGGTGTTCACTAGTGAAACCTATTTGCGGTACAGGAAACTGATCAGAAGTCAATTCGTGCTATACATGAATCTGTCTAAACTGAAAAAATGCGGGGTCTTGCGGTTTCTGATTGCGTAAGGTGAGCTTAATGCGGACATTCACCTGTGCAATTGAGGATAGTCTATGGCAGGGGTATTCAACCTTTTTTTATACTGGGCCGCATACATATGTCAGCTATTTCACGCCAGCCGCATACGTACATTAGTTATTTCACACGGGCCGCAATGATGAGGATAAAGGGGGCGGGGGAAATGCTTTCAGACCAAGATAACATTGGAAATTTAAAATGTTGAAAATTGATCAAAATATTGTAACTCCTGTTTTGCTTTTTTAATTATTATTTTTTTATATTTTTTATTTTTGTCATTAACACTAAATTAGGAGCATTTATGAAACATTCCTTCACAATTTCTGCGTAAACGGTTTCATATGATTACCCATAATATAACAAACTTTATCGGATGTCTTTGTTACCACTGTGATATTACCACTGACAAAACACTTTGTTGCTGTTGCAAAGATTCTTCGAAAAAGCCTATTTATCATCTTTTGAAAGATATATTCGAAGAGAAGTGTCATCGAATTATTTCTGTTTAGTGGTATTTTTTAAATACAACACTTCGTGACAAATCAAACAATTACTGATCCACGTTTGTTTTTCACTGCAAAATAGTCAACCTCCCAATCGTCTTGAAATGATATATTTTCTTCGAATATTTCTCTCTTGCAAGAACTGAAAGATAGTTAAAAATTAGTTTCACCCATAAAACTGTCGCTACTGCACTGTTGTCTGTTATCATTAACCGTAACCTTTCCAAATAGAAAAAGAATAACAATTTGTATCCATACGAAACCGACAGCAAAAAGCAAAATTGATAAATCTAACTCTTTGACAAAGAATTTCTCACGAAATTTTTAATACAATGTTCTTAAATAAGTAAATTTCTCAGAACAATGGGCCATGACCGGGCCAATTAAAAGATTCTTGGTAGGTCACTGGTTGAATATCGCTGGTCTATGGTGTACAATGCTGAAGTCGAAAGGCTGGTAGAAGTTTTCATAAGAGGCGGTAAAGAAAAAGAGCTCATTGACAATGTCTGCTGACACTTATCTCATGAAACCCAGGTTATCTTAAAAAAATTCTGATGGAAAGTTTATGAACACCCGCCATACAGTCCAGATTTGTCACCCTGAGGATTTCTTCAGATTTTCCCACTTAAAAGGAAGGAAAGTTTCCAAAGACTGATACAGGTTGAACTTCTAGATGTACGCCTGTCGTTGGCCGTAACCTTGAGCACCATACAGGTGACAGTACGATTTAGCTCGGTTTCACCTCAATTTAGAGGGAGAACACCCTGGGGAGATCAGAAGCCTCCCAACTTTCTTTTCCTTTCACCGACCTCCCGAGAAGACTTGCATTTCGACAACTATTTAGAAAACTCCCATGCCGCAAAGGCACTATTCATTTACAAACATCCATGTCTTCTCCGGGATTCGAACTCAGGTCCTAATGCACAGCAGTTAAGGTATCCGACTACGTTCGGAACCGTGATTTTGCAAAGCGCATAAATGGATAGTTTTCATGATATTTAGTGTCACTTAGATTCGAATATATGCATAAAATTGTTTTAAGGACATTTTGACAAAATTTTTTTTATTTAAATATAATATTTTGGCAAAAAATTAACTTAGAATAATCTTTTTTCCAACTGTTCTCCTTTTGTGAAAAATGCTTCTATAAGAATAATATTTTGCATGTATATAGCTCAGACCTGTCTACAGATGTTCAACTAGAATTTTGAAATACATAACTTAGAAGTGGGTTTATTCATATTTTACGACAACAGAGGGGAGAAATTTTAAGAAAAAATCGCGAATATAATTATTTCAATGGGTGGTAACTCTGAAAATAATGTGAATTTTTCAAAAATTCTAGTTGAGCCTCTGTAGAGAGGTCTGAGCTATATACACAGGCGAAATATTATTCTAATAGAAGCATTTTTCACAAAAGGAGAACATTTGGAAAAAAGATTATTCTAAGTTAATTTTTTGCCAAAATATTCTATTTAAGTAAATTTTTTTTGTCAAAATGTCCTTAAAACAATTTTATGCATGTATTCTAATCTGAGTGACACTAAATATCATGAAAATTATCCATTTATGCGCTTTGCAAAACCACGGTTCCGAACGTAGTCGGATACCTTAACGTCGCTAACCACTAAAGCTGAAGGGGGACTGGGGCGGGGATTGTTTTCTCCTGTATATATACAAACAGAAGGAATTGCAAATGTTGTTATTGGTAATAAAAGTCTACTGATGCTTCTGTCTAAGTGTGCTCGTGGAAACTTAGTGGTTATGGTCACAAATTCATGGCCAGCGTGACACAGAGTTCGATCCCTAGTATCACTGAAGACCCGCCATGTAGAGGAGCTGATGCATGTTAAATCTGTCGAGGTTCAAAGTCCTTCCGTTGGTATGATGTGATTGCTTGATAATGATCACTACGTTGTTAATAACCAAAATTTAAATAGAAATTTTGGATTTTCAATATTGAGCTTTTTAAAAACATAAAACCACTGAGCTAATTGCACTCTTCAGTAATCAAACAATGATTTTCCTCACATTTATTTGGAATTCTAATAAAAACGAAGAGAGATACGATTCCTAGTTACCAACTTCCTTTCTTCTGTCCAAAAGTACTTTCTGTCTTTTAATGATCATATTGGAGGAAACCTCTCCCTTCGCGATATCCGCTTTCGCTGGCATAAGTGTAGTCCATCCACCGCTGGGAGGAGGGTTCTGCATCACCTGAAGAGAGTTGTCCGCCAGGAAATACTGAAATTTTAAAATAAAGCTCATTTATTGGTTTCCTTTTTTTAATAAAAAAACTATAAAAAATAATTATATTACTTCAATTAGACTCACTTAGTAATCATTGTTTCATTTATTTTTATATCGGTTATACATCTTTCAGAGAAATCACGTTCATTTCCCGATACTGCTGGTATATGATGAGCTGAAGTGAACTGCATTACATAGCTTAGTGCATAACTTTGATGCAATCGAAAAAAAAATGGAGATTCGAATTGTGCTATTTCTTATAGAAGAATAACGCTACTGCAGCTTTTACGTGGGTGTAGCGTTGGCTCATTTGACGAGGACTTCCCGACAATACTTGTCAAGTTTGATGTGCAGGGTGAGCGGAATGCCCGCATGGGACATTGTAATCAGCCAACAGGGACCGTGCATTCTTCTCTCATGCCTGGGGCAAAATAAGTGTCTCACCGATTTTGAAGGTGGCTATGTTGAAAAAACATCTCCTTCCTCTCCAAGCTTCAGATAACATTGAAGAATGGACAAGAGAAGAATGGACACTCCTGTGAATGGTATACATTGTTCGGTCCCCTCAGCACATGTAGACCGCGGATTATTAGAATGAAAAAGAATATCGGCCTGTTATGACAAAGACAAATCCTGAAGGGTATCTTCAGTGTTGTGACAATCGATTGAAAGACTCTCCATATGGTAAACGAGGTCCGGCAACGGAGCTGATTTCAGTCGCGCTTTCCTATTGCCTCAAAGAACCAATAGAGTTGGGACGACCACGAGGAGGGCCGTGGGCAGATCCGTACTCTTGTCAATCATAGATGACTGGGGGCGTAAAAGAGATCCACCCAAGGGGTTTAAGGGATCGCCTCGTATGTTGACTAGGATCTCCTTCAATATTCTGCATCACCTTCCACATCAGCTTTTTTTTTCTTCTTCGAAGAAACTCGATAGATGTTGTGGGGTCCCCCGCACCTCGAGGACCAAGGGAGAGAAACTGCAACGACCTCTAAAAAATGGAGTGCCGGAGTCTGAAGAGCAACCGCTTGAGTGGATAGAATTTGGATGATAATGGCGAAAGGGGTTGCGGGAACAGCCGCAAATCCGGGAGCTAGTCATTTCAAGATCTCAGACCTTAAACAGGACTATAACTTTTCTCCAGCGAAAGGTTGTGAAGAGAGACCATTTACTGATGAATATAATGTTTTATTTAATTAATTTGGAATTAAATGTCTTTTGGGGCAAAAAGCTGTGTGAGCCCTCAGAACACTCAGTAATAAAGTAATATTAAAAGCTCGCAACTTTTCACATGGGTTTAAGGTATCCGACAACGTTCGGAACCACGACTTTAAAAAAGTGCATAAATGGATAATTTACATAATATTTACTGTCACTTAGATTAGAATATATGTATAAAATTGTTTTAAATACATTATGACAAAAAAAGTACTTAAATACAATATTTTGGCAAAAAATTAACTTAGAATAACCTTTTTTCAAAACGTTCTCCTTTTATAAAAAATGTTTCTATAATAATAATATTTTGCTTATACAAATACTTGTACAATGCTTTTCTCCAGAGAATTTGAACTAGAATTTTTGAAAAACTCGCATTATTTTCAGAAGTACCACCAAATGAAATAATTATCGGCTTTTTTTTCTTAAAATTTCTCCCCTCTGTTGTAGTAAAATATGAATATATATAAATCTACTTCTAAGTTATTTATTTCAAAAATTCTAGTTCAGCCTCTGTATAGAGGTCTGAGATATATCAATGCAAAATATTATTATAATAGAAACATTTTTCATAAAAGGAGAATGTTTTGAAAATTGGTTATTCTATAACAATTTTTTGTCAAAATATTGTACTTTATTGTAATAATATTCTTAGAACAATTTTACATACGCTTTCTAATCTAAATGACACTAACTATCATAAATATTACCCACTTATAAGTTCTTGCAATATCACGGCTCCGAACGTAGTCGGATACCTTAACATGGAGTATGATGATTCTGAAGTTCGAATAATGCATGGCTCCCCGAATTTTTAAATTTTAATTCACATATCTTATCGTTTTTGTTATGCTGTTAAATTCTACTCTTTATTTCTGAATGAAGTTAATTTTTGTCATTGCTTTCAAGTTGAAAGATTCTTGTGAATTATTTAATTAAATAAAAAGAATTATTTTAGTTTTTGCTTCGAATAAGACTGCTTGAATCCTAATTTTGAAGCTATACAAGTTATTCAAAACAGATTCAGATCTTATAATTTTATCAAACAGATAACAGTAATAAAAATATGCAATACTTTAAAGACAGAGCCGTTGGAAACATTGCCTTTTTCACAGTAAATGTAAAGTTTATGAAAAAGCATGAAAAATTATGAAATGCAGATAATATTAAAAACGCTAACAAATATATGTTCCAATATAAAAAAAATTAAAGCATATTTCATTCATCCCTCTCTCACTCACTTTAATTTCAGTAAAATTATAAAACAACATTAATATTTCGGAATAGGACATAACCTATTGCAGAATATGTCATTCGAGTTTCAAATTATTCCATTTACAAAACACAATTTTTTTCCTTTTTTTTAAAAAAAAATAAAAACTAGGTTAATATCATTTTAGCATTCCCAAATTAACAAAATATATTTCTTAACAATATATTCATTCAATTTTAAGGTGACATAATTTGACGACAATTACACAAAAATGCAAATTAATAAAATTAAAAATTTCAAAACTCGTTTTTATCTTAAAAGTATGATGCTAATATCTCAAAAAAGATATAGAAGGAAGTGGAAGGAGCTTGGAAGACCTTTTGTGATAACGTCATGTAGTTGCATTTTTTAAAAAATAATCTTCTTGTTGCCAAGAATTAGCAATGGAAAGTTACATAGTATACTTTCATTACAACTTCTAAGACTATAAATTGAATGAGAAAGCTTGTGTAGTCGTCGCGGAAATTGGTGAAATGTGGTTCCTTATTACAAGTTATAGTGAGAATACTGAACTCCAGGGACCAGCATACTTACATCCCTTTAAATTTCATACCATAAACACTATATTCGCCTTTCTGCTTTGTCATTGCTTTAAAATCCATTAGGTTTCTTAAACATCCTTTGCCTACACTGACTAAGCCATTGAGTTATGACCATTTTGCACCTGTTTTCTGGCCTCTTTTGGTCATTTAGATCCGGAGTATTATTTGGATTTTGGGAAAACATTTGTTAAAATTTTTCTTTCAGTTATTTGAGTTATGAGACATTCGTATTATATATATACACTTAAAAAACTATAAATATTGATATAAAATTTTATTGAAAATAAAAGACTTCAAGACATACACAAGAATATTTAAATAAAATACATAATATAAAATACATAAAATAAATGTGATGCCGTCTATTGAATAACTGTATAATTAATTAAAAATGCTAATAATCATAAAACAGATCGAAATGGTTTAAATTTTGTTGCTTACATTGAGCACGAGTCTTCGCACGGCCGGTGGTTTTGCTGGATCATTTTTCCAGATTCCATAGAAAGTCAGAACTTTTCCATCATTCTGGTAAAAACTAACCACAGAGGGCACATCTCCAGTTCCGTCTATCAGTCTGCGCTCTTTTCTACGGAAGGTGTTTTCTTTCATCTCAGAATGGGGATCTGCAGGTTTTGGTTCAGGATTTCCCAACACAAGACCGGCGTCCGTTAAATATTGCTGAGAAGTAATTAAGTAAAGATGTGACAAATCAAATTTAAACAACACGAAATAGTCACAAATAATTATATTTTTTATTTCTTAAAAATTTTTGGTATAAGATTATTTATGTTTTCTCTTTCCTCTTTAAATTTGTTTCAAATGAAAATTAATGTCCAGTTTGAAAAAGAATCGATGCGAATTGGTTGCGGGTGATGCTATTATCTGGTGAAGGCTTATTAGCGTCGTTCTGCAAAGGAACACGAGAGCTGTTGGTGATGGACCTCGTAATTTTGAACCATTGTCAAGAGATAATGACGATACCTAAGCTGGCACCCCCTTCTCAAAACTACCATACTGCCAATGAGGGGGGACTTTGAGTCTCGACAGATTTAACATGCATCAACCCCTTTTACACGTTAGAGCTTCGGTGGCATTAGGCTCGAACTCATAACACGTCGGCTACGAGTCCGTGACCACAACCATTAGGTTTTCGCAGCAATGATGCTTTTATTAAATCCCCTGGATTCATCAAAAACCCGTTATGTGATTCTGATCACGAACTCGTGTCCAATGTTATTTAAATGGGCTAAATTCATGTTACGTCATAGTCACACGATAAAAACAATCCTGTACACCATTTTGAAATATTTAAAGAATTGAGATAGAGGTTAAACATTTAAATAGCACACAATTAACAATAAAGAATAATATCCGCAAGGTAAGCATAGATTAACAAATATTAAAAGATTTTGAATTATATCTGAAAGTATTATTAAAACTAATTAATTACATCTCTTAATTACATACTGATTGATTGATATACTAATGGGAGAAAAAATCCCAACTCCAAGAAAAAATTATTCATGAGCAGTGGCGCACACAAGAGGGGGTCCTGGGGGTCCGGACCCCCAAAGCCCTTGATTTTTTCCGATTGGTTATACTTCTAAGTACATGGTACGTAAAATTTAATTAAGTATTTGTTATTAATGATTAATTTTATTAATTAATGCTAATTATTATTCAATAATTAGTGTTTTACTGTGTTTTGTTCCCGAAAATCGAAAAAATCAAAAGGAGCATGATACAAGAATGGTGAACTTTCGACCCCGGACCCCCTGAAAAATTCCTGTGTGCGCTACTGTTCATGAGTAATGAAATTCGCCAATACATTTGTCTAGGTAACATAATTCGTTAATTAAAGCTTCAGGTTCACAGGTTAATGTAAGCGCGAGAAGAGCCATTTCAAATGAGAAATGATGGTACGTTAATAACCGGTGTAACCAACAGAATTTTAAATACAAGCACGCAAACATGCATTCGTTGTGTCATACAAGAGCTAGATGTCAGTTTGAGGGATGGAGTCCTATGCCTGTTGCACCTAATCGGTCAATACAGGGATGGTTAGTAATCTTTGTGGATGGAGAGAGCTAGAGTTGATACCCAATGAGATAGAGTTGATACCCACATGCCCGATTGGAGAAAAGCCTTGCGATCTAGCAAGCAAAGACAATGCTTCAACACTCCGTAGATCATATTAGGTTACACTGTGGTACGTGGACACACGTTATTTAGTTAAAAACACCCCTTGAATGATGTTATCAAATGACCGCACAACAGGGTAAGTCGTCAAGACTAATGTATAAATTTGCACTCAAGATGCGTGGGATAATTAGGAGAATGCTCCTATTGTCATAGAAAATTGCTTCCCAGACCATAACTCTAGGTATAGGTCAAGTGTGTCTATGCCCCAGACAGGTTGATTCCAGGTGCTCACCTAGGCTTTTTCTAACTATCACATGGCCATCATTAGCACCAAGACAAAAACTGAATCTCATCAGAAAACATAAGGGATCTTCACTCCGTCCTGCGCAATAAGCTATAACTTGATACTACAGTCCTGCAAACGGCAGGGCTTTGGAGTCAGTGGAATGCCCATTATAGGGCATTCGACTAGGAGCTGTCCTTCAAGCAACCAATTTGTTCGTTGTGTCAGCGTAAGTTGAATCTCTGCTTCAAACGCATTGCGACGCTCCACAACCATACGTCGGACATGGCGGTCTTCTTTTCGTAAGGGTCACTTGACTCCCTGGAACCCTGTCTTCTTGAGATAGTATCCTCCACTGAGACCACTGCTTTCAACACAATGCTTTAACATTGGATACAATCTTACCATTATTTCTGGAATATAGAGAAAAGAAAATCCACCTTCTCCTAACCCTATTACACAACTACGTTCAAACTCATTAAGCTATTAATAACGTCTTCTTAAAGGCAGCCTTGACTAACACATACGAAATCACAATGTTAATTCTCAACGACAAATAACCCTCGCGAACTTTACGGCGTAAATTTAAAATACACCTGATTCACTGCTACTGATTCACTTAGGCTCCTTCAGTGAAATTTGAATAAACGGCATCTACCTTGAATAGACGTCATCCTACCTATCAAATTTCTTTTATCTAGCACAACTTCTTCTTGATTATGGGATTTTTTCCCCCATCAGTGTATTACCATAATTATTTAATTATCATAATACAATATTATTTCACAGGCTTGTTATAAAATATGTTTTCAGAATATAGTTATTCATTAGAAAAAGAGTTAAGGAGGATTTTTTCTGATTGTAGTAAAACAAAATATCCTTAATTGATTGTCTATTAACGAGATAAGAGAGTAACAATTTTAAAACGTACGCTTGTCTTCAACCTTGGTTATATAATCCCCGTTCTAAGCTTAAGAAGTATAGTTATAGGAAGTTCTCAATTGGTTTGTCTTTTTTCATTATTGTATATTACTGGCAGACTAATTGCAGTTCTTAATAACGAATGTCCGGAAATTAAGAACCGTTTTGAAAAAAACTAGCTTAAAAAATGTTTTATCAAAAGAAAATTTATTTTTACATGAAAGAGCATGTCGGAAACTATTTTTCTACAGAGTTACACACCGCCATTGCTTAAACATTTGCGATACCGGGAAATAAACATGTCTATACCCTCTTCAAAGAAAGATGCCGCCAATGGAGAGAGCCACTGCTGAAAAACTCTCAGTGGAAAAACTCATCCCAAAACAATCCTATTGAAAACCGTCTGTTTTCACGAATTTTCCCTCATTCCATTTTTTCAATAAAACTATCATTGCAGGGCCGCTTTTCCGCTTAGTCACTCTAGAGTGCAAAAAATTTGAAGGAGGAAAACGAGAAAAAATTTAAATTACAGCGAACGCACCACCACCTACCGAGTCACGAGAGAAGAATTTCTGCCCTCAAAAGAGTAAAGACTGAAGTGAGATCTACTATGGAGAAAATGAAAAGCTTAACAGTTTGATGTTTCTATGCACTCAAAATGATATTACCAAGGAAATCGATTACAATGTAATAATGATTTTGCAGTGATCAATGTTTGAAATAAACTTTTTTTGTACCAATACAATGACAGTGACTCAACAAAAAATAAGGATGTCTAAAATGATCATTAACAAATTGAAAATAGTTCATACATAATGTATACTCTATACTGTAACTACAAACGATTTCAGTAATTTATTGTACTAATTTACAAAAGGGTGGGTGGTGATATCGTAAGGTAAGAAATGAACAAGAGTGGTCAAACCATGCCACTATCCTTTCCTTACGGTTGCCGGCTTAGGGCATGGAAGGCCAATAGGTGATGGATAATGGAAAGGCTCTCCAAACAGCAAACACAAAGTAAGAGAAAAAATCCCTCCTAAAATAACACTGAAAAAGAGGACGCTCTGGAAATGGTGAGGGTGGCGTAACAGTTTGAAGTGCCTAGGGCAGGGGTGGCGAACCTTTATGAAGCAACGTGCCATTTTTTCTAAAAAACTGTTTGATGAGGTATAGACGTGCTGTCAAATAATTTTGACTTGTGATTATTGGGAAAATGTTAAAATTAAATTCTAACGACTCAAAACTATTTACTATGAAAAAATACAGTTTGCACTGTATAGATAGTACTAAATGTTTCAGTTATAAGTGTAGTTCAAATTAAAACAACATGAGTGTGACTTATGTTGATTGCAAATTAAATGACAACTTATATTAGGATTGTAAGATGCTACTTTTAGCAGAACGCATGCTTAATTGTAGTCATCTACAAAAGCTGTTTCTAAGCGAGTCTTTTATGTTATCATTTCTAAAAATGAGGACTCACAGACTAATTGGATGAAAATATGGTTAAAATAGCACGGGCCAGCTTCTGCAAACAGTTACATGTGACTGGAATCGAATTCCATTTCCACGTTTCAAAAATATCGTTATTGACAGTTTTACTTATATTGTTAGTTAATCTTTCGATTTCAATCAACAACTTTTCCCTTTTTTATATAAATTTCTGAACCCATATTGAACTGGACTGAAAATCAATCAGTTTCAATTCAATTTCTATCCAGTCGAATTGGGTCAAGTTCAGTTTATCAAAGGAAGCCACATTCAAGGTACAAAATAAATTTTAACGATTTTCTAGAATTCATGAAACTGAGAAAATCTTGCTGAAAATTCCTTGATTGAAGAATGGATTACGGAAATAAATTTTAAAATACAGAGAGAGAGAACGAGAGAGAGAGCGAGAGAGAGAGCGAGAGAGAGAGAGTGTTGTATCAACGAAATTGTTACCATGGCACGCGTGCCATTGGTTCGCCATCCCTGGCTTAGGCTGCCGGGGAGTTTAAATACAGCTCTGTATCATTGACAACTGAAGGTCGCTCACTCCCCGTGCTTTGTCATGATATCGGTTTGTCTATCATTGAATTGTCGAACCAACTTCATCACCATGTCATCACTCATTACATATTCACCATAAATCTCAATATGCTGAAGAGGAATTTCAATTGACTTAACATTCCTTTACTATAAAAAAAAGAAAAAAAAGTTTACTGAACTGATCTTAGAGTCTGTGGGATCGGCAATCGTCCTAAGCGCTAACGCTGACTAACACATGCATAAACCAAACTATCTGGCTGTAATTAGGGTTTCTGATTTCCCGGTATTTTTCCATTCACTGATATTTCCGGGAAATCCTGCGAACGTAACAGCCATTCCCGAGGCTCCCGGAAATACTTAAAATTTCTAAAAATTTAAAAGTAAGTTATATTTAATTGATATCAATAAAAATTATATAACATAAGGATGCATATAAATTCCAAAATTTATAAATTATACATTCAGGTAAAAAACAAAAACATGAAATCTGTTAGTTATTTCTTTTTAAAGTGTGATTTGAGAAAACACACAAGCAATATATGCTTTTATCACTCAGCTTGGTTCTTGCTCCAAATAACCCTACAGCTGGGGCGTAACTACCGCAGTATCAGAGATATCAATGATACGGGGCCCCCAAGTTATAAGGGCCCAGAAATGTGTAATATATATTTTTAACCAATTTTTATTAATGTGATCATTTTTTTTATTTTCTAAAAGAGAGCCCCCAAAGAATTTTGACACAGGGCACGCTGAAAACTAGCTACGCCAGTGCCCTGCAGCAAAAAATGATCTCTCAATTTCAGCTGATGTCTGAGGATCCATTTTAAACTATTTTTTAATCAATCCTGAATCAATTATTTTTCTAATGTTGCTACATTAAGAGATAAACATTAATAAATACTTGAAAATTTATATGCTGCTGGAGTAACGATAACATACATTAAAAATATTAATACTTGAATTTAAGATACTTTATTTGTGCAACAGATTTCTTGTTTATGAAGTGGCGATATTTTTATTACATGAAAATAACTAAATATTAATGTAAGAATCTCACAGAAAAGTTTTGTGTTTGAAAAAAATAAGAAAGGCTGTGAGATTTTTAAAAAAAGTTTCTCCCCCAAAGAGTTTGGGGTTCATTCCCTTCTTCAAACTGCTGATTAAATTAAGTAGATTATAATGAAAGTATTAGAAAAAATTTACGCTATCAACGTAAATCAAGATATCAGAACTTCATCAAAATTGTGGTGTTGGTAGACTGTGAAATGATGTCCCTTACAGAAACTGATCAGGGCATATAGTTTCACGTTCTGTGACAAGTTGCAAAAATTTTCCCCAACCCTATGTAGGTGTTACTGTGTCTCTTATTAACTCTTACCTCACTGCTGGAGGCCCAAATGACCATTTCTCCTTCCAAGGAATTCGGGGTGAACGATCATAGATTTTAACAGTATGGTCAGCTAAAACTTATACCGGAGGTTGAAACCCATTCAAGTCAAAACTAGGAACCTCAGATTATTTCAGCCCCGTGTCATTCCCGGGAACGAAGTATAATTCCTGGGAATACAAAAAGTATGGAAATCTTATGATTTCCTGGGAACCCGGGATCCCTGGTTCGCAGGAAAGAAACCCTAGCTGTAATGACGTCACCGGACCGACAATCAGCATGAGACACGTGTGCGCAAGTGTTGAAAAATACTAGCACTGTGGTTGCGGTAGAATGAAACGGTTCTTAGTTTCCAGAGAAGCCTCGTAGCATATCTAGTGATATTTAGAAGAAAATATTAGGAGACAAACACACACAATAATTGTTAAGCATATTTTTAAAAATATACACTATATACATATATATTTCATATTAATTTTATTTTTAATGAAAAAAGGAGAAAAAGGGGGTTAGCAGGACCCTTCAAAAGTTGCAGTCCAGATAGTATGCTGGATGCAGGCGCTGTCAAATTTGCCGTGTCAGCTTTTAAAACAACTTTTCTGATTCCAAATTCATCGACGTAAGCCCAGACAGTTTGAATTTCTTAAACGTTCTCAAAGACTTTAACCACGAAGAAGAAAAAAATACGGTTGAATGGCTCATGAGAGACTAGTGAACTAAATACAATGCTAGCGTTGGATGCCAAGTTTCGCTTATTTACACGTTATTGTTTCTAGTCTGTTGCTAATCTTTGGCACACAATCTGGTTCTGCTGCACTTAGCCGATTTTCATCACTTTCGTGAACAATGAATTCCAGTGCTTTAATTATAAGCATATTTTTGTTTGTTTAAAATCTTAAAATAGTTGAAAGCAGAGAAAAAGGGATGAAATAAATCAGAGTTGCGTTTTATAATTTTGTTTATTTGTTCTCCAAACTTTTGTAATGTTTGTAAAAATCCAAACAACAACATTTTAAAATTACTTCTTTAATGAATTTACACTGAAATGAATAACTTGTTAAGGTATCCGATTACCCTAAAATAATGATTTTTTTTAAAGAAAGGTAAACTTTTTTTATGATTTTATTTTATAGGCCATCTTATTAGTTTTATAAAAAATAACAAGTTTTTATTTGCCATTGACTAGAACAAAAACTACAAATGTTTTAGTAAAAGCAGATGCCATTACTTTACATAAACTGTCAAACTTTAAAATGCGTTTTACTGGAAATATGTTTTTTCCGAAAAGTTCGAACGGAGACAGCGATTACTGAAAAAGTTTTTAAAATAATTTACTGAAATTTTGGGTGTTTGTTCTGTGTAATAGTAGAAGTGTTTTAACTTTCTGATTTATCAATCACTGTTTTATTACAAAATTTACAGTTCTTTATGTGAATGTAATCATTGTTTTTTTAAGCAATTTCATGTAATAGCTAAGATAAAGTACTCTAATTTTTGCAAAAATTAAAATATCTCTTATCCTGAAGGTCATTTAAAAAAAAGAACGGTAAAGTAATACATCAAAATTGAAAAAATTGAGAATTTGTTCATTTACTATTTGTACAGAGCGGGGCCCGTTTGTGTAATTTTTTTGACTTTTACCCATTTTTCCCTATTTTAGTAGTAATAATTTATTCTTTTCTTAATTTTGGACTTTCTTTCTTAAAATGTACAAAATAAATATGAAAACCACAAAAAAATCTCCATATCTCCATTATTTAAAAAAAAAAGTTGTCGCAAGTGGTTGAATACCTTAAGGGTCTATTTTATGAAATTTATTTTTGTAACTGAAAAAAATTGGGAAGCTTTTATGTGAAAATCCTTTTTCGGGAAATTCCTTCAAAGAATTTTCCTCTCCCGTTTTGTTTTTATCGCAAAAATTCTCCTCAGTAACTACCAAGAACGTCTTAAGAATTCTTAAGGCTCCGGGCCCCTATGCAAAGGTAAGCCCTAAGGTGGCCCTTATAAGTAGATAGTATATAGCACCAGCGGCTTAACTGAGAATATTAGGGCCCCTGCAAAATCAAATATTAGACTTTAAGCCGGACCATACAAAGTATTGCAAAATTATAACTACTGGCTTTGGACCCCTTAGAATCCTGCCCCCTCCCCCTAGATGCCGGGGTTGCGGGAGGGTAGTTTACACCACTGTATAACACATGTTTAACGCCGTAACAAATAACTGCGCCGGATTCACACTATCAGAGACCTAAATACAAATATACTGGACAGACTGCCACCTTCCCGCCTAAATCAGAACTAATATTGTCCGGTGCCGGGCAGTGTCGGATTATACGGCAGCCGAATTTTCAGGGCCCTGTAGCCTGCTTTTGGAACACTAAAAGAAAACAGAACACGCTCTCGGGGACACCTAAAAATCGCGGGACCCATAGGCAATTGCCTACTCCGTCTAATGAGTAATCCGGCAATGGTGGCAGGCTAGGACTAGATATGGACTGTCCGAGATCCACAATATCAGAGACCCAGATGCAAATAGATTCGATAGACTGCTCCTTTCTGTCTAAATGCGTACAAATATTGTACGGCGGTGGACTAGGCCTAGACTACGATCATCCCGTAATACTGTAGTCTTGTCACTGTTGCCAATTGGTATATAGTTCTAAATTCCCAGTTTTTTTTAAATAATATTCGAAATAAAATGTCCGGGTATAATATTTTACCATTAAAACTATTCAGACCATGATCTTACTAATGCCGAGTCGAGACCTCGACCTCAGTAAGGCCCGAACCCAACTGGCACCTGCTCTCAGACACCGATCTAAATACGCCATCAAGGAAATTAAAGTGATCGTGAGCTTCTTGACCAGTGACATTCAAACTGAATCTTGTGTTCGAGACCTAATTCCAATTAAGATCTATCGTACCGAGTAATGGGACCATTAATAGGATTTGAAATCCTCACGTGATGCGGTGTGGATGTTAGAAATTTCAAACGCTGTTTTCGTCATTTGATTTCAATTCTTAAAACAGGAGTTCCGTCACCAAAAGCACTCGTATAATCTAGCATGATGTGAATTCAAAATTTATATTGATCAATTATATCAAAATTAATATACGGGGAAAATATAATATGTATAAATGACGGATTTAGGCCCAGACCGCGAGGCCATGGCCTAGGGTGGCAAATTTTGAGGGTTGCCAAAATTTTCGAGGTGGTGAAAATTTGAAATCGATTTTGTTTTTTATCATCTGTAAGATTGAATTTCAATCCTTTTCTTGCTTTGAGAATAAGTCAGTATTAAAAGGGTAGAATTATTTTTAAGATAAATAGTATTTTTTTAAAAAAATAAGTAGTAAAATTTAAAATATCTGACAAATAGGTTCTAAATCTTTTTTTTTTCGTGAACTATAGCATTTACCTATTGACGTTAGAGATTTTTCAAAAAAATTTTCTTCAAAAATCTAAATGTAGCGTTTATATATTATTCATGCCTATAAATTCAATATCTAAATTTAATTTGAATCCAATACTAATATTTGTATTATCATTATTGTTATGTATAAGGGCGTCCTATTAACTTGGGCCTAGAGCACCATTGAACCTAAATCCATCAATTATATAGGAAGTATTCAATCTAAACTACTGTTAAGAATTTATGTTATATCTGTTAATAGGAAAATCTGAGACACTGTTATATATGACTCTTTATAATTTCATTGACATTTTTTTAAGTAAGATATAAAAAAAATTGTTTTGAAAAAGTTATTTACTACTTTATAGCTCAGTTTCTGCAAATGATCATCAAACCACATTTAGCCGCTTATTTAGCATGAGATGAAATTAAGGCAAGAAACTGGATGTTTTTAGAAGGGAAATGTGCAAGTAGATGAAAAATACTACTTATCGGCCTCACTCAATGCTTTCGAAAGTTGGAGGAAGGGAGAAGATTATAAGATAAGCGGATGTGAATCTGGACAAATGTCTTGATATAGAAAGTTTCAATTTTAAAGATAAGTGAATACAACGTTTAATAAGCCCGACTAGCTCAGTCGGTAGAGCACGAGACTCTTAATCTCGGGGTCGTGGGTTCGAGCCCCACGTTGGGCGAAGTTTTATTTTCCCATTATTTCTTGTTCGGAGACTTAAAAAAATAAAATAAAAAGGTGTGTCGAATACTACTGAATTTAAATCTTTTGTATAATTCCTCGAAAATTCCAATGTTACTGAATTTAAATAAATAGTTTAATTCCTCGGAAATGTGTGACAGATCAAATGTTCGATTTCAATTTCGAATAATAATTATACCCCTCTACTTATAATTATAATTATGTAAGTATAATAATAATTATAAGTAAGTATTAAACTAAATTATAATTATTTAAGTAATTTAATATATATATATATATATATATATATATATATATATACAGAGCTTTTTTTTCAGGTATAGAAGTTTAAGTTGGCATTACTTTCCAAGATGGCGACCGATTTAACAGATGTCAAGTGCTCAGTTTGGTTTGGCAATTCATCATGAATAGACTCACGCCTGAACAACGCTTTCAAATTGTGCAATTTTATTTCGAAAACAATGGTCGCGCGCGATTTTCATAAGCGAATTTTGTTTAGCGATGAAGCGCCCTTCTGGTTGAATGGCTACGTCAACAAACAAAACTGCCGCATTTGGAGTGAAGCTAATCCACAAGTGTATGTCGAAACACCATTATATCCAGAAAAACTGACTGTTTGGTGCGCTTTATGGGCTGGTGGAATCCTTCTTCAAAAACGATGAAGGCCACAACGTTACAGTCAATGGTGATCGGCATAGAGCCATGATTACTAACTTTTTCATTCCTGAGTTGAACAATCATGATGTCCAGGAGCTGTGGTTCCAACAAGACGGCGCAACATGTCACACAGATCGTGCCACAATCGGTTCATTGAAAGACACGTTTGGTGACCGCCTAATTTCCCGTTTTGGACCTGTGAATTGGCCTCCAAGATCTTGTGATTTAATACCGCTAGACTATTTTCTGTGGGGCTATGTAAAGTCATTGGTCTATGCGGATAAGCCACAAACGCTTGACCATTTGGAATACAACATTCGCCGTGTTATGGCCGATATACGGCCACAAATGTTGGAAAAAGTCATCGAAAATTGGACGTCCAGATTGGACTAGATCCGAGCCAGCCGTGGCAGTCCTATGCCATAAATCCTATTTAAAATGTAATGCCACAAGATTATCTTTCGAATAAAAAAAAATCATGTCAATCGAATAATACATCGTTGTTTTATTGCAATTTAAAGTTCTAAAAAACACCCTTTATATATATGTAATTGTTAATTAAGTTAATGTGTTAATATATATATATATATATATATATATATATATATATATATTACGTGTAATAAATACATATACACACACGCAATTCGTCCCAGTTTCTTTTATGTAATAGTATTATATAGACTTCTTTTCTTACAAAGTAATTACATTATTCTGCTCGTATAGTAATATTATTAGATAAATAAAACACAAAAAAATCTACCAATAATTTGTATCATAAAAAAAGGTAAAGATTTCGTGAAAAATAACACTTAAATATGTATCATAAAATCCTGAATTTTTTCGAAGAAAACATTGTAAAATGGAAAAAAAAATCTTTGAATTTGTGTTCAACTACTTTACACAAAAATTTAAACAAATCCACTATGGAATACTTGTATGTAACCGCAACCCTTTTGGAGGCAGTTACGAAAACTATAGATGTACACTGGCCATGCCAGTGATTCGTGGTAACTTAGTACATGATTTCTGGTTTTCTCTGGACAAATAGAAAATTAACCTAAAATAAACCTTATATTATAGTTATATATAAACCACACGCGATAATCCTTGTTCACGCATACAATGATAGCATTTGGTGACTTCTTTTGATTTGACGAAATTGGTAGGTGGTATAATAAGTATATATAAATACACATTTTCTTAAATAAAAAAATCTCCGAACATCACTATTGTAGTCGTGATGATACGCAGGGATATCTTAAGGCAGTTTTCCCCAATTTTTTTTATCTTCATGGACCGGTCAACGTTTGTTAATTTTACAGCGGCCCGCTGAGGGGGAGGACGTAGATTGTTTATACTTTAGACTGTTTTGATTTAATAATTTTAATTTAATTGTATTTAATCGTGACTTCGGAATAAAACATAGCTCCACCAAAAAATGAATATAAAGTGATTTTCATAAAAAGTAGCTCAAACCCAAGAAAAATATACCACAGTAAATAAAAGGGAATTTCTTGTGCAGAACGGTAGTATTTGATCCATGAGCCAGTGGTTAGAGACCACTGTCTCAAAGCATGGGCCAATTGGGCCCAGGCCTAGGGCCTCGGTCATAAAAAGGACATCGTCTCGTTCTCGACTCAGCCTTAATGAGGTCATGATTCGAATCATTTCAACGGTCAAATGTTATTTCCGGTTGCATTCTTTGAAAAATTGGGAATTTCGGACGATAGGTCAACTGGCTACATGTGATGACAGTCGTCCGTATAGGCCTAAGCTATTACCATACACTATCATTACTAATTCAGTAAAAAAAGTGGTAATCGGTCGAGCCGATTTGTGCGATTGTAAATCATGAGTATTTACTTGTTTAGGGTGATTTTTTTGGTATGAGTATTTGACAAGTTGTCTACCTTTAAGAGTCAACAGTGGGGTCTAGCTTTGTGTAGGGGCCCAGGGCTTACTTTTGCACAGGGGCTCAGGCCCTCAAGAAGTCTTAAGCCGTCCCTGATGATAGATTAACATCTTCATTAAGCCAAACCAACAGAATAGACCAAAAAGTAAGCAACAAACCTTTGTCCATGCATCGCAGTCAATCAAATGAATGTCTCTCCCATAAATGCTAATGTCGTTCCCAATGTTCAAGTCTTTCCAATTGTAATTGCGTTTTCTGTTAGGGTGTAGGTAGTGATCTCTTTTGAGTAAAGTTCCCTAAAAATTAAATATTAATGATTACCAAGAGTGGCATTCCTTGCACAAACAACGTATCGACAGTCAATAAAAGGATTTAAAAATTCCATGGCTGAGCCTATAACGGGAAAAATTTTTGCTGTTGAGTTACTAAGATAACGTTTCTGTGTTATTGGGTTTTCCATTCCTAAGAGTGAGATTTTTCCTAAATCAAGTGGTCGGTGGCTCAGCACGGCATCGCATTTTGCAAGCGGATGCATTTAGTAATCGGCGATTGAAGGAAAGGGCATTTGTAGAGCAGAGAATGAATATCAAATTTTGTAAAGTGCTACGGAGACTGAAGAAATGTTGAAGCATATGTACAAATATGTGATAAATTATCGCAAATGCAAGCTTTTGAGTGACATCGACATTTCAGGGAAAGTAAAGAAAGTTTTGAATGCGTGGAACGCTCTGGAAGCCCACAGACTTCTCACACTACTGAAAACATAGAAAAGGTTTCTGCGGCGGCATATTAGAACAGGCTTCAAACAATGATGAGGTGAACACGAAAACCACTGCCTTGCCACATCCTCCTTACTGCTCTGATTTAGCCTCTTGTGACTTCAGAATATTTCCAAAACTGGCACGCCGCTTTCAGGGTCGTCCATTCCAATCTGCAGATGAAATTAAAGACCATATCACACGTACATTTTTCATGCCATTTTTTCATCCAATTTTTGGCCTAATCTGAGGGGGAAGTGTTGACGTAAACAAAACAACATGCTCTGACGTCAGCCACGCTCTATCTTCACATTGAAAACTTACTCGCTAATTTTTCTGCTTCGGAAAACGAACATCCAAAATTATTTCTTTTATTTCGCTTGAGCTTTTGTTGATGGGCGTAAACAGAAATGGAGCACCATCCTGTTTAAAATAATACACGCCGTTAAAATATTACACACAATTAAAATATTGTATGGCGTATCTGAATTGTTAGACCCTCTTGTTTATGACGTGGGGCACCGAAGAACTCCATTGGCTAGAATTTCAAGCAACTTTTATTTGGAACAATTTTTTGAGCTCACTCGTAAAATTTGTTCGAAAGCCGTTGCTATAGCAACTGAGTAAAAATTGCACGAAAAATTGCTTGAAACGTGTACGTATGATACGGCCTTTAAAGTGCATTGCAGGCTGAATTAAAGGACATTGCTAAAAATGGATCCCAGAAATGTTTCTATGACCTTTACAAGAGGTGGAATAAGTGTGTTGTTTCCCCAAGGGTTTTATTTCAAAGAAGGATATATTTCAACCATTTATATAATTTTGGTAATATTTCCTAAGTTATAGACTCAGACCGGGAACTTATGAATTCTACCTCGTATTACCATATGATATATTTTCTTAAATTCTTTCCTTTTTTTAAAAATAATGGAGAGTTAATTGCTTTAAAAAAATTCACAGAATTAATTTTTTTAAACTAAAGTATTAACAAATAAAAGTTATTACAATAAATATTAATTTTAATAACAAATTTAAGTCATAGAGATACACATAATGTATTTATAGTTGTAGCATTTAATTAGGACTAGCATCGGAGATACATCATTCAAAGAACTAATTATAACTAATCGAAACTGACCCTCAAAGCTCAAAAACCAATCACAATTGCATGCGGTATGCTATGTAAGGATTGTACATTATTTGTGGGAATCTAAAAACACTACAGTAATTGTTGTTTGCTGTTAACCTTCTAATGACTGATGTAACAAAATATTTGAAATTTAATTAATTACTTTAAAATCAAGTTTTTGAAGCTCAATTTTGATTTTGATTTTTAAATTCTTATTTTCACATATGCACATACACATAAATATTTATTCCAATGTTAACAGAATAAAGAACCAAACTTAAAATTGTTCCCAAGTTTTATTAAAGGAAATAAAAATGCAAATTAAGTTTTCAGCAGAGTAAATTTATGTATTTTTTTTATCTGATATGGAAAAAAAAAGGCAAAAAAAAGAATCTTATCAGGAAAGAATTAAAGTAATTTATATTATTGAGTGAATTAGTTTAACTTAAGATTAAATTTTTAAATTAGGAAGGAGTGAATTTGTTTGTATGGAAGGTTGAATTCGATTTGTTTTATTATTTTTATATATTATTTATCCAAAACGCCCGTGCTTGGCCTCTTGACCATTTGACGCCGAGCCTTATAATGCGTACGGGCGATGCTGTAAGTCGGGTATTCATCGCGTCCAGTGCATTGGAGCAGGTGGTGACCATCCATTCTGCCATGGCCGCAGAGTGGACAGGCCTCGTCAGCAACTAGGCCAAGCCAGTGGAGGTATACTCCCAAAAAGTCACGTCTGGTGGTTAAGCGAAAGCGGGCAACAGCCTCGGCTCCCTCCAGGTGCCTCAGGGTTGGGCCCACAGTGGCTAGAGTTTTCCATGGCTTTCCAAGGCTCTTGGCCTTTGGGGTAATGATAGTATATTTGTCAATGAATGTGGAAATAATGCTCTTGCTTGTTGATTTGTAAAGGATTCATTAACAAAAGAATGGATCGGACTTGGAAAAAATTCAATAGGGTTGGCAATATTATGAATTTGGTTGGATACAACCGTTATTAATATTGGAAAAAGAGATTAAAATTGTTTCAATATTTTATGGGAAATATAACCTTCCTCCGTTCTTGAGCAATTTTCAATGTAATACAAAATATCGCATAATTTAGTGAACACAATAATGAAACACAAACGGCGAATCTGACCTGGCATAGTGTGCTGTTTAATATTTCTGGTTCCACTACACGGATAGTGTCATTTTCTAAAAAATAATGAAGTTTGACGTATCGTATCCTATGTGGTTCTGAGCCCCAATCATACACAGTTTCCTTGATGTAGCCATCGAAGCATAGCATCTAAAATGAGATTAACAGTGAAACTACTGCAATTTTAAATAAAAATATTCTTTTATCAATTTCGTTCATTAAAAAATACTAATGTCTTAGATTTTTGTTTAAAAAATGCTCATTATTTTCGTATTAAACCATTTTATTAATACTAATCTTACAGAGAAAGGAAAAAAAGTTCAATTTTATCTTTTCCCACAATGCATATCTGACTCCGATTTTTTTAATGAAATTCTGGGCTCTCCAACGCGCCGAGTTATAGATATAATTTTGCTGACTTCCCACCGAGTTCTGATCGTTAAAAAAATTAGTCTATAATTCTTGTTACTGATTTTAAATCAATTTTATTGAAATATAAACGTCAACTCTAATGCATTAAATACCTGTGCTCTCTTACACTGGAATAAAAGAAAAATTGTAATAGCGGAAATGAAGACAAAGAGGTTTGAGAATTACTCTCGATCTTTGAAAAAATAATTTGGTTTATATCTATTTCACACAATTTAGGGATGAGACAGCAAAGTATATGAGAAGCGTTATCTCTGTACACATAAGTTTTATTATTTTATGAGTTCTTGAAATTTTTTTTAGTATTTTAGTTCCTTTTATAGGAATGAAGTAAAACCAAGGACTCTTTGCGAAGTCTTCAGAGATAATAGGTTGAAAAGTAATTAACGCGATACACAAGGTCTGTTCAAAAAGTATCCGATCTTTGACCAGAAAAAATATCTTAGGTACTTTGCGGAATTAGGATGCTAATCAAATTTAAAGTAGGCCCCTTGCGCCATCTCTCTCTTTCTCTAAACCCAGCATTCCTTCCACTGCCAAAAACATTACTAAAAGGTTTCTTTTGAAATGGTGTTCAACTCCACCATCGCGTTCTGCCTTTTCTCATCTCTACTCTGAAATTGGGATTCTTTCAATGGTATTTTCATTTTCGGGTACAGCCAGAAGTCACGAGAAGCTAGATACAGTATTTATAGTGTCCAATAGGTCATGTGCAACGATGTTTTTCTGTTTCACAGACAGAAGCTTGGGAACAAATTTCGTAGCCGCTCTGCACATGATCACACAAAAATTGCATGTGGAGGAACTGCACTGATCTCAACTTGTTCAGCAGTCTGTCGTTCTTTCAATGGTATTTTCATTTTCGGGTACAGCCAGAAGTCACGAGAAGCTAGATATAGTGTTTATGGTGTCCAATAGGTCATGTGCAACGATGTTTTTCTGTTTCACAGACAGAAGCTTGGGAACAAATTTCGTAGCCGCTCTGCACATGATCACACAAAATTGCATGTGGAGAAACTGCACCGATCTCAACTTGTTCAGCAGTCTGTCGTTCTTTCAATGGTATTTTCATTTTCGGGTACAGCCAGAAGTCACGAGAAGCTAGATATAGTGTTTATGGTGTCCAATAGGTCATGTGCAACGATGTTTTTCTGTTTCACAGACAGAAGCTTGGGAACAAATTTCTTAGCCGCTTTGCACATGATCACACAAAATTGCATGTGGAGGAACTGCACTGATCTCAACTTGTTCAGCAGTCTGCCGTTCTTTCAATGGTATTTTCATTTTCGGGTACAGCCAGAAGTCACGAGAAGCTAGATATAGTGTTTACAGTGTCCAATAGGTCATGTGCAACGATGTTTTTCTGTTTCACAGACAGAAGCTTGGGAACAAATTTCGTAGCCGCTCTGCACATGATCACACAAAATTGCATGTGGAGAAACTGCACCGATCTCAACTTTTTCAGCAGTCTGTCGTTCTTTCAATGGTATTTTCATTTTCGGGTACAGCCAGAAGTCACGAGAAGCTAGATATAGTGTTTACAGTGTCCAATAGGTCATGTGCAACGATGTTTTTCTGTTTCACCGACAGAAGCTTGGGAACAAATTTCGTAGCCGCTCTGCACATGATCACACAAAATTGCATGTGAAGAAACTGCACCGATCTCAACTTTTTCAGCAGTCTGTCGTTCTTTCAATGGTATTTTCATTTTCGGGAACAGCCAGAAGTCACGAGAAGCTAGATTGAACGTTCAGTGCGTCATCAGTGCAGTTTCTCCACTTGCAATTTTGTGTGATCATGTGCAGTTACACGACGATCTTTCATCATCAGATTTTCCACCTTTTCAACAATAAATATATTTCGAGCAGTTTGAACGTTCGAATGCTAAAGAACGCTGATTATTTTCTACCGACGTGCGGCGTAAGAGATCTAAATAATCGCAGTTTGGGCCAATCAAACAATAGAAAATAAACTTCCAGCGTCCTAATTGCACTACATTCCCAATCATAAATGTAGATAATTACTTAAACTTACTTTGTTAACCATCGCTACCCAGTGTGGAATAAACTTTTCAGTGACAGGTTTTTTAGGTCCATACGTTAATTCGATTAACTTCTCTTTACTGAGAATATGATTCTGGGACTTCAGAAATTCTATTGCTTCTTTTGCGGTGCCACCAGTCTTTATGTCTTGGACCATTGGACAACCTTTTCTAAAAGATAGGGTACGTGGAATTCTTGGGTTTGGCTGAAATTTATAAAGAAGTTGTTTATATATAAAAAAATCAGATCGTTAAGTCGCATGTTACTGAGTTAGACTGAACAAATTATATATATATATATAAAATACTAATTCAATAATTTCTAAAATGCGTTAAAGTTTTTCTGTTAATGTTCTCACAATCGAGTCATCTACATGACGCTTTTAAGAACTAACATTTATTGGATAAACTCGTAACTTTTTTTTAAATTTACATTTCCTAACGAGTAACCTTGTAATCCTTTGCCATCTGGCTGTGGCCAGATTCCCTTGTAGGCATTATGTCTAATAATAATTTATAATCATATTACGGCCTGACCACACATTAGATGTGCTTACGGATGTGCTTCTCTAAAAGAATTATATAATCTTCATTTTGTTGTCTTATATTTTACTGCACCCAAGGTTGTGAATTCGACCCCGATCTAAGTTGGTGGATTTTCATGATGCAGAAAATCAACAGCGGCTATGTCGTATGAATATACAGCATGTAAAAGATCCCTAGGGTGTCTATTTGGTTTGGGTTCTCTCGCCAAAACTAAATCCTAGAACAGGTTCGCATCGTCAGAGCTCAGATGCTTCCCTCTGTGGAGGAAACTGAGTGTCAAAATTACTTGCTGTGATTGGTATCCACCTATAGGGTGCCGTACTAAAAAGAGATACCAGCTCCCGGGGAATGTACTAGGTCTGCAATGGTAACACCAATCCTCAGTCCATTAGAAATAATATACATATATATATATATATATTACTTGAGTTACAATCTCGTTATCTTAATCTCTCGGAATTAGGTTTAGTTCTTTTTTTTCCTAATTTCAAATTTTTTTCCAAATTGTATTTGCTGTGCAATATATTTTGTATAGTGACTGTGGGGAAGATTATTATAAATAGTAAAATCCATTAAACAAACTAAAGGATAACTTCACATTGGTTTTTATATAAATAAAATAATAACTTTTTACTTTAAGAGGTTGGTTTTGGTTCTGGGCCACAGATCACGGAAAACAATGGCAATGGTTAATGAAGAATGTATACACGCCAATCGGCGAGTGTCTGAATCCTATACGACTAATTGCCAAATGGCTACATGTGTTCAATCAACGATGTATCCACTGAAAGATATTAGATCAGTGAATAATGGATTTTAGCTATACTGTGAATGAGACTTGAACAGGAAGAAGGGCAAGTAATGCAGTATTTCTTGTTAGAATATGTACCAGGATCTCCTTAAGAGAAGGGTAATTTTTTACTTCATCTACTTATCCTATAAAATAGTTTCTCGTACACAGCAACAAAAAGAAAGTGACAAAATATGGGAACAGACCCACTTTGATTTTATGTGTAACTTTAGAGACTATTCGAAATAATTCGTAATTAGAATATAGAAAAATCACTTATGCAATATCCGTTCACGAAACATGCTTACTTTTTAAAATGGCTTAACCGTGCAACTTTTTTATAAAAGAAAAAGAAGGAAAGTTATTCTTTTTAGAAAAGCAAGCGGGGCAAACTTATATCATTACTACTATTCCATTTGAACATACCATTATATTTTTGCACACAAATGATCTAAATATTTTTTTATCTTTCAAAAAAGATGTTAGTATTTATAATAATCTGTTGATCCCAAAAGCATCTCAAAAGTACAAAAATTGTATAAAAGAAAGCAAACCAGGCAAACATGTTCATCTGTAGTTCATTGGCTATGCTACAATATACTACCAGATATTTTGGAGGCTCAAAAATTGAAGAATGCAGGCGGGGGGTCTTTTTTATTTTTTACTTTGTGGAAAACTTAAATTTCAATAGATAAATATATCTGTAACAGAAATTAATTTATCCAAATTCAGTATTTTTTTATTCTTTTCTCTTCAATCCAATACATCTTCAGTAGAATCTATAACATGGATTGGCAATCTTTTAGCTGTGATGTATCAAACCAATCTACCAATATGATATCATAATATAGTTGGGGATATTTGAAACAATTCGATTCTTGCAAGCAGAGTTAGAGAAAAGCGGTCAATTACATAGATTTACAGTTTTATTTTAGGTTAATTTTGCCTCATTTAAAGTTATTTATTAATAAAAAATGAACAGCATAAAATACTATTCCTTCAACATATATATAAAAATTTTTAATTGTACATATATTATGTAACTTTTAAATATATTTATCAAAATAAGAAATAATCAGCACAAAATATAAATATTCCTTTTAGTATTGTTAAATAAAATAAAAAAAAAAACGTTTCAGTGCGAATCTTGTCTCTGCAGCGCTTTACTCAATATTAGGGGTATAATGTGTGACTTTCAGCTTGACACGATTCTGAACATTCAGTTGTTAAACAGTTTCTTTGCGAACTCAAAATACTTTTCACATAATAAAAGATTTGTTCATATAGATATGTAGAACCAAAAGTGGAAAGCGAAGTACATGCAATTTTCTCTCTGCAAACAATTAAGTCTCTCCAATGGCATTCATTAAATTTACAAAATAGCTGTAGATTTATCTTTAGAATTAACTGCGGTTTCGGATTAAACGATATGGAAGCCCCTAGGCAGTTGAAATATCGGGACCACTGTTGCCTGTTTTTGAAGCACTGACAAAAAACAGAACACGTTCTTGTGGGCCCCTGAAAAGCGCGTGGTGCCCGTAGGCAATTGCCCACTCTGTCTAGTGAGTAATCCAGCACTGGTTATCTGACAAATTTTTTCGTAATTCCGTAAATTTCCATAATGTCAAATAATGTTTGTAATAATAATGTAATTTCCATAATGTGTGTCTAATATCACAATTTCCACCCTCTCAAAAATTAACAAATTTGTAGAGTAACCACTGAGAATTGTGCTATGTGCCTCAGGTTGCCGACCCCTGAGGGAGGGAGTGAATATTAACGTCTCACTATTCAGCTACACGAGGGCTTTTGACGACGGAATAATTTTGAACCATGATCAAGTGTCGAGGACAGCACCTAACCTGGTACTTCTCTCCTAACTTCCACACCACCCCAACAGGAGGACGTTGGAACATCGACATATTTCACATGCATCGCCTTCCTGCACGGCTGGTCTTCAGCGGTTTTCGGCTCGAACTCATGACACGCCGGCCGCGAGTCCGTTACCTTGATCACTAGGATACCACTTGCCGATCTCAGATCTATAATGAAACAATGAAAAAACCTTTGTTCTTTTTAACAGAGGCTCCATCTGGTGGGAATGCTGCTATTAAAAATTATATTAATATATTTTTACTATTGATTTTTTCAATTAATTAAAAAAATGTATGAGTTATATCACTCAGAATCCGTAAAACGTAAATTGATGTTATTTTAGATGGAGGAGTGGTTTTGATAAGATTTTTATATACTTAAGAATCGATTCAATTGTGAAATTACTAGGAAGCCCGTGTTATTTTATTATCGATTTTAAATGAATATGCAACCAATGATTTTATATTTGAACGTTTTTTTGTTTAAGAAGAGATGGAATCATGGAAAGCAGATATATTTTTTATTTGAATATATTATTTTTAATTCACATATAATTTTTCCCTGATTTGCATTTTAGATAATGCTACAAGTGATGATAAAATTTTAAGGAGTTAATTATATATTAATTGCACTAAAGTTAAAGCGGTTGAAAAAATTAATTTTTTTATGAAAATTATTTTATTTATTGCACGCATTATGCCTCATATTACATTATGATAATAATTATTTTAATATTTAATTATTCAAATATTTTAAAAGCCTTTTTATTATTTTTCATTGTTTAAATATTCAAAAATAATTAGCTTTCCTTAATTGAAATTTCCTTAAAAAATAAGTTGACTTTTAGTTTAAAAATCATCTGTTTTTTTCTACAATTATTGAGGCATATCTGTTTAGTCCGAACAACTTCGAGCCACATCGTAAAGGATAAAGTAACTGGATTTAACGTAACTAAGCCCACACACGTGCTATTTCTTGGTACGGAATGGATTCAAATGGTCTATTTATTGAAGTTGAAGTATCGGTAAGTTCAAATTGTGCTTCAGAATCCAAGTATTAAATCTATGTTCTATTGAACATAATGTGTTATTTGTAGGAACTAAGAAAAATAAGAGCAACAGTGAAGAGGGTTTTTTGATTATGTCATTGCTTATTACTGCAATCGATTCTCCATGATTCGAAGTTGGATGGACCAATGAAAAATTTCGAATTACCAAGAGGGCAGGAAAAAACTCCCAAAATACCGAAGAGAAATTTTTTTAACATACAATAGATCGTCGTTTATCCGAAGCGTCAAATTTCCGGATCAGTTTTTTTCTTTTAAAATTTTTTGTCAACTACATGAATTGTATATGAATATGTTTTCGAACAGTGCAATGCTCAACAGATGTTTCGCGTGAGGTTAAAAGTGACTATTGACAGAAAACGACGAAGAAACTGTTGCTTGTTTTGCTGAAAAGCCTTATTTTGATGAAGGACGCCTGCTACATGTTAGCCGTAGCGTGGGACTCGCTCGAAAGACAGAGCCTGAAAAATGCATGGAATAAGCTGTGGCCAGATTTTGAAGGCGAAAAAGACTTCAATGACAACCACAGGGAGGAGATTACCGTTTTTTTTCAATCGATCCCTGGATTTCAAGAATGCGATGAAGAGAGATGTAGAAACCTCAATGGCATGCGATGCGGAAGACTGTGGAATTCAAATGCTAAAAGATGATGAGATTGTGAATTGTGATTCCGTGCAAGAAGAATCCATCCCTGTCAACGATGAAACGGATGAAGACTAGGACAACAACAACAACAACGAAAGTAGCAAGAGTCTATCAAATGCTGGAGAGTTTTCTGCGTTAGAGACAGCTATGGAGTGTTACGAACCACAATCATAGTGCTGTCCTATTTAACTACTGCAGCTCAAGAGAATCAGAGACCTTGCAGCGAAAAACGAAGGTGTACAATGGTACAACGAAAAATAAGTGATTATTTTCCACAATAAAAGTAAAATTGCGACATTTTGCACCTATTTTGTTTTTTCTTCAAGCACGTTTCCCGCATGTGATGATTTTCAATATTTGCATAGTGTCTGGTTGAATATACTGCATGAATCGCATTCGGTTTTCAGTTATCCGAACAATCACGTATCCGAAAGGTGTCCGATCCCAATTGATTTGGATAAATGACGTTCTACTGTATTTAAATTTAAAATTTTAATTTAAAATTTAGATTCTAAAATTAACACAAGGCGTATTCACTGTTTCACACTCAACTACGAGGTATACTTAACAGTTTAGACGTTGAATAAGTTCTTCTCACCTAATCAGTCCGCCAAAGTTCGACTAGTTTTTTTTATCGCTCTCCTCCACAACTCCTCTCCTTCCACTTTCCACGCAATCTTTCTTAACCTCTCAACAGAACTCCTTCACGTCCTTCCAAATCTCTCCCATTCCTCAGTGGAAATTAAATCGTTTTGTACCTGGTTCTGTCAGACACTGTCCCCAACACCATTGGTTCTTCAAAGCAGGATCCACTCCGGCCCATGCCCTACTTGGTGCTACATGCTATAAGTTACACAGATGAGCCATAAATCGTCACGTCAGTCCGACGCAAAATACACAATCCTACGCATCTCTTTTTCACAATAGTGGACAATCCTTTCTGACACATAAGTAGCAATGCCCCTTGTTAAACGAAAGATAGTCGGCTGACAACAAGTGCGGCTGGTCTATTGTCCACTTGAAGAAAGAAAGCAATAAAAGTGTCTTTTCGCCTGAGGCACCGGAAAACACTAAGAAGGGGCAAAAGACAGATGGTCATCAAAGAGGCTTCATTACAGGGCAGACACGCAGAGGCAATAAAATACAAAATTTGTGAGCTCCAACCTGTTTACTACAGGACTGTAAATGATAGTGAGTGTTCGTATAGTCGAGAATTTTATAAGATAACTTCGAATTATCGAGCGTTGTAGTCTGGCCAGTCACAGATTTTACTTCGAAATATTGAGTGTACTAAAACGTATTGTTTTAGTTCGGAATATCAAGAATTTTTCTAGGGACTGAGCAGAGGTTCGTATTACCGAAGGTATGAATCAGCGAGAGTCGACTGTACATTTTTATTTTTATTAACATTCACTTTATGATGTTCAATTTACTTAAGTGATTTTAATGTTTTTCTGATTAAAGTTTCTAATCCACCTCTTAAGACGCGTTAGTATACAAAAGGTGTTATTAAAATTGTTGGCTCAGTTTGTTTCAAGTGTAAGAAAAATTACAGTATCTGCATCAAATCAATTTAATTCATCAGGCCTAGCTAAAGCTTCTGAAATAAACCATTGGAATTCTCTAAAATGTAAATATTGCAACCTTTGCCAATTTGGAAAAACAACAAAAAAATTGTATGAGTTAAAAAGATATTTCGAAATATTTTACAAAATAATCTTCACAACTACTACTGATATAATGCTCAGTTACTAATATTTACAGCTTAGTTGGTTTGTCTCTGGCCTTTTGCACCCAAGGTTGCGGGTTTGACCTCGGCTCAAGGCGGTGAATTTTCATGATGCAGAAAATCGACAGCGTTCCATGTCGTATGATTATGCGGCATATAAAAAACCCCTTGAGTGTCCATTTGGCTAGGGTGTTCTTGCCAAAATTAAATTCCTAAGACAATTTCGCATCGTCAGAGCTCAAGTGTCTCCCTCTGGGGAGGAAACTGGGCGTCAAAATTACTTGCGGAAATTGGTATCGCCTATATGTGGTGCCGCATTTAAGTGATACCAGGTCCTGGGGACTGTACTAGGTCTGCAAAAGTAAAAAATACCAATCCGCAGCTCCATTAGAGGAAAAAAAAAACATTTCAATCCGTGATAAAAATTTCGAATTCTCAAAATTAAATATGCTTTGGATTCATTTCAAATATTTTTGGTTAAATTACGTAATAGATTATTAAAAAATAACAACAACAAATGCTTATGCCCCTAATCTTGAACGGATTTCAGATTATTCAGTTTTATTGACAATATTGGGTTTGCTTGAACACGTGTTCATATGCATACTTTGTGTATATTTTGTATCAATCATCTAAAAAAATGTTTAATAAATATTAAAAGTATTATGAAATTATCAATTGAAAAGTTGTCTATTGATGCTATTATGCATGTAAGTACAAGTCAATGCAATGTCGTCATCACATAAAAAAACATGGGAATCGAAACAAGTGCTTTTTAGAAACATGACTATTAGAACATCAATCCCGGCTAGTTCAGTCGGTAGAGCGCGAGACTCTTAAGAGCGGGGTCGTGGGTTCGAGCCCCATGTTGGGCGCTGAGTATTTTTATATAAACAGTAAAAGTAACCAATAACTCAGATCTTTCAGCACCATTATTTTTCAAATGGCAAGATTTAAAAAAAAATTAAATCCTATTAAAATTTTAAGACTTTAATTTAGTAAATTATGTTGAGGTTATATGACTTTATATTTAAATATTATTTACGAATTGGAATCTGAAAGTTTTGCCTTGCAAAGTGATCTATAAAGGCTTTGCAGTTAGATCAATTTGCAATATTTTTTAAAATAGACTTATACATTTTTTAAAAATAAAAATTCGATTTATGTTATTTTACACAGAATATTTTACCTTTTAAAAATATTTTAATTTCGTTTGTTACTTAATTTGCTAAATAATACTAAGAGGTCAGCTTTAGCAATTAACCAGATATAGGGTAAGAGTTTAAAAAAATATGAATTTTGTAAAACTTTGCTAATGGAATTAGTCTAAATTTTTTTGTAAAAAAACTGTGCAAGAGAATAATACTGTTATAGAGTAGATGAGCACTATAGGAAAAAAATTAGAAAATGAAGAACTAGAAATAATGGACATTTGTCGTGAAAATACTTCTACAATTTGCTCGCAAATGAAAGCAAATTTATTCCTAAAAAAAATTCTCGTTTCGATTAAAGTGATCTCTTTTGTAAATATTGAAAACTATACTGATTTTTCATCCCTTCTTCACATTCTCTCGCTTGATAAAAATTAGTACTCTCTCTCTCTATATATATATATGTATACAACCTCTGACAATAAAGTTCGGTGAATGAAGTCAGAACGGTCGATTTGGCAACACTGGCGAAACAAAACGCTCCATATGCATAATAGCAGGTGTTAACCAACTGCTCCACCGTTGTTCATTAGAGACTCATTTATGTTCCATGTGTGACTTGTTTTGAAAAGTGCTTGTTTAGTACGTTAGTTCTTAACTAAGAACAAGAAAATTAACGAACAAAAGATCCATTTAAAGTTTTGTTTTAAGCTTGGTAAGATACCAAAAAAAAAAAGCTTATACGATGCTGGTACGTGTTTATGAAGGTCAATCACTATATTCATGAAGTGTGTGTACGAGGGCCCGTGTGTGTGCCCGTTTCGAAAAGCAGGGAACTGCTGCTGACAACTCCTGTAGCGGAAGACTGGTAACCTCCGTCAGTGCCGAAAACATTGAGTAAGTGAGGAAATTAATCACTAATGATCGTCAATTAATTGTGCGCATGATAGCTGATGAACTGCAGATTAACCATGAATCCGTGCGACAAATCGTTACCCAGAAGTTAGGGATGAGAAAAGCGTGTTATCGATATTGATGATATTCCTAACATCCAACGAAAGGTGACGAGGTTCTTTTGAACTCCATCCCAAAAGAAGACTCCTTACAAAGTTTCCAGGACATGTATAGCAGATCTCAGCGGTGCATAGTTATGGGAGGTGACTATTTTGAAGGACAGTAAGGTAAATTTTGTTAATATTTCATCTACGTTAATGTTATAGGACCAGTGGCGCACACAAGGGGGAGGGGTCCTGGGGTCCGGACCTTCCCCCAAAGCCCTTGATTTTTTTTCGATTGATTATAATTCTAAGTATATAGTACGTAAAATTTAATTAATTACTTGTTATTAATGATTAATTTTATTAATTAATGCTAATTATTTACTCAATAATTAGTTTTTCACTGTATTTTGTTCCCGAAAATCGACAAAATCAAAAGGAGCATGATACAAGAATGGTGAACTTTCGACCCCGGACCCCCCCTGAAAAATTCCTGTGTGCGCCACTGTATAGGACTATTCACCGAACTTTATTGTCAGAGGTTGTATTAATGTGTATGTTACCGTAAATAGCCGTAACCTGTTATTACGCGTATTTATTACACACATAACAGTAAAGAAATAAATTACGTAAAATTAACTTATATTATGTCTAATAAACCTATACACCAAATCAAAGTGTTTGAAGTTGTAAGAATAAATTTAGACATGCAGATTGTCTGACACATACAGCGTTTTTGTTTATATCTATTTATCTCGAAGTTAATTAATTTTATGTAATTCTTTTACTTATATTGTTATAAATGTAGTAAAAATGAATTATAACTGAAAGTTGCAATAAACAATCGAAATTAAATTTTACTTCGCTTTTTGCCTAAACCAGCACAGCAAGAAACCGTTGCTACTAGTAAGAATGCGAAATTACAGAAACTCTTACGATATTTTGCGTTATTACTAATAAGTTATCGTTATATCACACTTCGGCTCTAGGTGGAATACATATAAAAGAGACACACACACATATATATACTAGCCGTACACACCCACCCTCTTCTTTGGTTATTTCATGATATTATATAATTATATATTGTTTTTCTAAATCCCCTAGTATTAAGCTTTGGATTTTGTTCAAAAACATTTTTAAAGCACTTAGCTTTTGATTTAAAGCACAAGACTTGAATTTCTGAAACGAAAGTACATTTATATTTACGCCCCCGTCCGTATTTCTGCTTGGGAGTTCGATTGTTGAAATGCTTCTTCTTTTCGCATTTTTACTCAACAAAAGATACATGATCGTCAAATTTTCAGTCTATTGAGAATTAATAGTTCAAAAAGGGAGAAAATTAGCCTGTAACAACCTCACAACCCTTAGGAACCGATTTCCGCAAAACTCGTTCTTAGTTGGATCTCTACTCAACAAAAAAGAGAAGCATTCTCGTGTAATTTCAAATCTGTAGGTCCCCCTCAGGGGGTTCACCTTCTTTAGGTGAGTACGGGTGTCACAATCGCGAGGTGCAATAGTGATCTTTTCCTTTTCCCAAGGGGTTTACTACCTTCGGTAAACATGGGCTTCACGAACCCGAGGTACCCTAGTGATCCTTCTCTATTTTCGACCCTTTCTCTTGTATTACAATTTCGTCTTTTATTCTTTTCCCGTCCAGACCACAGACCTATATTACAAAATGAACATAGTTCAAATTTAGTTTTTTCTAATGAAAAAACTTGCTAATTTTTATTAACATATTTTGGTTTACATTTTTTATTGCGTTAATTTAGTTTCTTTTTTCGTATATTTCTTTAAATCCTTTGATTTTTGTTGCTTTACTTGTGTTCGACTAACACCGTTGTTTTGCCAACTCGCATGTTTGCCGTATGCGGCGTCCCGTGAGGAGGAAAATGGTGTCCTGGGCCCACGCTTCACTGTAGATGGGTGGCAGGAGTGAGCCCGCTCCTGTCAATCGGCTGGTGATAAGTCCCTTCGGTGTATCTCTTTGCTTAATGAATACCTTTGTTTTAGACCTATCTGTTATTTCAAGATCTTAATTGGCTTGGTGGGGGTAATTCCCCACCAAAAATTGTTTGTTTTACAATTAGAATACTTTTTATACATGTTTTGATATTTTAACTTTTACCATGATTGTATTGTCAATATTTTTAGATATTTTAACGTTTGTTTTCATATTTTAACATATGTTTGGCGCAGCTTAGCCAAGTTTGGCTCTTGTGCCATAAACCCAAACGCTCACTCACTCAAATCTGTAGGTCTAATATTTCCAGAAATTTCGTGATGAATGAGTGAATGAGGAAAGCCCTTCCTTCCTTATCTTTATATATAAAAATCGTGCCTGTGTTTGTCATTAAACTCCTCCTAAACGGCTGGACCGATTTCGATGAAATTTTTTGTGTGGGTTCAAGTAAATTCGAGAATGGTTTAGATTCACAATTCGGTCCGATATCACAATTAGTTAAAAAGATATTAATTAAAAACATTCAAAAATACAACTCAACATTCACCTGCATTGTTGTAACAACGCTATTGTTATAAACAAAAGTAATATAAAAAAAATTTAAAATCAATTCCTACTTAGATCAACCAAGAAAAAATTTATTTTAGCTTCTTTTTATTAAATAGTTGCAATTAATTTAAATATGTATATACATATGACAGAATCCCAACATTAAGTGGTAATTAATTTTTATTAATTATCATTAAAGTATCGTATTGTCATCCCTAACAATCGTGTATGTAAAATTTCCTTTCAACTGAATACTTTAGCACCTGAGAAAAAATCCTTTTCAAATTTTGACATAAGTTGCCAAAAGGGTCGCTAAATCGCCAACGTGGCTGTATTTGTAATTTTCTAAATAATTAGTTTTAATCAATTAATTTTTATTAATTATAATTAAAAATTATTGTATTGTCATCCAAAATAATCATGTACATTATATTTCAGCTCAATTGAGCACTTTAAAATGTATTTTATTAACGATTGAAAATTTCACCAAGATAAATAAAGAAATAAACAAATAAAATATGCATAGAGATTGAGAGCTAATAGTAGGAACTGAAAAAGACGTAAGTTGGCGTCAAAAATTGATTTTCAGACAAACTGGCCATACCCGGTCTTTATTGTTACGAAAATGCAGACGCGATTCACACTTTTTAGCGTTTTTAATTAATATCTTTTTAAATAATCTTTATATATGTAATTCTTTTGTGCGTGTGTATGTAACTGAACTCCTCCTAAATGGCTGGGCCGATCTTGATGAAAGTTTTTGTCTGTTCTAGTGGACTCGAGAATGGCTTAGATTTATAATTCGGTTTAGAAATGCTTATTTAATTAATTTTTTATTTATAAATTGTTGATCATGGGATGTTTTACATTGGATCCGGCAGACTGCGCTATGATCGCAGTATCGAATATTCAAAAATCTTTTATTATAATTCAAGTTGGTCCCGACAGTTGGTGCTGTGATCATTTCAGGAAAATATTTTATCACTTCGTGTTATTATTTTGTTGAAATAAATCGTGTGTTAATTAAATTATTACATTCAGATGTAATTAGTATTTGAAATTTTACTCAATTTTACTCAAATTTTATTCAAAACGGTCCAGATTGTTAAAGCTTATTCATAAAATTTTGGAATTTTTGAATTTAAGATGTGTGTACAGGACAACCTCTGTAGGGTTCTCTAGTATATGTATATATATATATCGTATGTTACAATCTTAATACTAATATTTCTAGAATTATTATTGAATTTCTACTTTTTTTTTAATGTGTAAGTTTTTAAAAAGTGTGAATGGTTATTTTTCATACTATATTACAAACATATGAAACAATGTAAAATGTGTCAAAATGCCCTTTCAAAATTACAGAAGTAATTATTAAAATCATTTACAACTCCAATGTTAAGAGTTTTTTCCCTAACATTTTCTAAGATTGAATTACAGTAGAATGGAGAGGTTCAAAAAAAAATTCATGGATAAAATAACTTCAAAATTTTTAAGAGAAAAATTAGTAAGGAAATAGATCTAATAACACTAAATTACTTCCGAAAAAAAATTACTGCTTCAGTAATTTTTAATGAGAACAATCGAGAATGATTTTTTTTGTCCTGAATAGACTCTTTGAAAGTTATTTAATTTTTAGCCGTAATTATATTTTAGATTATCTCCATTTTTCAAAAAGAAAGTATTGCTTAAGTGTGTTTTTAATCCTTTTCTGCAGTTATATAACATTTATAAGTAAAAAGGAACAATTGTAATGTATAAAAATACGTTTTAAATCTTACATTCTGTGTATTAAAACGCAATTAATTACATTTTTGCTTAAATTTAATCTAAGTATATAATTCTGCTTTACCGCTTCGAGATGGATTCCTAAAAGCATCCTGCCTATGAAATTCTTGCTAATTGATAAATAAAATCACTTTTTACTTGAGTAAAATCGCTCAAGTAAACTCGCTTGATGATAAGAATAAATGCTAATTGAATTACAAAAAAGGATCCAGTTCTATATTAATCTATTTTTAATAGGAGATGCTGGATGAAAATACGAGTGTCTGAAAAAATTCTGTTTTCTGAATACTTTGTTAAAAATACTTAGTGCAACAGAGAAATTATTCTTTTATTGGTACTTAATTGTTATCAATTCACTGAAGATAACAATATCATACAACAATGCAAAAAGAAATTTCTTTTTAAGTAATCGAAAATTTAACTGTTATTAATCAACAAGAATGGAAAGTAATTTTTCTCATTTAACCCTGAAGGTTTTCAAAATCTTTCTACAGCACACGTCCTTCACACAGTAATTTAAATTCTAATTCACCTCATCTGATTCTTTAAATAACTGAATTGGGAATACGGGATTTTATATTAGCCCTTTATCTATACCGCATTATGATTTACTGCAAATTGTTTCACATGCAATATTCTTTTTTTAATCACTACATTGAAAATTAAGGGATATACATAAATAAAATACTCAACTTTGGGAAATTTAATTCATTAGAACTAGTTAATTAAATTGGTACTGTAAAGTACGGTCATTCCACAAAGGTCTAAAATATTCTTATAATACGAAAAGACCAAATGCCTTTTTTAAAGTAGTTTTAACTTTTAAAGATGCTAAATAACCAGAGAATACTAATATTTTACAGCATAAAATACTTAATTTTAAAGAATATTAAATTTTTAATATTTATTTACTTTTTTTACACATAAACTTAATTTGATGAATACACAATTTTTTCATTAATACACAAAAATTCATTACACGTTGTACATTTTGATTGAGATTTCGATTGGATGTATTTTAAAAGTACTGCATCCTGGGGTAGGAAATCCTGTACTTTCTTAACCTGAACTACTGCACCTTGAGTCTTGTTCAATCTCTTGATCGTCATCTTAAGATTCTAACGAAAATTCCAGCAGATTATTTGCTGGGACTTCGTCTGAAAAATCGTCTGTTAGTCATTACTGATTTCAGGTGGTAGGTTCTGCAATAAATCCAAAACCTCTTGAAGTCTGAGCTTCTTTTTTCCAGTCTTTCAAAAAAAAAGCAAATGATAGTAATAATAATAATAATAGCGTTTCGAAGATCTCCAATTACTGTAAAATCTCAATTACACATAAAGAAAATAAAATGTTTTTTTTTTAAATTTTTGAAATAAGAATACATATTTAATCTAATTGTGGGGCAAAACAATCTCAGAGATTCAAAGTTCAAACGTTTTTCAAAACGTTAAAATAAAACAATAAAAACAGCCAAATAAACAAGTTAAGTAAAAAGAAATGCTAAAAAAAAAGGGCATAACTCTATTGCATTATAGTGATTACGCTTTAATACACCAAAAAGCAACAATGAGCTACACGGACGGGAAAAAAACCAAGTTCTTGCTTTAACACCCACTGTGCTGTCAGTACTTATAAATACCACAAAGTTATTCAACTGTAAAATTAATTATATACACTGTTCATTTAAAATAAATAGTCAAATGGGGTTCTAAGATCTTCATTAACATATAAAAGTAATTAAGACAATTACCTTTTGACATTAACATTTTTTCTGATCAAAAATGACAGTTTTCGAAATCCGATCAAATTATCAGCTAAAAACGCAACTTCTGCTAGAAAATTATTCACCTTCCCCACTAAAATACTCATCATAAGACCTGCGCTGACATATATCTTGAAAGAGTGGATATCAAAGAATATTCCTGCAAATTATTGTCAGAGTATTCGTAAAAATAGTAATTCTAAATAATTTTAAAGGGAGTGGTACTTATAAGACCCGTCGGTAGATAAAGGGTTAAAAAACTCGAATATAATTAAAGTCCCGAATTGTTGGATTACCTTTCGTTAACATTTACAAATAATATTCTTTTTGCGGCATATAAATGAGCCATTTTTGAAATTTTTGAGCAATCAGAAATATACAGTTGGACCACCATTTAACAAACTTATCGGGATCTAACCTTTTATTCGTTAAATCGGGGTAAAAAAAAATACAAATTTTTTTGCACCTATCTCTTGGAAGTTCTGTAATGAATCCATAGTTAGAAAGTTCATACTATAAGCTATATGTAGTATTAGCGAATTATTTAGCACCAGTTAATTGGAAAATTTTAAACATTGATTAATAGATGTTTGTCAAGCCTTTTGATTCCTGTGACTCTTTTTCGAGTTTATGTGAAAAAGAAAATACTGTGTCCTTTACATCCTGAACAAAAACGAAAACGAACGGTTAAACGAAAGTAATTTGCTAATTGTGCTTCATAAGAATTTCGGAAAAGAGATAGTTGACAACTTAAAATGTGTCTGATTATTTCTAGAAAAACACTCGCACGCACGCACACATATGAACAGTTTTTAATATTTCAGCTGTAATTACGTCTTAGCGTTGGAAGATTGAAACAACTCGAGACAGACCACAAAAAGTGGTATATTTGGGTTTTCCAAAAATTAAACTATCTTATTTTATTACAAGAAAGTAAGGTACTTACACGTACTATCGCAACAATGCCAACTCACCAAATTGGCAACCCTGATTTTGCATGTGACGCAGCGTTGAATTGGCAACCGTGTGCTTCGTTTCATATAAAGTTGCCAATACAGTTGCGATAATACGTAAGTGCTGAAAGTAAAATTTTCGATTCAGAATATACCCCTTGAACACGATTGAAAATTACGAGGTTTGTTACCAATAGCTTTCTGTTGCATCATAATGCGCGACTTCAGTAACCAATTATATCAAAATCAGTTAATCGTAAGCAATCTTGCCAAGCGAACACTTTGAGAGATGGCAAACAAAATATGTACAAATGAGGGCTATTATAGTTGAATTTATTGTATTACTATATTAAAAACCCTGCGGAGAAAAATGCGAAATGGTTGCAGTTCGCAATCTTTCGTCCGAAAGCTGTTTTATTCGCAATTCACCTCCTACTGGATAAGCGAACTGGATAAAAAAATTTTTTTTGATCCCGTAAATCAGTGCTTCTCAAACTGTGGGGCGGGATAACCCCATGAGGGGGACGCGAGTACATCGAAAAGTCGAAAGCAAAAGATTATTTTTCAAAAAAAAAAATTATTAATTTATTGAAAGGAAGCAAAACAAAATTCATTCTGACATACTAAAAAATAAAATACACATTTACACTGATATAATACACTTATAAATGTATCAGTACTGCAGAATGTGTTTCATAATTAATTTAACAGTACTAAATTAAGAAGTTTAATAATTACCAGTGACCCTAAGGATATGTCATGAAATTTTATACAAAATTTAATACTTATCTTGATTATTTATACGGTTTATAATTGAAGTCGTATTGTAGCCTTACCTCAAAGAATATTATTATTGAATTCAATACAATGTTATTGTATTGAGAGGTGGGCGCGATGAAAATTATAATTGAAAATTGGGTCGCAAGTATGGGAAGTTTGAGAAGCACTGCCGTAATTTGATTTAGATGGTATAGTTTTAGAAAATGTCACTTCCCTTTTCTGTAATTGTAAACAGTCGTAATTAGTTAATAGTTATACTGATCGATATGAAAAATTCTTAACTGTATTTCAAATACCAGATTTTAACTGCATACTTTCTAACTTCCTTGTTCATTATTTGAGACTTTCCCTCAAGTTGTAAATCTCGTAAGTGATCTGAGAAGTAATCATAAAAAAATGCGAGACAAGTAAAAAAAGTAGCAAGTAAAAATTAATCAAGTTCAATGAAAGTGATAGTAAGTGTTCCTTCCTGGTTCGAATAATGCACTAATATGCAAAACTAATTAATTTTTAGTTAGAACATTTTTGGTTGCACATAATACTATTGAAGAGGAATATAGAAGAAATCACTTCGGATAAACTCAGTTAAAAGTGCTTCTTAAAAAAAGCTTCATATTATAGAAATCTAAATGTCTCTAGTTTAACCTTAAAATAATTAATTTTTATTGTTTCGTTAAAAATTTTTTTAATTGCCTACAAATGGTTGTAAACTATAATACAGCAAAATATTTTAATAACTGTAACTACTAATTATAAAAGTGTCTCTTTTAAAAGTGTGTAACTGTGACGGGTTCTAATCCTCTGGGGGAAAATATTTCTTAAAAGTATGTGCAGTTGTTTAGTAGCACATTCCATTGGTAAAATGAATAACAAAAAATATAAATCGAAAAATTTGATGCTAAAAAAAGGGCAAAGAAAAGTATCAGATCATTTTCCAAAAACTGAATAAATGTTTTGTGTTTTAAAAAACTTGAAAATTTTGTATTAAATTTCATTAAGCCGTTGTGAATGTTTTTGTTTCATTGATTTTTATTAAATACATCCATATATACATATCTGTGTAAATAAAATGTACTCTATAATAAATTTAATTTTGTTAAATATGTTTTTTTCGGAATATCCTTTAACTCGAAATTCTTTTAACGTGCAAAAATATTTCGGTCTCTTCATTTTTGTGTTAAGGTATCCGACTTCGTTCGGAACCATGATTTTGTAAAAGCGCATAAATGGATAATATTTATGATGTTTAGTGTCACTTAGCTTAGAAAATGTGTATAAATTTTTTTTAAGAATATTATTACAATAAAAAATTATTTAAGTACAATATTTTGACAAAAAATGAACATAGAATGACCCATTTTCAAAATATTCTCCTTTTGTGAAAAATGCTTCTATTATAATATTTTGCCTGTCAATAGCTCAGACCTCTGTACAGAGGCTTAACTGGAATTTTTGAAATATATAAATTAGAAGTGGGTTTATCCATTTTTTACGACAACAGAGGGGAGAAATTTTAAGAAAAAAACGCCAATAATTATTTCAATTCGTTGTAACTCTGAAAATAATGTGAATTTTTCAAAATCATAGTTGAGCTTCTGTACAGAGGTCTGAGCTGTATACAGGCATAATATTATTATTTTAGAAGCATTTTTTATAAAAAGAGAGCATTTTGAAAAATGATTATTCCAAGTTAATTTTTTGCCAAAATGTTGTATTTAAATAAATCTTTTTGTCAAAATATCCTTAAAACAATTTTATACATGTATTCTTATCTAAGTGATACTAAATATCATGAAAATTATCCATTTATGCACTTTTTTAAAATCCCGGTTCCGAACGTAGTCGGATACTATACTATAATGCAAGCTAAAGAAAAGCTTTTGTGTATATTGGTGCTTAGTTAGTTGCTCTTTATCAAATGATTTCTCAATCCACCTGTGAGAAAGAGAAGCTTTTGGACTGCACTCACCAGGTATGTTTACAATGCAAAGCATTTCGAAGAAAGTGAAAGGCAAGTATAAATTTAGCAACAAACATTCCTAAATGAAGCTGATTCGATCCCTCCCTCATGGTGATACCTCTCTCCCCAACCCCCTCCCCCCATCATGTTTCGTCTCGGTGCTTTCTTTTTCTTTTACCAATTTCACACTCCAGTGAGATACATGTCAACCCTCTACTCCACTCATCGTCGTCTGCTTCTCCTCCACTCCCTTGAGTGCAAGAAATGCGCTTTTCTTTTGCATCTAAACCAAGAATTATTACAAGGGAAACACACAAAAATATCGCTTGCTCGTTTTTTTTCTCTCCCGTAACACTGAGGTAGCTAGTCTTAAGTGGGCCCGGTATCAAAATTTCTTGTACATCCTTTTCATGGCCCTTTAATATATTAACAATCTTTTTCTTATCATGTTGAGGGCCCCTGTAGCTTGGGGCCCCCGTATCATTGATACGGCGGTAGGTACGCCCCTGATTTGTAATATATGTTATTCAATTCCTACTATTAGCTCACTCTATCTATACATTTATTTAATTATATATTTATCTTGTTCAAATTTTTCATCGTTAATAAAATATCAAGTTCAAATAATTTTTTTTAAACTTGTAGTGGATGACACTTGATGTTAATACAGATTTTTCAAATATTAATTTAATTTAATTTAATTAATTACTGGTTTTTGACACCAACTAGATTCGTCTCTATTGTTGTAACAATGTAACTGTTAAAACAAAGACAAAAATTGACTTGGAAAACCTGTTTTCCAGCCATATAGGATGTGCATTGTTACAACAATGCAGACAAACTATGCTCTTTTTTCAATTCCTACTATTAGTTCACTCTCCCCCTATGTATATATATATATATATATATATCTTATTCAAATTTTCAATCGTAATAAAATACTTTCTATTCATCCATTAAAAGTAGGAATTGACTTAATTTATATGTATATATATATATATATATATATATATTATATTACTTGATTTTACATTTATTTAAATTAAGACTACACAGTACCCTACAAATTTCACTAAAACTGATTTTTTTTTTGCATTTTCTTGTGGACCATATCATTGGAAAGTTTGCCACCAAATTTCAAATCTGATAACAAATTATTTTTTAAGATATCTGAAGTTTTTTGAGGTAAGGTTTTGGTTTCGGTTTTATTTTAAAGCATTTTTCCACACTTAAACTGAATCAATCAAAAATATTTTTGAGCACAGTCAACTCTTTCAGTGTGAAATGGTTATTAATTTCAATTTTCATTACTAAAATCATTTCTGCTTGATTATACTTCGCGTTTTTTGAGCTCTCATAATTACTTAATTAAGATTAATTTCAAGGCCAATTTTTGTTTAAAAAACTGTTTATATAACTTAGAAGCTTTTTCATTAATTTTTTCCTGTTAAGAAAGTGTCATGGTCAAAATGTTCTCAGGTTGCTACGAGAAACAATATTTGAAAGAGATGGAATACTACTGAAAAAGATATACCTAAAAACCGGCCCTTCACTGATATATATATATATATATATATATATATATATATATATATATATATATATATATACTGCAATAAGACTTCCCAATATAAGTATTCTGACTACAAGTATTGCAGATAAAACTGAATATTTCCATGATGCGCGCCAAATCACAATATAGTGAACATATAATTGTACTATATTATGGTATTTGTGAGTTTTTGTTGAACGACTTTAAAACTTGCCCCAATTTAAAACTAATTAAATTAAATTGAAACACAAACGTGGTGATTTTTAGCTTAAATTAGTATCATTATTATGTTGTACATAAATGATTTGTGTTTCAAAAATTTTGTGAAAATATTTTGTTAAGATCCGACTGAATAACATATTCGTAACAAACGTTATCAATATTATGCAAAAATATATGTTGATTTAAAAAAATGCTTTCAGTTATGATTAATTGAAGGAGTGTTTTGATATAGAACATAAGTTGAAAATAACATATTAAAAAATTAGAGCTTTATGGGCATTATAAGTTTTGTTCTATGGCTTTACAAACTTTAAATGCGTTTTTCTCGCACTTTAAATTTGGAAGATGTAGGTGTTTTCCAATCCCTATGGCTCTTTTCCTGTTCAAGACAGTTTTGAAATTTTTTGTGGATACTCCCAAACATACGTTCTACAAAAGTTAGTATGGATTTAGGTCTGGGTTTTATAGTTTTTTTTTGTAAAAAATGCTTAAGTTAACATTTTAAAAATGTCGTGTTTTTTCCTGGTTTAGCTTGAAAAATAATTATTAAAAATCAACAAGGAAACAGATTTTCAAATCCCTTCTAACTTTTGTTTGCAGTAATCTAAAAAACATAAATCACTTGAAAAGACTAAACAATTTTAAAAAGTGAGCATTTTATAAGAGTGAAAAACTTCAAAAATTCTTAATTTTTTAAAATTGATAAAAAATGACTGGTCAAACTGACCTTTTACTTTCAGAATCAACTTAACAATATAATTTGAATATGAAACGTAAATAATTTTTACTGCTATGTCCCCCAATTTTTTTTTTTTGAAAAAGTGTACTGTGTAGCCTTAATCGCATAATTTTTATTTTTATCGGAATGAAATAGTGCTTTTGGAATCTGAAGCTTTCTTCTAGTTAAACATGGACTTTCAATTGGCAGTATGAGAAGGCAAGTGTTGAAATGAAATATTGTCAAGTATTGATATGCAACTTAATACTAAAATAAAGGAGACGAAATTTAGCGGTATTTGATGTCTAAGATCGATAAATTACTCTTCTTAGTTTGTAAGCACTTCCATTCAGTAAAATTAAATCTCTATGTTTAGGGGAAAAGCTATATATACTCGCTCATTCACTCATCACCAGAACTAATTGACCTACAACCTTGAAACTTTGTAGGCATGTTCCTTTTGGTGAGTAGAGATCCGTCAAGAACTCTTTTTTCAAAAATCTGCTCCTTATAAGAAATAATATATTATCCTTATAAGAAATCCTCCCGTGTTTAAATTATTACATCCACACTTGAAATTTGGAAAACATATTTCTTTTGTTGAGTAGAGATCCACTAAGAACGGGTTTTGCGAAAATCCATTCTTTGGGGCGTTATGAATAAAAATATTTCCTTATATGAATCATAAGAGTACATGCTTGAAATTCGGTAAACACGTTTCTTTTGTTGAGTAGATATTCCTTAAGAACGGGTTTTGTAGAAATTGATTCCCAAGAGAGATCGCAAGGGGCTACTAGGGCGTTATAGATAAAAATTTACGTTTTTGAACTTTTTTTTTATTTCTGATGGATCTGCGGATTGATGTTTTTTTTTTTTACCTATTAGATCTACAGACTTGACATTTGGTAAGCATGTTTCCTTTGTTGTGTAGAGATTCTCTAAGAAGAGGTTTTGTGGAAACTGACTTCCGAGGGGTCTTCGATGGTGTTACGGGGGCGTCGTTGCTAAGAATTACCTATTTTTAGACTATTGAACTTAAAAGCTTGAAAATGGGCAGACATGTTCCTTATGTTGAGTAGAGATCCATTAGAAATATGTTTTATAGAAATCAACCCCCAAGGGGTGGATTGAGTGGGCGTAAAAGATAAGTATACGTCCATTTCAGAAATTTAAGTCCAATAAATTAAGAGGCGACGGATATAAGAATGTTTCTCAATACATTCGAAGGCTAAATACTAGAACTTAGATATCAATAACTTAAAGATAATATATAGTCGTAGGGCATCATAAAATACACATTGAAGCGGGCATTAAATGGATAGTAATAGATTGTAAGAGAAATTATTCTCCTTAAATTGTCAGAAAAATGGCATCGAATAGAATTTAATAAGACAATCAAAGGAATCACGAAAGACAAGTATACAGAGAAACCTGGAGATATATGTTCGTATTCTGTTATACATAATTTATAAATAGCGATGTTGAAATGAGGAAATGAAATATTCAGGGACGTATGTTTTAAGACTTATATTGAGTCCTTGGTCCCAGAGAAATCTTAAGATTTGTTTGAGGCCCTGGGCCTCCATGCAAAAGTAGGCCTCACCTAAAACCTTTAAAAGTAGACAGTATATAGCATGCATTGAAAAAATACTCCTTCAAACTATAATTTGAAACAAATAAATGTGCACGAATCACAATCTGAAAAACCCAGGCACAAAACAGCTTGACCAATGGCCGCATTTCAATTGAGTTGAAGGATTGTTTATGGCACTAGGCCTAGGCCTAGATATAGACAACGGTCATCACATAATAATACAGTCTTACCACTTTTGTCAGATGACATGCAGTTTGAAATTCCCTGCTTTTCGGAGAATATATACGGGAATAATACTTGACAATTAAAATTATCCGGATCATGATCTTATTAAGACAGTGTAGATCGAAACGAGGCCCCCACCGAGGGTGAGGCCCTGGGCCCAGTTGGCCCCTGCTTTAAGACTTCACTGGAACTATTGTTAAACAGCGAGGGAGTGAGTATTTGATAACGTCGTACTATTGGTGATGGACCGCGTAATTTTTTGAACCTTGTTCCCTTGCCGTAGACGACAGTTGAGCTGGCGCTTCCTCTCCAAACTCCCACACCATGCCATTTAACGTGCATCAGCCCCCTACAAGGCGGGTCTTCAGCCACACTTGGGGGCAAGAACTCATGACACGCTGGCTACGAGTTCGTGATCGTAACCTCTAAGTGTCCGCGTCCATAGTGTTAAACAGTGTAAAGGGTTAAAAGCGTTATACAATCCATTGTAACAAATTAAATTTATTTTTAAAAAGTGAATGGGGGATAACTATTTAAAAATAGCTATGTATCTGCTGCCTTGACTAAAAGTTTTTTTTTTTTACAGAATCTAAAGAAGTTCTAGACTCAAATCCAGAGCTGTTAAATCATAAACATACAGGGAGTTTTCAAAGGGAGGGGAGGTCGAGGGTCGAAAGTTCACCATTCTCCCCAATACACCTTCAAACATATTCTTTTAATTTTGACGATTTTCGAGATAAAAAATAGGGAAAAATAAATTATTGAATAAAAATAATTAGCATTAATTAATAAAAATGAGTTATTAATAGCAATTATTTAATTAAATTTTACGTAGTATATACAAAGGATTAAGATCAATCGGGAAAAAAGTCAAGGGTGATGGGGGTGTGGGGTCCCAGCCTGTGAACCCTCCCCTTGTGTGCATCACTGTTAACACCCATACATTGAGTCAGATATACCTATAGAAAAGGAATGCCTAATTTGAAGGAAAAAAACTGGCTCGAATCGCTAACTTTTTTGTGAACTATGAGGTAACAAGGCACGGATACAGAAATTTCTTTACAGAAAGGACCCAAATTTTAATTTTACAAATTTCTAATCTATTGCATTAGATATTTACAAGAGAAAAAATACCATTGCAAGCAATAAGTTTAAGATAAGGAATTTTTTTTCTGAATTTTTTTGTGTAGAGAGAGAGGGGAATTCTGGACATTCCAAATCGTTCGTGCTATTATAATTCTACCAAGACGACGCCAATGAGTGTTATAAAAAAAACCCCACAACCAGTCATTTGTCGCCGAAAATAATCAAAATAAATCATGTTATAAACTAAACTTAATAATAATAGAACAAAAAAACTAGTCCAATTCGATTGTTTCTTTTTTGAAACAAAATCCCAAACGATAATAATCCACGAAATCTAACACACTAAACAAAGAAAGGGGCACACAAAAAAATCGTTATACATCATGGGAGAAACCGAAACGGACTATTTGGAAGATCGTCTCTTTATTTTCACTTTTCGTTTTTCCTGACTTGAACCGCTTTTTCCACGAATGCCGTCACAGTAATGATGAATGGAGGAGGGGCTCTAGCCAATCACGTTGCGAGGTCGGGAACTGATGGAAAAAGGGGGGATGTTGTGAAGGTGTGACAGCAATACTTAAAACTACTTACTTTAAAACTCGTGGCCGTTTTGAACGATTAGGTTGCACGCGCGAGTGGAGTACCTTTTTTTTTGTTGTGATACAGATGCGGTTGCGAATCCTCGCTGGAGCGAAAAAGGATTTTTTGTGGTTCGATTTCGGAGAAGGTTCGAATGCTCGTTTTTATATCGCACATTATTCGAAAATTGTATATCAGAGTGATACTGCATTGACTGTAGATGAGTCAGAATAGTCTTAGAGGTTTGTGAATTATCCTGTGTTTTGATTTTCGCCTACATTTCATTTTGATTTCATCTTTGTGAGTAGTTTTGAATCTTAATGCTCTTTAAATAATTGACAGATCTATTTTTTTCACAACTTTTTTTTTTTTTTAAAAAAAAAAAAATTAATAGATCTCTGGTTTTTTTTTTATTCTGGTCTAATTTTCTTTTGAATATTTACTTTCAAATTCTTCTTTGTGTGTTGATTACAATAAGGAACAAGAATATCGTTTAGAAACGTTACTGGTTCATGATTTCTTCCACTTTTCGAATATCATAAATGTAATGCAGACGATTTCAATTTTTATTCGTCTGTTTTGACAATTTATGTTTGAAAAATTCTTTTTTTTTTTGACAAACTGTTGCACATCTTGCTTTTTTTTCCTCTGCCCTTTTTTCTCAATGGATTATTAAGTTCTTTTTTCGTAAAACGATTTCATGTGAGAATTATATTATTAGTACAGTATAGTTCTCTAAAGAGTTGCCAAAAGATTTAATATAAGGTAAAAATTATCTTCCTTTGAAGTATTTGATTTTAAATTTTCATTGACAGATTTTTTCACTTCAGTTCTTGTGATTACTTAAATCACTTGGTTCAAATTTCGTATTTGGAGTGTAGCAATAGTGTGTACATTCTAAAAAAAGAAGAAAAAAAATAGACGCACGTGCGTCGGAAGATCGATCGGGGGGAAGGGGGATGGCGCACCGGTCGCTGCTCATCGCGACGGTGCGAACAGGGAGATACACCCCCACCCCTACTTCATAAAGGGGTCCTCGCGACAGAGCAGGCCAGCAGTTGTCGAACGCAGATCGCTTGGAACACCGCCTCCTACCGTACCTGCGACATAAAGTTCGAAACCATTCAGAGTCACTCAGATGAATGACACTTAGAAATTTTTCTACAAGAGGTTAGAAACTTTTTCTTCATTTGCGTAGAATTTATTTCCTTGCAATATCAACAATTACAAAGTTTTAAACTTATAAAAAAAGTACTGAATTTAATGAGAAAAATATTTTCTTCTAAAACTTATTTATTTTTTTCCAAAGTCAGAAGACAAAACTGAATTCAAATTTACGTAGGTTTCATTCTGCATTCGGTGATTTTAGCATGATCGGCCCAAACTTGAAAACTCACAGAATTCAATGAACAATAATTTTGTCTTTCTTTAAGTGTGTGGAAAATGTAATTTCAGCACTTTAAATAAACCAAACCAGGTATTAATAAACTTTTCAACAGAAGCTCAAAAGCAAATCGTTACTTTTTTTTCAAAGAATGCAAAAACCTTGCAAATAATGAGGTGACTTAAAAATCTCTTCGAACACTCACAACTTAAAAACTGTGAATTTCTCTTCTCTGAACTTTGAACATTTTTGCAAATTGTTCAAGTATTTATCATTGACGTCAACAATTGTTTGCTAACTTTTCTCATATTCTTTGTGCCAAATTGATTGTTGACTAACAAACCGAAATCTGAACTTGAATCAATCATGTTGAATCTCTTGCTTTTACTTATGTTGGCCTTCCACTCCACTGGCTCTCTCAGCTACCACGGAATGTTCTCTGCCCAATCCAACCCACCACCAGACCCTTGCTACGAAGAAATGTCCGAACCACGACGCTGTATTCCGGACTTTGTCAACGCAGCTTTCGGCAAGGAAGTCAAAGCTTCCAGTGAATGTGGCACCCCCGCTAGTCGATACTGCACAACTTCAACAGACGATAAGGGTGAGGTGATTCGTAATTGTCAGATATGCGATGCAACCAATCCCAAAAGAGCCCATCCTACCACTTACCTAACGGATCTGAACAACCCCAACAATGTCACTTGCTGGATGTCAGAACCTTTCTCGCAATCGCTGCATAACGTGTCCCTCACCTTATCGCTTGGGAAGAAATACGAACTGACCTACATCAGCCTGCAGTTCTGCAACCAAAAACCCGACTCCCTTGCACTCTACAAGAGCATGGATTATGGCAAGACATGGCATCCATTCCAGTTCTACTCGAGCCAATGTCGCAAGATGTATGGTAGGCAAAATCGAGCCGTCATCACCAAAGCCAACGAACAAGAGGCCCTCTGTACGGATGCCCAATCCAATGTGGAACCCATCACTGGAGCAAGGATTGCCTTCAGCACTCTGGAGGGCAGGCCATCGGCATATGATTTTGACAACAGCCCCGTACTCCAGGACTGGGTGACGGCCACCGATATCAAGGTCGTATTCAACAGGTTGGTGGGGTGGATGGCCAACGAGAACGAGACTCTTGGACAAACGTATTTTTACGCCGTGTCCGATTTTGCTGTGGGTGGCCGCTGCAAGTGCAATGGACATGCTTCCCGTTGCATCCACGATCGAGATGGACTCTTGGTATGCGACTGCAAGCACAACACTGCCGGGAGGGACTGCGAGAAGTGCAAGCCTTTCCACTTCGACCGGCCCTGGGGAAGAGCCACCGCACACGAGGCCCACGAATGTGTCGGTAAGTGGTATTTTATTTCCTTTTTCTAATAATATACTGACGGCATGTCTGAAAAAATCAGATTCTTACGTTATGTATCAACAGAATCGGCATAGCCATATAGATGCAATTGCTTACAATTTTAAAAAATTATGATGCATCAAATTGATCTTAAAATAACAGTTTATGTGGGCAATTTTTTTTAAAAATTAATATTCATGCGATACTGTGATCTTAATATTCATGCAATACTGTAACTTTGTCAGGATATTGTTAATTTAATAGATAATTATTAATATTAAGATCACAGCATCACATGAATATTAAGATCACAGTATCACATGAATATTAAGATCAATAAGAAAAATCTATGAAACTTGAATTCATAATTAAACTTAATATATGTTTTTAAAACGCATAGGTTTTTAAAGTAATTTTTTTTAAAAAAATGTTTTAAGTGAAATTCAATGACACAGAAAAATAACTTTTTAAGTACACATTTGTGTAACCGGGAAGCTGAAATCAGTGTTTTGGTATAAATTATCAATGTCAACGATTGATTAGAAAATAAAATAGTATAAAAATATCAGGGCTTTTATCAATGGTAAATAAATAGGATAAATTTGAATTGATTTATAAACTACCGACATGTAATTTAAATCTTTAAAGTAAAATCTAATAGTTTCTTAAAACATTTTTAAAATAACTTTTGGTACTAATATACTATGTTTTCCGGTGTATAAGACAACCCTTTGCACAAAACGCATCCTATAAATTGTTGCAAATTTCTAGGAAAATATGTAAAATTTAAGCTAAAAGATTACGTTAATTAATAAAAATACTACACAGTTTTTAGGTTATGCATTCGCCAGTCCGAATTCGGTAAAATTCACATAAGCGACTTTTTTTTTCTCAAATGTCATCATGAATATATAAGAGGAGTTTTAGTAATGAAAAGAGCGTCTTATATTCGTTACTTATTTAGTAACTGATTACGGTTCTACATTCGGAATCAGGATTTTAAAAAGAATGAAAATGAATAATTTCTTGATATTTAGTGTCAGTTGACATACAAAATAAACTTATAAAATTGTTTTAAGAATATTACAAAAAAAAATTACCTAAATTTTTTTTGGCAAAAAAATGACTAAAAAATTACGTAGTTTCAAAATATTCTCTTTATAAAAAATGCCTTATTTAGCCTATATGTATCTACACAGCCTGAACTAGGATTTTAGAAAAATCCATGTTATTTTCAGAGTTACGATCAAATGAACAATTGTTACAAATTCTCTTCTATGATACGTTAAAATAAGAATAAAACTACTTCTGTTACATATTTCAATAATCCTAGTTCAGGCTCTGCTCAGAAGTCCTAGCTATATATAGAAGCCTTTTCCATACAAGGTTTTAAAAATATGTCATTTTTTCTCCATTTTTTTGTCAAAAAGTTGCCTTTAAATTTTTTTATTGTAGTGATATTCTTAAATCAATTTCATACGTATATTCTAATTCAAGTGACACAAAAAGTATTCATTTATTCGTTGTGGCAAAATTACAGTTCCGAAGGTAGTCAGTCAGCTTCAAAAGAGAGCTCTGTTTTCACGATTAAAACAATATCTAAGGTAAAAAAGTGAGTCTTATATACCAAAAATGTAATTTTTAAAATTTAAGTCATGTGAAAACTAATAGATTCTCAAAATACATAGAAAACTGAATAATCCGGTTAATAAATGATAATGGTCTACAACATTTGTGAAATCACGAAGTGGATTTTTCTGTAACGAAACTAGACTCTGATCACAGTAGGATCAGAAAATAAAAATAAGTTCCATGATTTCTTTCTTCTTAAGATAAATACTCGTAAAATTGATGCAAAATTTTGAGTCTTCTTAGCGATGTTGAACCGAATTTAAACTGTTGATAAACTTTGAATTAAAGGATTTCAGAAAATAATCTTACGAAGTTCAATTTTTATATACTTAGATCCCTTATTTCTGAAAAAGACAAACCTTGAACTTTCCTCATAAATACAACAAAACGATCGTTTTTCAATGGATCATTTCGCATGTGGGTATTAACGATAATGAAAAGGTAGACTTACTAGCCAAGACAGGAACACTTGAGTCACAACACAACACAAAACACTTCCTCCAGAGTTACTTAATTTGAGAAATTAGTGGATACATTTATATATATAACTGACCGGGCAGCAAAATCAACAGGCAAATCCAGAGACACTTGGAGAAAGTTTTATCGAAAACCCCGTAAAGAGGCTGTGGCAAGCTTCTGACTGCAAACAAGCAATGATAGCATGGTACATCATCAGACATCCTTCCATCTAGTATGTGCCAAATTTGTAATCCGGTCATCATAGAATTAGATAAAGAGTTTCAAAAACTATACCGAAGCAAACTATAGCAAACAAACTATACCGGAATACCAACATTTTCATGAACTCTCCTTATCTCTTGAAAATTTCTTCTGTTATTTTTCTTGTGTGTTTAAATTTTTAACTCTTTTCTTTTCCATGCTAATTTGCCCTGATTCTTACTTTAACCCTTTATATATCGACGGTACTTATAAGTACCACTCATCTTAAAATTACATAGAATACTATACTTAGCAGGAATATTCTTTGAAATCCACTCTTCCTAGATATATGTGGCAGCACGGGTTCTATGATGAGTATTTTAGCCGGGAGGGCGAAGAGTTTTATAACAGAAATTGCGTTTTCAGCTGAAGGCGTTTTCACCGAATTGCGAAGATTATCATTTTTGTTCCGAAAAAATAGTTAATGTCAAAAAGTTAGTGTCTTACTTTTTTGTACGTTAATGAAGATCTTAGAAAACGAATTGACTATTTATTTTAAGTTCACAGTGTGCATAATTAATTTTACAGTTGAATAACTAATTAATTAATTAGCTCTAATGGATTAAATTTCCCAAAGTTTAGTATTTTGTTTATGTATATCCCTTAATTTTCAATGTAGTGATAGAAAAAAAATACTACTTTAAAAAAGTGTAGTAATTCATAATACGGAAGATAAAGGGTTAAATGCTGACTTCTTTTTGTTATTTATCATTGTTCTTGTGTGATACTTGTGCCGTTTTATGTGTTTGGATTAATTCTTCCAATAAAACTATTTGTAACAACATAAAAATGGTAATTATCATAAATGTTTAACTAAATAACAAATTATGAGTAAGATTATTAATTTTGTCTTTTTTGAACTTAAAAGAATTCTTTCAATTAGAGAAAATTTTAAAAACAGTCCTCGTATGTAGGCATAAAGTTTTTTTAGACTAAATTGTCTTTTTTTATACTGGTACAAGATTATTAATTTTGTAGAATCAGAACTAAATATATACGATATTTAATTTTTCTATTCTTCATTGCTATATGATTCCTGGAATCTTTTTCCAAGAAATTTATAATTTTTTTCAAGACAATTTAGAGCGATAATTAAATTGCTCAAAATTGTTGTTCTTGATTCTAAATATAGTTCCTTTCATCAAAGAAGTACTACATTAAAACAAAAATGAGAAAATATTAACAATCATAACAATATAAATTTTGAAGTTTATATACGAAAATAGGACTTTTACCTAATAAATTATTGTGAGTGATAAATGAACTATTGTATCGCTTTATCTTGTAGTCTCTTTTTTTAGTTCTCATTTTTTATATTTTTTCTTATTAATCATTCTTGAAATTTAGAATATCAAGGGTGTTTTTTTTAGAGGTATAGAACTTTAAATTGCAATAAAACAACGATGTATTATTCGATTGACATGAATTTTTTTTTATTCGAAAGATAATCTTGTGGCATTACATTTTAAATATGATCAAGCAAGGCGTAGATTCGTCGAATGGGCCCAAAACGAGATTGCCGTTGTTCCCGATTTTTATAAGCGAATTTTGTTTAGCGAAGAAGCGCACTTCTGGTTGAATGGCTCCGTCAACAAACAAAACTGCCGCATTTGGAGTGAAGCTAATCCACAAGTGTATGTCGAAACAACGTTACATCCAGAAAAACTGACTGTTTGGTGCGCTTTATGGGCTGGTGGAATCATTGGTCCGTACTTCTTCAAAAACAATCAAGGCCACAACGTTACAGTCAATGGTGATCGGTATAGAGCCATGATTACTAACTTTTTCATTCCTGAATTGAACAATCATGATGTCCAGGAGCTGTGGTTCCAACAAGACGGCGCAACATGTCACACAGCTCGTGCCACAATCGATTTATTGAAAGACACGTTTGGTGACCGCCTAATTTCACGTTTTGGACCTGTGAATTGGCCTACAAGATTTTGTAATTTAACACCGCTAGACTATTTTTTGTAGGGCTATGTAAAGTCATTGGTCTATGCGGATAAGCCACAAACGCTTGACCATTTGGAAGACAACATTAGCCGTGTTATTGCCGATATACGGCCAGAAATGTTGGAAAAAGTCATCGAAAATTGGACGTCCAGATTGGACTACATCCGAGCCAGCCGTGGCAGTCCTATGCCAGAAATCATATTTAAAATGTAATGCCACGAGATTATCTTTCGAATAAAAAAAATTCATGTCAATCGAATAATACATCGTTGTTTTATTGCAATTTAAGGTTCTATACCTCTAAAAAAACACCCTTTATAAAGTAATGATCTTTTTCATTTATCCAACAAATATAGAAAATTTCGTTGATTTATTCACTTTAAGTATCCACTCTGAACAGCCTCAAAAAAGATTCTTCAAGAGTGTTCTGAACGAACAAGAAACAAACGCTTGCATTGTGATTTTTTTATTTTATTAATTTTTCAAAAATGACAAACCGTCTGAGTGCTTTAAAAAGTTAATACTTGATACATTTCAAAAAATTAAATTTGCTCAAAAATCGTAAAAAAAGTATTCGTTTTTGTAGGTTTTAAGCAGTTTATAGTTTGATAAAAGTTTTTAAGACATGTATCGATGGGGAAGAAATTTGAATTTATTTATTTAAAAAAAGTTTTTTTAAAGAGAAATTTTAACTCTACATCGACAATGTCTTGCCATTGATTTTGCTAAAAGCAGATTAATAGACTTTATTTTGCGCAATTTTTTCCTGATTTTATTTTTTAATTCCTCGGGAAAAGAATATATAAACTTTGTATTTAAAAAATAAGCCTGCGTGAAGCACTTAATTTAATAATACTATATAAATGTGAGATAAATAAAACTATTTAAAACTATTCGAAGCTTTTTTCAATTTACATAAAAAACAAATATACTTATTTACTAAAATGTTGCAGGAATATAAAAAAAAGTTTTTTTCTAAATGCACAAAATTTCTTTAATAGAAATTCTTCACAAATTACTTGTACATATATGCTTTCGTAGTAGCCTACCTCCCCTCCCCCCACCTCCCACTGTAAAGCAGTGATTTAAAGTAAATAAGTTTTTCCACATAGAAGTTGTAATCTTACTTTTTTAATTTTTTTTCAAGCCGAATAATTTGCCACAAAGAGTATGTTTTCATATTCTTTACTCAAACATGATGGATACGGATCCTTATATGGCTCACCGCCGAATAATTTGCCACAAAGAGTATGTTTTCATATTCTTTACTCAAACATGAAGGATACGGATCATTATACGGATCGCACCATATCAGGCTGGGACACACTTACTTATGAGCACTGGAAACCTATTCATACCATTCGGTAGAACTGGAACATTATCAGTTCTCGTCGTTAAATATAGAATTTGTATTAGCATATATATATATATATATATATATATATATATATATATATATATATATATATTTTTTATTTTCTTATACCTTCCTTTTCCAAACTGCTGTAATTTTTCAAACAGACTAAAATTAAAATTTCAATAAAGTAGGTTTTAATTGATTATCGAGATATTTTAGATATTATGAAGTGTAAATATAACATGGTGCATGGTTACATAACTTGTATCAAAGACTGTTCTAAATGAATTTGTCTTTAGTAAATAAATTTAGTAAATATATTTTGAACAAGAAAAATAAAATTTGTAAAAAACCAAAAGGTGCTAAAAATATTAAAATTTGCTGCGATAAATATCAACAAAAAAAATCTAAATAAGAACTTTTTTGTTGATGTTATATTTTTGTCGATTTAGTTCTTATTAAGAATAGCATTGATACTTTGAACTTATATTAATTAAAAAGCGATAGCTTTTATCTTTAAATTCAAATGTTCAGTTGAATTACAACCATCGGAAATTCTTCAAATTCTGTAGTGTAAAATTAAGTTTAGTTTATTGACATCTTTTTTTAAATTGAATGTAATAAAACCAATGTCAAAAAAAATGTTTCCTTTACAGAAGAAGATTAGTTTTTACTCGTTTACTATTAAAATTGGAATTAATTGAATATTTTGTGATATATATATGGTACAAAACAAACGCAATTAATCATCTTTTACCCGTAAACTGAAATCGGTAAAACTTTAGTTCCTAAAAACTCAGAGTCTTAAACGAAATAATTATCAAAAAACTGTAATTTATTTAAAATCTATAATTTATTCTTCATATAATTTTCCTTATCGAAAAACGGATTTAGGTTCAATCGCACTCTGGGTCCAAGTTAATTTGACACCCTTATGTATAGTATTAATTTAGCCGCGGTAGCCGAGTGGTATAGGTATCGGATCGTGGCTGGCCTTGTCACGAGTTCGAGCCCAGTACCACAAAAGATCCTCCGTGTAGGGCAGTGAAGCACGCTAAATTTGTCGAGAGCTGAAACGTCCTCCCGTTGGTGTGGTAGTTTAGAGAGGGGGTACCAGCTCAGGTGTCGCCCACGTCACTTGACCATGGTTCAAAATTACGTGGTCGTCTCCAAAAGCCCTCGTGTAGCTGAACAGTGCGACGTTAATATTCACTCACTCACTCATATAGTATTAATAATAATACGAATAATTCGAGTTAAATTTAAGTATTGGATTTATGCATGATTTACTCTTCCCATTACGTAAAACTATAAAATTTTTATGGGAGATTAAAAAAAATAATAAAGTTTTTGAGTAACCGGATAAAGATATAATTAAATAGGATGAATTAATATTTTGTGTTACAATGATGAGTAAACAAATGCTACATTTATGTAGGGTTTTTTAAAGAAATTTTATGAAAAATCTTACCTCAATAGATAATTGCTATACTTAAAGAAAATTTTTTTAGTACCTATTTCTTAGATACTTTAAATTTTACTACTTACACGATTAATTATTTTAAAAATAGTTTTACCCTTTTAATACTGACATCTTGAGGATGTGAAAGCTAGAAAAGAAGCATTAAAATTCAGTCTTACAGTTGATAGAAAACGAAATCTATTTCAAATTTTTGCCGCCTCGAAAATTTTGGTGCCCCTAAAAATTTATCACCTTAGGCCTGGGACTAAGCATAAATCCGTCAATGTCGTTATCGACGAATGTAAAATTTTTTCATTAGTATTTATTTAAATCAAACAATTTTTCCAATTCAATCATTTATTGAAACAATCCTTTCTTTTAAGTTTACTAAATAAAATTATTAACAGACTCATGATTTATACAAGTATAGCCTTCCTTTTCGAACAAAACTATAGTTTATCTAACTGCAAAACAAAGAAAAGAAAGTCATAAATCTCTGTGGCGCATCTTTCACCGACTCACTTCCTGTAGAGAAATTCCACAAATTAAGCCATAAAAGACTAAAACTGCTTTTATTTTCTCATTTATTGTTCAAATAATCTAAAAGTTTCACCAAATTTTTATCTTGAAAATGATTTTGGTGCAATTTGTTCTCGAGAGAATACTGCATACATATATAAAAGTTATACGTACAAAATTATTCAATTATTACAATGGAATTACATTATTATCTAATCTGTTTTCTAATCAATTGCAAAGAAGTGATAAAACAACCATGATTTTTTTTCTATATTTTGCATTCATTTAAGAGAACTTTATTTCTAGTTATTAAATGAGTTTGTTTTTGCTTAAATAAATATTAAAAAAAAACCAATAAATGTGGTCTAATACTAAAAATGACAGTTGAAATTTAGCTAAACATTTTAAAGATAGCCTGAATTTAGTAATAATCAACAAAATTATTTCAAATGATTCCGATAGTTAATTCAATAATTCTATGAATCTTATGATGATATTGTATCCATGACAGGACCAAATCAGATAGTACCATGGGCCCAGATGACTGTTCTGGCAATCTCTACAATATTGTTCACATTTGTTGATGAAAAGAGGACCCGTATTTCTTGTAGAACAGCAAGAATAGCTGGACGGTTAAAAATATGAGCAGGTGTTAACTCTATGTAAACAATTATCACAATTCCAATAAGATTTTATACCATCCCTATCAAACTTCATTCCTCTGTAATGACTTGTTCTTAGCAATAATCTTTGTTATAAGAGGGCTTCGCTTATATTACAGATTTGACGCTTTACAGGAATTGACTTCTCTCTCAATTTGAAATTTGCGCATTTGCGTCTAATAATGTAACGTTGACAAAGTTGTCATCATTAAGATTTCTAACTTCTTTTACAGTGACCCGCAGAGGATGGGAAGTTTATTGTTTATATTTTAGATCCTTTTGATTAAATAATTTTAATTTATTTGTATTTAAATATGCCTTCAGAATATAATATAGATACACTGAAAAATGAATATAACGTGATTTAATATGGAATATAAAGTGATTTCTATGGAAAGTCGCGAAAAAACTGAGAGAAATACTCCACATTTAATAATATTAAATAATATTATAATTAAATAATTAATATATAATTTAATAAATTTAATAATATTATAATTTAATATTTCTAGGGAAGCTCAGTATAGGTCAGTGACCCGAAGGTTAGAGACCATTGCTTTACATGATTAATTGCATAAATGTTTACTATCATAGTTGTACTTATACAAAAACACGCTTTCATTTCTTTTGAAACAGAAACCTCTAAATAACATATCACTTTTTATATGATACTTTTTTAAGGATTCTAAAGTTCTCAAAAATCCAAATTTCAACCAAGTTGTGCTATACATAAGATTTTTCCATTTCTTTGAATAAGTACATTTTAAGGCAACTATTATATTAGAATATTATGTATATAAATATTTAAAATTTATAGACAGATTAATATTCTGGAGTAAAAAAAGATTTACATTAAAAAAATATTATGTTTGAATGTTTTACAGAACTTAGAACACTGAAAAGGCTTTCAAAGCTTTCCAAATATCTAAAAATTTGAATTCAGTAAGTTATTTTATTCTATTTTAAAAAAGAAGTAGGAAAAGAAATAAGAAAAGATGTAATTAAAGTATTTTAGAGGAAACTGAAATATTTTGATTTGTATTCAATGTTTAAAATTTTGTGTGCTGCTATCTTTGTAATTCAATCGAGACGGTCTCGGAAAATGATTTGGGAAAAAATTCATCAATTTATTAAAATTATAAATATATATAAAAATGCTTTTAAAAAAAGTTATATTGAGTAATTTATTTCAGATTATAAAAAGTTAGCCAATGAAACATTTTATATCTTTTTCATGAATTCCTTTTCCGGTATTTCGAATATAAATATAAACATAAAAAAACTCTTATTTTATTTAAACCGATTAGCGTAATTTTTTAAAGATTTGTTACAGTGTTATAACATTCCGATTCCTTTTTCCAGAAATAAAATGAGTGCTTGTAAAAATAAAGTACAATAAAGTATTTGATACGAAGTAAAAAAAAAAAAAAAAAAACATCATTATTTGAAAACTACACATGCAATGTTTGAGTTGATGGAACCATACATATTGTCTATGGCAAGGGTCGACAAACCATGGCTCGTGAGCCTTATGTGGCTCTTCAGTCTTCTAGCTATATAAATTATTCAAAAATAACTACATCTACTAAAAAAGTATTTTCTTTTCTCTTCTTCCTTTATAATTATCTTTTGAAAAGATTTACCTTGCGGCACAAAATTAAACTTTTAAATAGCTTAAGAGTTATGTATTGAATTGTCCTCCTTTGACAAAGTGTACTAGAAATTAGTTAAAATATTAAAATAAATTTTAATACAATAAAAGTCCAATTTTTAATTGGTAGAAATGCCACAAACTTTGCTTGTTTGCATACATAAGTAAGGGCGAACTTTTGAATATGAGGCAAAGATACACATAAACCCCCAACAGAAGTGACAAAAACACACTATGCATTTTGTGACACATTTAAAGGTTAACATCGTAAATAGAGAGTAGACATGCTTTTTATTTACAGGAACAATCAATTTTAATTATTAGTGGAAACATGAAACTCCAGAATAAAGCTCTTACGTTATTACTGGTAGCAACATTTTTTCACGAGATGCTTGAAAATTTAATTCCCAACAATTTGATATTTTGACAATCGATGTTCTTGCACTGAGCCACAAAAATAAAAATATCTTAGAAAATTGTTAGTTTTGGAAGGAATGGAAAAATTTTTACTTTGTGGGAGAAGTTTTATTTAAATATTATAAACGAAAATATGTTAATTAGAATGTATCAGTCCTGATCACGACTGCTAACGGAGACTCATCTTCCCTTCTTGCTTACGCGTATGTAGCTCTTTGGGTGAATGGCTCTTTGATGCCTTAATTATCTTGTTCACCTTACCACTTGGCTCTTCTCTCCAAAAGTTTGTCAACCATTGCTCTAACGGATGCTGGAATGTAGAAGTTAATTTACATTATACAATGTTGCCAACCTTGTATAACGCAACATTTATATAACTTGGCTAACAAAAATGTCTTTGTTTTTATTATAATATCCATCGTGCCCCCAATTGGCACCTGGAATGTTCCGTCTGTCCCCGACAGAAATTTTTAGCTGAAAAATTTCATTAAATCTCAATTGGAGGAAACCCCACAAACTCAAGTATGACCATTTAGGATAACTGGATCCCTTTAGACATAACTATGCAATTTTAATCAAGTTTGGGAATCTATGTACATAGATTTTCGATTATTCATTACACTTTCAATCCACTGTTGCTAATAGTTATTGTTGGGCTTCGTAAGGACAAATTCGTGTCATACGAACAATCAAATACGGCGCACGTTGAATCACCACCTACAAAGACAACAGTTAATTTCCTTTAAAGTATGAGAAAAACCCTTGGTTATAGTAACGAAATATGTTAGATGTGTTTGTCCATGATTTGTTGTCGGGCTTCGTAAGGACAAATTCGTATCATACGAACAATCAAATACGGCGCACGTTGAATCACCACCTACAAAGACAACAGTTAATTTCTTTTAAAGTATGAGAAAGATCCTTAGTTAGTCAAGAAGTATGTTAGATATTTGTCCATGATTTGTTGTTGGGCTTCGTAAGGACAAATTCGTGTCATACGAACAATCAAATACGGCGCACGTTGAATCACCACCTACAAAGACAACAGTTAATTTCTTTTAAAGTATGAGAAAGATCCTTAGTTAGTCAAGAAATATGTTAGATATTTGTCCATGATTTGTTGTCGGGCTTCGTAAGGACAAATTCGTATCATACGAACAATCAAATACGGCGCACGTTGAATCACCACCTACAAAGACAACAGTTAATTTCTTTTAAAGTATGAGAAAGATCCTTAGTTAGTCAAGAAATATGTTAGATATTTGTCCATGATTTGTTGTCGGGCTTCGTAAGGACAAATTCGTATCATACGAACAATCAAATACGGCGCACGTTGAATCACCACCTACAAAGACAACAGTTAATTTCTTTTAAAGTATGAGAAAGATCCTTAGTTAGTCAAGAAGTATGTTAGATATTTGTCCATGATTTGTTGTTGGGCTTCGTAAGGACAAATTCGTGTCATACGAACAATCAAATACGGCGCACGTTGAATCACCACCTACAAAGACAACAGTTAATTTCTTTTAAAGTATGAGAAAGATCCTTAGTTAGTCAAGAAATATGTTAGATATTTGTCGATGATTTGTTGTTGGGTTTCGTAAGGACAAATTCGTATCATACGAACAATCAAATACGGCGCACGTTGAATCACCACCTACAAAGACAACAGTTAATTTCTTTTAAAGTATGAGAAAGATTCTTGGTTAATCAAGAAATATATTAGATATTTGTCTATGATTTGAAATTTAATATTAGGAACTTGTTGAATGGATATCAACTATTTATTAGGATTTCTTGAGCTACAGTGATGCCTATGTTTTATTCAGTCATCAAAAAACTACTTTTGGAGTACAGCAATATCTGGACTTAACGCTAACCCGACATACGGGAACCCGGAGTTGCGCGATTTTCAAATCTCGTCAGTTCGTCTTCTGTTTGAGAAAAAAAGAAGTGTTGAAACTGGCAATGTGCGATTGAAGAAGTTGTCGATCTTGCCAAGCAAATAAATTTAGAGATGGATAGGGATTACGTTCAAGAACTGCTGGATTCCCACAATCAGGAGTTGACAATTGATGAGCTCATAGAAATGCATGGGCAAGAGCAAAACATTGAAGAGCTTGAGTCTTTAGACTCAGTTCAATTAGATCGAATGACGGTCGGGAATTCGATAGAAGGCCTCAGTTTAGTTGAAAAAAGGTTTCAAATCTTAGAAAATATAGACTCCAACGATGAGCGTATTTTTTCAACAAAACAACCCGTTGGTGTGGTAATTAGGAGAGGGGTGCCAGATCAGGTGTCGTCCACGTCACTTGATCATGGTTCAAAATTACGTGGTCCGTCACCAAAAGCCCTCGTGTAGCTGAACAATGCGACGTTAATATTCACTCATTCACTCACTCCCTCATTCAACAAAACAAGGAGTAACAAAAAAAATTAGCATGCCATGAGGAAATTTTGGAGGAGAAAAATAACTTTTAGTAGAGGAAGAATACTTGTTAAAATTTATGAAAAAAATCTTCTACATCAAAATAACTTGGGTTTGCGATTTTTTGTGTGTATCTGTGTTACTTAAGATTTTTTTAAACACTTTTTTTCTACATTATTATTTTCTTCCATCTCCGGCCCCAACTAAAAATAATTTAGATGTATTTATATGGGAAATCACACTTACGCGGTTATTACTCAGTCCCACCTATCGCGTAAGTTCGGGGTATTACTGTATTTGTTTCAGGAAACTATGGAGGAGGGAATTACACTCAGGAACATTGAAAATAGCGACCCAAGAAGAAATCATCGGATTGAAATGAAATTTAATACACACAATGACACAGATGAGAGATTCACTTGATCTCAAAAACAAGACAATTAAACGAATACAGGGTGTGCAACAACACAAATACTGGGCAACTTCAATAACGCGTTGGACCACCTCCAGCTGCAATACATGCTGCCACACGGTCCGGCATTGAGTTGATTAGACACCTTATGTTGTCTTGAGGCAGATGGGCCCACAAATCTTGAACAGCCAACACTAAATCATGTACAGAGTGACACGATGGCATCTACCGTTTTAGCTGATCCCACACGTACTCTACAAGGGACAAATCGGGGGAGTGGGCCGGCCATGGAAGAGTCTGAAAATGACGTAGGAAGCTTGAGCAACTCTTGCTGTATGCGGACGAGCATTATCTTGCTGGAAAATTGCCCCTGGGAGACCATTTAGGAAAGGTCTTACATAGGGTCGAAGAATATCATCAATGTAACGTTGGACCGTTAAGGTTCCATGCATCACAATTAAAATGGACCGGCTATCATAGGCTATGCCTCCCCCCAGACCATTACACCAGCTGTGCGGGCAGTGTGACGTAGAACAGTGTAGGGGGAATTGTACCGCTCACCAGGGCGCCTCCACACCCATACACGGTTATCATCTGTCGCCCAAACAAGCCGGGATTCATCACTAAACACAACCTTTTGCCAATCTGTGACATTCCACATTGATCTGGCTTGGCACCACTGTAGACGCAGTTGGCGATGTTCCGGTGTTAAAGGGAGCGCTTGGATTTAAGATTTGCTTCTGTAAGGTGTCTGGAAATTGTTTGTGGAACAATTGCTACGCCTACGTCTGCTGGTATCGTTGAACGAGTTACTGTGGGGTCCACAAGTGCTTGCCGCACGATCCTTCGATCCTCTCTCCTCGTGGTCTTCCTGGTCTCTCCAGACCCAGTTTTCCGCACGTGGGTACCTTCTCGTGTCCACTACTCCCAACAATTTCTAGCGGCACACTCCGAACGATCACCTGGCCAGCAACACGGCGCGTCGACCAGCCTGCAGTTTCATCCCGATGATTAGGCCTCTCTCAAACTCGCTTAACTGTGAGAAATGTCTTCTAGCACGTTTACCTGGCAAGTTTCTCTTACCAAAGTCTTTCTACAATCGGTGGGTAATCGTCACGTTTATGAATCTTCGAATTTGCGCTGGCTTATATAGCATCCTCTTCCTGATTGTAGCGCCACCTCGGCGTGTATGAGCATGTGTATTGGCACAAAACTTGGATCATTTGCATATCACATTACGCTGTACTTATTTGCAAATTTTCGCAATTGTACTTAGCTTCCTTCTTGGGTCGCTATTTTCATTGTTCCTGAGTGTATATACTATTGCCACTGAAAGTGGATTATTATTTAAAGATTACTCTCTAAGATTATTACTTCAAGATACATTTTGTGTAATTTTATTTAAATAATTGTAATTATTTGTTCTATTGGTAGAAAGGTTTGGGAAATACTTACTATTTATTCATAAGGAATGATTTTTACTTGTATTATTAATTATGAATCTAACAGAAAATTAAATAGCTTTATCAGAAAGAGTGTATTATAATTAATTAAATAAAAGAGATAAATTCAAATCTCAAAAAAGACGCATACCTAAAATTCAATACTATGCCACCTCCTTGCATCATACTATCGTTAATTTAATTTATCTCTTTGAAAACTTCAAAATGTTTACATATTCCTTAATATAACCTTATATACCAACCTTAACGCAAGTACTTTCTTCTTTAATACAGCCAGTAACATCAAGTTCAGGGAAACAAAGCCCCGGCACCTGAGCGAAATATATTAGTGTTCGAATTAACACCAAGGACAAAGCCACAATATATTTACCATATGTCTCCCCTACAACAAAGATAGTCTTTGGAATTATGAGATCCATACTATGTAACCAAATCTGTTATTTTGCGGAGAAGGCCAACTTGGGACATAACGCTGTATATTTATTCGTTATAATGCAATTTGCTAATTTTTACATCGTTACCTTAGTTAGACACTCTCACATTACAATTAAAAATTATTGTTGCGCAAACAGTTAATACACGACATTAACTTATTCAAAGTGTTAGATAATTGTAATGTAACCTTTAAGAATAGATACTTAGTGTCATAAAGTATACTCGGTATCTGCCGGAAAAATGCATTTAAAGTCGCAATTAATTTTAGAACAAGCTTTTCTGCTAAATTACATTGATATCCATTTTTTTTCCTGTTGAAATGTTTTAGTACCTTAGTGAACATTATTCAAGGGTTATTTGATCGGGTGGTTGGTTGAATTTGAATTAAGGTATCCGACATTTGAATTAAGGTATCCGAAAAATTCACATTATTTTCAGAGTTACCACCAATTGAAACAATGACTGGCGTTTTTTTTTCTTAAAGTGTCTCCCCTCTGTCATCGTAAAACATGGATATAAACCCACTTCTAAGTTATATAATTCAAAAATTCTAGTTGAGCCTCTGCACGGAGGTCTGAGCTATTGACAAGCAAAATATTATTATAATAGAAGCATTTTTCACAAAAGGAGAATATTTTGAAAATGGGTCAGTCTGTGTTCATTTTTTGTCAAAATATCGTGCTTAAGCAATTTTTATTGTAATACTGTTCTTAAAACAATTTTATATCCATTTTCTAATCTAAGTGACACTAAATATAAATATTATCCATTTATATGCTTTTGCAAAATCACGGTTCCGAACGTAGTCGGATACCTTAACATCGATTTGCAAAAGAGCCGTTGGCGAAGAACAGCTTAATTTAAAACCACGAAAGAAACAACGATTACACTTTAACTGGTATTTCACTCTTTTAATTTCTACAATACCTCTATGAGAATTTTGTGGCTTAGTTCAGACTAACAAGAAACAGTGTATGGGGGTTATTTTTTGCGGATAGCTAGCTCTCTAGCCCACTCATTGACTTGATCATCACTGAGCTACAAAACTTTTGATCATGACTACTCGGCTATTGTGACTCGGTTACGTTGATCAGAACCTTTAGATTGCACTTGAGCAGAAATTCCCAAACTTTTTTGCCTCACAGACCCATTGACAGGTTTTTCGGTTTAGAGTAAACCCCCAACTTACCTAATATTAAATTTTTTGTGAATTCATCAACTTAAATGTGTTTTTGACAGCAGCTATAGAGCAACTTTAAAAGATTTTGATTTTTATCTGAAGTGAAGTATAGTGTTTAAAACTTAAGAAAACACATGTTAATTAATTAACTTTTTAATTAAACTTTAAGATCTTTGTTAGTGCTTATTCCTAGTGCCTATTTCTTGTAATATCTGACATCTTTTTTTTTTTTTTCAAACTGACTATATGAATTCATTGCCTACTGGGGTATTACGATACTCAAAACATTCCCAAACCTAGTTTCAAAATCTAAAACAAGGGAACTTAAATGTTGAACGTAGGTTAAAACTCCTTTTTCCTGGCAGATTGTCAGTGATAATTGAATAACTGGGAAAATTTGTGACGTCCAAAATTATACCCCTTTAGCTTAATTCTGGCAAGAAAGGCTGAAATGTGGTCCTTGCTTTAATAAAATTTATGCTGTCACCTTGTAACTACAAATTATCCTCATTAAATGTAGTAAGCAAATCTTAAGGTATATTTGGTTTCCACTTGATTAAATTTCCTTTTCAAATTATAGTCACGATCTGGTTTAATGAGAGCCACTATCGTAAACCCCCATTTATACCTCATGGACCCACAAATTATTTTTTCGCAGACATGGACCACTTGCAGGTCATCATAGACTCCTGGGGGTCTATATAGGCCACTTTTGGAATCACTACACTAGAGCTATAAAACCGATTACCTTTTGTTATCAGACGAGATCACCCTGATCTAACGCGTCAACTATTTAATTTCAAAATAAGCCACGATATGCCATTTGAGATTCTGTTAATTTATAACATATAACACAGATCTCATGATTCTACATGAATCAAAATCAAAATGAATCTAAGCAGCATGAATTAACCAAAGATAACTGAGTAACTTTGGTTACAAAGCTTGAGAGTTTGTCTGAATGCTATTGTAATTTTCATGTTATTTATTACTATTAATAATTCCTTGAAGTGTGTTGATAGATATCAGTCCAGAAATGAATCAATTTAAAAAAGAACTTGTGAACGTAGAGCATATTATTTTCTAGGCTTTAAAATCCTGTTGATTTTTATAAAGTTCAATATAGATCTCGTGATTCTTCACGATATGAATCAAAGCTCAAAATGAATCGAAACGATATAAATCAGCCAACGTATCAAAAGTCGAACCTGGGTTTCGTGGTTACGAAGTTTGAGACTACTTCAACAGACTATATTGTGATACACCTAAAGCATGTAATCATTGTAAGGAGTTTATGATAACGTTTATTTTGAAACAAAAAAGGTGAGGCATTTCAGTTTTATTGGCAATCATTTGGCAAACTCAGAAGCCAAATGACTCAACGTGCAATGGATTTTATTTTCATATTTTTCATACACTTTGGCTCAATTATTTCCTTTATTACAACTTGGAAACAAATATAAACACTTCTACGTCGAAATTATTTTTAAATATAGTCTAACTCCGATTAAACGAATGCACATCGGGACGGAACCTTTTGTTCGTTAATTCGGAGTTATTCGTAATATCGGGGTCCAGAAAAATACCAATTTTCTGCACTTACCTCTTGGAAATTCAGTAATAAGCAGCTACACAAAAACATCCGTAGTTAGAAACTACATACTTTTTATTCTGCAGCTAAAAATACTATCAGCGAATTATTACGCACTAAATAATTTGAAATTTTAAAATACTGGCTGTGTGTGAGAGAGAGAGTAGATGTTAGACAGTCTTTTTGATACCCGACTCAAAAGATTCTTTTTTCGACTTTATGCAGAGAGAATACTGTGACGTTTACATCCTTCTACAAAGGTATGTCGTCGCAGTTTCCAAACAATGTAAGGCATTAGAAAATGTAACAGTTTTGCTGGAATTTCATTAATCAATTTCTGTGTTGACTCCAACAAACCAATAATCTGTGCAACTGGAGTTCAGAAAGTTGCACAGATAGGCAGACGTTCGTCAATTGTAACATAATCGTTAAAATCTTAAAATATCCTTGCGTTTTGGAGTGGGCTGAGATAAGGAAGGAATTTATTGTTCAATTCAAAACCCACACGATAGGTTACACTCATGGCTCACCTGCGCCGGTTAAGTCTAATAATGGTCTTTTCTCTTTTCCGTCAAAATTCGCTGCTTACAAGATGTCTTTTTCTGTTCTGGACAAAAAAAATATGTCACTTGAAAAAAAAATCAAATTTTTTCTAAAATAATAATAACAATAATAATTTCCAAGTGTTGATATAATTTGTTAATTCGGGGCTTATTATTCATTAAATAGAGGTTTTCCCCTTCATTTTAATCGGGAAATGAGAAAAAGTTGTTATACCGCGAAATTCGTTAAATTTTGATTCGGTAAACTTGAATCCGGCTGTATTTTGTATATGATTCCATTAATTCTTTATTTTTTATTCTATAGGGGATCTTTTTTTATTGTTCAGAATTCTGAAGAAAGTTTAGAATAAGAAATTTGTCGAAAATTCGATGTGCCGATTTCTAACTGCTAAAAATAGTGATTAAAATACTATGAAAATACTTTTCAGCATTATAAAACCATATTTAAAAGTTAAACTAATTTCTTATTAGTAAAAGAAATAGTTCAAAAAATTTCGTCATCAAAATGAACAGTTTTAAAGAGGTTTTAATTATGAGATATGCAGTAAGATGGGCTAAATTCATGTGACGTCATAGTCACATGATAAATGCAATCATGTATTTCCAGCCAATCAGTTCATGTCCCTCGCTGTTGCCCACTTTTGCTTTTTGTAGACATTTTCTTTTAAAAAAAGTACATATTTATCAACAAAAATACGCGCACAGGTAAATTAAGTACACTTAATTTAAGAATACACGTATAATAGAAGTTGCTTTTTCATTAATTTTGAATTTTTTTTGAAGATTTAATATTTTAACACTTTTAAACAATTATCAAATTTGAAATTTTTTCTAAATTTTACAAGTAGACTAAAACAAATATAAGTCTAATAATAGTTTTGAGTTAAAAGGTAAGCCCGTGATTGCATTTATCATGTGACCGTCATGAATTTAGCCCAATGAACGACGAAAGGAAAGTATATTTTTTAAGTCATTTTGCAATACTTATAACGCATACTCGTGCGTACATTTACAACGACAGGCAATATATGAAACTAAAGCACGTTGAACATGAAATACTTACCAGAATGCATGTAATAAGTGTTCAAAACACACGTATATACACAGGTGCTCAAAAGTGTTCGTTGCAGTTTTTTATAAAATTTAATCTTTCTCTCTAACTAATAGAAACTAATATATCAAGATTGTAATTTTTTTAATAATATTTGCAACTTGTTCTAATTTAAATAACATAATCAATTTTTAAAACATAATATAACTATTATTTTTTTTAAAACTATAATAATCAGAAATGTACTCAAAAATTACTTTTTCAGCCTTCGTATTTTTCAAAAAAAAATATCAACATAGCTTTAAATATTTTATTTCTTTATTAATTTAGTACTTAGCAGGATATCTTTTAGCATTCACAACAACTTTAAAACGTCTTGGTATAGATTTCATCCGTTTTTTTGTAATTTCTGCATCGATGTTTCTTCATTCTTCTGTGATTATTGTTTTTACTTCACGTTTTGTTTTTATATGTCATGTTTTCTTACTTTAAATTCAAATTCTCGACAAATATGATCAACCGGACTTAAATCTGGGGATTTAGGAGGTGTTTTCAGAACCTAGGGAGACGGTTATAAATACACTAAAAGCGTTCTTTGAGAGTAGTACGCTTGGGGTCATTATCTTGTTATAAAATGTCGTCTCCTATACCCAAATTTTGGGAGGATAATTTCAAATTATTCTTAAGAAAATTCATTTAAGCTCATGATTCACAATATTATAAAAAAAAGACCGAATTTCATAATCCTGAAGCTGATTTACATGCCCACAAACTTCTACCTCCATACTTTACTGTTTCAAATAAATTTTTGGGACTAAGTTTGTGACAAATCTATACGGAACTTTATCACTAACCTTCTGAGTCGTCTTTTTTAGGGAAATTTAATTCCCTACCTATTTCCAATCAGCTCCAAAAAGAGGACAGGATTCCTTGTTATGCAGATTAGATAAAGTATTTAAGTCAAACGGAATCGTAAAGTTAGAGCAGTAGGAGAGAGAGATTGAAGTAAGAAGTTATAATAGTGAAATTTAGAAAGATATTATTGGAGATTTCTAGGAGGAATAAATCTCCGAAAAAGCTGAGCTGAACTGCAGTGTGGTAAATATTGATTAAAGTCTCCTTTTTATATTAGGAGTGAGATTAAAGTTAAATGTTCAATAGGAACATTATAGAATATAATTCTGGGATCTCTTATCCTGGTAATCTCTGCGTGATCGATATTCTAATTGTTAATTAATTGGATCATTAAATATTTAAGTTAATTTAAAGGAAAGACCCTTATTAAACCTCATAATACTATTTAGATATATTTGTTAATAAGTCTTTGATTCTATTTGGATAAGATAACCAAATAAAGAAAGTTATTTATAAAAATGGCTACTGGCTCTTATATAACTCCAACTTATTCTCGTTCTCAAAGTGAGGTCCAAGGGAACCTTCACAAGTTTCAGGAAACTCAACATTGACAGAAAATTGGTATAGATAGTAGAAAATTCTACATTGATAGCAAATTGGTTGGGACAACAGAAAATTCAATATTGACAGCAAATTAGTTGGGATAATGGAAAATTCAACATTGATAACAAATTCGTCTGGATAATAGAAAATTCAACATTGACAGCAAATTGGTTAGGTAACAGAAAATTCAACATTGACAACAAATTGGTTAGGGTAATAGAAAATTCAACATTGACAGCAAATTGGTTGGGATAATTGAAAATTCATCATCTTTCGTTCCAACGGCTGTATAATAGTTCGGAGAAGAAAAAATGAGGAATTCCGAAGAATTATATAAAGATATAAAAAGAACTATGTTACCGATAAATAATTTTTTATTAGTTGAAAACATTAAATTTGATAGAAAATTAACACTTATGAGCACCACTGTGAATGTGCATAGGATCCTCAGATTAGATTTCTCAAAATATACTGTTGTCCAGTCTCTCTGTTTTGTTTAAACTCAAAAAACATAACAGAGACGTTCCAATCAAAAGAATGCGACATATTGCTGTTCCTCATGCCCCATTCCGTCTTCTTTTCAACCGAAAATAAGTAAGAAATAAATAAAATAAAGCAAAATAAGTAAAAAAAAAAACAAGAACTTTCATCCAAGAAATGGACTCGCAAGAATCCTTCCCAAGAAATTCCATATTTCAGTGACGTTATAAATATTCGTTACCATTCGATAAAATGTCATAAAAGAATTCTTTAAGGGGAAAATCTTGACGTGACTCTGCCATTCTTCGTGTGCCATTCATGATTAAGAGAGATACTTTTTTATAGGCAGAGAATCATTCTTTTTTTCCCCCATTTCTCTCTCTCTCTCTCTGTGATATAACAGAACTCTATATCTTCAAATTTATTCTTTCCCCCTTTTTTTTTCGTTCTACGTTTTTCAGGATCGAATTGTTCGGTGAATTTGTTTGATGTCTTCGCCATTTTTTTCATTCATAGGATAAAAAGGAATATACGGGATATGGGCTTTACTTTTTATAACTGTAAGTTCTGGATTTCGTTTTTATTCTTAAGTGCTCGAATAAGTTGTTTAGGTTTTCAATTCCCCAGGCGATTTCGAGCAAAAGGCAGACGACTTTTTAGCAGCATTCGAATATATCCGGTGGAACTTTCATTCTTCGGTTGTTGTTTTTATTAGATGGGTTTTTTAGACCTTGTGTGTTTGTGTGTTTATGTAGCCTTATCTAAAGATATGTAAGAGATTTTTGTACGATAAACTTCAACAGATTTCCTCTAGTATCATAGTTATCCCGAAAATATGTCATATAAAAAAGCATCATTTTTTGAAATTTTAACTCAGTAATTATTGTTTGTAAATTACTAATTTTGATTTTTGCTTTAAGAAAAAGTAGAAATACTTGTAATTTTTAACAAAACCTTTTTTTCAATTGAAAGAAGTGTGTACTTACGTACTATCACATCCATTTGGGTGACATTGAATAAAGCTGCATGAATTCTAAAACTGGAATAGGCTGACAGAAATAAGCAGCGTGTAATGGAAAAATAGTATATGTGAAAAATAATAAATAAATAATAATCAATAAAAGAAATTTTTTTTTATTATTTTATTTTATATTGTTATAATAACAAAATAAAACAAAATAATATACTATATGATATAATACTAGTAATAATTTTACATTATATTTTATCATTGTTTTATTATATATAATAATAACATAATAATAATATAATAATAATAATAATATATATTAATAATAACATAATAAAAAAATACAATAATATAATAACACTAGCGTAATAGTACTAATATAATAACAATAATAATAATATAACAATAATTATTATTATTATATTATCATTATTAATTTTTTATTACATTTCATTATTTAAGAATTTGATAAATCCAAAATTCACATTTTAGTATTCAAACTTACGATAGCAACGAACAGTTAGACATAAAATGGAGGCAAGTGGAGAAATATGAAACAAATCACATGGTTGCCAATTCAACACTTACAACACGGCCAAAATCGGGGTCGCCAATTCTGCCAATTATCTTGAAAGTTGGTATGGTTGCTATTGTACGTAAGTACCGAAAGAAACATATCACAGTCTTGTTTTATTCAAATAATTTTAATAATTTAAAGGGTTATTAGATACATTTGAATTAGTATACCCAATTATCATAGCAAAATTACTTTTACCTTAATTCTGTTATCTATTAACTTAAATAAACTAAGTTATTTTTGTAGGACTATTTGATACTGATTGTACTCGTATTTAACATATATAAAATGGAAATTAAAGAAAAGTACCAAATTCTTTCGTTTTATTAATTCTGAAGAAATGGTACGGTATTTAAAAATTTTACTGTAATTAATTCCAAAGATATTCCATGCTAAACTAGATCACTAAATTGTCCCCAATGCAAAAAACTTTACAAAAATATATATCTTAATATTGAGTTGGGGAGGATGTTCAAAATTTTGGGGGCGACGTCATAAGTTTGGGGGCTGATACATAAAGGGGGCGGGGCGATCGAAAGTTTAGGAACCACTGATATAGAGTATACGAAAAAAATATGCTTTCTTAATAAGTTGATTGATTTCTTGAAAACGTTTTATTTTGAAGCTACAAGAGGGCTAATAGCAACGGACCTCGTAGTTTTAAAATTCGATGAAGGGATGAGAACGACACATGAGTTATTTGTATTTGTTAACTTTTTTTTATAATACAAATTTTATTTTTGTTCCGATCTCGGATTTTAATATCTCTAATAGTAAATTGGTCCTTACTGTAAATAGTAATATGCTCACAGTGTGATATAAAGGGCATGCATTTCGATGATGTATTTCAGGTTTTATCTTAAGCGAATTTTATTTTTACTTGTTATTTCACTTTGTAAATTCATCTGAATAAGAAAACCCTTCCAAAAAGGGCTCACAGCTTTTAATTTTTATTTTATGTCTTATAATTTATAGTAATTAGGTAAATGTTACTGCTTAGTAGGAATCAATATTTACAACATGAATCAAAAATTTCTATAGAATATTCTTGATGTTTGTGTTTTCTTATTTTTTTTTTTGTAATGTTTGTGTTAACTTCAAATAAGGCTACTTTTCATAAAATAATTCGTTTGCAGAAAGAGATGGAAGCGCAGAAATCAAAGTTAACAAATATTTTTATTGGTAGAAATTATTTTTTTAATATTTTTTTCAATACCTAAAGGATGTGTTCTGAAAGAAGTAGGACTCATTTTTGTAAAAAAAAACTTTTATTCATGACAACAGTAAAAATGATTAGAATTTTTCAGAGTAGCACCCTTCCGCATCTATACACTGCTGTAAAACAAGTTTTCCAGTTTTCGCACGCCTGGACCGGAATGCTCACTCGTCCCGGCCTTTTGAATCGCCTCTACCGATCCGTGATTCTTTCCATTGAGCGTCGATTTTATTCTTGAAAACAGAAAAAAGTCTGGTGGGACCAAGTCGGGGCTGTAGGGGGGGATGAGGCAGTGTTGCCACATTGTGCTGGGAAAGATACTACGTTGTGTGGCGTTGTGCGTTGTCATGGTGCCGCCGTTAATTGTTAGCGATGGCTGGTCTTACGAGGACATATACGTAAAAAACTGCTTTCCCTGCTTGTCCGGGTGGTACGTACTCTTTATGGATGACTCCATGTCGATCAAAAAAGCTAATGAGCATGGACTTCTTGGAACAGCTTGGGCCACTCAAAAACACCCGATCTATCCATAGCAGCATCACCATATGCCTTTTTAATCGTATCGTGAGGCTCTTTGACCGTTTTATCAAACTTTACAGAAAATTTGATGGCGTATCGCTGCACCAGAAAACGCTCCATGATTCTCCATGACGAGGCGTTTCGACAGGGTTTCACAATACAAGCGACCGGCTCTCTTCAACGGCCGAAGGCCGACTGTCGATTTATCCCAGCATTCCTAATATCTCCGTCCACCGATCGTACGCGCGCACACCTCCTCTTGTTCATCCGTTCGCTCTGGAAAAAATGAGTCCTGCATTATCAGAACAGACCCTTTACTATTAGTTCACACTCTCCCTATATATATTTATTTATATATCGTCGACCTAATAATCAGAATGCGTAACTCCATAAAGGAAAATAATTGGGATATACGAGTGCCACGCGCCAAGCTCTGTTTGACGCGGTTCTTGGAATTGCGCCAAACGATACAAATGATGATACACATGACCACACGATACAAATATCAAGGTAACCATGTTTTAATGTTATCGCCCATCTTGACGAACATAAACAATAACTTGGCGCGTAACACTCCGATATCAAATCAGCACCCCAGATGGAGTTACGTTTTCTGATAACTAGGCCGATAATATATATCTTGTTCAAATTTTTAATCGTTGATAAAATACTTTTTATTCATCCACTCAAGTTCAAATGCATTTTTTAAAACTTGTAATGGATGACACTTGATGGTAATACTTTTTTTCAAATATTAATTCATTAATTAAATTTAATTAATGAATAAAAAGAAACAAAAATAACAGTCCTACACCATATATAGAAAGAAAAATCCTTCGTTGTGTCTCTGTAACGCAATGGATAGCGTGTTTGTCTTCTAATCCAAACGTCATTGGTTCGAATCCCACCTGGCGTGGCCTTATTTCTGAGGATGTGATTCATTTTTACTATTCTATTTTATTGGAATAATTAAATTTAATAAAGGAATATATAGTAACAAACGCAAAAATAATAGTCCAACACCCTGTATAGAAAGGAAAATGAAAAATGACTAGAAAAAATTACTTTCTATTTTGCCACTTAATACTACGATCCTGTCATATGTACATACGTATGACAGATTAATTGTAACTTTTTAATAAAAAGTAACTAAAATAAAAATTTCTTTGTTGACCTAAGTAGGAATTGACATTATTTTTTTTTTATATCACTTGTTATAAATCATGTTCGTACGTGTTTGTTATATTACAATAAACTGAATACTCTTTTTATTTTACTTTTAATAAAATGAAAAAAACAATGAATCAAGTAAATTTTAACTTTAATTTGCGCTTGTGCTTACTTTTTGTATATACCTAAATACATAACTTCATTTTCAAAAGCGACCTATTTTGAAAGAGGGAGAGAAAGTCAGCATATTTTTCACTACCGTTACCTGTAACTAATGAGGTCTTGAGGCCCCCTATGCCCCTACAAAAAAGCATACTCTACCTTTGACCCTTTTATGCAAACAGTATATATAACATACATTGTCAAATATTCACACAAACGGTAACGCTTAGAGATACTAATTGTGCGTAACCAGCAGCGCACACAGGAATTTTTCAAGGGGAGGGGAGGGGGGTCCGGGGTCGAAAGTTCTCCATTCTTGTATCATGCTCCCTTTGATTTTTCGATTTTCGGGAACGAAACACAATAAAAAACTAATTTTTGAATAAATAATTCGCATTAATAAAATTAATCATTAATAACAAGTAATTAATTACATTTTATGTACTATATACTTAGAATTATGATAAATTGGGAAAAAACCAGGGGTTTGGGGGTCCGGACCCCCAGGACCCCCTTGTGTGCGCCACTGTGCGTGACACGTAATTCCACAAACCTAAACAAAAGCTAACTCAACCGACTGTCATTTTTCGACTAAATGAGTAATGATGGTATATAAAGGTAGGCCACGGACAATGGACATGACATAATAATACAGGCTAGCCACTGCTGCCAATTTGCATGTAGTTCGAGATTCCCAGTTTTTAGAGAATACGTCCGGGAATAGCATTTGAATAAGTAAAGTATTTAGAGTATTTAAAGATCTTATTAAAGCCGAGTTGAGGACTCCCCCACACGGGAGCCGTGGTAGCCTAGTGGTCAAGGTAACATGGCCAGCGTGGCATGAGTTCAAGCGTAGTACCGTTGAAGACTCGCCGTGTAGGGGGGGGAAGCACGTGAATTAGTCGAAGCTCCAACGTCCTCCGTTGGTGTGGTGTGGAAGTTAGGCAAAGGAGTGCCAGCTCAGGTGTTGTCCTCGTCACTTGATTATGGTTCAAAGCTACGAGGTTCGTCGTCAAAAGCCCTCGAGTGAGTAGCTGAATAGTGCGACGTTAATACTCACTCCCTCACTCCGAGGCCTAGGCCTTAAAACATCCCTGCCTTCAACTGGTTTTCATTTTCTTGATATGCGTTTCTTTTATCGACATAGACCACCCACAAAAATTTGCAAAAAAGACAGCTGTTTATTTTTCGATCTTACTGGATCTTTCTGGGTTGACTCAACTCATAATTATTATCAATAAAGTTTCATGTCACACATAGAATGTTCAACTCATGCAATGTTTCATAAATGTTGCCACACCAATGTTATTAGACAACAAAAATACACATGTTATCTATGTGTAACAACATTTTAAAACAAGTGGCACACAAGGGTATGACTGACCAAAAGAACATTAAATGAACTCGAAATAAACATACATTTGTTATCAAAGCAAAAAGTTACAATTCTACTCAATTTCTAAATATTTTCAAAAAATTCTAATTCTTTGCATTCCATTCATCCTTTCGTTTTAAATATGACCTGTTTACCATTCGCTCCGCGTAACTTCCATTTCGGGCGTTCTATTAATGCTGTTCTAATCTATTTTACCCTCCTTTTTTCAAAAAATCGAATGAAACACCCCACTTTTGAAAAATGCTTCCCAAACACGAATACGAATGCAGCTGACAACAAACAATTTCCATATTTTCTTGTACAAGTTCCATACTTCCAAACGATAAATTTGAACGCGTTCGACGACCTTCACCCCCTCCCCTGCTTTTCTTTTTCTCCTTAAACACCGAATTCATATACGTTTCCGCGTATTTTACAAGGGTGTAAAAAGCACCCCGCAACCCCCACATCTACATGAAAGAGTTCATCTTTTCCATGACAATGGATTTAATGGACCACGATTGGCGCCAGGGCTGCGATCTCCCTTCGTCTAGGAGCCCTTGCGCCCTCCCCTTGTTCTCCGGAAAACGCCAAACCAAATAATTTTATTTTGCTTCAAGCTCTTAAGCAAGACAAAGTTTTCGAACGAAAAAAGAATGTTTTCGTTCGTCTGTCCATATTTTCGTCATGGTCTCTGTTTTCGTTCATTTTTTCAGTAAAAAATCTAAAGCTTGGGATGGAGTAGTTATTTTTATAAAGCTGAAGGTTTTGAACTTTCTTTTTAAACCGCGCGTGTGTGTGTGTGTGTGTGTGGTCACCAGAAGTTATTTCGTAAGTGACCTCTTTTATAGTGGACACTTAGCAATATGAGATTCTTTATGATGGTCTTCCAAAGATTTGATATTTTTATTGCAGAATATGTTTCTATATTTTCTATGGAAAAGGATGATTTTATTACATTGCACTTTTATATTATCAAAAGATATTAATATTTTCTTGATAGACAAGAATTTTAAATATAACTATGCTTACACAGAAATGTCATTTTACGACCTAGGTTCTAAGCGTTTAAAAATCGAAAATACTACTTTACTCTGATTTTCTTTGTGCGAAACACTTATAAAACAACATAAGCTTTCAAAAGAGGTTTGAAAATTCTCTTTTCACAATCAATAGCGCGATGAAAAAAATTAAAAAATATTGCTCGAAATGGTAATTTTATTATTGAACGGGGTTGGGAAATTTGTGGCGTATCCGTACTGTTGGCAAGGTGCTGGCCACCATACTTCATGCTGTTTTACTTTTATAAAAAAAATAAATAAAATATCCATATTTACTCAAGAAATATATATTTATAAAAGCCTTAAAGTACTTAAGAAAATTCCAAATTTAAAATGATACGTGCGCTTGGTAATCTTAGCAGTTTTTAACAATATTGAAATGGATAAATGATGAAACCACTCTTTTTCTGCCTTTCCTGTGTTTTTTAAATATTAATCATCGCTGAAAATCCTGCCGCGCAAAGATACACCATATTTTATGCTGTTTTAAACGGGTATTAATTTTTGGCGCAGAGTTACAGAATTTTCCGGAAAAATTTTCAAGGGACTTATTTACTGAAAGATTATTTTAACACTTCAATAAAAACTCTATTTTACATCTCGACATTAACACAAGTTATTTTTTGGAACAACTATTAATTGTGGATTTGAATCTTTTATGAAACACTAGTACTCTGTACTTCTCTAACCGTGTTCCATGAGTCTGAGGAGGATAGAACTCGGTACCTTCGGTTCCGTAACTTACCGCTGGACCGAGGGGATCACTTCAGTTCGGAGGCTGGTATTGAATTATATAGATACCACCGCCACACACGCCCCCGCCAGTGAGAGTTGGTGGATAGACGAACGAACGATATACTAGTTGTTATGGTAAACGTACGAGTTGTTGCCTCATCTGGATCTGACAGCTTTAATTGTTGCGTAATGTGGGTCTGACGGCTTTTGGTTGCTCTTGCGGTGGATAGATGGTGCACCGACAGCGGCGCGAAGGTTGTGTTTTTCTTCTTCAAAATTCAGCCAGGGTTACCATGGAGGAGGATAGAACTTGGTACCTTCAGTTCCGTAAGCACGTAACTTACCGCTGGACCAAAGTCATCACTTTAGTCCGGTGGCTGTTACTGGCTTATATAGATACCATCGCCACAAGTCTCTATATATCAAGGGTGGGCAAACTTTTCTAGGGTACGGGCTGCTTCAAATTTTTTCAAGTTATTGCTGTCCACCCAGTGGTATAGGTGTGGTGAGCAAAGAAAAAGGTGTATAATATTTATTATAACTTAATAATAAATACGGAATATGTGCTTACCTACAAAAAAACTCATTACTACAATAAAATTAACTTGCACTTTTAAGACCTTATTTAAAGTAAACTCACGATACAAACATAATAATAATATCCGCAACAACAAACAATAAATAATATCAAAACAACAACAACAAATATAATAATATCAGAAATAAATGATGCATTTGTTACGAAGCAATTCAAAATGCATTCAAAAATTAAACATTTTCGTTCTAAGTCAGTTCTTGTAATTATAGTTAGTAGAAGGCTTAGTCTGCATATTGTCAGGCAATCTTGAATATTTCGGTATATATTTACTAACTGCTAATCTTATGGTGGTCCCCCAAATGTCTTAACGGTCTATCGGTTGACCACGATCGACTTAATGCCCACTTCTGATATATATATATACACTGGTGTGCAAAAATTAAGGACGAAGTCGAAAAATTAGCATATCAGCTGAACGAAGAGGCAGAGCGGACAGAAAGACCAATCAGGAGATTAAGTAAGGTGATGTACGGTAGCACATGCGCAGATATGCAGGTAGACGTAATGGGGAGTGTCTGAGTAGTATAAAAAGCATGTTGTCGGTGTAAATCAGTATTTCTGGCAAAGAGATTGCACGCCGTATAGCAGTTAAAATCACACCCAGTTGCTGCCTCAGCGAGAAATGGCGAATAATCAATCTGTTAGACGACATCTGGATGCTTTTACCCAAGGTCGAATCATTGGGAAGTTGGAGGAAGGCCGCAGTGTGACAAGTGTAGCTGCAGAGTTCGGAATTGCTCACAGCATCGTTTCACGACTTTGGAGACAATTTCAAACTACAGGAACAGCTATCCGGGGGTTCAGTAGTGGTCGTCCACGAGGAACCACACCCGCAGATGACCGGTACATTGTCTTACAGGCCAGAAGAAACATGCGGCAGACAGCGGGAGAAATCGCTAGACACACGACACAGGCGACTGGACGACCGATATCGCGTTTTACCGTGGCCAGAAGACTGCACGGTGGTGGTCTGTTTGCACGACGCCCTGTACGGTGTGTACCTTTAACGCCTGCCCATTGGAGAAGGCGTTCTTTGTGGTGCCGGGAACACCGGAATTGGAGAGGCAATGAATGTGGACGAGTACTCTTTACAGATGAGAGCAGATTCAGTTTGAGTAGCGATTCTCATCGCATACTCATCTGGAGAGAGCGGGGAAGCCGCAATCATCCCTCGAACATCATTGAAAGGGACAGGTATTGAGGTCGCGGTGTTCTCGTTTGGGGAGGCATCATGCTTGGTAATCGTACAGACCTTCACATCTTCGACGCAGGTTCAGTCAACGGGACCCGTTATTGTAACGAGATTCTTCTTCCATATGTGCGTCTTTTTAGAGGCGCTATGGGTCTGCAGTTCCTTTTCATGGACGACAATGCACCATGTCATCGCACAGTAGCTGCCAAACAGCTCTTAGAGAGTGAGGATATTGAACGTATGGATTGGCCGGCACGATCTCCGGATCTCAATCCCATCGAGCATGTATGGGATTTTATAGGCAGACGCTTGGCAGCTCGTACCTTACCACGAGTAACGATTCGGGAGCTTCGATTGGCGCTGCAAGACGAATGGGTAGCAATGCCTCAACAACTCATTGACACCCTCATTCTCAGCATGGGCAGACGCTGTGAAACCTGCCTAGCAGTCAGGGGAGACCATATCCCCTACTAAAGACCGGATGTTTCTTGCTGGACACCCATCACAGGGATGTTTCGGCCTTCAGTCGCATTGCGATCCATGCTACTTTTTCAATCAAGCTTCTTTTTATCCCTCTGATTTCTCTTTTAGTAAGTGTTGCTTACATTACACATGTCCTTACGTATTGGGGATCTTACGGTATTAAATATGTTGATTTGGAAAGCTTTTGTACAAAGCTTTATTGAAAAAACCGTCTCGTCCTTAGTTTTTGCTCACCAGTGTATATATATACATATATATATGATGACTCAATACATTTTAAGTCCTAATCTTACTTGCTCCATTAAGACTTGCCAATTATTCATTTGAGAGATAAAGGAATTTCAAGTAGAACACATACCTTTCAATTTTTACGTAAAAATTTGAAAAATGAGAGAATATTTTATAGGAAGTAGTATGAAAATACCATAAAATTCGGCGTATAACGCGTTATTTTAACACAAAAAATGAGGTTGAAATGTAGGAGTGCGCGTTATACGCCGGGTATAAAAAAATGATAGTTTCAAAAATAAAAAAAAAAGAGAAAAGCGTAAGTAAAATTAGACTTCTACATTGATCGGACTACTGTTTATTTGAAAGAAACGACATACCTAATGAAATTAAAGGATTCTAATTCTAAAATCATACTATTTTTCAAAATTCTGGGATAATGCTTCGAATAAATGGTTTAAAAACATACCAGCATTGCACACGCACATTTCTCGTTCTTTCGTAAAAATGGGGGTGCGCGTTATACGGTGAATATACATAAAAATTAAAAAATGCTGCTTGAACGTATGGGTGCACGCTATACGTCGGATTTTGCGGTAATCACACTAAATGCTTTTAAATAGCTCACGTGGTATTACACAGAGCACGTGCATTATGCTGAAATATTTAAATAGTTGATTTTGTACGCATATATATATATGGAGAGAGAAAGCGAAACAAAATAACCATACCATATGATTTGAAAGCTTTATTCAGAAAATACTGCTACAAGGGAAAAAATTGCTTGCCCCACCTCTGGCACTGATGTAGTGGCCGTGGTAGCGTAGTAATGGTTATCGGTTTCGAACTTGCAGTCGACGTGTCGTGAGTTTGAGCTCTTATGCTAATGAAAACGCCTCGTGTAGAGGGGTTGACGGACGTTTAATCTGTTATGGCTTGAAGTCCCTCCGTTGGCGTGGTCTAGTCGTTAGGAAGGGTGGTTTCAGCTCCTCGTCACATCACCGCAGTTCAAAATAATGAGGTCCGTTGCCAATAGCACTCATGTTGCTTCAGAGTGTAACATTAATAAACACCCACTGGTACCAATGTAAACTGTTATCCGACTGAGTTCATACAGTTGACAGGTATCCTACAGCAGGAATGCTTGCTGTAAATGTTCCAATGTTTAGGTAGATCGCCACGGTACGGGGATTGTTTAGGAAGCTTGAACGTTCCCAATTGGGAAGAGATTTAGAAATCGCACGGCCCAGAAAAGTGTTGGAGAAGCAGGAAAGAAAACAGAACAACGTGATCTCACACGAAACAGTAGAATCGATACAACCAACTAAAACTATTCCAAAGATAGAAGTAATCTACAAAAATGCTGAAAACATGATTACTTTCCATTATTCTTCAATTCCTACTATTAGCTCACACTCTCTAATTATTTATTTATTTATTTATCTTCGTGGAATTTTCAATCGTTAATAAAATACATTTTAAAGCGCTCAATTGAGCTGAAATTTTATATAAAGGATTCTTTTGGATGACAATACAATAACTTAATTATAATTAACAAGAATTAATTGATTAAAACTAATTATTTAAAGAATTACAAATACAGCCTCGTTGGTATCATTTTTGGCGACTTAACGACCATTTTAGTGACTTGTGTCAAAACTTGAAAAGGATTTTTTCTCACGTTTTAAAGCATTCAGTTGAACTGCAATTTTATATACATGATTGTTTTGGATGACAGTATGATACTTAAATGATAATGAATAAAAATTAATTAGCCATTAATGTTGTGATTCTGTCATACGTATATACATATTTATATTAATTGTAACTATTTAATAAAAAGTAGCTAAAACAAAATTTTTCTTTGCTGGTCTAAGTAGGAATTTTGACTTAATTTCTTTTATTTTTTATATTACTTGTTTTACATTTAAAGCTATCATTTTTATATCCGGCGTATTACGCGCACTCATAATTTTTTTTTAGTTTAAAATGTGTGTTATACACTAGATTTTGCGATAACTCTTATTGTGTTTCATACCTGTTTGTCATTCTTAAAATTTGATCTAATAGTTACGGTCATCACTTGATTTTTTATCTACTGTAATTACGGTTGCCTACAATTTGTTAAATAAAGTAATTTTTACACCTGTGATGAAAATGTTTTACTTGATGTATACGAAACTTGTAACAAAACACAGTAATTGAAAATAAAAGTATTATATTAGTACCAGTTTTGATCCCTATGAGCTTAAGAATACTGTAATCTGCCATTTTTTAGATTTTGCTTCGTATTTTCTCTTGTAAGTTCATAATTTTTTTCCCATTTTTCTGTAATATGCGAATATTTGCATATTTCATTCATATTGATTCAATAGATTGAATATTTCTCAACAGAATTACTTTCATTCATCAGCATGAAATTATTGTTATAAAAAAAGGCTTAGCTTTGAAACACACACACTGTGAAAGAAATGCCTATTCTGTCTCAGTGGTTATTTTTATTTTTCCTTCATTTTTTAAACAGGTTGCGATTCGCAACAGTTTTCGAAATGCTTTGAAAAACGCATTTTCCTGTCTTTCTCTGAATTGTGGAGAAAAAAAAAAGAGTGGGGGGGGGAGTAACATTTCTTAACGCCTGGAGAGCTACTTTTTATGAACAGTTTTAAACACTCCTGAACACATACTCACAAAAGCGTCATAAGCATTTCGTATCCATCACGAAATACGCCCACTTTCCTCAAAATAATAAATAAAATATAAAAAGAGCTGCCAACCCTTGAATGAAAAAATATAAAAAGGAAGAAAAAACATGGGCTCGGCCGAACTTTTATTTATTCGTATGCTTATTTGTTATATTTTTCTCATGAATCCCACCTCGATATCCAACTCTTTCCGAGGAAAATAAGTCATAAAAACATGACGTTCCTCTGCGGGGGGCCCACACCTCAGACGGGACCCCCTAGGGAGCCCCCAGACAGGCGGGGGCAGGTGAGTTGTAAAACACATCTTTTTACACCGAGTCCAAGCATTAAAAAAAAGAACAAAAAAGTTTTTTTTAATATATTTATTCATTCCACAGTGTTCTTTATGTGATCATGGTTTGAAACATCTGCGGTATCGTCTGCGTTCCCAATCGGTGTGCGTGAGGGGGCTGTTAAAAGGGTCGAGAGACCACCGATACAATCTGGAGAATATATTTTTTTAAACATTGCACATCTTCATTATAGTTTATACATCTCAATTACTTTATATTCAAGCACTAACAAATTTGTAAAGTACAGGGCATCATCTTTTTTTTTTGCATAGTTTTACAATACTTAAATATATAGAAAATATCGCCTATTATAAGAGACAGGATGTTGATGTAGTTACGCTTGATTTACTCGAATGACTTTTTGGAGTCGACTTAGAGGAATTTGATAATATAGTAAAAGGGGATGGGTTAAGCTTTTAGGGTTAAAAAATAAATTGTACTTGGTTTCTTCGCTTGAATTTTTTTTATAAAAAAATTTTGCTGTTGCAAAGTCTTAACTTTTTACTCTATCATTATAAACATTTGAAAAAAAAGAAATTATTGCTCTACCTTTAAGCTTTCCAACTACTGGGCATGGGCCAACAGGGCCTCGGACTCGGGGGGGGGGAGGAACTCCCGTCTCGTTTTGAAGTAGGCCTCAGTAAGGTCATGATTCTTTTACTTTTAATCATCAAATGTTATTTCCTTACCTATTCTTTGAAAAACTGAGAGAATTTCGAACTATATGCAGTCAGGAAAAGGGCTGAAATTCAACCCCCTATAGGCGTATTTCTTAGAATGCCCCCTCATAAGAGAGGTATGTATATACCCGAGACATCCTTCATAAATTCCTAATTTTCTTACAGTGAGGATAACAGTTTTAGCATTATGCAGTTTTTTTGAAAAGAAAAAACAATATTAAGAAGGAACAACATTCTTAGGAAAAATCAACATTAAGAAACACGCGAAACGTAATTTAGCTCTGTTTTGTTCTTTCTATGAGACATTTTTGGTTGATCCCAAGAAAAAGGATCTAAGTTTCGTTTGTAACAGTGACTGGTATTATATTGTCAAAATCAGATAATCGTTTTAATTTATAATTTAATGGAAAGTTTCGATAATCTACCATTTTAGCTAATATTTATACCTCCCCCAAAAAAAAGAACATTGCCCCTTCCTCCCCTATCATAATACGGAGTATACTTTCAGAGTTTCTCGTAAAAACGCTTTTTTATACTTTCGCCACTGAAAAACTAAATTTTGTTTCTTTGTTATTTTAAATCAGTGTTAAGTAATAAATATTCTCAGAATTTTTTTTTTTATGAATGCAACGCCAAACCTTTTAAATTCATTAAAGAATTACACGAAAATGCGTTGTTTCTTAAAAAAATACGTACACATTTTGTTACTTTTTGTGAGGAATATTCACATAAATTATATAATTGTAATGTATGAGGAATATAAAAAAACTTATAAGTTATTGTAACATTAAGAATTACTGTTTTAAACAGCGGGCAAGCATTTTATATGCATTTACTTATAGAGCAACATTAGACTTGCAGAATTATAAAATACTAGCTGTTACCAGCCCACTTCGTTGGGTTTACCAAAACTATGAATGAATATATATATATATATATAAAATCATTGATATCTAAATCATAGCATTTTTCAATTGCATTGAAAAACATTCTTATAACTCACATCTTTTGATTTAAAAAGGGCAGGACTTCTAAATAATTTCCATTAGTTTTGAAAATTGAAATAGAATTATTTTTTACTCTCTCGTAATCCCCTACTCCAAAACGTATTTTCCCCAAACCCAATTTTAGTGGATCTCTACTTAATAAAATAAATATGCTTGCTAAATCTAATGGTTCAAAAATAAAAAAAAATTTATCAATAAGCCTGTAATCCCCTTTAAAAGTTGATTTCTGTAAGACCCGTTCTTAGTGGATTTCAATTCAACAAATAAAAAAATAAAAATAAATAAATAAACATGCACACCAAAATTCACTACTGTTGGTGAGGTAGTTCGAAAACGGTCCCTTCTCTATAGAAGTCCGTTTCCATAAATCCGTTCTTAACGGTTCTCCGTTCAACGAAAGAAACATGCTTACCAAATTTCGAGTCTTTAGATCTAATTGTACAAAAACGGGAATATATTCATCTATAATGTCCTTTAAGCCTTCAAAACACCCCTTGAGGGTTTTTTTTTTGTGAAAACTCATTTGTAGTGGATCTCTACTTTATGAAAGGAACATATCTGCCAAATTTCAAATCCGTAGTCTCATAGTTCAAAAACGGGAATACTTATAATGACACTTAATCCCTCGCAACATCCCTCAGCCCCTTCAGGATCGGCGAAAGGATAAATAAGTTTTCCCAGGCCCGCGCGTTTCAAGTGTATACGCACGCACATGACCGGACGAATTTTCCTGCTAAACCTAATTCCATTTAAAAATTCATGTAAAATTTTAAATGTAATCAAATACGCTAAATTTTATTTCTTATTGTAATTGATAATATCTGAATATACAGTTCAAACATTTTAGGTATATTTAAAAAACAAGCTTGTGAATTTTAAAGAATATGTTTGCATTTTAATAAAAAAAAATACTCCTTTCGCTATGATGATTAAAATAAAATAGACGCAAAACTTGCAAAATACTATCTGGCAAATATCAAACAATGCAGTTCTAACCGATACAAATCTTTTAAATAACAGTTAATGTTTCGTTTTTTTATTTTTAATAATTCTTTATAATACTTTTTGCTTTCTTAGTATCACTTTAGTAATATGTTTTCTGTTCTTATGGTTTTGGCAACTCTAAATAAGATAGCGACGAAAGAGAACCGTTTGTTCTTACTGAATTAAAAAGGAGTCACACACACACAGTAAGAGCAAATATTCTTTTTCGTTACAAATGAGTCATCGCGTTTATTCTATGAAGATCTGCTTTTTAAATGTCCTTTGAGTATTAAAATTACCGATGAAAATATGAACCACAAATAAAATAAATACTGAAATTATTATTATGAATGTCTAATGCCCAATAAACTAATAAGCTTTCCTTCCTTTTCCAACCAAGTCAAAACATAAACAGAAATCTAGAGTGCAATAAATCGCAAACCTTTAAATGCCTTATTCACTCGAAAAATCTAAACATGTGCAGTTGTTAACATTCATAAATATCCGGGATCTAATTAAAAAAAACTCAGAGCCGGAGGCGCATATTGAAATTCAAAGTTTTGTGAAACATTATTAAAAAAATGGACTTGAAGCGTTGATTATTGCCTTACAAAAATTAATATAAAAACATTCCAAACTCTGATTACACCGGTCTGATCATGGGCCTCAGAGAAGGGAAAACGTAACCACATATATGATACCGTGGGTCCTGGAGGGAGAACGCGTGATCACATATATGTGATCACGGTCATGAACGGGTTAAAGGTTGATGTTCGTAAAACCTTTCTCGGCGGATGTCTACTCCATGAAAGGAACACGCCTACCAAATTTCAAGTCCGTAAGTCCAATAGTTCAGGAGATATCGGGATGAGTAAATCGCTTTTTCTCTTTTATATATATAGATTTATTAAGTACTCTAAACGATTTTGAATTTAATTTAATATATGAAAGTAGTGAATGAAAACAGTAAAAAAGAATTATTTAATTCTTCATACCTTTACTTAATAACTAATTCGAAAGAGTGTTCTAATGACTCTGAATCCACGGGGGAGAAAAAGGAAAAAGCGTACATTTAGTTATTTGTAACCTTTTCCCTTTCTGAAGTGTGATAATTTTTCTAAAAATATATTGTGTGTCCAAATTTTTTGGCTACTTTACTTTCAGCTGCGAACTTAAGCGTCCCATGTTAAATGCAACAGACGATTAAGAGCCCGTTTCTTACCTTTCCAACGCTCAACAGGGGCTAGAGGGGAGAGGAAGGGAATGAAAAACTACCCTGAATCGTTCCCCCTAAACTATTAACGACCCTCGAAAGGTCCTGCTAATATCACGGCTAACTGAACATGCTCGCCATTACATCCAATTCACTGGACACGGGGAATTTCCGGGGAGAATTTTCCCTCCATTTCCCTTTTTTTCCCTTTTTTTCTCGTTTTGCTTTCCGCTGCGACTTTTCAGCTAAAAATAAATGCGATACATAATGACGAACATCTTTTTTGTTGTGGTCAAGAGCACACATTGTTCGAAAAATTGGAAGCATTTTTTCCCCATGAAGTATTGAAATAAATGGAAGGAGAAAAAGTATTCAGTTATTACACAGAGATCTTTATTTTTAATAAAATAACTTTAAATCTTTTCAATAAATGAAATATATATATATATATATATATATATATATATATATATATATATATATATATATATATGCCTTTTAAGATATCTTCATATTTATTTCCTTTGTCCTTTGTTTTAATAACGGCTGGATATCCCTAAAAATGTAAATAGTGAACACATATCCTAATGTATCAATTTATATTTGGTAATACACCCAACTCTTCTTTACACGGTCTTTTTCTACAAGATTTTGAAATAACACTGCACACAACACAAATATAACGATTATTTTTAACTCAAATTTTGTGTTTTAGCGCGAATTCTAAATAATAATAATAATAATAATAATAATTTCGAGACTCATTCCCTTTGTATGTAGACGATTCGAAAAAGTTAATAAAGAAGTCAATACTGGCGAAGTCGTAGGTGAAGTTCAGCTATTAACAGCTGATTTAATTCTCTAGGGCTTGAAATTTGTTACAAGTATGGAACAAAATTTTCTTACTCATGATCTTGATATAGAGTATGCATTTAAATTTCTAGGTAATCTTGTGTAGCAGGATATCAAGAATTATATAATCAACTTGAGAAACCAAAAAGACATCCACTAATAAGACTTTGTCAGAACAAAAAAAAAAAGAAAAAAAAAACAGGCCGTTAAAAACGAACGAAATTCTTCATTTGAATCAAAACCAAAAGCTGTGCTAGACATATCTGACACATCTACTAATAATAGCATTTTTGATCCAGTTCGTAATAAACGTGCTCGCTTGTTATTAAATAGCGATGAATAATTATTTTTATTCCTAATTATATTTGAATTTATATATGTTATGTTTACTTATGTACACACTGAATTTCCACTATACATTAATTTTTTTTTTTTTTTTGCAACAAAAATGAATTCTTTTTGTTTTATAAATTTGTAACATGGATTTTATTATTATTATTTGCACGTTTCTTGAAAAAATATCTAGAGATTTTTCATCTTAAACGGTTTTTTTTTAAATTGTGGAACATATCCCCAGATTTACCATACGTCGCACGCATTTTTTACACGGTTTTCTAAGCAACGTGTCTGCCGTGTAAAGAAAAAGTTGGGTGTATGCTATCTAAAAAAAGAACAATTTAAATGAGTTTTATAAAGAAGATACATTAAGTGTAACTTCGCTTATTTGAAAATACGCAAGAAAATTATTAGATACTAGAAAATTTATTCAAATAAATTATATGTAATGCGTGTTGCTTCTAAAACAGTTTTAAAATTTAAAAATTAAAAAGATGCTTCTAAAACAGTTTTTGAAATTTATAACTAACTCATCTTATTAATTATTGCAAAATTATTCTAAAAAAGTCCGTCTTTAAAAATGGTGTCTTTGTAAAGTGCTTCATCTTTCATTTCGATTTCAAAAGCTGTTTCATTTGTAAGAGTTTTATTAAAAAAAATTACATAAAATAAAACAAAGAAATTATATGCAGAGATTTACAAAAAAAAAAAAACAATTGTAGTCATCAAGATAATGTATGTATAATACTTCATCTTGATAATAACGTATATAAACTCATGATTTTTAAAAATCAAATTTTTATGGTAAAATTTTGAAAAATGAAAATTTATATTTTAATAAAACATAAAATAATATATATTTAATGTATCAAATGATAGAGAGAGAATTTTTCTTTTTCTGATTGCATAAAGACAAACCACTTCGATTATGCTTTCGTTATAAGGTTACTGTATTGGCGACCTAAATATAAAACTCTCGCCAAGTCCGCTCTCTTTTGCAAAATCGTTTGCCCCAAAAATATGCCAAGAAGAAAGACAAATTACAAATACACAGTTTTTGAGATAAAAATGGCAGCTTCACATCTCAATCGTAAAATTCTTAATAATTTAATCTTATTTCACAGTTCTTAAGCTTCTTAAATACCAGATTACCTATCAATTATTATAATGCATAAAACAATTGCTTAATTTTTCTATGAGTTGTAATTTAAACAAATCAGAGTTATACGAGAAATTTATCATTGTTATAACATTTTTTCTAAAATTCATTATTGGTGAAAGCAGGTACTTTTGAAAAACCATAACCTCTCTCTCTGTGGATAATAAAAAAATAAATGGAAAAATCCTTATCTATACGAAAGAGGGAAAAATTATCATTTAGAAATTAATGCTGAATTCGAATGTTATATTTAATTTTATTTTATGTGAATGTTAAGAAACACATATCTATATTTTTTAGAAATATGATTCCTGAAATAATATTTACTTTTTTTCTATATCATTAGAAATGAAATAAATAAATATAAATTTGTATAAAAAAATTAAAAAAAATGTGTTGCGTGTTTTATTATATTTTCATTCTAAAAAATTCTTTTATCTGTTTTATGATTATGATTTGCAAGCAAACGATTTTTGTCTTTTGAAAATAGTATTTTTTAAAATTTCATCACAAACTGTTGTTTTTGTTCAATGTATATTATTGTTTTCAATTAAAAATATACTCAATTAACTAAAAGTATTTATGTAATTGTATTTAGATAAATATGGGAACTTTTTATGCTTTCAAATAACTTTTAGACAATATTTCATCAAATCAATTAAATCTGACCTGTGATGAAATAAAACAAGGAACAAAATTTGAGCTTTGATTTCGAAAAAATGTGTTTTCTAAAAAATATTTAAACTCTTATCAATTTTATCGAACTGAAAAAACACATAATAAAGAAATGAATTATATAGAAGTTTTATTTAGGAAAAATTTAATAAAATTTATGTAAGTTTTATTTAGGGAAAATTTAATAAAATTTATATAAGTTTTATTAGAGAAATTAATTGTTTTAAAACTGTCGACTTTCAACAAGATGAGAAATGTTCGACCAAATCTTTGTGGTCACAGCAAACTCGTCAGACATTTTCCTAAAAGCCGTTGCCAACACGATATGAAAGCTAATGCAATTATGTCATTTTTAATCCAAAAGCACACATTCGTTTTCATTCCGAAGCGACATCTTCGCTAGTTGAACAAGTTGCAGTTTAATTAAAAGTGAATAAACGTCGTGTAACTTGTAAAGTCGAATTCGAAAGATAATTTCTCATGCTTATTAGGCATGAGAAATATATTCAGGGAATTAGCTGAAATAAAAGTCAAGAGAGAAATATAGCCTGTGTCGTGAAATATTAAGTCAGTATTCTAAAAATTGTTTTTATGCTGAATAAAATAACATGTGAATTTTTATAGTTAAAAACTTACGGTTTATATTTAAGTGTAGTTGTGTATTTGGGTAATAGCAATGAGAATAAAATAAAAATAAAAAATTCTAAAATGTTATAGTAATCAAACAATCTTCGTCTATATTTCCAATGAAAATTTTTTAAAAAAAATATATTAAAAAAATTTATTTCTCGATTTTTTTAAAATTAATTTTTAATTTCAAGAATGGTAAATATTTGAAGATAATTTTCTAGATATCCCTAATAATGCATTTCCTTTTTAATAATATATGCATCACTACATGGGAAAGGAATTCGTATAGCAAATATAACGTATTTCCAGCAGATACACTTATTCTATTCATTAAGAAAAAAATTAATTATAAAAGAAGGAATTTAAATAAAAAATTAAAATTAATTGCGATAGTGTATATGTGAAGAAAAAAAATCAAGCTGTGATAATGAGTCAATATACGCATATATTAAGGAAAAACGATAAATGAAAAGGATTACAACTAAATATAAATTAAAAGCAAGCAAACAGAGAGAGAGAGAGAAAATATACTTCTTTAAAAAATCATGCATGAAATGACCTTGTTGCTTCAGAACAAATAAAAATCAACAGTTTGTAAAATGTAACGTTTTACTATTTTTTTAAATTTATATTAAGAATATAAATCTTTTGTTCACAATTTGATGTAAATTTAATAAAAATCAGTGATAACTGAAGCAAGTAATTTTTATACTTTAAATCTTCTAGCAAAATTTACATTATTATACATGCGTTATGTTTCTTGAGTCAGTTTTAAATCAGTTCAGTTAAGCTTCTTGAATCAGTTTTTGTTTTTTTAAATCGCTGTAATTTTTATGAACAAATCATTATCAAAAGAGAAGTTACTAAGCTTATTGGAATTTATACTTATTTCATTGTTTTGATCCTACATATTACTCGTAAATAAAAATGTTTAATTTGATGCACGTGTAGCAACAGCATATACAAGCGTAACTGGCTTCAGAAAATATTTATTGACGTCGTACTATAAAGTAACACGAGGGCTATTGGCTAAATACCTCGTAATTTTTGAACCGCAATCGACGAATATGATACCTGTACTGGAACCTCCCTCTTCGAACTACCACACCTCGCCAACAGGAGAATTTTGAGTCACGATAGATTAAAAGTGCATCAACCCCTCTACACGGTGGCTCTTCAAATGGCACTAGAGCTCGAACTCGTGCCACACCATCCACGAATTCGTAACCTTAACCACTAGGCTACCACGACCACGTAATTGGCTCCAGAACGATTTCACAAAGAAATTAAAAGTAAATGTGAGTAGCTAAAGAAAACCAAGCTCATCAGCAATTTAGAGAGCCTCTGCCGGGAGGACTACTCCCCCCCAAAACCAGTGACGGGCTTAGGTTTAGGCCCGCGAGGCCCGGGCCTAGGACGGCAAATTTTCAGGGGTGCTAAAACTTGAAATTGATTTTGTTTTTTATCAACTGTAAGACCGGATTTTAATGTTTATTTTCTTGCTTTGACAATCTCAAGATGTCAATAAAGATGATAATAAATGAATTCTTATATACATTCACGCAATCTCTGCGATATCTATCCAAATATAGATGTCGGTTCACGTATATATCTAAGTGTTCTTACAACAAATTGTTCTGGAGAAAGAACGTATTCAACCCTGAAAAGAGTGAAACTTTATTTCTTTGCAGGTATGAAGCAAGATAGGCTCAATGTACATGCATTATTAAACATTGAAGCATAATTAGCTTAAGAAGTTAAATATGAGGATGCAGAGTGGCGTAACTAAGAACATTTGCCCCCCCCCTGCAAGTTCAGGTTTGGGGCCTCCAGGTTGGATTTGACAAAGGGGCGACAGTCAGGCTTTGCAGGGGTTGCGGGGTTGTACGCTGTGCCACTGTGATGATGTCATTCATACTTTCTCACGGAGGAAATCTAGAAACATATATGATTAATTGGATAAATATGACATACTTCTTAATATTAAAAGCAATTTATTCTAAATTGTATGTATAGTTGTTACACCAATATATATATATATATATATATATAAACGAAAATATAAAAATAAACAGATAGTTATAAACCTAAGATAACTATAAATAGGAAGAAGGCACAGTAGTATAATGACAAACTTCTGGCCTTAGGAACCAGGATTGCAGGTTTAAACATGTTTTGGGGCCGGCCAACCTTCACCTGTAATTTGTCATACTATGTACCAAGAGTAAAGGAAAGAATTATATATGAGGAATTTAAATATAAAAAATAATTAAACTAATAACATATGAACAAAAACATATAACCTACTTTTATTCGCAGTGTAGACGTAGGTCGGGAGTGCATCAACTAGTAATGTGTTCCCGCCAAATACAAGGGAGTGAAAGCAGATCCGCATAAAATTATTTGCGATAGAAAATTAAGAAATTTATATATATAATATTCATATAAAAATTAGTGTAAAATATAAATGAAACGCAAAAATATATAATTATTATTAAAATTTAATAAGCATGTGGTGCCATCTATTTAATAATTGTAGAATAAATTAGATATTGTAGAATTATTTAAAAAATCAATATAAAACATAATGACAGTAAATAATTACAGTAATATGAATTGTATCATTAAAAACCATTATAAATATACGAGTAATTACAAAGAAAGTTAGCAGGATATCCATGTTCAATACAGTGACTAAAAAATTTATTAAGATTAAAAAAATATTAGCTTTATCGCTAACTAATACATTATTACGATAAATATAGTTAAAAATAATATTTCTACATATAGATATTGATAAATTTGAATTCCAGTAAGGCACTTTGATGATATTAAAATTAAAGGCATCTCTTTTATCATAAATATTACTATGTAATTTCAAATCCTTAATATACAGTGTTACATCTAGGTAATTAGTTTCGATTGGATTATTATTAATTTTAACTAAGTTTAAGTAAGCCGGATAAAAATTAATCATGGGATTTAAGTTATTTTTACCAAAAATAATTAAATCATCAATATATCTAAAAATATAGTAGTCATTAATAATATAATTATATTCATGAAAATGTAAATATAGATTAGCCAAACTATTGCTAGCTGGGCCCCCTTGTGGGAGTCCTTTCTCTTGTTTATATAAAGAACCATTAAAATTAATGTAATTTTCTTTTAAGACAAAATCTATGAGAGTTTTAAATTTGTTAATATTAATATTAAGATTATACATACTGTGTGGTTTTCTAAAATTACTTTAATAATATCATATATATCAATGGAATTGAAAAGATCTTCAAAGTCATAACTATGAACTGAGTAAATATTCTTATTATTAAAAAAATCTATAATCTCTTTACTATTTTTAATTATAGCTTTATTACATTGCTGATTAATAAAGTTTTGTATAATGTTATGAAGTAATTTGCCTGCAGTAGTAATATATGTTTTAAAACCATTTGTCACAGTTCTAAATTTAACAGGACTTTTATGGAATTTTGGAGTTAAAAATATATATGGATACTTTTAATTTTAGGAATACAAAAACCTAATTTTTTATAAATAGCAATAATACGATTACTAATTTCATTATGTGACTAATCTAATTTTTTAAAAGATCCATTATTTAGAAAATGATCATTAAGAATATTATAATATAAATTCTTACAAATCACACAGCATATATAGTTACCAGGTACTTTATCAATGTAAACTATGATAAAATTCCTTTGTAATTCATAAATTTTCTCTTTTATATCTATCTCTATATATATATATACATTGAATTCATAACTAAATTTAATTCGAATCGATTATTATTATTCGTATTATCATTATATGTAAGAGCGTCAAATTGACTTGGGCCTAGGGCGCTATCGAACCTAAATCCATCACTGCCCCAAACTGTATTTATTGAAAATATTACAAATCTGCAGAACACTGCAAATTCTTTTTTTTAACATAAAAAGTAATCATGTTTACATGAATGTATATAACTTGGATCAATAAATATTCCCACTTTAATAGAATTCATCTTAGAAACGCTCTACAAGCAAAATTTTGTATTAGATGACACGGAGAAAATTTATGTACGTATTTATACGACTTTCCAAAATTCAAAGAATTGCTTTCCTGAGACAAATTCTACAGCGTCAATCGTATTCTGATTTCGTAGTCTGTTTGAAATCAGTTGGTACTAAAACATTTCGCCGGATGACATCTCTGTACATTTCAAACCCAGATGTCAAAATATCCATTTCTCAACATGAAAAATGGATTTCTTTTCCTTTTATATGTAAGCACGAAAACAGAATGAGAAACTTGAAATAAAGAAAGAATAACATTGTAAACAAAATATGGCATCCATTGACAGCTCTGAAAAAGGCATCTGTCCCTTTCCGGGGTAGAGGCAAACCCATTTAATTGTAGAAAATTAAATATCATGCCCAGTGTATATAATCATAATTAATAGTGTTTACAGTAAGCAAATTAACAAACATTAATATTTTATCGTATTTAATGTTTTTCACATAATTATTTTTATAACTTTAACCTATTTTTCTTTGTATAACAATATTTATAACTTCGTGGAATTTTCTGCTGTGTATTATTTGTAAAACATTATTAGTGTTGGATAAAATTTATAATGTAACATTTATATTATAGTTTGGTAGACTTATGCAATACTTTTTAGTCATTTTATTCGATATTAAGTGTTATTTCGTTCAATCACACATATAGTATTTAAAAGTACTTTTTTTCACCCAAGATGTATTACTTTTTTTAAATGACTCGGTACATTTTTTTAAAAGAATCAGAAATAAAAACTGTTGCTCATATTCATTTAGATGGGGAATATAACAGAATAAGGAAGTTTTGCATACTTACCAAGTTTAAAACTTGTGACTTTGATTTACCGTTTTCGTACTAGAAAAATTGAAATACTATAAATTGTTTTTATTTTACCGTAAATTTTAAAAAAAATATCATTATTTTAAACTTAAAAATGTCTAGTTAAATAAAAATAATAAAATACCCATAGTTCATGTCTGTCTAAAGTGTGGCCCAAACGCATATTGACATTTTTATTAAAAAATGAATGCTTGCAATATTTTTCATATATAATTGATTCGTTGACACTTATTATGAAATTTTTTTTAATAAAAACATCTTAGTATGCCATGAGAATTTACGTTTCGAATTATTCGTGTAACCACTCGACGGCGACCTTAAATTTTCAATTGGAATGCATTGAACTGCAAAGTGACATTCAACTGAAATAAAAATTTGGAAATGTTCATTTATTGCAGTGTTATGAAGATTACATAGCATGGGATAAATATCCTAATTTTCACAATCATACTTTATTAATGTCTTCAGCTTTTGGCAGTACTTATATTTGTGAACGAATATTTTCAGAATGAAGCATACAAAAAACAAAAATAGGACAAACATCTTGAAAATGCATTAAGAATTGCAACCTCGTCTATTGAACCCGAATAGACTTGGTTGTTCAACAGAAGCAAATTCATCCATCTCATTTATTTGAATTCTTTTTCCATCTTCATGAAATCCAAACTAAATTAAACGAAACTTCTGCAAATTTAAAAGAAATATGTACCTATATATATCTAATTCAAATTTAAAAAAATTATGATAAAAAGAAGCTAATTTATTTTAATAAAACTACATACAGTGAATTTTTATTACAATTTGTTGAAAAAATATTACATGCACGACCCAAAAATATTTTTTTGTTGCAATGTGGCCATCAAACGCGGTCATAGTTCAGACACCTGTACCATAGTTACTTCGAAACTACAATCTAGGCCGTATCACACGTGCATTTTTGGTGCAACTTTTTGGACCAATTTTTCGTCCTATCTGAGGGTGAAGGGTTGCCGTAAACAAAAAAGACGACATGCTCTGACGTCAGCCGCGCTCTATCTCCACATAAAAATTACTAGCCGATTTTTCTGCTTCGGCAGACAAACATCCAAAATTATTTCTTTTATTTCGCTCGCGCTTTTGTTAATGGGCGTAAACAGAAATAGAGCACCCTGTTATTTGAAATATTATACCCCGTTAAAATATTATACACCATTAAAATATTATACGCCATATCTGATGTGTTTGACGAAATCGAAGCCCCCGTCTTTTTTATGACGTAGGGCGCCGAAGATCCTCATTGGCTGGAATTTCAAGCAACTTTTATTTGGAATAACTTTTTGTGCTCACTAAGAAAAAGTTGTTCGAAAGCCATTGCTATGACAACTGAATAAAAATTGGACGAAAAATTGCTCGTAACGTGTACGTGTGATACGGCTTTAAGTCAGGGGTGGGCAAATAGCGATCCGCCAGGACAGTCAGAAAACTAAATAGACAGAAAATGTTCTACGTATTTGAGTCACCATATATTTGTGCGCGGTTTTTCTTGCACGAAGATCAACAAGAGTGAATTTAGATGAATTGATTGATTGAATATTAACGTCACACTGTTCAGCTACATGAGGGCTTTTGGCGACGGACCATGTAATTTTGAACCATGGTCAAGTGACGTGGACGACACCTGAGCTGGCATCCCCCTCTCCTAACTACCACACTACACCAACGGGAGGACGTTTCAGCTCTCGACAGATTTAGCGTGCATCGCTGCCCTGCACGGCGGGTCTTTAGTGGTACTGGGTTCGAACTCGTGACAAGGCAAGCCACGATCCGATGTCTATACCACTCGGCTACCGCGACCATGTGAATATAGATGAAAGTTGGTTGACATTAACTTGCAGGGTGTGATGATCACTTGAACGAGCAATCTCACTCCTGATTTAATAAAAAAAACTGTAGAAAAGTGTGATAGGGTAACGTTTCTCAAACTTTGGGGTGCACCTTCCTGAAGGGGCGTGATAACTCTATGAGGGGGGCGCAAGCATATTGAAAAATCAAAAACAAAAGTTTATTTAAGGAATTATTAATTTACTGAAAGTAAGCAAACAAAATACATTCTGACATAATAAGAAATAAATGCACATTTACACTGATATAATATACTGATAAATTTATCACTACTGCACAATTTTTATCATAATTAACTCAGCAATGGTAAGTTAAGAACATGTTTAATAATTACCATTGACCCCATGGGCTTGTCATGTATAGAATTATATACATAAATTAACATCTTGATAATTTGTACGACTTAGAATTAACCCGTTAACTGCCGATCCAAAGTGACCCGATTCGCTCCCCAATGTCATTATTTTCCACTTAGGTAAGCGAATGTGATGTATTGGGGGGAGGAATAAATAAGCAAATCCTCTGAAATAAGTAAATCCTTCTCAAACACCGTCAAGTTTTTTTGTTGCATGTCTAAACCTTCGGAATAATTTTACAAATAGCAGTACATAGAAAAGATCTAACTTCTGAAAGACGTATATATACGTACGGGGCAATTAACACTTTGGATCACTGATATGTTTATATACGCTGTGGCGGCCCTTTTGAGGTTAAAATTGTATTGTCACAGTATTGTATTATTGACTTCAATACATTGTTATTGTTTGGGAGGGGGCGCGATGAAAATTATGGTTGAATACTGGGTCGCAAATATGGAAATTTGAGAAGCACTGTGATAGGGTACATTTATGTCATTAAACTGGTCCTAAATTTAAAAATGCTTGTACTATAGATATAAAAGCACAATAAATAAACTGAAAAAAAAACTGCCACTATTTGTTAAACATACATTGATGTTTATGATACAATTTATACCATTTCTGAGATGCTAAGTTAACTAATGAATGCTATCCTTTTTAAAAAGTATGATCTCCTGTATCCACCACTTCCACTATGTAGCCCTCGAGCCAAAACAAAAGCCCTCCTCCAATGGCGCACGCAGGGATTTTCCAAGGGGGAGAGGGGGTCCAGGGTTGAAAGTCCACTATTCTCATATCATACGTCGTCAAACAAATACTTTTAATTTTTTCGATTGTCGAGAACAAAAAACAATAAAAAAATTATTGAATAAATAATTAGCATTAATTAATAACAATACTTCATTAAATTTTACGTACTATTCATGTAGAATTATAAAAAATTGAAAAAAAATTCAAGTGCTTGTGGGATAGGTCCGCCCCCACCCGCCCTTGTGTGCGCCACTGCCCACCTCTGATGCAAGGTATGAATTCTTTCATATCGTCATTAAACTATGAATTTTGATCATTACGCCAGTGTTTCTACTACTTTCAATATTCGTGACCCAATATTCAATCATCATTTTCATCGCCCCCCTCCGTACAATAACAATGTAATGAATGCAATAAAACTATACTTTGACACTAAAGCTACACTATACTACTTTACCCACTTATATGTCACCAACGTATATAAACGTCTCGATCTGCCAAAACATTAATTTTCTGGACGTATATATACGTCTTTCCGAAGTACGATCTTTTCTGCGGACTGCTATTCATAAAATTATTCCGAAGGCTTTGGAATGCAATAAAAGGGCATTGACAGTGTTTGCAAAGGATTTACTCATTTCAGTGGATTTGCTTATTTATTCCTTTTCTCCTCCCCCCTCCCCAAAAAACCATCAAAATCCTATGTAGAAAAGGGTGGTATTGGGTCACGTAACTTTAAATCGGTGCTTAAAGAATTAATTATAAACCGTACAAATTATCCAGATAAGTGTTAATACAAGCCCATGGGGTCACTGATAATTATCAAAAACTTGTTCTTAACTTAATATTGTTAAATTAATAATGAAATGCATTGCTAAGTACTGATACATTTATAAGTGTATTATATCAGTGTAAATGTGTATTTTATATTTCATTATATCAGAAAGTATTTTGTTTGTTTACTTTCAGTAAATTTATAATTTTTTAAATAATCTTTTGTTTTCGACTTTTCAAAATGCTCGCGCCCCCTCATAGAGTTATCACGCCCCCAAGGGGGTGCGCCCCATAGTTTGAGAAACGCTACCTTACGGTACTAGTTTCTGCTCTGTGTATGGCTTTCTTTTATTTAACGTTGTAATATTTATTTAATGTTAATAAAATTTTTCCCTTAATAATAAAATTTTTCAGCGGCGAATATATACATGCATGCATACACAGATATATATACATATTAATATATGAAGAATGTAATTACTTAGAAAAGTCAAGTTCTTGTAGATCCTTACAGGATCATAATGGAAATATTTTGGAATCAGGTTACACAATAACACTGCATGCGCTTTGAAGCGTACCAAATTATGCATTAAAAAGTTAACGTTACTTAAGTTTAAGAAAAATGATCTTCATCTTTAACCTCTGCTAAGTTTTGACGTTTCTGTCTGTTGAGTTGATAGATATAAAAATTTGGGTAAGGACTTTTAAGAGGAAGTTAATAGAAATTTTTTTTCCCTTCATTATTCTTGCTGTCTCTCGTAGTAGTTGATATTTGATTCGCCCGTAACACCTCAACACAACACTTACGGGTAAATGGATTACCCTGCTCTTGCTATGCGGTGATCTTTAATGCCCTGCCCCTATAAATCACAGAAGAGTTTCGTAATAATGTACCTTCAAATGAAAGGTGAGTTTATTATCATGGAAATTAGGGATGTCCGCCGTGAAAGAATAATCATATCAACTGAATATTCATAAAAACGTTTTTCAGTAGTTGTTCAGTCAAGAAATTATGCATTTAATTAATTTTTTAAATACTTGTCTGTAATTCAGCTTCATTAATGAAATGAGCTGCATCTTAAACTTAGTAAGTATCCGCGTAATATTATCCTCAAGATAATCATATTTCATTTTTAAACAATAGAAATAGGAATGCTTGGATCACTTTAGAATTACTTTTTAGACATTGTCGAAGTAAGGAAATTTGTCTTGTGATGTATCCCATAAAAACAAAAAAAAAAAGATCAGATTTTTTTGTTCATTTATTATATTCCAGTTTCACGTTTTAAAAGTCGATTCCTTTATCTGGCCTATAGGCAGTAGATTGCTATTAGTGTATATACAATTTATGTACGAAAAATTGTGGTTCTTTGTATGTTATTTTTGATATACTTGCGTCCAAAAGAGTTTAGAAACTCAAGCTAATTAGATTTTTTTTATATTTAATGCCATATAAACTTGTTTTCAGAATATTATTGCAAGAAAAATTATTAAAATGAAAATCTTTTGGCAAAAAAACGAAGGAAAAAGGGCCTATTTTCAAAACATTCTCCTTTTATGAAAAAGGCTTTCATCTCTCTTTATATATAAAAAAGTTTATCGTGATGCTGTCATCGTTCATGCCAAAGTTCAAGATAACTCGCCAAGGCAACTCCGGTTTTACATGCGTCGTACGCACTGAATTGTCCATCATGTACTTCGTTTCATTTTTTTGTCGTCGATAGGGATGCGAACATTATTGTAAGGTCTCGCAGAAAAATATCTCAATGATTGCCTGAACTAGAATCATTGCGTGAGAAGAAAGATGTTGTCTCATGTGAAGACTTATTATCAATCAACGGAACAAAATATTCAGTTTTCCAAGAAGCCGCAAGAGCTGCAGGTTTATCAAAATTTGAGGACTTTATCAATGAAGTCTTGAACGATGCAGCTTCTGTGGGGAATTTAACTGAAGAGGAGGGCCAAAACGAATTTTTGTGAAAAAAAGAGAAATAAATAGAACTACATGATGCGTAAAGTAACAGTTTTACAATTTGAGCAATATATGTGAAATTATTATATAATTTGTACAATGGGGGTGTGTGTGTGTATAATGTGTACAATGTTAGCCGGAGAAGGCTCCCCCAGAAATAATATATAACTAAGACTTCTGTACAGAAGCTGAACTAGGGTTTTTGAAAAATTCACATCATTTTCAGTGTTACGATTAAATGAAATGGTAATTGCTGTTTTTGTTAAAATTTCTCTATTGTGATACAATAAAATATGAACAAATTCGCTTCTTAAATAATATATTTTAAAAATCTTAGTTACACATATATAGTCAAAACTATCATAAAAACTTTTTTTCTTGAAAGGAATATGTTTTGTAAATATGTCATTTTTCCTTCATTTTTTGCCCCCAAAAAATTGCATTTAAGTAATTTTATTTTGTAATACCATTCTTAAAACAATTTTATATGCATATTCTACTTTAACTTACACTAAATATCAAAACAATTATTGATTTATACGCTTTCCAAAATCACGGAAAGCCCTTGAGAAGCTGAACAGTGCAATGTTAATATTCCCTTACGCACTCATTCTAAAATCACGGTTCCGAGCTTATAGCCGATCACCTTCTAATCAGATTCCTTTTCTTGCTCTTTCAACTTCAGTATTAAATTTCGTTTTATAAAAATATAGTATAAAAAAGAAAGGAGAAAAAAAAAGACAAAATTAATTCCATATATATGACGACGCAGATCGTTCGATCGGAACTCTGGCAATCTCTTTGTTTCCATCGAGCCAGTGTTGCCACACACAAAAACGAAGGTCGGATATAAAAAGACAGCCACAAAAGACCGAAGTGATTCGGATTGTTTACACGTATAAACATGACGTGCGCTGAGGACATCTGTCAGGATTTCTGGTCTGGTAGCTCCGATTGCGACACTTGATAATTTTGAATTTTTGGAATTCGCATCTTCCATCCTGTACCTTGGGTTTAATCACTAATTTCGAGAAGAATTACGAAATAATTACAGGTGCAAATCCTATTACTCATATAATTTGATTATCCATCGTGTTTCCATTTAACATAAAATCCACTGAAGTAAAGAAGTGTTTTTTTTAGGGGAAAAAATTATGTTTTTGATTGGTGTATCTAGGTGCTAAATACACACAGTGGTTGGAATAATAATTTGAATGGGCAAGAAAAATAAAATAAAAAAAAAAAAAAAAAAAAAAATTAGAGAAATGGAAAACGATTTCATGAAAATTTTTAAGAAAAAAAATTGCTTACAATATCATTGTTGTCAAACCAATATCTGCTATGTGCACTTTTTGGTGACATTGACTATTGTAATTAATTTACTAGCCAAATTTTCGAATAAAAAAACTGCTAAGTGACTCTAAGCCATATAAGGTGAGCTATAATCACTACAAAGATATGCTATGGGCATCAACCAGATTGCCAAATGTAAAAATACTTCAGTCTTACATCTAAAAATTATACTTTTTGCACGAAGCAAATATTGGTTTGACAACGACGATATGCCATATTGTGCTATGAATGAATATTTCTTCTCAAGGTTAGGAAATGTACAAGTATATACTTATATTTTAATGTTTTCACATACGCTCTTTCTCCATGATTTCTCATCTTTAGATTTTTTTAAATTTAAAAATAAATATAATTCCTCACTTATATTCTTCAACTAAATCAACTAAAAATTTAGTGGTGAAGTTAAAGAAAAGAAATATTATTTGACGATTGCTTAGATTTCTAGACTAGTTGTTTCAAAATCATCCAATTGACAATTATGTAAAAAATCTGAAGAGAGATCTGTAGAATGAGAGAAAGGTTAGCATTTGAAACTAGAAGATAAGATAGGACATAAATAAACTAACTGTATACATTATGAGAGAAATATACATAAGATTTTTTTATAACACAGCTTTTTCTCTCTCAAGTATGGGCTATTTAAAGCATTTATATGTTAAAGATCTCACCAATCATAATATGTTCAACATGCATTTATTATATAATATATTTTTTTCATGTTCAATATTATTGACTCACATATTAGGGTGGATCGAGACTTTACGGAGAAAAAAAATTATTATTAATCGGAGCCTATTGCTGCGAAAATGATGTTCTATGATTTGAGATTACCAGAAGAATAATTAAATGAACGGTTTCAAAATTCAATATTGACATCAAAAGGTTGAGTTTCCCCCCTCCCCGAAAAAAAATGGAAAAGACCTAATTATAGCTAGATGATGGTAGATTCAAAATAAAATTATTTTTCCACACTATAAATAACCAAAAGCAATTATTACTGATAAGTGAGTACACTGTGTCTATGTGTGAGTACAGGAACGTCCAACTGGGCCCAGGGTCTCACCCTCGAGGGCGCCTCGTATCGTTTTCGACTCAGTCTAAATAAGATAGATCATGTGTGATCCGGATAATTTTAATAATCAGATGCTATTCAATATTTACTCTCCGAAAAACAGGAAATTTCAAACTGCATGTCAACTGGGCAAAAGTGGCAAGACTGTATTATTATGAAATGACAGTTTTTCATGTCCAGGTCTAGGCCTGATACCATAATCAATTTTTCAACTCATGCAGTCAAAAGACGACCATCGGTCAAGAAGGTTTATACTGAAGTTTGTGAGTGGTGCACATTTAATTGTTTCAATTACTGTTTGAACGAGTATTTGGACAATGCATACTATATACCAGGGGTGACAAACCTTTATGGTTCAACGCGCCATTTTTTTCTAAAGAAATGTTTAATGATGTATATACGTGCCTTCAAAAAATTTTGGCTTGCGATTATTGAGAAAATAATAAAACTAAATACTAAAGACTCCTAACTCTATTTACTACGAAAAATACATTTTGCACTGCATAGCAGTAAATGTTTTAATAAAACGTGTAATATTTATATTAAAGTAACATTAGTGTGACTTCTGTTGTTACAGATTAGATAACAAATAACTTATATTAAAATTGTAAGATGTTACTTTGTGACAAATCTATACGGAACTTTATCACTAACCTTCTGAGGCGTCCTTTTTAGGGAAATTTAATTCCCCTTCCTATTTCCAATCAGCTCCAAAAAAAGGACAGGGATTCCTTATTATGCAGATTAGATAGAGTATTTAAGTCAAACGGAATAGTAAAATAAAAAGCAGTAGGAGAGAGAGATTGAAGCAGGAAGGTATAATGGTGAAGTTAGAGATTTATTATTGAAGATTTCTAGGTGGATAAATCTCAGGAAGAGCTGAGCTGCAGTGTGGTAAATATTGATTTATAATTAAAGTATCATTAAAGTTTTATATTAGGAGTGAGATTAAAGTTAAATGTTCAATAGGAACATTATTGAATATAATTCTGGGATCTCTTATCGCGGTAATCTCTGCGTGATCGATATTCTAATTGTTAATTAATTGGATCATTAAATATTTAAGTTTATCAAAATATTAAGTTATTTATTAAAAGTCCCTTTTAAACCTCGTAAAGCTATTCTTATTTAGTTGTAATTAAAAGTCTTTGATTCTATTTGGGAAAGATAACTAAATAAAGAAAGTTATTTATAAAAATGGCTACCGGTTCTTATTTGACTCAAATCATTCTCGTTCTCAAAGTGAGATCCAAGGGGATCTTCACAACTTTTAGCAGAATGCATGCTGAATTGGAGTCATCGGCCAAACGGTTTCTGACAGTCTTCAAATTCTATAATAAATTTCATTATTTTAAAAATAATGACTCGCAAGCATAGGTAGATTAAAATATGGTTAAAATAATCCAGCTCCTTCAAATGGTTAAATGTGTCTGAAATCAAATCCCCGCTACCCCGCAGCCAATCACTCGCGTTTGTTCGGAATACTTCAAAGTGAACTTTGTTATTTTGAACGGTGGAGTGCCAAAATTATTGTGTCGCGTGCCATTGGTTCGCCATCCCTGCGATATACTGTCTAATTTTAAAGATCGCAGTTAGGGCCTACTTTTGAATAGAGGCCCAGGGCCTCAGACAGTCTTAAGACGTCCCTGATTGAGTAGAGTGAATAGTATAAAGTACATTGCTACATTTAGTAACCTCAGTTCTCCTTACACTGTTGAATCAGCCCGATACAAGCTTTTTTCCCGTCTTGCGCTTTTTTGCGCACTGTCATTTCAATAGCAGGCTTATAAAAAATTCAAGGTACTAAAGAAGCTGTTAAATCTACACATGTTTTTTCTTGTAACTACAGTCGGACTTCTATATAACGAAGTCGCTAAATCCCTAAAAAAGTTCGCTATATGGAAAATTCGTTATATAGAGGTTCATCTTTAAATATACTTTATAATACACGTAAAACAAATTTTAAATTCATAAACACTATACATTAAAAAAGTAATTATTAACACCTTTTTTAAAATCAATATATGTTTATTTTATATATTTTACCCATCAAAACAAAAAAAATAAACAAAGAAAAACGGCAAGGAAAACAAGAAAAAGAATGTCGAATAATTCACTATATTTTCAATATTAAGGGGAAAAATAATTACGGGGACAACTTCACTGAGGGTGAATGAGGATATCGAAGATGTTTCTAATGAACTGAGCAATCGTGGTTAAAGGTTGCCCTTCTTGGATGAAACGTCCAGAACTCTATGGCTCTCGGTGAGTTAGGATCTAATAAAACCAGTTTAAGACTTATGACTACCATACAATGTGTTTATGAGAGAATAACTAGGGAGGGAAAAAATTGAATCACAAAATAAAAATTTCGTTGTATAGAAAATGCACTTCGCTTTTCGAGAAGCTATTTTACGAAGAAAATCGTAAAATGTTCAAGGTTCCAGGAAAAAATTCGCTATATAGAAAAATTCACAATATAGAGGCTCGACTGTATTTAGCTGGCTTCCTCTCATCGCAATAAATGTTAGAAAGTATTAAAATACCTATTTTTCTTTAAAAAAAAAGGTACTTTGACTTTTTACCATTAAAAGGAGAATAAATACCTAGAATTCATTCCCCTTGTGGCAGAACTTATTATATATAAACTAATTTTATTTTATCCTTCATCTATAAACCGTTAAACATGTTTTTCGCATAGATAGGTTTTGAAATTCTGAAGAAAAAAAAATTCGTTCCTCTCTAATGCATATCTTATTGAGAAATTTGTAAGATGTGTCAGAGAGAGAAATAATCTTTAACATATGTTCTTTTATTAAAACTAATTAATATTTATTTATTTTGAGAGAAACAGGGACGCACAATTTATGAATCTCATTTATGAATTCAAAATTTAAAACTTGGGAATCTAATAAATTACTTATTTAAGAAATGATTCTGTATATAAAAATATAAAGTAATGCCCCTAATAATGGACACCCACTGGACATCAGATATTTTTGTCCCTCTAACAGAGGTATCCATCCTTCAAAAGATGCATATTAAAATGCGATTTAATTAGAATTCAGAATAAGGGAATATGAAATGAAAATGTTTCAATTATTTTCTAAAGATTGTATTCCAAATCTTTAATTAAAAAAATTATTACGATTTAACACATCTAATTCTTAGACCAATCACCAAATATTCTTTAAAAAATTAAAATAACTAATCACAATATTTTTGATACATATATGTATGTAGGAATTTTCCCTTTAGGTTTTCTTGATAATCAGGAATCTAGGTCGCAAAAAAGAGAGTTCGTTCTATTTCCAAATCTAATTAACTTTAAATGTATTTGGAAAGCATTAGAAAGCATATTACATCATTAAAAAAAAACTTGATTCAATATTATATTAAATATTCCAGAGAGGGGTGGGACCCGTAGTAATCTCAATAATTACCAAGGAAACTCATTTTCTTTTATTAAAAAAGAAAAATTTAATATACTGGAGTTCTTCCCGAAACTTTCCTTGAATTTTGAAATATGACCTAATGTAAAATAACATAATCGGCTCATTTTAATTTAAAATTTTAATTTATAAAAGGCTTCTATTTAATGCCTATGAATAATTTTACTTGAAATAAAATTAATTATATTGAAATTATCTGTTCAATGTACACAAAATCCATTCAATTTCCAGAATTTTATTCCATTTTTCCATTATCGATAAATTATTTCATTAAAAAAATCTGTGAAATAAAAAAAAAAGGAATTTATAATTTTTTTTAAAAATTCTTATTTAATTTTAACAAAGAAGAATTTTTTAAAATAATTATAAATTAAAAAAAGATTTTTGGACGGGTGGTCTAGCTGTGTGTGTGAGCATGTGTGATTGAGTAACAGTCCACTGGTTTTAGGCTAGATTTGTACTCGCAATCACTGAAATGGCATTCTGAGCGAATATATTGTGTATCAGCAACTGAAATTGTAGTTTTTAACATCGACCAATGATATTGATCATACCTCAGCTACAATCTAAGCTAGACGGAAGTCAGTCTCTTTAACTGGTTTTCCCTAAAAAATTTGCAGATCACGATTTTAGAATAATAAAGGCGGTCCGTTTTCGAAGTCCTTGCGTGGCTTGAACCAGAAGTTAGGAGAGCGAGAAATTTGCTTAAATCTCTCTTTTTTTAATAGGCTTTTATAAGCTTCACTTGTATGTAATGGAATCTTTGAACTCAATTTTTACCCACTTTAAAAGGTCAGATTAGTTGGAAACTTAGCGCACTTGTAAAGAACCGATGATAATGCAATAATTTTATATTTTTGTTCCATTGTCCTGATCAGGATCATCCGGATTAACGATTTCCCATTCCCAGGTTTGGCGACTAATTCCAGATCCTATTTCTAGATTTAGCGACTAATTTCAGATCCAATTTCTAGATTTAGCGACTAATTTCAGATCCAATTTCTAGATTTGGCGTCTAAAAGATTAAGTTAAAATCCTAAAGCGAAAACACCAGTGGGTATTCGAGATTCTAAAAAAGTGACGCATTTAACATTAATTCAGCAGTGAATAAAGGATAGTTTAAAAAATTTTAAAAAAAACTCGCTTTTTTACTGTAGATTGAGCTAAAAAATGAAAAATAAATTATTGTTTTAAAAAAACTAAAAAGTATACGCTTTTTATAGTGAATCGAACTAAAAAGTAAAAAAATAATTTTTAATATAAGAATAAAATGATCAACAAAAAAATTAATGTCATTGTGGTAAAAACGTGAGAGATTTTGTACTACATTTTTATACTAACTCTGCATTTCAGAACTGAACTCTCTCTCTCTCTAATATGAAATTATAAAAAATGATATCGAGCCCTCCTCACTTTTACCACAATGACATTAATTTTTTTGTTAATCATTTTATTCTTATATTAAGAATTTTTTTTTTTTTTTTGCTTTTTAGTTGGATTAACTATACAAGCGTGTTTTTTTTTTTAGTTTTTAAAACTATAATTTATTCTACATTATTCCTCAAGATTATTTAATATGTTGCTAGTAACTTGTTATTTAGATTGAAGACGGAGATTCTAAACTTTCAAAATGCGTTCGTTTCACCGTGTGTGTATTGTGATCTGGATATTAGAGATTTCCAAAGCTTGGGCGCCCCAAAACGTGTAAGAAAAAAAATCTACAAAATATTAAGAGGCATCTAGAAAGAGCCCCCAAGGAATATGCATATAGGGCCCTCTCAAGACTAGCTACGCCAGTGATTGTGATGGAATATGAAATGAGCATTTCAGCACAGGAACACATTAACCCGTTCAGGACCATGATTACATATATGTGATCACTTCAGGGAACACGGTATCACGTTTTCCCTTTTCCCTTGATCATACCGGTGTGATCTGGACTTGGAACTTATGGAATTTTGAATGATTATAAACCATATATTCTCTGGCGTATTTTATTAGAGCAAGGATTTTATATGAATTTTAAAATAGAGTTAGGCTTAACTTAGAAAATCAACTGGCCCTGAACGGGTTAAAGGCACCTGTAGTGCCATAGACTGACGCTATGGAGTGAGTGAATATTAACATCGCATTATTCAACTACACGAGGACTTTTCTAGATGAGAATCTCTTCATTTTGAAGGTCACATAACGAGGACGACATCTGAGCTGGCACCTGCCCTCTCCTAACTTCCACATGCCACCAACGTGAGGATGGTTGATCCTTGACATAGTTAACGGGCATTAACCCCATCTGCACGAGGGATCTTCAGTGGTACAATACTGGAACTCATGAAAAAAATTAATTTTTATTTACCACGAACTTCTTGAACAGGCAAAAGGACCCCCAGGAGTACACAGGAACCACTTTGCTCTAACGATACAGCCTTAAGCAAAACAAGTTTTTTAAAATATTAATTCCACAATTTTTAGAGAAAATATAAGGGGCGTCAAATTTAAACTGCTGGAAAAAACACGTTTTTTTTAAGTCTCGATTTTTCCACGAATTGTCGAATTAAATCACTAATAAGTAATTTGTAAAAATGAACATTACCGAGCCGATGAATCACACAGAACCATCAGCTTAAGGACATGAAATAGAACCCATCGTAAATTTCAGCGTACACAAAGCAGTAGCGAACAACACCTCTCCTCTGGAGCGATATCCAGACGGCCACAAATAGACTGCTTGAACCCGTAAGTGGCTGCTCTCTGGCGATATCTCGGCACGTGAAAACACGAGCTATTTACGGTAAAAGGCCACGAAATGGCTTGAATCCAGAAGCCTGAATGTTTCATTAAATACTTAAGTGTATTCATTTTAATCGGTCATGAAAGGTTATTCCACAAAGAGCCTCTCGGGCTGTATGCATAACAATTCCTTTAGAATGCATGAATAATCCTATTGAGCCCCCCCCCGCCCCCTTAAGGTCAGGAATTCTATTCAGGGGGGTTTAAAGAAGCCGTCGAGGGAAAGACCATCTTTTAATGCCCACACCTTCTTACAGGCATTTAGGTAGAAATTCCAATTTGTGTAGAGGGATCTGGAATTTGTTTACCCTGATGCTCAATGCTGTACTTCAAAAGATTCTCGCGAATCCTTTTTTTTTTTTCTTTAAATCTTTTTTCTTTAGAGCTAAGATTATGCTATTTTTGAAATTATTTCTGAAGATTTATTTTAAAATATGAGCGCTACAATGCATAAAAAGGCTTAGGCTATAAAAGCATAAAAATAGGAAAATAATTTTTCTTACTTTCGTGGAAGTCAAGAGCAGATAGTATATTAAATGTTGCACACATCATATTTTAGAATGGAACATTTCTTTTGGAGATTTAACCTGTAAAGCAGTGCTTCTCAAACTTTCAATACTGGCGCCCCCCCTTTTCGATCACAATTTTTTTCGCGCTCCCCTTATACATTAATAATGTACTGAATGCAATAATAGTGCACTTTGACGCTAAAGCTACAATAGGAGATCTTAATTATAAACCATACAAATTAGTAACATAAGTATTAAATTTTGTATACTACTTTTAAACAAAATAAATAAATAAATAAAATAATAGGATAATTATTATGTTATTTTTCCTTTCTCTAATTTTTAAAGTGAACATATTGCAAAAATGCGGTAGCTGCATAGAAGACAAAATATAGATATCTGCTAAATATAAAAAAAGAACTCAGAGGGTCAATTTCTAATCATAAGGATTCCTTATAAAAACTTTGCTTTCCAAGACAAGCTCATGGACTTCATTAATACTTATTAAACTTGTTCTTAATTTAATATTAATTAATTAGTTATAAAATATTCTGTGTAGCACTGATACATTAAAAGTATACCGGCTGAAGTGCCGGCTCTGCACGAGTTCATTTATAAGAAAATAAAACATTATTGATATAATAGCTGAATTGTAAGGGAAGCGCAAAGCCAAGTGCTCGACAATGTTTACAAAAACGTAAAATGATTTTTTTTTAAAATCGTTGCTCAAATTATAATTAGTTTTAAGCGAATTGTAATTTTAAGCCTCACAGAATTAGCATTTATAGTTGATGGTAAACAGTAGCGCACACAGGAATTTTTCAAGGGGGGTCCAGGGTCGAAAGTTTACCAATCTTGTATCAGGTTCCTTTTGATTTTGTCGATTTTCGGGAACAAAACACAGTGAAAAACTAATTCTTGAATAAATAATTAGCATTAATTAATAAAATTAATCATTAATAACAAATACTTAATTAAATTTTGCGTACTATAAACTTAGAATTATAATCAATCGGAAAAAAATCAAGGGCTTTGGGGTCCGCGTGTGGCGCCACTGATGTTAAATAATGATCAATAATATAAAACATCGATGAAGAATAATTGTATTATTTTTATATTTAAAGCGAAAAGACTTCAACATGTTTTAACCCGGGAGCAGGCGCGCATTCGATACGGTCGGGGTTATTGAGTCACCCCAGTCCTTTTTTTTTACAATTATTTTATTGTACACGATACAAATCATGATTCAGTGAATAATTTAACTAAGAGAAAGGTTACTTACCTACTTTCAAGGATTTTTCAATTTTTCTTTGGTAAGAAATAAACAGTTTTGCCAGAATTAACGGTTTCGTAATCTGTGTGTCCCGCGCGACCACTTCCGAGTAAAAAGTATATTCATTATGATAATAGTATGTATGTTACTGCTAAAAAAATTGTGTGAAACGTTTTTCGTTATGCTTTATACGTTGAGAATATTTATAAAAATATGTCTTGGCCAAGTAATCCTTCATGTGCTTGTGTGTGTGTGTGTTCTCCGTGGTTTTCCAAACATCATTAAACTCTTTTGCATGGAAAAAAGCGTAACAGAGAAATACAATTCTTACAACTTCCCTAAATGAGAAACAAACACATAAGAGAGAGGTCACAACAAACTGTACCAATAACTTAGAAGGTCAAACAGATTACAGCTATAATGCGCAGTATTTCAAAAATAATGACAGTGATGAATTTTTTACGTTCCTAAATTTTTTCGATTATGGGTCTGGGATCTGTTTTTTCTCTGAAAGAGTAGTATGTTAGGTTAAAAAAAGCGTAATAAAAAATCTCTCATCACGGATGACAGAAAATCAAATAAAAGTTTTTTTATTTGGTTATAGGATCAAAGATAGCTAATTAGGTATTGAAGTTTTTATTTTTTTGCTGACTTAATATCGCGCGCGCGCTCCTATAAATTATATCAGAGTAAAAGTGCATTTTTTTATTATGTCTGAAAGTATTTTGTTTTAATTCATTCCAGTAAAACTAATTATTTTTAAATCTTTTATTTTCGATATGCTCGACCCCCTCGTAAGGTCATCGCGCCCCACAGTTTGAGAAACACTGCTGTAAAGGGATTAAGCTATTTGATGTATTTGATGTTTTTATGATAAAAATTCTGCCTTTAAAATTAAATTTTTACGACAATCTTGTAAACTGAAATGAAACTCCCGTAAAGAGTTTTCCCTTCGATTGGATGCAATTCATGTGTAAATGATAGCAATAGTAATTGTAATATACAAAATGTATATGAAAATAGAACAAAACGAAGATGATTTTTAAAATGCTTGTAAGATCATCGCTTTTGTTACATGTGTTCTCAAAATATGTGAGGAAACTTTCCTAAGCTCTTTTCTTGACAAAATTATGGAAGAAAATTTTTGATTTTGAGAAAAGTTGGATTTTTAAAGGTGTTTCTTGAAGTAGGAGTAAATTGACTAACGAAAACAAAGCGAAATATTATTTTCAGCGTTTTTCTTCCGTATTGCAGTACAAGATCTTCGTATAAAATTAAGTTAGCGGAAATTTGCTAATAGATTATATTTAATTGTAAAGTAACATTTAAGTTTTTGTTTTTGACAATATTGATATCATTTGTAATTACTATCGAACCTCTATATAACGAAGTCGCTAAATCCCGAAGAAAAGTTCGTTATATGGAAAATTCGCTATATAGGGGTTCATCTTTTAATTTTCTTTGTAAACTACTTAAAACAAGTTTTAAATTCATAAACACTAAAAAACAATTATTCACACCTTTTTGTAAATTAATATATATTTATTTTATGTATCATACTCATAAAAAAAACTGCAAGAGAAGTTTCTGAACGCCTTTATCCATTTCCTGAAGAATTAAATTTTTTTTCTTTGATTCTTAAGCACTTAGGTTTTGACATTTTTGAGCTCCTAGAAACGAAGTTACCAGTACGACTGATCAACAATACAAATGAACGGAGATTAGTTCAAGGACACGAAATTCTACTGAGGGTAAAAGGAGATGTCGAAGATGTTCCCAGTGAACTGTACAATGGGGGTTAAAGGTTGCATTTCTTGGATGAAATACCCAGAATTTAATTGCTCTTGGTGAGTTAGGCAACAAATAAAACCAGTTCAAGATTTATGACTACCATAAAATGTGTTAAAAGAGAGAATAACTTGAAATTTACAGAAATAGTTTTTAAATAGGGAGAAAAAAAATTAATCATAAGAAAAAAATTCATTGTAGAAAATTCACTTCGCTATACGGAGGTTATTTTATGAAGAAAATCGTGAAATGTTCTAGGTTCCAAGAAAAAGTTCGCTATATAGAAAAATTCGCAATATAAGGGTTCGCTACATGGAGGTTCGATTATACTTTCTAAAAATAAACAGAAAAAAAAATTCAAAAGGCTCTTGAGGAATGCTCCTCTAATTCAAAAGAAATTGTTTCGCATATCTGTTAAAGAAAAAAAACTACGTAAATTCTCATATCGATGACTTAACATTATAGGATTTAAAAGTCTGTGTGATAATTTTTACTTTATGTCTTGATGCCACTAGAATTCTAGAAATTCTTGGGCTAGACAGCTTTGAGTTGAAAGCGGGTATATATTAAGCCGCTAAAGAACGCTATTTTAAAATTTTACAGAATTTTTAGGTGACCTCGGTTATCGAAGATATGTTTAGAGCTTGGTTGTATGCTTACGTGGGAGCTTCAGCTGAAATATTTTGCTCAATCTCTACCTATGCTGTTTATTTTCTAAATTAATGTTATATTCATTTTTTAAAGCATGATAAAACAGTGCCGGTTTATCGATTGGGAGTAATTGGGTGGCCATTCTGGGGTCCAAATAAGCTGGATTTGACCAGATTTTCTGGTTATAAACTTCGATCCGCCAGTGCCAAGAGGGTAAGAAAGGAAGACTTTAAAATCCATTTTTGGTTGATTGATTGAATATTAACGTCGCACTGTTCAGCTACACGAGGGCTTTTGGCGACGGACCACGTAATTTTGAACCATGGTCAAGTGACGTGGACGACACCTGAGCCGGCACCCCCCTCTCCTAACTACCACACCACACCAACGGGAGGACGTTTCAGCTCTCGACAGATTTAACGTGCATCGCTGCCCTACACGGCGGGTCTTTAGTGGTACTGGGATCGAACCCGTGACAAAGCAAACCACGGTCCGATACCTATACCACTCGGCTACCGCGGCCCCAAACCATTTTTGGAGGAATTCAGGAAAATGAAACATGGCGAAGAAGATCAAATTTAGAGCTCTATCGACATATAAGGAATCTGACATTGCCAACTTCATCAAAATACAGCGAATTAAATGGGCAGGTCACGTTATCAGAATGAACGAAGACCGCACCACTAAAATTATCTTCAATGCTCAACCAATTGTCACGAAGAAGGGGAAGGCTAAATCTCAGATGGATTGATGTCCAAGAAATAGGTCGGCCGCGGTAGCCGAGTGGTATAGGTATCGGATCGTGGCTTGCCTTGTCACGAGTTCGAACCCAGTACCACTAAAGACCCGCCGTGTAGGGCAGCGATGTACGTTAAATCTGTCGAGAGCTGAAACATCCTCCCGTTGGTGTGGTGTGGTAGTTAGGAGGGGGGTGCCAGCTCAGGTGTCGTCCACGTCACTTGTCCATGGTTCAAAATTACGTGGTCCGTCGCCAAAAGCCCTCGTGTAGCTGAACAGTGCGACGTTAATATTCAATCAATCAACCAAGAAATAGGTCTACTAGTTTTGAGAACTAGGTATTGGAGAACACTGACCTGGAAAAGGCGTCTTGAGAAGGCAAGGCACATCCTGGGCTGTTATGCCACTGGGGAAGGAAGGAAGTACCAAGGGGGTCTTCAATGCTCAACCAATCGGTACACGAAGAAGGGACAGGCCAAATCTCAGATGGATTGATGGCCTACAAAAAAAACCTCCTAGTTTTGAGAGCTGGGAATTGGAGAACACTGGCAGGAAGAAGGCTGGCCTGGAAAAGGCTTCTTGAGAAGACCAAAGCCCATCCTGGGCTGTCGTGCCACTGAGAAAGGAAAGAAATCCCAAGGGGTCTGTAGATCTTCTGTGCTCAGGGGCAGAAATTAGCTTAAATCGGCACTGGCCTAGGATCTCTCTCAAATCAGTTTATTTTTTAAAGATAATTTATTATTTCCGCAAATAAATTCATTGATTTTTTTAAATTGTCCTATGGGTGAGTCAGCTCATCTAATAAACACATAGGTAGAAAATTGCGAACATATTTCGAAACAAATCGAACCGAACGAATTGAAGGGGGGATCTCAAGCGAAAAACATCAAAGGGCAAGGAGAAAATTAAACATTTCCAAAACCTTATAAACAATCCATTTAAATAAGCAGGACCGGTATAAGCAAATAGCTAAAACTAATAACTGGGTAAGCGTTTTCTTTCTTTTTAGCACAATGTTCGGTAAAACGTTATTAACTTGTAATTCTCTTTCTCTCTGAAATATAATTTGAATATTAAGGTATCCGACTACGTTCGGAACCGTGATTTTGCAAAAACTTATAAATGGGTAATATTTATGATATTCAGTGTCACTTAGATTAGAAACATATATAAAATTGTCTTAAGAATAGTATTACAATAAAAAAATTATTTAAGCACAATATTTTGACAAAAAATGAACATGGAATGACCATTTTTCAAAACATTCTCCGTTTATGAAAAATGTTTCTATAATAATAATATTTTACCTGTATATATATCCCAGACCTCTGTACAGAGGCTGAAATAGAATTTTTCAAAAATATAGCTTAGAAATGGATTAATCCATATTTTACTACAACAGAGGGGAAAAATTTTAAGAAAAAAAACTCCGATAATTATTTCAATGGGTGGTAACTATGAAAATAATGTGAATTTTTCAAAATTCCTAGTTCAGACTCTCTGGAGAAATTTTTACTTTATATAAGCAAAATATTATTATTATAGAAACATTTTTTATAAAAGGAGAACGTTATGAGAAGAGGTTATTCTAAGTTGACTTTTTGAAAAAATATTGTATTTAAATAATTTTTTTTGTCATAATGTCCTTTAAAGAATTTTATACATGTATTCTAACCTAAGGGACCCTAAATAACATGAAAACTATCCATTTATGTGCTTTTTTAAAATCACGGTTCCAAAAAAAAGTCGGATACCTTAACAGCATTAAAATCTCCGCTCACTCACAAGAGAATATTCTCTATCTTTAAAATCAACCGCAACCAATACTTTGAACAAGATCCGATACTCGAAATAGATCCATTCTCGAAAAATACCTACTGCAAACTTCCACACCCCCGTTTTAACGCCTACCACCCTGCCATCCAGCTACTAAACTTTCTTAAAAGCAAAAGACGACTTGGGAGCAAAAGTTGGACGAGTGGGCAAGGATAGAGAGAAGGGGGTGGGGAATGGATCTCTTTTGTCGTTTGGCGCAGGTGAAGGTGGGGTATAAATGTCGTGTGAATGCCGCAGGTGTGAACAGCACCGCACGGAATCGTTCTACTGATACGTCTCAGTTGTTAAAAGTGGTGACAAATGGGCCTTTTATCTGATGACCCGACTCCCTCCACTTCTTTTACTTCTGACCCCCAAAGTCGAACACGTTCTGATTTATTCCAAGCTGACATGCTTCCCCCACCCCTCTTTTTCAGCAAGAGATGTATTTTTCTAGGTGCTTTTCACGCTGAAAGTTTCCCCCGATTTTTTTTAAATATTTTTTTTCTCGATGTTGGTTTATGGCAGCAAGTACATGCATGGGCATAAAGAGAGTTTATTTAAGGCAATGACTGGTTATAAGCGAACTTGTTTAGGTGTTGTTTCTTGCAAAATGTGCACCAGTTTCTACTTTATGAGCCTGTGTTCGAACGAAAGATGTTTTATAAAAGGAGTAAAACCGAGAAAATTTCATTTTTTTTTTCTAAAAAGTAAATTATTTAAAGAGAACTTGAAGAAGTTAATTAAGGGGACCCAATATGATTCAATTGACAAAAATCGATCAAAAAAATCAAATTTAATTTTTTAAGTATAAATTATTTTTTATATACTTTTCTACAAATCCACAAAATTTGAAAGCTCTTAGTTTAAGAACCACAGAGTTATGATAACTTTTACGTTTGTTTTTATTCATATTCTGATGGCAAATCAAAACTTTAAAATGACTTATCTCAGAAAGATAAAATAACTAGTTTGTATTCATTTAAAATGCCAATGCATTTTTTTTATTGTGCTTAATACTTGGAAATATTTTTCACTTATTTCTACTAGTACATGGAACAGAAGTTGGCATGCCTTTTTTTTCAATCAAAGCAATACTTATCTTTTAATAAATAATTGAAGCTAGATTTTACACATTTTTTAAGGAATTTTCAATAAGCATTTGTAAAACGAAGTATTGTATGAAAACCAATCATGTTATCACAAAACCCATACAAACTTTTGTTAAACATTGTTTAACGTACTTGTGAATCAAATTTCATATATGTAAATCAATTTTTGTAGAAGTAGCATTCTAAAATCCCTTCACATTTCAAGTTTTTCCTTTAAAAAATTAAATGGTTAGATTGTTATGAAATTTTGAGCACAAAATATGTTTTACATCATACATGCACATATGCGGCAAACAAAAAAATTGCGAAAAGCATTAAATAAAAAAATTTTGTGTAAATCGTACCATGTCCAATTAAATGTACAATGAAAACAATACTTTCTTTACACTACAAAAGCCTTTATATATAATTTTTTTCAACACTTCTCTATCAGCACTCAATACTCTTCATAATTCATTCTCTTTTAGCAATAAAAATGATCAATATAATATAAAATCTCAAGAAAAAATGTTACAAAAAACTACGAACCAAATCAATAACCTATATGCTTGTAATGAAAATTAATTCCGATAATTTGGTAACGATGTCTTTGAAAATAATATCGACACACATAAATAATGCACTCTATCGACTGTAAAACTTTTTAGAGATAATCTACATTTTTGTTAAATTTAAATCTAAAAGAAAGAGAAGAAAAAAAAAGAGATTCGTGGAAAAAAGTAGTTCTATTTCTCTTTGGCTCAGATTCTGTAAAGAATGGAAAAACCGGACAAAAATCCTCCAAAAATTCGGACGATTGTCTCGACTTTACTCCAGAATCACGCTGTAAGCTTTTGGAAATATTTCAAGTTTTATACCAAAGGGAATTTCCAGAAAAGACGGGATAAAATAGGCCAAGTGCTTTTGCAAAAAAACTTTTCGAGGACAAATTGCCCACATTTAAGCAACGCAAGGAGAAACTATTGTGTTGATATGCATACATACAGCACTCCGAGACAAAAAAGGAATTTTAGAATAGTGCTCAGAAATGAAGAGTACATATTTTCTGAAAGTTTGTCTGGTGATCTTTAAGATTTGTTCTCCTCTCCCCCTCCACATACATACACATGAAAGAACTTTTAATGAAAAACATAACTTAAAATGTTAAGTTTTAACATTTAATTCGGTTTTGTAACATAAGTTGAACTAAGAGTTTTGAAATAGAGATATAGAATGCATGTACGAAGGACATGGACAAACAAATAACATATCATGCAACTATAGTAATTTATCGTAATACGCATGCTTATGTATAATAAATTTTTGAAAAAATAAATAAATAGCTCATTTTACACCGGTGCAATGTTCAATTTTTTAAGTGAAAACTATTTGCGTTTAAAAATGCATTATGTTATAAATATGACAATATTTAAAATAACTGAACAATTTAATTTTTTCCCCTTATCATGATGCGTAATATATATACAGTCGGACTCTGATTTAGTGAATTCATTGAGATCGAACATTCTATACTTTAATTTAGGGTTAGTCGTGATATCGGGGTTCCCTAAAAATACAATTTTTTTTCACTTACATTTTGAAAAGTCAATAAGCATCAAAATATTCATAGTTAGAAATTACACATTTTTTATTCAGCAACTAAAAGTACTGTTAGCGAATTATTGCGCAAAAGTTGATCAGAAATTTTAAAATACTGACTAATGGATGTTTGACTGTCTTTTAAATTCCTGATTCGAAAGCGTTTTTTTACGACTTTATGTAGAGAATAAAATATACGCGAACTCCTTTTCATCCCTCGTCTAAGTAATGTAAAGCGTTATAAAATGTAAGAGTTTTAAACTTTTATTATTAATTTCTGCATCAGAAACGCTACACATGCTTCACAAATTTTTAAAAATAAATTTTTTTTGCAAAACCTTTTGTAAAAAAAACATAACTTTTCTCAAAAAGGAGAACAAATGATAAAATCATTTTAAATATTCCCTATGTTGTGAAGTGGGATGAAATAAATGAAGTTCCTATCATTATAATAACCCTGGTGACAGATTACATCATGTTTCATCTACACTTGTTAAGTCTAATAATGGGTTGCCCCCTTTCCCGTCGAAATTAGCAACTCACAAGAAAAGTTTTTTCTGCTCCGTACAAAATGATATATCATTTGAAAAGAAATCCAATTTTTCCAATCCAGACAAATAAAAAAAATTCGGCTGTTGAAATAATTCAGGGCTTATTATTCGTTAAATAGGCGTTATCACCTTCATTTTGATCAGGAAGAAAGAAAAATTTGTTAAATCGAGAAATACTTATCGTTAAAAAGGGGCTCGGTAAATCGGAGTCCTACTGCATGTGCAAAAAAAAAAAAGCAATTATAATTTTTTGAGGAGAGAGTCAAGAATTTTTTTGTTGGAATTCTGAATGGTAAACGGTTGATTCTTTGATCTTAACTCCATACTTGAGCTTTGAGTAGCCTAGTAGTTAGAGCATTGGACTCCAGATTGAAGGGCCTGGGTTCGATGCTTGCTCATCGGAGTGCGGGCTCGTTAAATCAGTGGGTCCGAAAGTCTTGTGGGCAGTGGCATCAGAAACCACGAGTGCAGGGGACTGGAGAATAAATCCCTCCAGTTCCATGCCTAAATTGTGGATGGGGAAATAGGTGGTTTCTCCATCTTACATGCATTTGTCCAACCTGCCTCAGGCTCTGGCAATTTACATTGCTTCCCTTCGGGAAGGACATGACAGCAACATTCTTAAAAAAAAAAAAAAAAAAGAGTTCTATATTGATGACAGACGTCGTGACTTTGAATTATGGCAAAGTAACGAGGACGGCACTTGAGAAAGAGCTTCATTCTTCAAACTTTCACACCATAACCAACGTGAAGACTTTGAGCACTAACATAGACTTAACGTCACAATAGGTCGTAATATGCCTTTGCGACTTTGACAAAAATTACAAAATAATTTAAAAAAAAAAAAAAATTCCGTTTTTTTCTTTTATTTAAATCAGCATAAATGTTATAAAGTAGACAGCATAAAATGTTGAAATGAATTTATAATGAATAATAATAAAAATACAGAAAACAACAATTAAAAACTTTTATAAGACAAAGTCGGGAACTATTTGAAACAACTGAGTAAGAATTTGGAGTAAATGCGTTATAAATTAATATTTCAATACTATTACAAAATCAGTTTTATTTTAATCATGTCTATCTATTATTTAACGAAATAACTCCCCATATATTGTTTATTTTGTATTAATTTTTAAATTTTTAACTTTAATGAGTTTTTTTAATGAAAATTTGATTTTATTATTCTTAATTTTATAAAAATTATTTATTTATTTATTTTTTTTTTTTGAATTTTTGAGGAAATGGATGCAAGTTTGATAGTATTTTTCTACGATAATAATAAAATCATGAGATGAACTGAAAAATATCCAACCATACTGTGAATGCCTCACACACACATAAAGTTTTGTAACGTCATTTTATTTACAAGATAAAATTTTTTTTAAAATTTTAATCAGTCATACTAGTACTATATTTTAAAAAATTCGAAGAATGTTTCTGAAATTAGTCTGAAATTTCAATTTTAGACTAAATTCAAAAGAATTAAAAATGTTTAATATTTTAAATTATAATTTTAATTAATTATTAAAAATTAATAAAATATTTTTAATATAATAAGAATTAATAATGATTTAATTTTTTATAAGATTTTTTTATATTAAGAATTTTTTATCCTTGTTATAGGGGAAAATTATTTTATTAATTTTTAATAATTAAGTAAAATTATAGTCCTATTAATAATTTTTTTCTCTAAAGAAAAAGATTGCGCCCAACGTGGGGCTCGAACCCACGACCCCGAGATTAAGAGTCTCGTGCTCTACCGACTGAGCTAGCCGGGCTTGGAGTAAAAGAAATAGCTTAAAATGAATTACATGCGCCACGTGTTTACATTGCAACATTTGTTATCTCATTAAGAACAAGATCTCACGTTTCTTCTTTCTCTTGTATTCGTGACATTTCTTCATTCGATTTTCTTTTCACCTGTTTCATGACATCTTTTGTTATGCTTTAAATTCCTTAAAAAGTAATTCGAAAAAAGTGAATAATAAGAATACGTAATTCAATATTTCTCACATTTATAACGAAATAGCAGACTTGAAATACGTTAAAGGGGGAAAAAATCTTTCTTTGATTAAATTATCAAGGAGAGTAATTAAGAAATGCTGATGTGAAAGAGAGTAATTTACTGAATACATATATCTGTATGTAATTTTTGATAACCAGTGTTGGTTTATCCATTGGGCCCTTGAGGCCAGCGCCCAGGGGTCCGGAAGGATTTTAAGGGACCTGGATAAACTAGATTCAACCAGATTTTCTGATTATAAATTTCGATCCACCAGTGTCAAGGGGGTCCGTAGATTTTCTGCGCCCAGGGCCCGAAATAAGTGTAATTCGGCACTGTTGATAACCACAATAACATGCATGCAGTAAAAAGCAGTACATTTTTAAAAATCTGAAAAGAATTTTAATTAAAAATTTTCAACTATTTAGCTTTAGTCAACTAGTTTAGCGGTAGCAGAATTTGGAGATTTATTTTGAGTTCATCACATTTATTCCATTGTCAGGGGCGTACACAGATCTCTCTTACAGGGGTTGGGAACTCCCCTTTGTGTACGCCACTGTCGGTAGTTCAGCATCTAATGGCTACAACAGTGTTTTCATATTGTTAATTTTTACAGTAAATATTATCTGACTCTCGTCAAGGAAATAAAAAAGTCCGGATCCTATGATATAAAAACCATTGTGTGAATTTAAACTTGTAGGTTAATACAGGAGTGTCCAACCCAAATGACCTTGCGGGCCACTTCGGAAAAGCATTATAATCTCCCGGGCCACACATAAAAATATGTACATTTATATCAGATTTGGAAACAAAAAAATATTTATTGGAGTGAAAATGTAAAACAAAATGAATTATTATTATTGTTTTCATTATTTTTCATGTATATAGACATAGGTAATATAATAATGTTTATATAATATAATAATACAATGATCAAATAATGTTTAAAATATTACAGTTGCCATTTTCTTTAAAAATTACGGAGTTCATTTTTAATTGATCTTTCGTTACTCATTTTTAAAATTTGATTGTGCTGTTATTCTCAAGCGATTTAGTATACACTGCCCTTTATCTTAACCGTCTTGAATATTTTTTTAAGCTTTAAATAACATCTCTGACTGCTTCTTGTTTTTTTGGGCACTCGAAACAGAAAAGGAGGAGAAAAAGTGAAAGTTGCACACCTAGAGAATCATGTACCATCCATAGTAAAGGATATGCATAATGCAATTCGAAATTTATTAAAAATGTTATTTATTATAGTAAAATCAAGTGTAACTGTTTGATAAAATATAAATCTATTTTAAACTAAAGGACGTTTCTATTATCAAAAAGGATTTATTTTAAAACAAGAACATGTAACAGGCAAATACATTATAGATTTATATATATGTATGAAATTCCCTTCAAATAAATTTCAAAATGAAAAAAACTTTAAGAACCTGATATTAAAATTTTTAAAAAGAGTTGGTGGGCCGCAATTTACGTAATGGAGGGCCACATGCAGCCCGCGGGCAGCGTATTGGACACCCCTGGATTAATACAAAGAGAGAGAGGAGAGACTATTTGAATGTAATAATTCAATTGCAGGGCCGACTCCAGCAGTTTTGCCACCTCGGACAAAGATGGGAAATGCCGCCCCTCTCAGAAAAAAAAAGTTTTAATTAAAAAAGATAAGTTGTTCACATAGATACACACCTATAAAATTTGAATGATTTTTGAGAGAGAGAGAAAAAATTTCTTACCAAAATAAAAATATTATTCAAATTCAATCCAAATGCCGCCTTTAAAATTTGCCGCAACGGGCAAGGATCCGGTCTTAGAGTTGCATCTGTCGATTGTTCTTGAATTCCACAAAAGCTATTTATAACAGTCCTTGTAACTTTTAGCATTGATTTCATGACGAGGAAGAAACCTGATCTAGAACCTATCTACGTCATGAAATCAATGCTAAAAGTTACAAGGACTGTTATAAATAGCCTTTGTGGAATTCAAGAACAATCGACAGTTGCGATTCTAGGACCAGATCCTTGCCCGTTGCGGCTAATTTAAAAGGCGGCATTTGGATTGAATTTGAATTCCATAAAGGCTATTTATAACAGTCCTTGTAACTTTTAGCATTGATTTCATGACGAGGAAGAAACCTGATCTAGAACCTATCTACGTCATGAGATGCAGGAACGTCTTAATGCATAGACCAACTGGACCAGGGCCTAAGGCCTCGGCTTAGAAGGGGTCCTCTTCTCGTTCTCGACTCGACCTCAATAAAATCGTAATCAAAATGATTTTTTTTTTGGTTGAATGTTCTTTCCGGACATATTCTACGAAAAACCGGGACTTACGAACTAAACGCCAAATGGCAACAATGGTAAAAATGCATTATTACTTGATGACTGTCGTCCATTTCTAGGCCTAGGGCCAATGGCGTAATGGAGAATACTAGGCCTCCCCACGCAAAGTCAGGTTTCGTCTTTAATATTTTATAAATTGGTCAAATACGTACTTAGCGTCAGTCAAGCCTACTAGAATTCAGACTCCCTTCTCCCGCGATGCAGGGGTGTTCGTTACGCTATTGCCTAGGCCTGCCATTATACATCATCATTACTCATTTAGTCAAAAGGTGGCAGTCGGTTTGCGCCTTTGTTTTTGAAATTGTGAATCACGCACACTTATTTGTTACTGTCTACCGTATGTTCGAATATTTGACAACGTATTCTCAGTACTGTTTACTTTTAATGGTCACAGATGGGCCCTGCTATTACATAGCGCCCAGGTCCTCAAGATGTTTTAAGACGTATCTGATGATATGACTTCTGCGGAAGAGTGCAGAATGCCCAATCATTCTTCATGATGGTCTTTAGTGGGAACAGAAATTGAAAATTGAATCTCTTTTATTTAATCGTTTAACTACGATGACTCTACGAATCATTTTTGAATACATATATTATAAAATAAATAAAATCGAACTTATAGCAATTTAGTTATATTTGATATCAAAATTATCAAGAAAATTCCAGTAATGAGCAATGTGGCAGTTTTGAAAGAGAGACACCATCTCATACGATATATTCTTGAAGGCTGGATTTGGTTCAAAAATGGAGATTCTATAGTGTACTGAGTCTCTATCAAATGAATGCTATAAATTAGAAGTAATCTGCTATTTCGTAATTAGAAAATATAATTGTAGTTTAAGTGAATAAAATAAGAAAATAAATTTGAATATATATATATATATATATATTGTTGCGAATTTCGTGTCAAATAGTGCAAACAATTTGCATTTGGATGTGCAATGCCTTTATCTTACTCTAAATTAGATTTAATTTACGTTAAAATTGTAATATTCATAAGCAAACACCATCCCTTATGTTACAGTGGTGATTCAATGGGAACTTGGCGAAATCTTGGCGATAGAGCCAAGTTGGTGTCATTTTTGGCGACCAATTTGGTGACTTGCTGATTATGTTGGCGACCATTTTTGGCGAGTTTGGGGAACCCTCTATATTCTTCTAGAAATTAGTAGAGAAACCCACTAATTTCAAGACCTATGACGATAGCGAGTCTTTCTCGAATTATCCGCGAGGGAACACTCATGTCCATAAATTAAGGATAATGAAGTTCAGGCAAAGAAAGAGACAGAAGCAAAACAAATTTGACTTATTTGTAAAGTCTATTTATTAAACAAAAGGTAAAGAGCAAAAAAAGATGCTATATGTTTGACATAATTAATAAAAATTGCGATTTTTACTCCCTGAAGCAAATTTTAAAAAATAACCTATATACAAAAACAGTATAACATAGTTAGTATGATGGTTAATACGGAATATGTCTCCCGGACGATGCAATACAGGCCTTACAACGTCTAGGCATGCTGGGTATCAAATTATCAATCTGATCTTGGCGAATATTACACCACTCATCAAGCAATGCTTTCCGAAGTTACGGTAGACAGGTGGGAGGGGGTTGACGAGCTGCAATTCGTCAGCCAAGCATATCCCACACATGCTCTATTGGATTCAAGTCCGGTGAGTATGCTGGCCAATCCATACGGGTGATATCCTCCGATTGAAGGCATTCGTCTACAATGTTTACACGGTGAAGACGAGCGTTGTCATCCATAAACAGAAATTCAGCACCCATGGCACCCCGAAACAAACGTACTTGTTGTTCCAGAATGACATCCCGATAGATGTGGCCTGTCATCGTTACACTCTGAACATGCAGGTCAGTTCTGGAACCAAGAATAATTCCTCCTCAAACGAGCCATCCTGCACAACCGTAACGGTGTTCTCTTGGTGGTAACGGGTACCTGGTACTCTCCATATTAAAGTCCGGCGAGAATCAGACTGCAAACTAAACCTGGACTCGTCGGAAAACATCACACAAGACCACTGTTGTGGTGTCCACAATGCATGCTCTCTACTCCAGGTTAATCGCAAGCGACAGTGAGTTGCGGTAGGTGGAACACATCTGACAGGCCTACGAGCATATAGACCAATGTGTCCTAAGCGTATGTACACGGTCTGCATTGAAACTGTCGTACCGGTAGCTGAAGAGAGCTGACGAGACAGGCCTGATGCTGTGCTCCGTCTGTTTTTTTGGCAGTAACTGCGAAATACCGGTCCTCATTCAGCATTGTAACTCGGGGGTGACCTGTGCTGTAACATCTACTCATATTACCATCATCTTGGAATCGTTGCCAAAGCTTGGAGATGACACTCTGGGTGATTCCTAGTTCCTCGGATACTTCCTACTGGGTACGCCTACATTCGAGAGGGCCGATAATTCCACCAGAAAAAAAAAGTAATCCAAAGGTGTCCTTTGTGTCATAACTATGTGATTATTGCACTGAAAGGCTTATAAAGCGCTTGTGAACAATTTTACTTCTTTGCCACCATTCCTTATGTACCCCTCTCTTACACTCTCGTCATTGTGACGTACTATCCGTGCCATCTGGTGGTTTCCTGTAATCTGCATATTCTTCTTCAAGATGTGTGTGATAATTCTACAGTCGAAATTTTTATTTTAGAATTCAATTTCTGTGTAATTCTAAATTGTCTTTAATTTATGGACATGAGTGTAAATAGAGAATACTCGCAGAAGGTCAGTCAGTCTGGTTTTGACTAGCGATCAGTTAGTATTGCTCTGATTGTTGAAGCGAATAGGGATTACTTTGGCTGTTGAACAAGCGATTGCTTGTGAATAATCTTTTATATACGTGAATTTTAGACACCGATAATTGTGTCTGAGTGCTGTTGAAGGTGTGAAGACCTTCTGCGAATATTGCTGCTGAATCTTGTATTTCAAGGATTGGATTTTCTACAATAAATTCTCATCGCTCTTAAAGAACTGTCTTGTTCTTTACGACTGATCTGCATACCCCGATCTACGTAACAATATATATATATATATATATACTAGCCGTTACCCACCCGCTTCACTGGGTATTTCACGATGTTGTATAATTGTATACTGTTTACATATAGATGAATTATTGATATCTAGCATTAAGAATTCGATTGTATTGAAAAATATATTTATAGCTGTAACTCTCGCCTCCTGATATGAAAAGGACATAAATTATAATATCTAATTTCTATTTATATCTAAAATAGAAGTAGAAAGATATTTTTGCGCTCATTTAATCTAATAATCGAATGGATTTCCACCAAAGCAACTTTCAGTGGATCTCTACTCCATAAAATAAACATGCGTGCTAAATTTCAAGTCTAAATCTAACAGAGCAAAAGAGGAACTTTTATCTTCAATACCTCGTTGAGAGCATTCTTAGCGGATTCCAATTCAACAAAAAAGAAGCATACAAACCAAATTTTATTATTATAGTCTTAGCAGTTCGAAAACGGGAGCGATTTTCACAAAACCCATCTTATAGTGGATCTCTACTCAGTGAATGGAATCTGCTTATACTCAATTTCAAGATTTTACGTCTAATAGTTTAAAAAAGGAGTTAATTGCCTATAACGCCCCTTAATTCTCTACAACGCCACTTGGGAGTTGATTTTGACAAAACCCATTTTGTAGCTGATCTCTACTCTATGAAAGGAATCCGCTTACCAAATTTCAAGACTGTGCGTCTAATAGTTTAATAATGGAAATAATTATCTGTAACGCCCCTTGGGGTTCGATCTTTGCAAAATCCGTTCTTAGTTGATGTCTACTCCATGAAGGGAACCTACCTACCAAGTTTCAAATCTGTAGGTTTAATAGTTCCGGAGATATCGTGATTAGTCAGTCAGTCAGTGAGTGAGTCGCTTTTCTCTTTTATATATATATATCCATAAATGTATACAAATAGCTATAAAACCTAAGTATAACTAGTCAAAATATATATACAGTGGCGCACACATGGGGTCCGGACAGCCCCTATAGCACTTGATTTTTTTCGATTGGTTATAATCCTATGTACATGTTACGTAAATTTTAATTATGTATCTGTTATTAATAATTAATTTTATTAATTAATGCTAATTATTTATTCAATAATTAATTTTGTATTTTTTTGTTCCCGAAAATCAACAAAATCAAAAGAATATGTTGTGCGGCGTATTGGAGCCTGTTACCAATAGGGTGACTTCCGACCCTAGACACCCCCTTGAAAGATTTTTGCGTGCGCTACTGTATATATATATATATGAGTACTAAAAATCAGGTTATTTTCCCTCGATCTTATAAGTACGAATTTTGATTTTTAAATTTAATGTGCAAATTTTCTTTTCAAAAAATTTTACAAATTTAGATATTAATCAATATTTATTAGAAATGTAGTTTAATTTACTGTTGGTTCCGTCGCTTATTTTAAAATTTTCTTATCGAAAATATCTACCTAACTTTTCTGTAATTCTTGATAATTTAAAATTTAAATTTTATATTGAAAAATATTTACTTTTTTCTCTTTCTCCATTCTCTTCTCTCTCTCTCTCTCTCTCTCTCTTACAAGTTATCTTCTTTTACATATATATTTAAATGAAACTTCAAATAAATAACATTAAAAAAATACTCGCCCAACGTGGGGCTCGAACCCACGACCCCGAGATTAAGAGTCTCGTGCTCTACCGACTGAGCTAGCCGGGCTTGCTGTAACATAAATGCTTTGCTTTAAAATCAAAGAATACTCTAACAGGCATATGTTCGAATTCTCACATATCTTATCAGAGACAAAATTCATTGCTCTAATGGGAATTCAGTGATTGCAGTGGAAACAACTAATCAAACCTGTATTCGCGTACGTGTCTGCGGTGGCTCAATTTGATTTCTCGTATTTTGATGATCTTTAGCTGTGGAGTTATGGATTGTAACAAAATCAGTTCTGATGAATAAAAATAACAATGACTAGGGTAAACAAGATATTTTATAGTACATTTTGTGAGTGACTTCTCTCTAAAGTCACTCCCTCACCCCTCAAGTCTTGTCTACCTAAGAGTGTGGGAGGAAACAAAGCAGGACCAGAGATTTCCATTATAATTATTATTTATTTTTACTCAAGCACACTAATCAACAACAGATTAAACCACAAGAGAATGTCCTAGGAGATGATATAGAGAAAGCAATAAACCCTAAGTAAACAAGTAAAAGTAAGCAATTTAATTTAACCTAATCTATCTGTGACTATAAATTCCCAATCCAATAATTTAATACAGTGGAAAACTCCGTTCTTAAAGCTGTCTTCGGTAAAAGTACGAGAGCTTGAACTAAACGCGAAGCACATTTTCAGACAGAAAAATGACCTGATTTCCATGGAAATTTGCAACATTATAACTCGTACCTCTGTTAACGATATAGTGTTTTTAAAAATGTCAAAATATTCCATGAATACTTTCTTTTTTGTTATAATACGTGAAGACATAGCCCATTTAACATTACGGTATAGGAGAAAAAACGCGAAACACATTTTACGCCAGAAAAAATGAAAAAAAATTCGGTTAAAAACGGGAAGTATGATAAACAAAATTCTGCTCTCTAAAAGATGTTGAAACCAGAATATCATATTAATGTTTCCTTCCTTTTATATCTGAAAAAATGTTCCAAATTCTGGTCCTATTCTTTAACATTAAGCGAAGATAGCCTTAAGATGTGAAAATCATTTATATCTCACCTTAGTAGCGCTGCAACGGATTCTCCGCTCCTTTTGCCCTACAATTACCAAATTCTGACCTTATATACTCTAACCAGTGGCGCACATTAGGGGGGTCCTGGGGGTCCAGACCCCTAAGCCCCTGATTTTTTTTCGATTGATTATAATTCTAAGTATATAGTACGTAAAATTGAAATTACTTGTTATTAATGATTAATTTTATTAATTAATGCTAATTATTTATTCAAAAATTAGTTTTTTTCTGTGTTTTGTTCCCGAAAATCGACAAAATCAATAGGAGCATGATACAAGAATGGTGAACTTTGGACCCCGCCCCCCCCTTGAAAAATTCCTATGGGCGCTACTGACTCTTAACTAATCTGCATATCAAGGTTTCTTCTAGAGAGGGATGGCAGTGAATTAAACGTGAATGCTAGCCCAAAGACTCCCCAAGAGGATTAGTGAGAAGATTCCGTAAAGATCCATCACAATCTTAGAAATAAGCAAACCCTTATTGGGATGGTGAGGAAAAATTATAAATTAAGAAAATTCTATCTCTCTTTTTGTTGCAATTCTCGTACTAAGGCCATTATAAGAGTTCTGGATTCAGTGCTTGGACATTCCGTGCATGCTCTTCTGAAATTGCATAGCAGCGATGCACGTTAAATCTGTCGAGAGCTGAAACGTCCTCCCGTTGGTGTGGTGTGGTAGTTAGGAGAGGGGGTGCCAGATCAGGTGTCGTCCACGTCACTTGACCATGGTTCAAAATTACGTGGTCCGTCGCCAAAAGCCCTCGTGTAGCTGAACAGCGCGACGTTAATATTCAATCAATCAATCAATCTGAAATTGCATAATCTGACATAATAAATTCGAATTGTGTAGTCTGTTCACACAATCATAAATAACAAATTCGGACCCCGATTTATCAAATTCATCGGGACCGAACATTTTTTTCGTTAAATCGGGGTTATTCCTTATATATATCGAGCTCCAAACAAATACAAATTTTTTACACTTACCTTTTGGAAATTCTATAAAAAGCAACAACTAAAAAATTATCCATAGTTAGAAGTTATGCACATTTTATTTACCAGTTAAAATGCTATTAATGATTTGTTACGCACCAGTTAATTAGAAATTTTAAAATACTAACTAATAGATGTGTTTGATAGTCATCCTCTTGATTCGTGACTCAAAAGAGTTCTTTTGCCGACTTTATGCAGAGAAGAATTTATTTACAACCTGCTGTGTAAGACTGAAATATGTTTTCACAGTATGTTTCCAAACAATGTGAAGCATTAGAAAATCTAGCAGTTTTTATAAGCGTTTCTTTATCAATTTCTGCATCAGAATCACTATTTATTGACTCCGACAAATGAATAATTTCTTTATTTTTAGTTGGAGAGATATGCAGTCCGTCACATAATCGTTAGAATCTTTAAATATCCCTTGCGTCGTGGAATGGGATGAGATAAGAAGGGAGTTTCCTGTCCTATTCAAAACTCCCTCGATAGGCTGCATTCATGAATCATCTGCACCCTTTCCCTTTGCAACTTGCAAGAAAAATAATTTTTCTATTCCAGAAAAAGGAAAATTTGAGAAAAAATCCATTTTTTTCTAATACAAACTGATAAAAAAAAGTTCAGCTGTTGAAATAGTTCGTTGATTCGGGGTTTATTATTCGTTAAATCGAGGGGTTTGCCTTCTTTTTATTTGGGGAAAGAGAAAATTCGTCTGATAAATCCGGGTCTGACTGTATTTGGATAGTTGTAATTTAAAGACTCGATTTCATTAAAGACTATTATGAAATGTTGTATCAAACTTCTCGTAGGTAGTTCTAGGGTTTTAACTTGTTTTGATACCGCATCAACACCTAACAGACAGTTTACAACAGAATAAACTTTCGCATCACATATAGGAAGCCTATTGCTGACTTTCTTTGTTATTTAGAGAATTTCTGTTAGATGAGAATAATGGTGTACACAAAGACGGGATTTGGGAGTTCACACCCCTATCGACCAAGAGATTTTTAATTTTTAGCATAAAGATTGCACTTCAGTGCTATGGTTTACGGGATTTTTTTTCAAATATACTAAACTCAGTGGCGCAGCAGACCATGGAGGGCTAAGACCTACTGTGCAAATCTCAATTTTCATGACCTTGGGCACTGAGGTGCATACGCAGATGTTCCGGTCAGGTGATCATTTTGACGCAAAACTCCCAGGGTTTAGTTCCCAAACAAGCTTGGTACTCATTTATCGACCCACTAAATGGATGGAAGGCCGAGTCGACCTTGTCCAGCACGGGGTATGAATCCCGAACCAGTAGCGCGGGATAAAGATACTCTACTATTCAGCCACTGGGCTTCTTTTTAAAAAACACCCTTCCTATAAAAGTAGTATGTGTACGCCACTGGAGAAAATGTAGTGGGGACCCTTCTGTCTATTTTGTTGAGTTGTTCTTTTGAGAATGGGTACAAAATAGCCACTCTCTCGATATTTAAAGTATATTAATAATTTTTTTTTCATAAAGCATTCAACAAACAAGGTTCCATAAACTCAGAGTTCATCCGAAACGGCACCGTGTAACTTCTTATTTCCACGCGGTTGGAACTGCCTCTTCATGGTCACCGTTTTGAGTCCATTGTTGTCATTTAAGAAAACTCGATATGAACATTAAAGGACACACAAAAATGACTTTAAAGCATGTTTTGGGGATTGAAAAGAACAGTAGCAAAAAAAATGCATTGGAATCAGAGGATATTATTCTGAAAGAGATGTAGTGAATTTTAACCATTGCATTAATACCCTTTGCCTTATGACAGCCTTCTTGGTACTTTTTAATCCGAGTGTTATTATTGATAGCGCATAATAAAATCATGCTAAATGACCCAATCAAAATATGAGCGATGTTCACAACCGTAGCTGTTCCATTTTCAGAGAGTTTCACTGAAGAAAGACAGTTACTATCTTCGAGTATGTACGAAACTTTGCGAAGAAAGGCACTAAAGAGACACTTTTGTAGGGAGGTGCTTGTAGATGAGTGTTGATAGGAGAGTTATTTTTGAGATGTTGGGCCAACGGGGATATAAGAAAACACACCGTCGAAGTTTTCCCCCAACAAGTCATCGATTGAATTATGGCTTTGAGGTCTATTGCGTGCATTTTCGACGTTTTGTTTATGTAAGATATGGGGGAGAGAGCACGCTTGTGTCTGTGTGGATGTATTGTGTAGGAATATAACACGGTGAAAGGCAAACAAGTAAAAAACAACAAGATTTCTTTCGTGAAACACATGTCCTCGTGTGATATATTTTCGCTGCTGTGTTGCGGTGTACATAATATTTAACTAGAGATTGCTTGAGAGAGCAAACAATTTGGAAGTGCTAAATAAAACGTGGACTACCAAATTTTTTGTAATTTTTTAAATCATTAAATAAGGTTTAAAGATTGAATTATAAAAAATGTGCAGGAAAAAAATCTTTCTGTCTTAATTAATTATTTTTGTTCTTCAATATACAGTCGAACCTCCATATTACAAACCTTTATATAGCGAATTTTTCTATATAGCGAACTTTTTCCTGAACTAAGAACATTTCATGATTATCTTCGTAAAATAACCTTCCGATAGCGAAGTGCATTTTCTATATAACGAGGTTTTTCTCTTGTGATTCAATTCCCCCTCTTTTTTTTCAATATTTCTGGACATTTCAAGTTATTCTTTCTTTTGACTCATTTCATGGTGGTCATAAATCTTGAACTGGTTTTATTAACTACCTAGTTCACCGAGAGCAATAGAAATTTGGGTGCTACACCCAAAAAGTGCAACCTTAAAGTCTCATTGTCCAGTTTACTAAAAACATCTTCAATATCCCCTTTCCCCATCAGTGGAGTTGCCACGTGTGTCCTTGAACTAGTCTCCGTTCATTTGTAGAGCTGATCAGTCGTAATGATAACTTCGCTTCTCATAGCTCGAACATGTCAAAACGGAAGTGCTAGAGCATCAAAGAAAAATAATTAATTTTTCAGGAAATGGATATAAGCGACAAGAAACTTTCCTTGCAGTTTTTCTTTCTTTCTCTTTGATAGGTAAATTATGAAAAATAAATATTTTTAATTTACAAAAAGGTGTGAATATTTCTTTTAAATATATAGTATTTAAGAATTTAAAATTTGTTTTATGTGGTTTATAAAGAAAATTAAAAGATGAACCTCTATATAACGAATTTTCCATATAACGATTTTTTTTCGGGATTTAGCGACTTTATTATATGAAGTTTTGACTGTATATTATTTACACGGAGCTGTTTAGACTATAGGTCACAATGATGGTATTTTAATAAATTCATATAAAAAAACTCAATTTTTTTTAACGTTAATGTCCAATATCGAAAATAATGTCCTTCAGGGCTTGCATAAAACCGGACATTTCTTTTTTAATTATCATCGTCACTTTTCATATGGTATGGGAAAATATTATGAACATTTCGCTCTATTTTTGAACAATTAATATTGATTTAAAAAACACACTTTATGTTTTATCAAGCAAACATAAATAAAAGTCTACTAAAATAAAAACTATAAGGAAAAGTTTTCAAAGGCTTATAATTGGTAACGGATGTGAATAGTTTTGTTGGTAAATTATTTGTACGAACTAATTTTATATATGGCTGCCTAAAAGTTTTAACAAAATTTATCTAGAAATAATGACCTGATTCGAAAGAAATTTTAAACATACATATTTTGGAACTATTTTCTACGTCATTCTCAAAAAAAAGAAAGAAAAAAAATTAAATAAGTAATTTTATAATAGGAGTAAATTAATTTGTAGAATTGAATTAAAACTATGTTTATTAATTAATGCATTAAAGTCATAACTTAGTTTCTCATACTCAGTCATATCAATTTTATTTAATGTTAAGAATAACAAACGTTTTTAAAAATGTTCTATTCCGTCAAAATAATTAGATTAAAACTAGTCAGTGATCAGCATTTAAATTGAAGACTAATATAAACCGTATATTCGTAAATATATAAATTATCTTGCTTTTATGGTATATGTAAGTTTAGGAAGTATAAATCACACACACACACATCTTCTCTTTTAGATAATATATTACAGGTAACCTTTTCAAGCATGCTTACGATTTTTTACGTTCCTCTTAGATAGGAAGACAGCCCGGCTAGCTCAGTCGGTAGAGCACGAGACTCTTAATCTCGGGGTCGTGGGTTCGAGCCCCACGTTGGGCGGATTGTAATTTTTCTTAAATTCTATTACTAAACTCTTAGTTACTGTCCAGATATGAAATGCATGCCAGTAAAAATTGTAAACAAAGAATTAAAAAATTTTTAATCCAATTCCTACTTAGGTCAACAAAGAAAAAAATTTTATTTTAGTTAATTAAATTTTATTAATGAATTAATGTTTGAAAAATTTGTATCAACATATGTTTGAAGCCAAGAAAAGACTGAAATAAATTTTTTCTTTGTTGGCCTAAGTAGGAATTGATTTATAAAAATTTCATTTTATATTACTTGTTTTTTATCAATCATTAGTATAAACCCGATACACAGACATACACTCCAATTTTTTAAAAAAATCTAACAGGGATACAATGCATTAAAAAAGACTTTTTAATCGAATTTATAAAATAATTCCAAATAGTTCTGACGCTATTCATATTTATTTATGCTCATATACTTTTAGTGCAATCCATGATGAATACGTGTTAACTGGTAAAAGCAAAAGTAATAAAAATAAAAAAGTTTTCAATAGTCAAATTTTCTTAGTATCACCTGCTATAATATATTTTATAATGAAATGTCTTACTTTTGGAATAAACATAACTGGAAAGCAATTATAACTTATTCGCTGAATTAAAATTTATTTAAAAAAGCAGAACGCAATTTATTTTATAGGAATATTTGAACGAAGTTTCATGTTAAATCAATTTAAAATCTAATACTAAATCATTGAAAACGCTTTAACATTGGAAATTGCTAGATTTTTTTTCATATTACTAAAAATGCAGTCACTAACGTTAAACGTAAATCGGCAGACGATAATATTTTTGTTTTCCTTGAAATTTTGTGAGAGTTGGATTATATGTTTGAAAATTTAATTTTTGCGTAATATGTATTAAACAAGATTAAGAAATTAAAATAAATTTCGATTTTGAAATAAATTTCGCAACATTATGATTGCTGTTGCCGGTCCATGATTCCATGACGGTCACACGATAAAGGTAATCACGTGTTCTCCATTGAATTCAAAACTGACATTAACCTAACTAGTACTTTTTCTATTTGTAAAATTAGTAACATTTAACAAATTTTATAATTGGGCAAGTATGTTCTAGCATTGTGGAAAAGAGTTTCATGAAAAAGATTTAAAATTTATAAAAAAAAACTCCTATTTTATATATGTACTTCTAAATAAAGCCCATTATTCTTATTTATGTGTGTTATTACTGTTGGCAAATATGTACTCTTTAAAATAAAGTTTCTGAATAGAGCAAAAATTGGCAACAACGAAACGCATGAACTGATTGGCTGGAAACGCGATTGCATTTATCATGCGACTATCACATCACATTGAGGCGACCTTTCGGTCGCTTCTGGATTTGGATGCACAGAATTAAGAAACATTTTAATAAAATCAGCATCTTTATTTGACTTCCGAATTACTATCAAATTTTTTTAATACGATGGGAGTGGTCATCTTTTATTAATAACTTATGTTAATAATAATTCTTAATGTACTTAACTTTGATTATCAATTACGTAGCACTGACAATCTTTCTCCGTCGTGATTTCGGCTCTCCTTACTGAAACTCCGATGACTTCAATTATTATAACTCTAACTTCAGTATCAGCCTGACGACCATCGATTACCTCTCTCTCTTCACTTGACTTTAAATAGCAGCTCGCAAATACATCAATCACGGTTCCTCTGTAGAAAGTGATTTTATAATCATGCAACAGTTAAGAGGTTTCCCAAGAGGATTAACCAGAATCCGGATAGGACCCGTTGTACCACGAATTTATGAGCTGATTAGCTGGAAGCAGGTGATTGTAGTTATCATGTGACTATGACGTCATACGAATTAAGCCCTGAATTTTAGTAACACACGCTCATTACTAAATATTTCAGTCTTTAAGTACTTTATTTCTGTTTTGAAGACTAATTTTCTTTTTACTCCAATTGTACAGTGCTTCATAGTTCGAATATGTATCTCAAAAATATTCGCTATTATATTCGTTTGAAACATTGAACACTTGAATCTCTAGGTTTGTCTCTTAAATATTATTCTATAATATATATATATATATATATATATTATTATATATATATATATATATATATATTATTTCTTGTTTGAGGTGGGGAAAAATAAGCGTAGGTAGACGTTTCACTTCCACTCCGAGCCTCTTTAACATGTAAGTGAAGATAAATTTAGATTCCGCGATGTCGTTGAGGAGAAAGGGTGACATTTAGAACACCCTGACAAGATGGATAGAGACCGTATCGTCTGCTCCTGACGTTCTTTTGTGTCTCGCGCACCGGGTATCGTTTGTTGTGACGGTGTAGGATCCCCCCTCGTGTAGCGAGTGATAGAACACTCTTTCGCTGCCAATTTCGATTTTGGCAAGCGCGTTGCCATACTCCATTTCACAAATGGCTTTCGAAAAAAAGAATAAAAATATTTTAAAAAAAGTGTCTTGTTTCTTTCTGTTGCGTTGAAATCGTTTGGTAATAAAAATGGTGAAGGCCAGTTCTATAAAAAGTGCTTACTTTTATTTTTATAATGAGCAAATACCCAGGCTTGTATTTATAATTCAAAAAACTTAAACTAGAATTTTAATAAGACTCAGAGTCCCTATTACACAATGTTACTTGTCAATAAAAATTAATTATTCACAATGTTTGCTTTTTTCAGCTGTTATGTTTTGGTTTAAAAAAAGGATTTGAAGGAAGTTTCATCTTGATTTAAATAAAAAAAATTAATTAATGAGTCCAATATTACGTTAGAACATTCATTACTTTAATCTAATGTTCAAATTTAATGTAATCTATTTCCAAATATAAACTGATTTATGTATGAGTGAAGAAAATGTAATTTTTCTTCAAAAATTTACCAAAAATTCAAAACTTGTATATTAACCGAATTGAATTTTTGTTGTTGTTATTTTCTAACATGTCACCATTAAGGCTAAAATGTTGCCAAGCGGATAATACGGGTGAAATATTTTCAAATCGAATGGCTGTAAAGTAAAACACCAGACGCCAACAGTTTTATTATCTGTGGCAACCCTATTTGAATAAAACTTATTTTTTCCATTCATTTATTATGACCGTAGTAGCCTAGTGGTTACGGTCGCGAACTCTTGGCCAGAATGTTATAAATTTGAATCCTGGTGCCATCGCCGTGTTGAGCGGTCAAATTCTTCCCGTTGGCATAATGTGAAAGTTTGGCTAGTGGGGTACCAATTCAGATGTTGCCTTCGTTACTTGACCGTAGTTCAAAATTGCAAGGTCCGTCGCCAATATCTGCCTAGAGATAATGTGATTGATCAACCTTGACTATAATTTACTCGTTTGATTGGTTTTGGCAGTGGCGTAACGGAGAACATTCGCCCCCCTGCAAAGTCAGGTTTTGGGCCCCAACGTTGAATTTTACAAAGGGTGTATTGTATTTTACATTTGTGTCAGTCAGGCTTTGGGCCCCTTTAGAACCCTGCCCCCCCCACGATGCGGGGGTTGCGGAGTTGTACGTTACGCCGCTGGGTTTTGGTGTATCAATTGTCCAGTTGTGAGCCTTTCAGTACGGCAGCTGGTGGTTATAATTTTGTGTTTCTTGTAACACGTATTACTTTTACTTGTTCGGAGATGGATATTACTCTAAGGAAGCTTTCTAAAATAATCACTCCTAATGAACACATTTCTATGGCTGTGAGAGATATAGCTACGATAGCTGATGTGGGCAATTCAAGTGTTTCAAGAATTTTAAGAACATTTCAAGACTCCGGAACTTCCAAAAAGAAAAAGAAAATGTGGGCTCAAACGGAAAACTACTCCAAGACAAGAAATAGCAAAACAAGGCAAGAACAATTTGCTATTTCTAACAAGAAGTAGTAAAATAAGTCCAAGAAAGATAAGAAAATACCTTCAAACAGTTTATTGGATTTTGGTGTTGAAGTGAGCCCCTCAACTATACGGAAAAGGCTTCTAGAAGTTAGCCATAAAGCAACAAGATAGAGGAAAAAGCAATTTCTAGTTCAGAAAAAGGTAAAAAAAGGTTTAGCATTGGTTTAAAAATACCAATCATAGACTGTTAATGACTAGAAGGTGATTTTCAGTGATAAAACACATTTAATTGTGCAGGGATGCAAATTAGGTGTAGTTAGACGAAGTGAAGATGAAACTCTGCTACCAGATCATACCCAACGAACTGTAAAACATTTCTGAACAAATATTTTGGGATTTTTTCACAACAAATGGCACTAGAAGCTTCGTTCCTTTCAAACCCATGATGAATTCTGTCAAAAACATATAAATATTGCGCAATAAATTTACTGCATTCATGATAACATTTGACGGAACATTTCAACGTGACTTGGGTTCTTGTTACAATCTGAAATTGATCCAGACTTTTATGCGAGAGAAAATAAAATAAAAATGCTTAATTGGCCTGGTAATTCACCAGACCTAAATCCTATAGAGAATTTATGGCATAATCTCAAGAACCGCTTAGCTAAGATGAATTAGAACAAATGATAAAAAGTGCTATACAAGTGTAGCTGTGTAATTCTACGAAGAACATGTGCATTGCACTAATGAAGTCAATACCATGACGAGTTGAACAGATCATTTCTGCTGCAGGAGGATATATTTCGTATTAATATAGAGGTTTTTCTGTCTACTTAAGGCAGTGTTTCTCAAACTGTGGGGCGCGCCCCCTGGGGGCGCGATAACCTTACGAGGGGGGCGCGAGCATATCGAAAATAAAAGATTTAAAAAATAATTAACTTACTGGAATGAATTAAAACAAAATACTTTCAGACATAATAAAAAATGCACTTTCACTCTGATATAAGTTATAGGCGATATTAAATCATCAAAAAAGAAAATTCTTCAATACTTAATTAGCTATCTTTGATCCTATAACCAAATAAAAAATATTTTATTTAATTTGCTGTGATCCCATGATGAGAGAGTTTTTATTACGTTTTCTGTTTTAAAACTAACTGTCTACTCTTTAAGAGAAAAAACAGATAGATCCCAGATCCAGAATCGAAAAAATTTAGGAACATAAAAAATTCATCACTGTAATTATTTTTGAAATACTGCACATTATAGCTGTAATTTGTTTGACCTTCTAAGTTATTGGTACAGTTAGTTATGACCCCTCTCTGATGTGTTTATTACTCATTTAAGGAAGTTGTAAGTAATGTATTTCTCTGTTGCGCTTTTTTCTATGCAAAACAGTTTTATGATATTTGGAAAACCACGGAGAGCACACTTTGATGGATTACTTGGCCAAGACTTAGACCAAGATGAGTATTTTCAAACATATAAAGCATAACAATTGTTTTTAGCAGTAACATACATATTATCATAATGAATAAACTTTTACCCGGAAGTGGTAGCGCGGGACACACAGATCACGAAATTGTTAATTCCGGCAACTGTTTATTTGTTACGAAAAAAAAAATTGAAAATTCAGTGAAAGTAGGTAAGTAAACTTTCTCTTAATTAAATTATTCACTGGAATAACGATTTGTATCGTGTACAATAAAATAATTATATTAAAAAAGGATTGGGGTGACTCAATAATTCCGCTCGACCGTATCAAGTTCGCGCCTGCTCCCAGGTTAAAACATTTTGAAGACTTTTTGCTTTGAATATTAAAAATAATACAATTATTCCTCATCGGAATTTTATATTATTGTTCATTATTTAACATCAATTATAAATTCTAATTCTGTGAGGCTTAAAATTAAAATTCGCTTAAAACTAATTATAATTTGAGCAATCATTTTTTTAAAAAAAACATCTTATACATTTTTGTAAACATTGTCGCGCACTTGGCTTTACTCTCCTTACAATACAGCTATTATATCAATAATGTTTTATTTTCTTATAAATGAACTCCTGCAAAGAGCAGGTACTTCGGCCGGTATACTTTTAATGTATCAGTGCTGCACAGAGTATTTTGTAACTAATTAATTAATACCAAATTAAGAACAAGTTTAATAAGTATTAACGACTTCCATGGGCTTGTCTTGCAAAGCAAAGTTTTTATAAGGAATGCTTATGATTAGAAATTGACCCTCTGAGTTATTTTTCTATATTTACCAAATATCCATATTTTGTCTTCTAAGCAGTCACCGCATTTTGCAATATGTTCAATTTAAAAATTAGAGAAAGGAAAAATAACATAATAATTATCCTATTACTTACTTAATTTATTTTTTTGCTCAAAGGTAGTCTTCAAAATTTAATACTTATGTTATTAATTTGTATGGTTTATAATTAAGATCTCGTATTGTAGCTTTAGCGTCAAAGTGCATTATTATTGCATTCAGTATATTATTAATGTATAAGGGGGCGCGATAAAAATTGTGATTGAAAAGGGGGCGCCAGTATTGAAAGTTTGAGAAACACTGACTTAAGGTATATAATGATTAAAAAAGCTAAGGTTTTAGAAAAAATCGTTTTCTTACCATTTGTCCCAATTAATTCGAACAGTATAGTACATTTTGGCATGAGCAATTGGATTTATGGGTAGTTTTTATACTGTATGTAAGATCTTGTTCCATCAGGATGGATTTTCATGCCCTTGTAGTGATGAGTTCTTAATCTTGAGATTGAGGATGTTATGATTCTTGGAGAGTCGAAGTCTGTAATGAAGGGTTTCTTAAAGGAAAATGGTAAAAGTCTAGATTTGACCACAGCGTTTGCATCAGTAAGTATGATGATGTAATCATGCTTTATTTATACTTCAAATAAATGTGTAATTAGTTTAAAGTTGAGATAATTACTTTTATATTACTGAAGTAATATTTAACTATTACTTTTATGTAACTCAGTAATAATTACTTTATCTTAATAATTATTTTTAAAAATACTCTACATTAAAATTTCCACGCAAATAAAATAATTTCGTTCTTTATGCAGAGTACTTATTCATTACATAGTACTAATGACAAGGAAGAGTAGATTTTGGGAAAAAAATCTTTCGTAAGACCCCCTCCCCCCGATTCAAAAGTGAGATGAAAGTAATTGAAAACTTCCCACTGTATAAAAGAGTTTAATCCCAGGGCTTTCAGACAAATCCCACCTCTCGAAACTCACCGTAGATCACTAATTAATTATGACTTTAAGACACGAAGGGAGGTTGGGGGCGGAATCCATCCCCTGCCTTTCACTTTGTATAAAGACCTAAATGCGGATAAGAATGGGATAAAAAAGTAATTAAAAACTCACCCGAACTAAACTTAAGAGCTCAAAACCGCTTCGTATCAAAGGATTCTACTGGTTTATGAAATTGAAATGACACGTTAGAAATTTTGATACTCTACATGCAAGAACTGGCTTTTTTTCCGTCCGAAAATAAAAAAAGAAGGCTTTTTATTATTATTAGCGTTGTCTCAGTTCCAGAGTAAATTGTATGTCATTTTTTTAAGGTGTATCCTATGGTTCGTATGAGGGAAGCAATTTTTCTTTTCTTTTTTTTTTTTAGATTTAGAGTAAGTGGATTCCGCTACGCCTTACTGGACTTAGTGTATTTGAGATTTAATTTTGTTTGATGTTTCAAGAAACAGTTTAAGTTTTAAGTTTGGGTATTAAACTCCACGGAGTAGAAGTTTAATTTTCTTCAGTCTTAGAATAGACTTTAAGGAAAGAGTTTCATTATCATAAGTTCATTATTAATATTTTGCATCTCCTCACGTTTCAGGTTGTTGTTTTGGACAACGCAATGGGCTCAATTCATGACGGTCACATGATAAGGCCAATCACATGTTTGCGGACTTAATCCGAAACTGACATTAAACTAACCTGTACTTGTTACTGTGTTTGTAAAATTAGATAAAATTTCAAATCTCTTAATTGGATAACAATGCTCAAATATAATAAAAAAAGGTCATCAAAAGGATTTTAAAATTAAGAAAAAATTATTCGTGTATTTTTAAATTAAGTATATCTTGCCGACCTATGTATGTTGTTATTGTTGAAAAATATGTATTTTTTAAAAGAAAGTTTCTGCAAAGGGCAAAAATTGGTAACAATGAAGCGCATTGATACCAATGAAGCAATTGATAATGGCATACATTGCCATTATCATGTGACTATGAAGTCACATGAATTTAGCCCATTATTTAGTGATGAACAGAATGTGTGTGTTGGTACTTAATGGAAGAATTGTGGGCTAAACGTAATTTTAGTACGTACTAATAGTTAAGAATGAGAAAACACGATGAAAAGAATGAAACGATGAATGATTTTTAATCACTATGAAGTTAAGTGCAAATGCCGGCTACTTTACAGAACGAACAACAAGAATCATGTAAGCGCCAAATGTTCGAATGCCTTCAAGGATTTTATGTTGAACTAATTTGGTTTGGCCAAGTTCCGAATAACGAGCAAGAAACCCAGTTGTTATGCAAGATGGATCTTTAGGGAAAATGTATAATTGTGAATTCACTATTGACCTGGACAATGTCCACTCGAGATTTTTGACGATTGAGAGAGCTATAGAATATGATCAGCAAAGGAATCTCTAATCAGTTTTCTTATTTATTTAAATTTGAAAACATGAATTGTGGTAGAGCATTGGACGCCAAAGATTGTACCAAATATGGTAGATTCGGAGTTGGATTCAATGAGTATCAAGTGTAACAATTATTTATTAATTTAGGTTAGGTTACACAAAGGCATCAAATGTCATAACAAAAATTAAGGACTGTTTTTAACAGCGACCCATTATTTCCTCCCTTGTTCTGTACTTTAGTGGTCGCTAGAAGGCACTTCTGCTGCTTAGGACCGTCGGTTACAATTATTATGACAAGGGTGGTTTCTTTCTTTCCCTCTCTCTTTCGCATTTTGACTTGACTGACAAAGATATGCATAATTAAAGAGTGTTAAGTGTGTAATAATGAACTCAGACTAGTCTTACTCCTGAATTTGGATTTCGGATATATTATTGGTGTACAGCTGACAGAAGGTTGCCAAGATTTTCAGAAAAATATTGTACAAATTTAAGTACTTACTGGATTTTCATTTATGCTTCGTTCAGCTCTTGGTATTGTAATAGATGGCCCGTGCCATCTATTAGTGTGAGAAGGTCGGAAAGAAGAAAGGTTCAAAACAAACTCTATTTATTCGCAATTATCACACACAACAATAGCACACATTCAATAACTCAAGTTAGGACATGCACCAATTACCAAATATGTGAAGCAATAGCGATGAAGATGAGATACTAGAAGACACTAACTACTACTAATAATAAATAGGATACTAACAATAAATAGGATCACCTACGTCCAGGCAATATACCCTCTAATACAAAATGAACTAATACAATTTTACACTTAATTGACCAAATCGTCAATCTTAATATTATTCAAATAAGCTACGAATAGCTCTCGCATAGATTTACGTTAGTCAATCACTGCTATCCTATAGCAGTCTAACCTCTTTCTCTTTCTAGCTCGAAAGTTTAATCTTTAAATACAAGATTTGAATTACATAATCACATGTTCTTCGGAGGAGGAGGAAGGTTTTTAATAGAATAATTTTTAAAGACCCACTATTCCCCGAGAGGACTATTAGTAAAAAGAACGCGGATAGACCTTTACATTATGATTGTTTATTAACGTCGCTCTCTTTTCAAAACAACCCGAGGGCTATTAATGGCAAATTTTGTTTAATTTTTAATATCTGACGGCATTTGAGATTGTATTTCATTCTCCATGCTTCCACATCATGCTAACGTAAAGACTTTGAGCCGCAGAAGGTATAATATATCTCTTCATGGTGGATTTTTAGTGGTACCAAGACTGAAATATTACGTCACGAGTTAACGATTATCACTACTCGGCTACCATATGTAATAAATGGATATGTGGTTATGTGATAAATGCGATTACTTATTTTCCTTTGAATTCAAAACTCATAGAAGACTTGTACCTAATGTTCTACCTGTAAAAGATAAAATTTCAAGTTTGATGATTGAGTTAAGATGTTCAAGTATTAAGATTCTTCAGAAAGTTGTTCAGGATTAATTAAAAATTCTTATATTATGCGTGTACTTTTAAATCAAGTGAATTTTGTTCACACATGTGTTATTGTTGACAAATATATATGTGTGTGTGTGTACTTTTTTTTAAAAAAAAGTTTCTGCAAAAAGTAAAAGTTGGCTAAAGCGGAGAGCAGTAACTGATTGGTTAGAAACAAGGGATTGCCTTTATCATCTAACTATGATACCACATGAAATATAAACCAATTGGCTGAAACACGTATTTTTAGTTATCATATGTCCGTGACGTTGCATGAATTTAGTTTATTATCATCATTTCACATGAGGAATTTTCTTTTCTGTTTTAAAATAATTTAAATCTACTTTTTTTTATTTAGATATACTTTTCAATGGAACCGAAAATGTATGATTAATTTTAAAGCATTTTATTGTACACGAATAATTTAAGCGCAATAATTAACAACATGAATAGTTAACAAATATCGATTTTAAATTACTTTAATTCTTATCAGTGCAATTTTCTACAAAAATTGATGTTTTGTGTATAAATAAGTCTACAGTCTTTTTACCAGTTATGTACACTTTTCATGCATTCATAAACATATTAAGGGGGTTGACATTTCTTAATAGAGATTATGTTACCATCTGCTTTATTGCATAGGTTTTAAAATTTCATCATTGTCATGAAAGGCATTTATTCTATGAGAAATAATAACAGCTTTAGGAAATGTTGGAGAGATAAGGTCTGTAAACTGTAATAAAACAAAACAAATCAAGTGCGTGTGAAAAGAAACAGATGGCAAGTAAAATGTTACGGTTAAAATAGCATTAACTGCCTGCATCGACGAGCCCGGCTAGCTCAGTCGGTAGAGCACGAGACTCTTAATCTCGGGGTCGTGGGTTCGAGCCCCACGTTGGGCGTTTGTTTATTTTATTTCGATAGGATTATGTTAAACTCACCATATCTGTAAAAAAAAATGTTTCAGAAGAAAATCTGAAGAAACTTGTTTTAAAACATATTTTATTATTTTTATACATTAATAAGCATTATCCAATTTAAGCTTTTTAAACCTTAACAGATAGACGCATTCATTATATAGTTACAGCTATGAACGTCTGTCGTGCCTTCTGCAAAATATAAATTAAATCTTTGTTTTAGTTAAATAAATAACTAAATTAATAATATATGAAATGGAAGGCATCATATTTAATGAGGAGAAAAAGAGATTCAAAAGTGAAAAAAAGAAGGGGAAAAAACGATTATAAATATTCTTACGGATACACGGTACGCTGTTCACAATTTCTTTATATTTATATATTTGTTTGAAAATATTAACATTCACCCTATTTTAAACATACATGCAATTAACACATTTCAGGAGAAAAATACTATTTTTAAATAAGCAATTATTTTAAATTTGAAATATTTTTAATGAGTTTCAATATTTGAAACTTTTCACAACTTTTACGAAAATGTTAATATTTTTCAACGTTTTTTTTTTTTTTTTTTTTTTTTTTGCAAAATTTTTTAAAAATGTTCCTCTCAATGTTCCTCTACTCTGTGCATGAAATTGAGAAAACAAGTGATACTTTTATTTTTACAAATTTTTTTCGTATCGGACACTATAGAAAATAGTAAAAAATCAACTAACTAATTTTGATGATTTTTCAAAAAAATAACTGTTCTCCTAAATCCTCAGTCCACTGCCAGAGAAACATGAAACATATTTATACAAAACAACCAGAAAATGTTTCAAAATTTTATGTTGAATAAAAAAAAACACTTAAGCATTTTGAATACACAGTAATCGTGAAGAATGAAAACCTAAGAAAATGCCATTTAGAGTTTTAAAGGTCAGTATAATAAATTACAGCTAATTACAGAAGTATTTTAGTACGCTTCGACATACTCTTAAAAAAGTTATAAAGCTGGTTAAATAATGTAGCGAGATCTACAAAATTTTATATATGTATTTAGAAAAGCGAAAAATGAGATATTAAAAAAAATCGATATATTTCGATCATTTTTGTGGTAATGTATCCCTTTAAAGTTTTTGATGCCTCAATTGTTGATGCATTAGAAAAGATGATACATTCGAGACAATAAATATTTTCAATGTAATTTTGAATTATTTATAGGGGCATTGTGCTTATAGTTTATCTTTTTTTCAAAAATTTCTAATAAAACAAGAAGAATGCTAGTTAAAGAAATTTTTCTTTTATTTCAAGTGCCACGTGAAGTAATATTAATAAAAAGGAAATATAAACAAAGCTGACATGAAAGAGCTTCCGATTTTCATATTTCTCTGACAAAATACTTCCCCGTCAATGACTCTAAGTCTGAATGTGTAAGCGTTAGTTTCGCTAAATTTCAGCTCGAATTAACCGCGCAAACGATTTCAAACGATGCCGTTTCGCTTTTATTCCACTTTCCTCCAAGCTGTGTGAGAAAGTAATTTGATATCTTTTTGTTTTTACCCATTTTCCCCCCTTCAAACGTTAGTTCTCTGTTAAATTTTATTTTTATAATCGAGTTATTTTTCCTTTTCTTCATATGGTACAGAACCATTGAAAGTTCAGTTTAGTATTTTTCTTTTTCCTCTTTTGTTTACAGCTTTACTTTTTTGAGCGCTTACCGAATGGAATTGTTTTCTTCTCTTTTGTCGAAATTTCACAATTGTAAGATTAAATTACTTAGATAACTTGAGATTTTAAAAGGTGCGTTTCGACTAGCTTAATTTCATCTGACCGGAGTGTAGAATTTGAACTTCTCCGATTGGCAAGTCTTTAAACGTTAACTAACTTTCTTGCAGCATCAGTTTCAATTGAACATCAACAATGTACAGTCGAAGCATTTAGTCGTTAGAATATGAAAAAAATGACACAAGAGCAACGGACAGATGTTCTGTTGTTTGATAGCTTATGCATTATTGCAATCGAATATTATTTTTTTAGTAATTTAATAGAGGCGCGATAAAAGTACTCTATATCATATGATTATTAAGTTGTGACATAATTTAAAAAATAAATAATGATCAGTTGTTAATTATTCATTCTTCAAAATCAACGATTTGCAAATTGTCTGTAGAAGGATATGATAGTTACATTAAACAGAAATAATAACTGTTTAATAATGAATCTCCATTTGAAATTTTTATGAAATCAAAACTTTATGAATGCATATCGAAGGGAGTATAGCGTCATTAGTTTAACTATATAAACATAAATGTTTTTACTTTCTTATTTTTTTTTAATATTTTAAGAGTTTGATCCATGATTTTTAAACACTTTAACTTTATTTCTTCATGTGAACAAGTAACAACTTGATCATTTTTTAACAATGGGGAAAATATCGCACAAGTACAAGCAATTAATTGTGTTTTTACGGAATAACTACATTTTGAAACTTTGTGTAAAATAAAGTCATGAAAATGCTTTGCATCTAAAAATGGAATAGTGTTTCCAGACTCTTGAAAACAATAATAAAAATAAATAATCCAATCAGTAAATGAAAATTTCGTGTTAAAATCTTAAAATATTTACTCGATATATATTTTGTTTTACAAAAATTACACAGGTCATGGGGGGGATGAAGTTTGATGTACTGTCTAGCCTGCGCACACATGTCACTGGGCTCAATTCATATGACATCAAATTCACATGATAAATAAAATCACGTGTTTGCATGCGTCTCATTGTTGCCAATTCTTGTTTTTCACAGAAATTTCTTTAAAGAAGTACAAATTTGTGCTAACAATAACTCAGAATTCATTTGATTTACAAATACCAGCACATTATAAGAATCTTAATTGAAAACCTTTTTGAAGAACCTTACATCTTTCTTTACCCTATTATCAAATTTGAATTCGTATCTACATTTCACAAGTACAAATCTAATTTCAGCTTCGAAATCACCGGAAAACATGTGATTATATTTATGCGACCATCATGACTTTATCCAATTGGTAACCACTGATTTAACTAACTCTGTATTGATTTTTGACGAAGTTAATTAAATTTACATATGCATGAATGTTACTATAAACTTTGTATTTGCATTGAAATTCAAAAAGATAACTTCTCACTTTAAACAGCGTGCTTAAATATTCATATTTCGGACAAACACATTCCTTTATCTATTTACATGTTAATTCTATTAAATAATTACAATTAATATAAAAATGTATATACATGTGACAGAATCACAACATTAAGGGGGAAATAAGAAGCGATTATTATTTTTTTTATGCATGGTGTTGGACTATTATTTTTTTGTTACTATTTATTCATTAATTAAGTTTAACTAATGAATTAATGTTTTAAAAAACTGTATTAACATCAAGTGTCATCCACTACAAGTTTAAAAAACATATTTGAACTTGAATGGATAAATAGAAAGTATATTTTATCAACAATTGAAAATTTGAACAAAATATATGTATTGTGTAATAATAGTGGGAATTGTGAAAAATTGGGAATTCTTCATCATTTTAAGATATTCAATTCAAAATATTCAACACCAAAATTGTAAAAAGACATTTATATAAAAACAGCTTAAATATACATATATACACCAAATATATAAAAACGTTTCAAGGGAAAACGATAAATGTTATATATAATAGCATATATATAGCATCATTATCCATTTGTTTCTATATTTTTTAGAAACGCAAAGCAAAGATGCCAAGAAAATATTTTTTTAAGTGACAGTCACACAAAAAAGTTTAAGAACCTTAGTTTGCTAAAAATTCGAAAATTTCTTCGTAAAGGAATTTTTTTTTCTCAAAAGAGCTTTATTTATATAGAACACATAAAAATAAAAATAACAACAACAACAATTATTATTATTATCTATGTGGTATTTAAATCTTTCTTAAACAAATGAACTTGAAAAAAATAATAATAGAATGGGCTTTTAAAAACTGACCTCTAAGGAAGGTCTGAATTTATAAATCAATATGTAGAAAATGTATTTAAAAAGATTAATTTTTTTTAATCCAATTTCGAAGCCTGTGCCTATAAGCAATTAATAAATCAAAATTCTAAAGGGCGTATAGGTTAAAACAGAACAATAAATGAAAAAAAATTATACATTGTTTCTTTTATCCGTAGATAATTGTGAAGTATGGTAAGAAAATACTTGGATTCTTATATCACGAAAAATTTTCTAAAAAAATGATATTTATTTAAAAAAAAACCCAACTGTATTCTTATAAACGAAGTTGAAAAGAGAAAAAAAATGCAATGCCTCGAAAGAATTGCTCCTCAAGGAATATTTTTTAATATTTAATTCACTATTGATACATTTTCGAATATCGAATTTTCCTTACCCGTTAATTGTGTTCATGTTTATTTGGATCCTTATAACATTTGCAATTTTTCCCCAGATCAATGGCTTTTCCTTTCTCTATTGCATCATATTGCTTTCGAATCAATTGCCTTTTCTCTCGGCGGATTTCTTTCAATCATTCACTTCTTCACTAGCCAATTTCCAATGAAGCTAATTAATTACTTGTTCTTAACACTCCATGAACTTTTTTACAAATAAAAGTCGCAATATGAACTATATCTAACACAACTTTCGTTATACCAACACTACTTACTGCAAAGAAGTACAGATCCGACAAACATAATAACGAACTCCAAGACAAAAAACGAAAAGGAGAATTATTATTTTTCCTAAATTCTATTATACAAATCAGTTACAAAGACAGTTATTAATTTTTTTTTATTGAAAACAATTATAAAATCCCCGTGCACCACAAAGTATCACACGGGGCTTACAGAAGTAAGTATTAAACACACATTCAAGGGAAATAAACAATTAAAAAAAAAAAAAAGAAGTTAAGAAGGATTACAAACAGTTGCAACAAATTTACAGAAATTATTGAAAGCACTTCTGGAGGAAAGAAATTGGTGAAAATTCGGTGGCCAATTAATGTTGAGTCTCTTGAACGCCAGTCTTATGATCTTTCTCTCTCTGACATACTTGGAACACAAAAGGATCACATGTTCTACATTTTCCTCGCCACCAATATTACAGTCACAGAAAGATGAAGGAGCTAAATTAAATTTGTTCAGGTAGTTTTTGAAATTACCGTGACCAGTGAGAAATTGGGTTAATTTGTAGTTAGTGTAAAAATGATGACATGATAGTCTCTTATTAATGGTGGGAAAAAATTTCTTTGTTATGCTCCCCTTATTAGAAATGAGATATTCTTGGTTCCAAGACTTCATCATTCTTTCATTCGTGATCTTCTTGTAAAACGATTTAGGAATATTAACGTCAATGTCAATTTTGCGCTTGGTTGCAGCTTTTGCAAGCCAATCGGCTCGCTCATTTCAAGAACGCCAGTGTGTCCGCGAACAAATGCAAAATCTATTGAGTGGGTGGTATTAGCAAACGATTTATTTAAATGAATATAAGATATTTATTTATAATAAAAATATATAATTAATCCGTCAAACGATATTTTATCAGCTACAATATTCAGAAAACTGATCTGACATTGTGTCCGTGTATTGCCGAAATCAACAGCTAAAACTTCATGTCATTGGTCAAATAAACAAAATTAAACTCAAAGTATTTTAATTCATTGGATTTGTTACACAGTTTTAATGCCGAAATCCCCTATATTAATCCCTATATCCCCTCTGAAAAGGTATTTGATGAGAATGCATAACCTTTTTTGAGCACAACTTCTGTTGTTTTGTTTCTACTTGAAATTCTGGTAAATATTTCCTTCGAACTTTTTAGCTTCAGCTTTATTTTCGAACTTCAAGAGTTCAGCTGTTACATGTGTTCGTGCTACAATGGTCGACTGAGTATAACTCAAGTAAATACCGTTCTAGAATTCCAAGAAAGACATTAAAAGACAGATCCGTCGCAATTTCGAACCTTGATTAAGAAATGAAAAAGATACCAGAGGTGATCTTTCTCTACTTTAATTCTTCACCATATAATTTGAGGGCTTTAAATCCCAATTGAAATAAATGTACAAAGAGCTCCATCATTCTGTGCTGCGTTCTTTGTGAAATCTGAACTACTCAATTTGAATGCCGTTCCATGAATTTTGAGACTTTGGCAACTGAACTATGAGTGTCTGTCTTTATTCAGTATATTCGTCTAAGCAAAATAAACTCATTTTTTACTTATAGCTAAAAACAGGCTGTAAAAATGTGATTTCTTTTAATTGCGGTCCATGGTCTATACCAATATCAAGTACTGGTTGATAAATTGAACACTGTCGTATCTTTAGTGTATTAACAAACATAATGCTTTATGTGTGCATTCGTGAGTTTTGTGATGCTTACTTTGTAATCTATAATCAATAGTTTAATATTTTAAGAGATAGTATTAACTGCCTGTGAAATCTCAAACCTCAAGGATTGAAATTATGAAACTACTTAAAAGGCTCCCTGCATGTATCAAAAAAGCATTACACACACGTAAATATCATTTATCATTTCACAATTAATAAAAGTTAAAGCATATTTGTTTATTTAAATGTATGTTAATTGCGATGAAAATAAGTTATATATTTTATAATATATAACGGTGATACATAGAAAATTTCAATATACGAGTATATGTAGAATTATTTGATTGAAGGATTCCAGATGATCAAATAATCAACTCCATATTACGCTTGAAATTTACCATTAAATGGTGTTCTACATTTTTTCATTATTTAATATATATATATATATATATATATATATATATATATATATATATATATATATATATATATTATATATATATATATATATATATATTATATATTATATATATATATTATATATATATATACATACATATATACATATATATATTATACATATATATATGTTTCTTTTTTTAATTAATTAAATTTTTTACTACATGTACAATTTAAAACCATTTGATTTGTAACTTACTTTAGTTGTGAATGGGCTTGGGTACCAAAATTCGTGGTGGAAAAAATAAAAATCTGCAAATTTTTTCATGAGGAACATAGTATTTATATGTTTAGTTTTCTCTGTTTTCCCGTAGCCATAGCAATAGCGCTTTTTGTATTCAAATTTTACATCGTCTTTAAAATGATAAAAAAGGAATAGATTTTATATCTTTATTTAATTTATTATTTATTTTTACTTTATCGAATTATCAATAAAATGGGATTATATATTATTTTGCTAAGGAACATAGATAATTTACAAAATACAGTTAATTAGAATTTCTATAAGCTACTGCTTTAATCTCCTAAAATGTCTGATAGAATTGATTTTTTACCTTAACAGAATCCACATTATTTATTACCAAAGTAAGACATTTTATGTTTCTGATTCCTTACAGTAAGCAAATATTTATGTAAATTCTTTTTATAAACTATTTCGTTGAAATCAGCTTGTTTTTAGCTCTTTATTTTGTACAATGAATTAAATTCAGGTTTAAAATCATAAAAGGAAACAATATCTTTAGTTAATCTGTGAGGACCTTTGGTCTGAGCCTAGGGATGTGGTAGGAAGGGAAGAAAGACTAGCCATATACCCAAAAACAACCTATTTATTGATCACACGATTAGCAACACAAATTCAGGTAATCTTAAATAAGAAATGCGCCCTAAGCAATATGTAGACAAATAACAAGGTACACAAAGTATGAGAAGATTCTAAATATCGACACACTTATTTCAAGATCGTTAGAAACATCGTTACTTTTCTAGTTATCTAAGCACTATTTAAACTCTAGTGACCAATCGTCACTTTAATTCTTTCAATTTTCAAATACCTGAATTACACTTTAAATTTGAATAATATCTGATCAGTAGCATTCTCTCCTCCCTCCTCACTTTCTCTCCTTCTAGCTTGAAAGCCTAGACTATCTATAGCAGACCTAATTTAAATATAATCATGGTTTCTTCTTCAGAGGGTTCGCTGTGAATAAAACAGATTTGAAAGACCAAAGATTTTTCCCAAGAGGACTTTGTTAATGGAAGGACGCGGATAGAGTAGTCACAAATCATTTACTGTTTTATTTGGCTGTGACATTTTACCATGTTCCTGTGCTTGACTTTTAAAGTAATTACCGTAAAATCCTGCTCATAACGTTCACCGGTTTATAACGGGAATCTATACTTTCAAGCTAATTTTTTCAATTTTTAAGTATATTCGTCGCATAACTCGCGTCCCCTTTTTAACGAAGAAATCTGAAATATTAATATACATAGTTTTATATTTTGAAGTCATTTATTCGAGGTATCATCCGAGATTTTTGAAAAAAAAAGTATACTTCTAGAGCTACAACAGTTCTTGTTCATAACTCAAGTCATTTCTTTTAAATAAGCAGTGTTTCGATACATCTAGAAGTAAATTTTTTTTGTGCCCATCTTTTTTGTTATTTTTAAAGCTATCGTTTTTATACCCGACGTATAACGTGCACCCTTAATTTTCGATCTTATTTTTTGTGTTCAAAGTGCGCGTCATACGCCGGATTTTACGGTGTTGAATTTTTCTAAATGTATAATTTCATTTCATTTCATAATAATGTCATTTATTCTGAAAAAGTTGATCATATCTTTTTAAAAACAGCTATGTTAGTTTTTGTTTATTTTTTAATAAAAGTTGTTATAAATATATTTAATTATAAAATAAAATTTACTTCTTCGTATCTGATAAAAACTATCGTCTTTATTTTTAGAAGTTTTACTAAGTCACAGTTCTTTTTCCCGCTGGCTAAAAAGGAGAAAGTCAAAAAGACTTCTGATGCGTGTGTGCGACGGGTCTATCCACGTTCTTTTAAAAACAAAAAATTATTATATAATAAAACTTCCTTCCGAAGAAGAAGACGTGACCATGCAAAAGAAAACTTGCATAAAAGTTGAAACTTTCAGGTTAGAAAGGACAGATAGGCTTGACTGCTAACGGCGAGCAGTGATTAATTAAACGCATGAAGAGGCGTGAATATTTAGTAGCTGGTTATTGTAAACATTAAAGTTAACGATCTGTCAACTAGGAATTAAACTAGATTAGGTAGCTACGAAGTAGACACTATTGACTAGACGTAAGTGATCTAATTATTTAAAGTCGTCATACCTTGCGTACCTCGTTAATTACCTTCCATATTTGATATTTGGGTGCATCTCTTAACTTTGGTTAGTTGAACTTGTGTTGTTGTTGGTACTTAGAATAAATTGAGTTATTTTGAATATGGCTAGTCTTTCTTCCGTCTCTCCCACACCCTCAGACGCGTCGGGCAGACCTTTACACGCGTAATGTCCCATGGCTATAATGAAACAGTTCAAAAATGAAATTCACATTGCTCTTTTTCAATTCCTACTATTAGCTCACCTCTCTATATATTTATTTATTTATCTTGATGGAATCGTTAATAAAATACATTTTATCAAGCGCTCAATTGAGTTGAAATTTTATATATATGATTATTTTGAATGACAATACAGTAATTTATTTATAATTAATGAAAATTAATTGATTAAAACTATTTAAAGAATTACAAATATAGCCACGTTGGCATCATTTTTGGCGACGTGTCAAAACTTGAAAAGGTTGTTTTTTTTTCACATTTTAAGGCACTCATTTGAGCTGAAATTTTCTATGCACTATTGTTTTGGGTGAAAATACGATAATTTAACTATAATTAATTAAAATTAATGGACTGAAACTAATTATTTAAGGAATTACAGATACAGCCATGTTGGTTTCACTTTCACCGACTTGGGTCAAAATTTTAAAAGATTTTTTTTCTCACGTTTTAAAGCATTCAGTTTAAAATTTTATATACACGATTGTTTTGGATGTGGCAATACGATGCTTCAATGATAATTAATAAAAATTTATTACCACTTAATGTTGTGATTCTGTCATATGTATATACGTATTTATATTAATTATAATTATTTAATAAAAAGTAGCTAAAATAAAAATTTTCTTTGTTGATCTAAGTAGGAATTGACTTAGTTTTTTTTATTTTTTATTACACACTTATTTTTCAGTCAAAGAGATAAAGCTTTAAGGAAACAACTATCATTAACCACACGTGAAAGGGCGACCTTTGGCGCCATGCCATTGTTGACCTTGAGTGAATTTTAAAATGCTTAGCAATTAATTGTCTTTAGACTGGTATAAAAAAGATGCCCCAACTCATAAAATCCTCGGTGATAAAATGATGACAGGGGGTAGTTATATTCATAACAGTGACATATTTTTAAATGTGCCGGTGATAAATATTTTTCCATTATAGTATAATTTCACTACCCATTAGCCCCCTTCAACTCTGGGGTTTTCATTATAATTTATGATTAGATATTGTTTTATAAAGTTATTTTTATCTAAGTAGTACTATCACTAAGCTTTTAATATATTCAAAATATTCCAATTGACAGGGGTGGCTCTAGGGGTGAACAAACCGGAACCCTGTCCGGGTCGACGTTTGGACTGAATTTGAAAAAACACTTTTTTTTGTGACGAAAAAATTTCATACTTTTTCAGAGATATTGTGAATTTGGTTCTTCATTTAAAGCAGGGGTACTCAAACTTTTTTTCTGCGGGCCGCATGCATATGTTAGCTATTTCTCGCGGGCCGCAGCATGAGAATTAAGGGAAGGAGGAGGGGGAGGGAGAAATGCTTTAAGACCACGATAACATAGAAAATTTAAAATGCAGAAAATTGTTCGAAACATATAACTCCTATTTTGCTTTTATTAATAATTATTTTAATATTTTTTTTATTTTTTGTCACTCAATTTTTCTAAATTGGAAGCATTTAAGAATTACTGCTTCACAATTTCTGCATCAGCAAACGGTTTTATATGATTACCAATAATATAACAAATTTCATATGGTGCATTTATTACCTTTATGACAAAACACTTTTTTGCTGTTGTAAAGATTATTCAAAAAAGCCTACTTATCACCTCTTGAAAGAGATCTTCGAGGAAAAGTGTCATTGAACGCGATTCCTGCTTATTGATATATTTTAAATATGGCGTGACAAATCAAACAATTACTGATCCATGCTAATTTTTCACTTCAAAACAGTCAACTTCAAAATCGTCTTGAAACAACCTATTTTTTTCGAATATTTTTTCGCTTGCAAGATATGAAAGATAGTTAAAAATTAGTTCCACTCATACAATTGTCACTACTGCACTGTGGTCCATTATCACTATTCAAAAAAATATCAATTAGCACCTATACGACATCGACAGCAAAAAGCAAATTTGATGATATATTTAATTTCTTAACCAAGAATAAATTCCCACAGAGCAATGAAACTTTCATAAATATCGCTAATGAATTTCCTTATTTTATACAGAGCAATGAGCCATGAGCGGGCAAGAAAATAAAAGGCCCGGTGGACATTTCTTAAAATCAAGAATATATTGAGATGTTACAGGATTACGAGTATCAGCCTAATTTAAAGTATCGTTACCTTTTTTGCTCCTCCGTCGTTGCCAGATCCTTATTTTATATCGTCTCTCGTTCGACCTGTTGCCAGGTGCAGGCAGCTGTTCCTTACAGTTTGTATATTGTCAGTTTTCTTTTATGTTGCAACCTAAAGGTTTCAAGGCTGGAGCATATGTTAAATCATGCATGACATTTGATGTATTCACAGCTTCCTCTAAAAACTTTCTCCCCATCCCGGAGAGGGATCACAATTAGGGTTTCTTTCCCGTGAACCCGAGTTCCAGGAAAATTAGAATGTCTTACCATATAGTTACAAATTCTAAATATATTAAACATAGATAAAATTACAGTGTTTCGACGAAAGTAAAATAGGGACTTCTTATTGTCTGTTTCAAAATTACGATAAGATTCTGGAAAATCTCAAACACATTTATTTTTAATTCAAATGTGCCAATTTTTGATGAATGAAAAACAAGCTTTCAATTTTTTTCATATGCTTATTTTAAATATTTTTAAATATTCGATTATAGAAATTTATTCGATAATTTCAGATTGCACGCGGGATGCCAGCAAGATCGAACAGATGACATTTTTGGTACAATGTGTATGTATTGAGAAATCTAATATCCTAATGAAGTTACCGTTAAAATTCATGAAAGCTTTCTAGGTTTTCTTCCAGTGGAAATATTGCCTTGAAAAGAGCTAAAAGTCAGAAAATTGTTTTTTGTTTTGCTTTGATTTTGCTTTATTTTTCTGTTTTAGTTTTACGCTGATTTTTGTTCGCAAGAACTATTCGAGTTTTACAGGTGTGTATGAATGTGACGCACAAACACACACAATTTTTCTTTTTTAATAATAATTGTTACTATGGGGAGAGGGGGTGGTATTTTTCATTCTTGTCCGGTGAGGCTAAACTGCTATAGTTTTAATTTCTTGATTTAAAAAGTCAGATTTGAATTTCTAAAACGAAAGTATTTTATTTTTTACGCTGCGTGAACCCCTTCCTCTTCCTCTTCGAAGAAATTTCTTCAAGTCTGTCGGTCTAATAACTCGAAAACGGGATTTTTTTGTACTCTTATATCTCCCCCGTAAGCCAGAAAACCGTCCAGGGAGACCGATTTCAGGAAATCCCGTACTTAGCGGATTTTTGCTCATGAGAAGAAACATGTCTTCTAAATTTCAAATCTAATTTGTAATTCTAATAGTCCAAAAACGAGAAGTTTTGTCAGCCCTCGCCCCCCCCCCCCTGCCAAGCTCTCTTGGGAGGTATTTTTTTTCTAAAACTTCATTCTTAGAGGATCTCTACTCAACAAAAGAAACAGGTCTGCCAAGTTTCGTATCTGTAGGTCTAATACAGGGATGGCTAACCAATGGCACGCGTGCCAATGATGGCACGCGACAGAATAGTTTGGGCACGCCATCGATCAAAAACGATTTGCATTTTAGTTTAAAATAATTAAGTTTACAATGAAGTATTATGAACAAACGCGAGTGGTCCGTCGCGACGCCGACAAGTCGGGGAGCAGACTCGTTTGTTATGTCTTGCGTAAATACTTCGTATATTATAAATTGCTAATGATGCAAAGCTTATCTACGCATAGTGGGTGTATGTAACTATTTCTAAATATGTTCAAGTTGTTTAAAAAACATATTCTAACGTTTACATTAATAGTTCAGCTTGTATACATCTAATTTATTTAAGGTGATCTAATTCTTGCCTTGTAAGTCTAATTGGTAAAATAACTCTCACTGCTTTATTTTTAAAAATTTTAATGACCTGAGACAAAACCGAAAGAGCAGACAGACACTACAGAAATCTGGTACAAGCACTCAATTTCCTAAAGACAAATAAATCTGCCCATGAGCCCGCAGTCGTGCGCAGTCAGTTAAAAAGGGTTTTTTGCCCGGGGGGAAGGAATCAAACGAGAGCACATTTAAAGTTTTGTGTTAAATTTACGATTTTTAACTGCTATTTAACATGGCTAGTTCAACAAAAAAACAAAAAGTGCAAGATAGTAAGTGTAGCAGAGAATTTCAAACTTGGTGGGCTTAGAAATATGGCATTATCAATAAAAGCGACAAAGCGGAGTCTCTGTTTTATATTCTGGAACAGTGGTATGCAGAACATCGTCTGTAAAACGGCATTTTGAAACAAATCACAAATCCTTTTGTGAAAAAAGCGAACCAGAGCAAAAAGAATTAATTGCAAGTGCAATAAAAGACAGAAATAAACAGTCGACGTCTATGTTTAAATATGTAAGCAAAAATTGTCACACAAGTGCGGCAAGTTACTCGGCTGCAAATGTCATTGTTCGGCATGGTAAACCTTTTCAAGAGGGAGAGTTTTTGAAGGAAGCTTGGTTGGCATGTGCGCCCTCACTTTTTGATGATTTTGATAATAAAGATAAGATAAAATTCAGCGCATCAAAGATGTTCCTCTATCTAGAAACACAATGAAAGATAGAATCTTGAAATTGGCAGAAAATGTTACAGATCAATAAAAAAAATGACTTTAACTCCGCTCCTTTTATATCGCTATGTCTTGACGAAAATATTGACATTACTAAATCGGAACGTTTAGCTGTCTTTGCTCGATATTGTGTAGAAAACATCATTAAGGAAGAATTAATTGCGATAACATCGTCGTTAACAACTACAAAGGACACAGATATTTGTACGGCAGTAATAAATTCGCTTGCTGAGAAAGAAATTGATTTGAAAAAGATTGTTTCAGTAACCACTGATGGTGCTCCAAATATGGTAGGCAAAAAAAAAATGGTTTCATTTCTTTATTTAAAACAGACGTAGGACATTCGATTCTTGAATGCCACTGCATTATTCACCAACAAGCTTTACGTGCAAAGAGTGGTTTAACATCTCTTGATAATGTAATAACTTTAGTCACAAAAGTAGTCAACCTCATATCGTCGCAGGCTTTAAATAAACGAAAGTTTGATGCTTTGTTGGATGAAGTCAATTCGGTGTATAATGGCTCAATAATGTATAACAATGTTCGCTGGTTGAGCCGCGGGAACGTACTTCAAAGATTTGTGGATTGCTTGGAAGAAATCAGACTGTTTCTACAAAATGAGAGCAAAATTGAACAATACCCACAGTTGATGGATATTATGTGGCTTTTAAAATTGATGTTTTTTACAGACATATGCCAGCATTTCAATGAGTTGAACATAAAGCTTCAAGGCCCGAATAAAACAGTTATCGTCATGATGGATCTCATTCGCGCTTTTGAAGCTAAACATATTATTTCAGAAACGATATTAATACAAAAAACTACAAGTACTTCCCAAACTTGAAAAAAAAATATCAAAGATTTAGATGCCCAAGAGAAACGAAATGAAGAAAAAGTTATTGATGACTTTATTTCCATAATGGATTCTTTAATCAAAGAATTTTCAGCGAGATTTTCTCAGTTCAAGGAATTATCGGAAACGTTCAAATTTATTATGTACCGTGATGTGATTTCGTTTGATAAACTGAACTTGTCTCAATTCGATTGGTTGGAAATTGAAGAACTTGAAATGCAGCTGATTGATTTCCAGTCTAGTTCAATATGGATTCAAAAGTTTATTGAAACAAGGAAAAATTGGAATTGATGGAAGCAGAAAGATTGACAAGCAATATAAGTAAAAATACCAGTAGCAAAATTTTGGAAACATGGAATTCGATTCCAAACGCATTTAACTGTTTGAAGAAGTTGGCGTATGCTATTTTAACCATATTTTCATCTACCTATGCCTGCGAGTCATTATTTTCAGAGATAAATAACATCAAAGACTCGCTTAGAAACCGTTTAACAGAAGACTCTAATTCAGCATGCATTCTACTAAAAGTAACATCTTATAATCCTGATATAAGTTATTTGTCATCTAATCTACAACAGCAGAAATCACACTAATGTTATTTTAATTTAAATTACAAGTAAAACTATAACATTTACTTCTATGCAGTGCAAAATGCATTTTTTCGTATTAAATAAAGAATTTTGATTTGTTCGTATTTAGTTTTATTAGTTCTTCAATAATCACAAGTCAAAATTATTTGATGGCATGCCTATAACTCATCGTTTTTATAGAAAAAATGGCACGTTGACCCAAAAAGGTTCACCACCCCTGGTCTAATAGTTCTAATAGTATATATATATATATACACATAGATTCCCATATTTGTATAAAGAGGGACTGAAAAACAGTAACAGAGTCTTTAATAATATTTAATATTTTGAAAAATTTCCTGTACTATTTTCTTTTAATTGTGCTTTTAAATAAAGTTTTGATTAATATTACAAGGGCGGTTCTCTGCATATAATTTTTGCATATATATTCTTTCTCAAATTCTTAATATCAATCTTTCTTAAATATCAATGCTTCACAAATAAAAATACATGCGAGTATATCACTAAGTCTTGAAACTTTTCTTTTTCTAAAATATGAAGTGAATTTTCGCACTGAAGGATAGAATAACTCTTAAACATCTAAGAATTCTACGTATGTCATTAAATAACATCTGATATTCTCATTATAACACTATGCACTCTTTAAACTGTTAACCTTTTAATAGCTCGTGTTTTTCCATCGGCATTCTTTCTAATTCAACTGTTAACACTTTCACTTATCTCATCACCATTGTACAAAAAACTTTCGAACAATAATAATCCTTTGACAAATTGAAAATTTGTCAACTTAAATACAAAAGATCAAATTCTAATCCTATATCTCTTTGCATAAAAATATTTTTGCAGCTTAAATAGAACAAGAGATGACAAAAGGATATAATTTTTTTCCTTCGAGATACGAAAAAGATACCTTTAAAACATTTTATTTCGGTTCTCCGAAAGTCCATTTAAGCACTTTGTTCAAAATGGACCACTTTTTAAAGGGAGTTATCTATTTAGTCACGCGATTTAACTTTGTCGAGTCACGCACAGACAGGAACTCTATTCATTTTATCACAATGGAATTAATTCCCTGTGACGTAATGGTCACGTGATAAGAGTTTAACAGAAAAAGTGAAGATTTAATAAAATAATGATTTAACAGATTTTTACAAGGGATTAAATATACTTTCTAACTGTTTTAATGTACGTTTAAAATTGTAGTCAATTTTGCTATATATTCTAGCAACAAATTTATAAATAGCAGGGAAATTTTTAAATTCAGCAAATTATGGAACAGTAATAAAAAAAATTAAATAAATCTTTATATAAAATCAGATAAAGAGATTGGAAATTGAGTCGGCTCTCTACGAGTTTGAACTGTTCTATGCTATACACTGTAAATAACATTTTTACCCACAAAAAGGTTATATTAATTTTTTAAAAAGTATAATCGAATAAATCATTAAAAAATGTGTAATGTACTTTTAAAATATTAATCATTGGTAAAGCAAGAGGGAAAGGTAACAAGTGAAAAAGTGAAAGCGCAAGTAGGCAAAAGTGAAAACTGATTAGCTGACCAATCAGTGGCGCACACAAAGGGGGAGGGCGGATATGAAGCCTTTGATTTTTTTTCCCCAATTGATTATAATCTTATGTACACACATAAAACGTAAAATTTAACTAAGCATTTGTTATTAAAGATTAATTTTATTAATTAGTGCTAATTATTTATTCAATAATGAATTTTTTACTGTGTTTTGTTCCCGAAAATCGACAAAATCATAAGAATATGGTGGGCGGCGTATTGCAGCATGATACGCGAATGGTGAACTTTCGACCTTGGATCCCCCGCCCCCCTTGAAAAATTCCTGTGTGCGTCATTGTTACCAATTTATTGGTAGCTAAAGCAATAGCTTCCTTGGTGGCTAAGAAAATAAAAAGATTAAATAGAATTATATATATATATATATATATATATATATATATATATATATATATATATACATATATATATATATATATATTAGATGGGGCTCTGGATTAGTATTTTACCGCTACAGACCTGGCACATTCACCGAGAGTTGGTACCTTTTTAAGTCCTGCACCATATAGGTCGAATACTAATCATAGCAATTTAATTTTGACACCCAGTTCTTGCCCCAGAGGAAGGGGCCTGTACACCCAAGCCAAATTGTCACTGTAGGAATCTTTACCATGCCGCATAGTCATACGACGTGGAAGTTGTCGATTTTCTACATCATGAAAATCCACCGACTTGGGCCGGGATTGAACTCGCAAACTTTTGCTTACATGGCCAGCGGCAAACGAACTACGCCCCCAGCCGGCTGAATTGATTCATAAACATAAGAGAAAACTGTAACCAAAATTTATTGGTTACAGTTAAATATACTACAATTAACTAAATTAATTTATCGGTAGCCAAAAAAATTGAAACATGATTATCATATATAGAATAATTCTTTGAGCTTTTATCTTACAAAGAAGAGTTCTGTTAATTTGGTTAATTTGAAAAAAACAACAATATTTTTTTAAATTTTAAATTAGTTTTGTTATTTTTATCTCTCTTGTAAAATTTGAATCATTAGAGCTGCAATTTGGTTTAGATTACAAATTTGTAAAACCAATGCTTTCCAAGCAATACTGCTCCTAATGATAAAAATTTAATGTATTAATAATTTTGAATGATTGCACTTATTCTTTCAAAATGGATGAAAAAATACAGCACTTTAGATATTTATGTTGGGTACAACCCTCGGCTATACGCAGGGACGTCTTAAGAATCTTAAGGCCCTTGGCCCTCTACGTAAACGTTGGCCTTGGGCCCCTTCACAACTGAAGGCCCGACATATGACCCATTAAAATGGACAGTATATAGCATACGTTATCAAATACTCACACAAACAATAACCCAAATCAAATAGATGCGAATGACTTACAATCGCACAAACCACTCGACCGATTACCACTTTTTTACTGAATGAGTAATGATAGTGTACGGTAATAGCTTAGGCCTATACATGAACGACGCCATCACAGGTAGCCAGTTGATGTATCGTCATAAATTACCAGGTTTTTGGAGAATACAACCGGAAAAAACATTTGACCGTTGAAATTATTTGAATCATTATCGTATTAAGGTTAAACCGAAAACGAGATAAGGCTCAGTTGGCTCAAGCCTTAAGATATCCCTGCCTATACATAGTCTAACTTTTATCATCGTCTTACCGTAGCTCCGAGAATCCAAGTAGAATATTTTGAATTGAATTGTAAAGTTAATTAAGTAAAGAATATCTATTCACGTTATAACTATACAAGAAATCGCTTATTAAGCTTACGTACAAAAATAAGTCTAACTGCATCATTTTAATTTGAAAAGTAGCTAATTTTATGAAATTTTACATAAATATTATTAATTATTAATCAACCATACTGAACCATTCCAAAATAATTATTTACCCGAGCATTGAATCTGAATCTTCTATGCATTAGTTCAACTGCAGATATTAAACTTACGGAAATTTTTCCTCTAATGAGAAACCCAAAGCACACATAAGATCTAATTTCCAAAATAAAAACATCTATTTCCATATCATCGCATACGATCTACAACAACAGTACCTTATCAAAGTCTACATTCATATTAGCTTTCCCGTCGTTGTGTATTATTCTACTTATGATGTATCGGTCCTGTCATCATTGCGCGAGTGATTTAAGAACCAATATTTTTTCTTCTGTCCAATAAACAAGTCCAATTGCTCACATTCGGTGTGGGTGAATCGTTCCATTATGAACGCCAGGAAGAATGGACAACCCACGTTTCAAGATGGTGCAGGTGTTTTTTTTTTTTTTCCTGCCACGGAATGGTTATTCATACACCAGCCCACACGGCCGAGTGTCATGTATGCCACACCTGAACATTACACCCGGCCTGCTACCGAAAAAGAACGTGTAATATGACCGTTAATTAATAGTGGCGACCCCGTACATGTAAGAATCTGTGTTCTGACATATCCTGCGCTTTAACTAATGGCATTGAAGACTCTTACCTCCTACGCGAGTACACTTTTTAAGGCTCCAGGGCTACAGCCACCAAATTGATGATCTTTATGGTTGAAGGGGCTGCTTTATTGCTTTTTGTTACTATATTTTCTGTTTGATCATTAGTAGCGTTAAACGATTCTCGTTCTTGTTCTAATTGTTGATTAGGCAGTCTTATGGTTCAAGTGTAGTGAGTAGAACTGTTGCAATATTCAGTTGGTGTGTTATTAAAGCCAGAAAAAGTTCGCTTATTCCTTTCCATTAAGGAATGTTCTTTAGAACTGTCGTTCTGAAATTCATTTCAGATTGAAATTTGTTGATTTAGAAGTAACTAAAATTGACCGACTATGTTCAGAACCGTGATTTTTTGAAAAAACATATGAAAGGATAATTTGTTTGAAATTTAGTGTCATAAAAATAACCTAAAAATAAATTTGTTTTAAGAATATTGTTACAAGAAAAATATTTTTTAAAAGCAATTTTTTGGCAAAAAGTGAAGAAAAAAAAAGGAATGCCATATTTTCAAAACATATTTTTTCCTTTCATGAAAAATATAACAATCCTATTTCTTCTATAATAATTCTGTTTTGTCGATTTATAGTAGTACATCTTCTGTACAAGGTTTGAACTAGGAGTTTTGAATTATGTAACTTTGAAGTGGGTTTATTCTTATTTTAATACGTCAGCGTAGAAAAGTTTTAACGAAAACACACAGGTTATTATTTTAATTGATCGTAAATCTGAAAGCAATATGAATTTTTCAAAAATCCTGGTTCATCTGCTGTATAGAAATCCTAGCTATATATAGGCAAAATACTATTATTACAGCTATTTTTCATAAAAGGAGAAAGTTTTTAAAATGTCATTCTTTCTTCATTTTTTATGACAAAATATTTTTTCTTGTAATAATATTCTTAAAACAATTTTACATGTATATTCATTTTGCACTTATACGCGCATTTTTGAAAACAACGGTTCCAAACGTTGTCAGTCATCTTATTTTTCAAAAAGTTTAATAAATGGAACAATAACTTTTGATATATTATTCGTGTATTACCAATGGGAACTTAAGAACTTACATATGCGATGAATTTGTTTGAAATTCGGGAGTTGTAGTAAGCAAATTAGCGATCACCATGGTCAAAGATGCTTCCTTAGTTGTATTTCTTTTCTTAAAATTATTAACGATTAAACACCAATTTTTAATCTGTTTCAGCTCGGAAAAGGAATGCTGATAGGCTACTATTTGATCTGATACACAATATTGTAAACGAAACATATTTGAGGAACTTTCGTGGTAGCTCAAAATTTGCACAAGTTGTTTGTAGCATACATTTTCGAATGGAATGCAATAAAATTTTTATCGGTGGATTTTGAAGACCAAAGATAAAATTATATGAATGAAATTTAATGAAGGAAGTAGCATTTTTTTTACCTATGCTATGATATATTTTAGAGTAATTAGCTGTAATCAAATCAATAATTTTTGTGACAAAAGCGTTGTTTAATACTCTTTTTTTTTGTAGTCTCGAAACTTATTAAAAAGCAATAGATGTTTAGACAGTTAAAGGTTCTTATTTTGGGTTTCTTTATTCACTGTGGAAAATGAAAGAGTTCTAACATTTAAATATTTTTGTACTCGAATATTTTCATTCTGTAGATTATTAGCCAAAAGGCGATCAAATTTCGATAAAATAGGTTTTCATGATTGTAGACAATGTACAGAGTGTTTTTTTCCAGGTATAGAAGTTTAAGTTGGCATTACTTTCCAAGATGGTGACCGATTTAACAGCTGTCAAGTGCTCAGTTTGGTTTGGCACAATTCATCATGAATAGACTCACGCCTAAACAACGCTTTCAAATTGTGCAATTTTATTTCGAAAATAATGGTCGATTTTCATAAGCGAATTTGGTTTAGCGATGAAGCACATTTCTGGTTGAATGGCTACGTCAACAAACAAAACTGCCGCATTTGGAGTGAAGCTAATCCACAAGTGTATGTCGAAACACCGTTACATCCAGAAAAACTCACTGTTTGGTGCGCTTTATGGGCTGGTGGAATCCTTCTTCAAAAACGATGAAGGCCACAACGTTACAGTCAATGGTGATCGGTATAGAGCCATGATTACTAACTTTTTCATTCCTGAATTGAACAATCATGATGTCCAGGAGCTGTGGTTCCAACAAGACGGCGCAACATGTCACACAGCTCGTGCCACAATCGCTTTATTGAAAGACACGTTTGGTGACCGCCTAATTTCACGTTTTGGACCTGTGAATTGGCCTCCAAGATCCTGTGATTTAACACCGCTAGACTATTTTCTGTAGGGCTATGTAAAGTCATTGGTCTATGCGGATAAGCCACAAACGCTTGACCATTTGAAAGACAACATTCGCCGTGTTATTGCCGATATACGGTCACAAATGTTGGAAAAAGTCATCGAAAATTGGACGTCCAGATTGGACTACATCCGAGCCAGCCGTGGCAGTTCTATGCCAGAAATCATATTTAAAATGTAATGCCACAAGATTATCTTTCGAATAAAAAAATTCATTCTCGAATCAATCATCGTTGTTTTATTGCAATTTAAAGTTTTATACCTCTAAAAAAAACACCCTTTAAAATACTACTTGTTTGATTTATAATAAAATACTAGAAAAATTTCACAAATTTTTTGCAAACATTTATTCATCCTTGTCTATTTTGGTATTTTTTTTTTACCATAAACCAATATTCGGAAAAACTTAAAATATTTTACAGCAATATTCTTGCTTTAAAATATTTCGGCTTTTAGGTGAAGAAAGTCTGTGGTCCTTAGTATTTGCTAGAATCTAAAACTTAAAATAACATTATTTCAAGTTTATAATGTAATAAATAATTTTTAAATTTGTCTTTTTTAAAAAATAAAGCATACTCTTAAGGTATCTCACTACTTGCGACTTCTTTTTTTAAAAATAGTGATTCTTTTAGAGAGATTTTTTTGTGGTTTTTAGATTTATTTAGTACATTTTAAGAAAAAAAGGCTAAAATTAAGAAGAGAAAAATAAATTATTACTACTAAAATGAGAAAAATAAGTAAAAATTGACAAAAAGTTACCTAAATGGGGCTCGCTCTGTACAAATAGTAAATGAACAAATTCTCAAGTTTTTAAATTTGGATGTATTATACTTTGCTATTCCTTTTTGAAATGACCTTCAGAATAAGAGATATTTACAAAAACTAGATCACTTTATTTTAGCTATTATATGAAATTGCTTAAAAAAAACAGTAATTATATTCACATAAGGAACTGTAAGTTTTGTAATAAAACAGTGATTGATAAATCTGAAGATTAAAACACTTCTACTGTTATACAGAACGTACACAAAAAATTTCAGCAAATTATTTTAAAAACTTTTTGAGCAGTCGCTGTACCTGTTTGAGCTTAAAAAAAACACATTTCGAGTAAAACGCATTTTAAAGTTTGACATCTTGTGTAAAATTATGGCATTTGCTTTTACTAAAACCCTTGTAATTTTTGTCATCCAAAATAATCGTGTATATAAAATTTCAGCTCAAATGAACGCTTTAAAATGTATATTATTAATGATAGAAAATTTGAACAAGATAGAGTGAGATTGTGAACTAATAGTAGGAATTTTTTTAAAAAAAGTACATTCCAGCATGAAATTTGACAAACACGTGATTCAAATACATGTTTATTTCTGCTTATTAGTTTGCACTTTTATCTATAACAAGTAATATAAAAAAATTTTAAGTCAATTCCTACTTAGATCAACAATTTTTTTTTTATTTTGGCTACGTTTTATTAAATAGTTACAATTAATATAAAAATGTATACACATATGACAGAATCACAACATTAAGCGATAATTAATTTTTATTAATTATCATTAAAGTATCGTATTGTCATCCAAAACAATCGTGTATATAAAATTTCAGTTCAAATGAATACTTTAAAACGTGAAAAAAAATATTTTAAAGTTTTGACCCAAGTCGCTAAAAATGAAACCAACGTGGTTGTATCTGTAATTCTTTAAAGATTTAGTATCAGTCAATTAATTTTAATTAATCATAATTAAATTATCGTATTTTTACCCAAAACAATAATGTATAGAAAATTTCAGTTCAAATGAGCGCTTTAAAATGTGAGAAAAAACCTTTTCAAGTTTTGACGCAAGTCGCCAAAAATGATGCTAACGTGGCTGTATTTGTAATTCTTTGAATAATTAGATTTAATCAATTAATTTTTATTAATTATAATTAAAATACTGTATTGTTATCCAAAACAATCATGTTTAAAATTTCAGCTCAATTGAGTGCTTTAAAATGTATTTTATTAACGATTGAAAATTCCACCAAGATAAATAAATATATAGAGAGTGTGAGTTAATAGTAGTAATTGAAAAAAAGTTTTTAAAAAATTTAGGATCAGCAAAGAGTTAACATTTTAGTTACTATAAGTTTCGAAACCTATGGGTTGATTACTCAGAGTAGAACATTTTCATATTTATCAAAACTTTTAAGATTTTGTAATTTCTAATTTTATTGCACTAATGGCTTTTCAAATGTAACGCAATAAAGGTGTTTTTCCCTTCCATATCGCTTATTATGCTCGAGCAAAATATCACCCAATATCAATTATTTTCAATAACTTTTACAGTCATGTTAAACAAAGTGTGTTTTCTCCAACGTACCATAAAATATTCTTAATTACGTTATTAAGCATTATTTTAAAGGAACATAGCTTTTTATTTTAAAATTAAAAGAAATTTTATCTCAATTTTTGTTTTTAAAACAGTATTATATCTATTTCTTATGTAATTTTGAAAACAATATATTATTGTTTATTTTGAAAACAATAAAAATAATTATTGTTTATTCTAAAAACCATATTTCTTAGATCTTTTTAAAAAATAATGGCTTAAAAGTTTTAAACTAGAAAATATTCTTATTTTGCATAATTAAGTTTAAGGTTGTCTTTCCCCTAATATTCAAGAATAAGACTCAAAATTGGAGAACTTTTTCTGAATTAAAAAAAAAGTATTCTAATATTATTATAAATTCTAATATCAAACACTCTCGTTTAAAGTCCTTTTCGTATGTATAATGTAGGAAATGATTTGTAGGGCACACACACACATTGTACATAGTAAAAGAGGTCAGAAATGAACAACGCATTAAGATATCTAATCTTTCATACAATGACACAGTCAGCATGTTATGTTGATTTTGAACCCCACTTCAATCGAATGAGTATTCCTGATCCTTAACATAAGGTGAATGCCTAAAAATTTTTGCACTATTTTAATATCTTCCTAAAGATGAAATCAAATTCGCCAAATCTGAGGCGCACTAAAAATCATTACTACTGACATCATAAACCACCTGCTCAACTTACAGAGATTAAAATTTTGATCCCGGCCGGTAGCGGAACTGCTTTTTTTTCGTGGGACCAAACCTAGTTACGGTGGGTAATTACATGGCGAAGAGGTCGGCCCTTCAGTCCATCAAGGGGATGCTCTCACCGAACAATGTAGGATGATGAATGAAGCGGTATCATCAAAGGGTTCGCCCTCCCCACAAATCAAACGATCCTTGGAAAGCTGACCCCTTAAACGAGGGGCACTTCGGTCGGCACTTCAGTCGTCTGATGCATAATTGAAGTTTAAAATGGGCAGTTGTTTTAGTTTGGTTGTTTGACGGAGGTGAGAAAATGGAGATGGGTTAGTGGAATATGGATTTAATTTTCTTAGATATCCGAACACGTTCAGATTACTTTCCTTTAAAAAAACAGAATACTAAAACTTCATAAATACTCTTTTAGGGATCAGTACCAATCAGTAGCACACACAGGAATTTTTCAAGGGGGTGCGGGTCGAAAGTTCACCATTCTTGTATCATGCTCCTTTTGATTTTGTCGATTTTCGGGAACAAACAAAGTAAAAAACTAATTATTGAATAAATAGTTAGCATTAATTAATAAAATTAATCATTAATAACAAATACTTAATTAAATGTCTCGCACTATATACTTAGAATTATAATCAATCGGAAAAAAAATCAAGGGCTTTGGGGGGTCTGGACTCCCCCTTGTGTGCGCCACTGGTACCAATAAATATTAATATTTAACTAGAAATAATTAAAGTAAATTGTCTAAATTTGACAAAAATCACAATTGTAAGTTAAATTTTGGCAATTTTTAAAATTTTTTTAAAGCAGTTAAAGAAAAAAGTAATAAAAGTATAACTAAAACAAACTTCACAAATTTACCTCGGAAATGTACTAAAATGTCAATGTTTATTTAAAGTGTACAAAATTTAGAGTTGAAGGCGAATAAATGTTATAAGAAATATGACATATTAGTGAGGTTGTTATTGAAATAATAAGCCATAACACTCAAAAAACATTCCTACAGTAAGAATTATTTTAGCGTATCCTCTAGAAAACAATACAAATATCAGGTTCAAAAAGTTTCATAGAAATATATTAAAAATATTTTGAGCGATCATATTCCCATGATAGATTCTAAACCAAAGGTTCCCAAACTTTTTTGTCTCATATACCTCTTGTCATATTTTTCGGTTTGGAGTAGACCCCTTCTTAAGTAATATTGAATTTTTGCAAATTTGTTAACTAAAATGTGCTTATGCAGCTGGAACTGAGTAACTTACTTTAAAGAATTTAAATTTCTAATTGTAGTGAAGTATGGAGTTTTAAACTTAAGAAACACATGTTAACTAATTTAAAATTTAAGTGATACGTAAAATAACTGATTATAAAAAACAAATGTTTATAATGATAGGGATGAATCTGGTGCTTCAATAACAAATTTTCAACATTTGTTATCAATCTTGTCAGGTTTAACCCAAAATTTCCTTGGTTAGTAATGTCCAGCCGACAACGATACTGAAACTCCTTCTCACTAGGAAAAGCAATTAAAACCTTTCTCCAATACTCCACAATTCGAGATAAATAACAGGTATGTCTCTTTAAAGCCAAAATTGCTGACATCCATTTCTAAACTTTACTTTAAGATCTCCGTTACTTCCTATTCCAATCAGTTCCTCTTGTAATATGACATTTTTTTTTCAATGTGACCATAGGAATTCATTGCCTTCTGCGTGATAATTAATTACCAAGTAAATGCATTCTGAAACTAAGTTTCAAAATCTGAATAAAGGGAATTTAAATGTTGAGTGTAGGTTAAAACGTCATTTTCCTGGCAGATTGTCTGTGACCAGTTGAGAAACAGAAAATTAGCTGCGTCCAATATTATACTCCTTTAGCTTAATTCTGGCAAGAAATACTGAAATGATGGCCCTTGTTTTAAATTAAATTTATGCTGTCATATAACTATAAATTAGCCTCATTAAATTTAGTAAATAAAAGTGTTAAATAGGTAAAATCTGGTTTCCCCATTTGACTAAATTTTCTTTTAAAATTAAAATCGCGATCTGGTTTAATGAGAACAACTGTCGTAGACCCCCATTTACACCTCATGGACTCCCAAATGATTTTCTTGCTGTCGTGGACCCTTGTAAGTCGTCATAGACACTTGGGGGTCTATATAGACCACTTTGGGAATCACTGTTCTAAACCATTTAAATAATCACTTTGAAAAATTAAAGACCCACTTCCGATTTTTTTAATTTTATGTAAATTATTGTAACTCGGCCTCTAGGTAACGTAGAAGCAGAATATTATATGTTTTGTTAAGTCAAAAAAGTGCTCTATTCAATAAAATATTTAAAAAAAACACCCAGAAATGTGTGTTTTGATCGAAATTAGTCAATTCAGAGTCTTGACATACCTTATAAGTAGATAAGCCTCCCTACTGAACTACCAATACCATTAACGGCTGCTGTAAAAATAAGAGGTTTGAAAGCTTTGATTTTAAAAATATGATTTAATATATATATATATATATGTCTAGATTTTATATTATAAATAATAAATTCAACGAGATGCAAATGAAAGCTGAAACTCTTAATGATAAAAGGGAACTAGTTTTTGGTTTTGCTTTACAGCTACACTCCCTTGAAATGAACAGCTACTATACTTTGTTTTACGATATAATTATTACGTTTATAACTCGCACTATTTGTACGAAAAGTAATAAACTCAACAATGTAATTATTCATTAGAAATACACTGCTGGCCATACAAAATGCAACACCCTGAAGGAAGCATACAAACTATGTGAAATTTACATCATGCGTTGTTGGCGATGAAACATGCAAATCATTAGCATTACAGCGATGTCGCACATCACGGTTTAAAGGTAGTGCCACAATCAACGTCTATATAAGGGGAGAACAGATTGGCGATTTGAAGTACGGAAATTGTCTTTTCGTACGGGTTTTTTTTTCGTGTTAGCTCTTTACTTATGCCTCGTGGAAGACATCGAACGTCTTTTGATCAAGTTTCTGAATTCGACGGAAGAAGAATAGTAGCCTATAGGGACTGCGGATTATCCTTCAAAAAAATCGGTCTACGTGTTGGACGAAACCCAGCAACTGTGATAAGGATCTGTCATCGCACGATACAGGAGGAAGCAACGGAACGACGGGGCCGATCGCACCGACCTAGTGGTACCACTGCCCGTGATGGCAGGCAGTATGGTATTTGATTTCACTGACTCGCCTCTCCAATACGTATTGCTGATACACCTGAACTGCTAGCGCTACATCTCTGAGGTGTTGTAGCCTGTGGTCCTCCCATATATTCAGCGTTTGCCATCAGCCATTTTCCAACAGGATAATGCGCGACCACACGTGACACGCAATTTTCAAGAGTTCTTCTTTGCCCATCAGATTAAATTGCTTCATCGACCTGCTTGTTCTCCCGATCTATCACTTTTTGAAAACGTGTGGTCTATGCTTACACAACGACTGGCCCGGGATACACCACCCGCTGCTACGCCAGATCAACTCAGGCAATATGCGGAATTCGCTTGGACTGCTGTACCCCAAGGATACATCCAAAGCTTCTTTGATTCTATACCCAGACATGTGGCATTACTGATTTTGCCATTATCCACAAGTCACAAGAGACTGTAAATTTAATCGTTTGATCTTTGTACAACATGTTATCTGCTAAATAAATTTCACTATGATATCTTTGGTCCTTCTTGGTGTTGCATTTTGTGAGGCCAGCGGTGTATTTAGATTATTTTGTCTTGCAATGCGATCTGTTCAAAATTGACTTTTCTCTATTTCTCATATTTTATGTTTGTGTGTGTTTTTTTCAACATAGTATAATCACCTAGAAGGAAAAAAAAAACAAATTTGATCATGCCTTTGTGAGTATTTATTAACACGTTGTACTATAATACTATACGAGGACTATTGACGAAATACTTGCAATTTTTAGCCACGAAGGTGTCTCAAGGACGACACTTGAGCTAGAACATTCCCTCTCCAAACTGCCACACCACAGAGGCCTTTAACTGGTTCCCTTACAAATATTTTTGAAAAAAATTGCAAAAAGTCATCACATTTTTTTAATTTTGTTATTAAATACAAGAAAACAAAGCAAAACAAAATATGTTGGTTTTAAGTTGAATTTTTAGCTTTCGCAGATGTAAAAACATTTTGCTTTAATATTAGTTTACTATACCGAGTTATCTCGGGCAAATGGTAAAAAGTTAAACGTTAGTCTTTGTATAATATTTTTTTATAAACAAGGGGAAAACGCAAAGGGATACCTGATATTCTGTACGCTGATATCTGGTCTCTTTTCTTACTGGCTTACCTCTAGAATATCCTTTACGGGTGCACAGAGTACACTGTCTCGTTGTGGATTTGATTTTTTTTCTGTAGCTGGAATAAAATCTGAAAAATGTTCTAAGGTTAACCTGAGTGGTGAAGGACAAATGCTGGGTCTTCCTCATGTGGCAGAAATCTCGTCACGATGATTTTCTGAAATTATTTTTTCAATACGCTCCATTCTAAATTGTTTAGGTGATCTTGAACCTCCTGATTTACTGTGCAAAATGTAGGGTGCATACAGAAGAATCACTCCCATTGTTTTCAACATCCACCTCTTCATAATCACTATCTGAAAAATCCTCGCATTAGCTATCTTGAATCATCGCCATTATTTTATTTTCTCTCTCTTTCACAATGAATCTATCTTTCTTTATAAAGGGTGTTTTTTAGAGGTATAGAACTTTAAATTGCAATAAAACAACGATGTATTATTCGATTGGCATGAATTTTTTTTATTCGAAAGATAATCTTGTGGTATTACATTTTAAATATGATTTCTGGCATAGGACTGCCACGGCTGGCTCGGATGTAGTCCAATCTGGCCTTCATCGTTTTTGAAGAAGTACGGACCAATGATTCCACCAGCCCATAAAGCGCACCAAACAGTCAGTTTGTGGATTAGCTTCACTCCAAATGCAGAAATTTGTTGACGTAGCCATTCAACTAGAAGTGCACTTCATCGCTAAACAAAATTCGCTTATGAAAATCGGGAATACGTATTCCGCACAGAACCATTATTTTCGAAATAAAATTGCACAATTTGAAAGCGTTGTTCAGGCGTGAGTCTATTCATGATGAATTGCCAAACCAAACTGAGAATAAATCACTTGACAGCTGTTAAATCGGTCGCCATCTTGGAAAGTAATGCCAACTTAAACTTCTATACCTGGAAAAAAAACACTCTTTACATTACTAATAGTGTTCTGTATAATAGGGAAAACACGTGACCTGTCCTGCCAAAATATCCGCGAAAACAACAAAACTTCGCAATCTGCAAAGGCCGCGGTAGCCGAGTGGTCAAGGTATCGGATCGTGGCTGGCCTTGCCACGAGTTCGAGCCCAGTACCACTAAAGACCCGCAGTGTAGGGCAGCGATGTAAACGTCCTCCCGTTGGTGTGGTGTGGTAGTTAGGAGAGGGGGTGCCAGATCAGGTGTAGTCCACGTCACTTGACCATGGCTCAAAATTATGTGGTCCGTCGCCAAAAGCCCTCGTGAATTGAACAGTGCGACGTTAATATTCACTCGCAAACTGCCAATCAAAGCTAAATATTTCCTTTCATTTCCTCCAGGCCGAGTAAAACCGCGAGAAAACAAATCATGCTAACAAATTCTGCTTCGCCCGAGTTTTCTCGGGACAACAATTAATATATACGAAACCGAGATAACTCGGGATAATCCGGCAAGCGGTTAAGACACTACAGATTTATCGTGCTTCATCCCCTCCACACAGCGGGATTTCCGTAGCCCTAGGACTAGAATTCATGACCATCACCACTTCATCATATACTGTCTTTTAAATTTTTAAAATGTGTATCACTCTTACATTGAAAAGTATGATATAAGTAAAATAACTAAAGCTCTCACGTAATACCCTATAGTTTGGTATTTTTAAAGGGATACATGAATTTCTATTATAATCAAGAAAAAAATTGTCTAATTTAAGAGTTAGCTGGATGGATTAAATATAATCAAACAACTAATCTATGTTATTTAAGTTGCCATGGGAACTGATCAAACGATGCAATGTTTCGGCGAATTCTACGTACGAAGTTTTTATTTTTATTATTGTACTTTAAATAAAGAAATTTTTGTAGTTTTAAATGATAAAGTAAAGAAAAATATTAAAAAAATTATTTTTATTACACATTTTTATAGATTGAGAATTTTAGCAGGGCTTCGAACCGTAATTTTTTTCATTCCGGCTCAACTAAAAATATCAATACATCGGTTCAGTTCCAGTTTTCATCCCGCCAAAAATAACAGTTTTTGCCTCAGTTCTGAATGAATAATATTTATTTTATGTATATTCTTATTTGCACTAAAATATAATTCTATCATAAACAAAAAAAAGTAATTCTATTAGAATTTAGAAGAATTTATTCTTCTTTTAATCGCTACACTATATGCATTGATACAATTAACCAGCATGTATGATACGAACCGTGAGCAGAGAACGGCGAGCAATGGCATTGTCATCCATCAACAAAATCGCATTTGAGAACTAGGTTCGTGATTCTGGTTTGTCTATCTAAACAGTCTATACAAACATCTGTGGTTGATTGCATGCTGAAATGTAAAAAATATAATTCAGACAGATACTTTTCTTAAAAAATCATCTTAGTAGTTCATTCAACTGCATTTAATCTTCCTTCTACTAGTGGTTTCATGTGAAACTGAAACAAAAAAATATCTGAAACGCAACATTCGAGAACATTCAGGTATCCGACTACGTTCGGAACCGTGATTTTAAAATTGCACATAAATGGTTAATTTTCATGATGTTTAGTGTCACTCAGATAAGAATACATGCATAAAATTGTTTTAAAAGCATTTTGACAAAAATTTTATTTAAATATAATATTTTAGCGAAAAATTAACTTAGAATAATCTTTTTTCCCAAATGTTCTCAATTTGTGAAAAATGGTTCGATAATAATAATATTTTGCCTGTATATAGCTCAGACCTCTCTACAGAGGCTCAACTAGAATGTTCGAAAAATTCACATTATTTTTAGAGTTACCACCATTTAAAATAATTATTCGCGTTTTTTTTCTTAAAATTTCTCCCCTCTGTTGTTGTAAAATATGAATAAACCCACTTCTAAGTTATATATTTCAAAAATTCTAGTGGAGCCTCTGAACAGAGGTCTGAGCTATATACAAGCAAAATATTATTCTAATAGAAGCATTTTCCGCAAAAGGAGAACATTTGGAAAAAAGATTATTCTAAGTTAATTTTTTGCCAAAATATTGTATTTAGATAACATTTTTCTGTCAAAATGTCCTTAAAACAACTTCATGCATATATTCTAATCTAAGTGACACTAAATATCATGAAAATTATCCATTTATGCGCTTTTGAAAAACACGGTTCCGAACGTAGTCGGATACCTTAACGCAAGCAATCGAGAAGCAATGTACATGTAATGATGTTAATTATATGTTTGACGTTAAATAAAAAAATACTGTTATGTTGGTTACAATTATCGGTTTATTTCGTTCGGTATCGAACCGAAATAAGCCGATGTTTTTTTCGGTTCAGTAACAGTTTGAAGCCCTGAATTTTAGTTATTATCCATGTTCAAGCCAAAATTTAATGTTCAAATAGTTTACAAACTAAATTTTATACTCAAATAAACTATGAAAAAGCAGCAGGAAAACTTTATAAACTAAATTTCTTAGAAAAGTCCCAAAAATCTCATTCTTTAAAAGTGAAGCTGAATATTTATCTTCAGAATTTATTGGACAAGACTAGTGAAAGGATATCTAATATTTTCAGATAAAATCCTTTTTGAATATATCCAAATAGACAGAAGAAAGCATGGCATGTTTCTGAAACTTTATTTTACTGCAAATCCTTGCAATTCACTCTCTTTCGTTCGTCATTGTTTTTAGCTTTTAGGCATTGGTATATAATAATTCAAATTTTAGAGAAACACACATCAAATATTTATACTGACATATAAAACAGAAGATATATAGTGCGTGTTTATAGTATATTTTCGAGTCAGAGACGAACCTAGAAATTTGGAACTTCGGTCAAGTGACACGGACGATACTTGAGTTAGGACCTCCCTTTCAAAGCTTCCACAACACGCCAACAAGAAGACTGAGTTTCGGAAGATTGCACGTACATCAGTCAAAAGTAATAACAATTAATTGTGAATGAATAGTTATTTTTAAATATTTAATTCCTAATATAACATTATTAGCTTCTTAGAATGCAGCCATGGTAACCTTGTGGTTATGGTCATGAACTCGTGGTCGGCTGGTCATGAGTTCGAGCCCAATGCCACTGATAAACTCTTTGCAGAGGAGCTAATGCATGCTCAATCTGTCAAAGGTCAAAATCCTCCCATTGGCGTGGATGTTCGGAGAGGGGTGAACTAACCAGGTGTCATTCTCGTCACATGTCAGTGGTCCAAAATTAAGAGGTCCGTTGCCAGTAGCATTCGTGTTGCTTCATAGGGTGTCATTAATTAGAAATCAGTCTATCCTATCCCGAGCTTCCTAGTCTTTCTCGTGAAATCCATAAGTATTGCACATAGTTAATATAAGTATTACGTATCCTTAATAGACACATTTTAATCTCTTTTATTTACCTGGATTATTAAAAGTTTTTAAAAAATTGTATCTCAAGTGTTTAACTTTTTAAGTTTGTTATTATTCCCACTAGCTGAAGTGCCCGTTCTTCACATGGGTTAATTTTTTTTTCAAATAAAAAAATATTATTCTTGATATAATAGCTGAATAGTAAGGAGAGTAAAACCCTGTAAAAAGCAATGTATACAAACATGAAAGATAATTTTTTTAATGATTGCACTTATTATTTATCTAGAAAATCCCTTTTAAGCCATAGAAACACCCCTTGGTGGTCAATTTTCGCGAACCCCATTTTGTGTGTGTGTGTGTAGCGGATCTCAACGTAATAGAAACATCTCTGCCAAATTTCAAGTTTGTAGGTCTAATAGTTAAAAAACGGGAACATTTATCTATTACGACCCTTAAGCCAACGTCCCTTTCGGGTCGATTCAGGTAAAAATGGAAACCTTCTTCATAAATGTAGGACCACACCAATGAGCCCCTGAACGAAACTCAGAAACGAGTTTCATGATCGTACCAGGACTCGTTTTAGCGGCACGCACATTGTACACTTTCTTTTATTATATTGTGAACGACTTACACCTGAAGTTTCTCTCTCACCGTCTTGCCTACCTAATGGTGTGTGAGGAATGAAAGCAGAAACAGAGACTTCAATAATCACAATTACTTATTTAGTCAAACAACTTAACTAACAACAATCTATTCTCTAAGTGAATGTCTAATGAGCAGCACGGAGAAAGCAATGAATATTAAAGCAAATATGCGGGATCAACTTATTTAGCTCAACCTAATCTATCGTTGATTCCTAACCTCAAATCTACTAATTCAACACAATGGCGAAACATCACTCCTAATCTTTGTAAGCGAAAGTAAACCTTATTCGATCTCACCTGCGTAGCGAATGCAGCTGCTTCCGACCTCCTTCTTCTTAATTACCAAAACTCTGACTTTATATAGTCGAACTAATCTGAATATCACGGTTTCTGCTTGAGAGGAATGGCTGTGAATTAAACGCGAATGCTAGCCCAAAGATTCCCCAAGAGGATTAGTGAGAGGACGCGTATAGATTCGTCTCAATATTTATAATATAATAAAATAATATAATGTATTAATGATGGTATGTAATAATAAGATGCAATAATGTAATAACTAATGGTATATAAGGATCACTATATAAAATAGCAAGAAAAATCGGTAGAAAAAAATTAAACGCATTAATTATTTTTGATGTAAAAATTATAAATATTGAATTAAAAATACCATTAAATTTATATCATCTTTGAGAATTCAGTGATAAGATGTAAACTTTAGATCAAGGGTTGACAACCTTTTGGCATGCGAAGTCAATCTACCAATACGATTTAGCGTGCCACACATTAGAACATATTTGAAACCATTCGATTCCCGCAATAATGCATACAGAGTTACAGAATAGAGGTCAATAATATAGATTTACAATTTTGTTATAGATTAATTTTGCATCACTTCTTAAAGATATTTCTTAACATAAAAATAAACAGCAAAAAATATAGCTATTTCTTCAACATAAATAAAAATAATTAAATTGTACATATATTATATACTAGCTGCATAGCCCGGCGTTGCACGGGCTTTCTCTTTCCCTCATGACGCCAGCAATTATGTGTGTGTGTGTTTCTTTGCGTGCAATGTGAGTGATTTCTAAAATTATTTCATTAAATTTCCCTTTTTCGAAATTTGTTCCACATATTTTCGATTTAAGACAGGTTTCTTTTCCCTCTCTCTAGCCCGACATAACACGAGTTTTTGTAGTGTAAAATTATAGTTCCCTCTTCCCCTCCCCCTCACAGATAAGATATAGCTTCAAATTTCGATGTATGATTTATAAAAAATAATATTGCGTTAGTTAAAAAATTATTAATGTGAAGCAATAAAAAAAAACCGATTCTGATGCTAAGAGTAAAACAAAAACAAACTTTCGTCCTTTTTTTAATAATAGTTAGTTTCTAAGAAACTAAAATAATAAAATGAATTCCAGATTTTCATGAATCACTCAATCGTTACATATAGTTAGCTTTAAAATTTCTCTAAAATGTATTTTTATCCAAAATAATAGACGATGTACTTTTTAATTAACAAATAATTTATTTAGTAATGAAATAATTGAATTAATTCTTTTAAAAACATATATATATTAATTAAAATCCATTTTCTGTAAGTAATAAATAAAAGAAAAATTTACAAACAGCTATTGAAACGATTGCTTTTTTTAATGCTTGAATAAACATAAATATATAGATGTAAGTTATGAAAAAAAACAGTATGGGGGAAACCCTAGATATATATTTACATGTACTGAAAAAAACATTTAAAAAGAAAACAAAATTATCTGATAAAACATTTTGATCTTTTATTTCGTAGTTTTTCTTTCCACTGTGTTTAGTAAATTATTAAACACGTATTGGTTGAAAAAAAAGTATATTATACAAAATTAACATATTCATTATTTTAACAATAATTTCCTTCTTAGGTTTTAAAATAATAAATCTGATTAAAAAAATGTTCATTTAGCAAATAAATGTGACATACCGTTTGCTTAAGAAGTAGTAGTAAAAGAGAAAACCTCATGTATAGATATATAATATTTTATTTATATTATATAGCTGGTATACCCGTTCTTCGCACGGATGAATTGAAAAATGAAACAATACAGTTTGAAGGATAAATAAGTATTTGAGTTAATTTTACATAAATTACAAATTAAACAAAAAAAAAGTTTGGGTATATTTTAGCTGAACAAAAAAAAAAAAGAAAAAGAACACCATGTTTGTTAAATTTTATGTCTGCAGATCTAATAGCTGTTAAAAGGATTTTTTTTTAATTTATAACTCCCCGTACTGTCTTGTCAGTTGATTTTTGAAAGCACCTTCCTAAACTGATCTCTGCTCAGCAAAAGTAACACGTTGTTACAAATTTTGTGTAATGAACGCTTAAAAAGTGTAAATAATTAATATCTGGAAGTGTAATACAATAACATTAGTTGTATTTATTTTATGTTAAAATCTTGCCACCCCCTCTCCCTTTGAAATCTAGTTTTATTATGAAATAAAAAGAAAAGTTATTACACTGATAATGGAATAAATTAAAAGCGAGCGCGCACTGAGACATGGCGTAGACAAAACAAAAGGGAAAGCTTTGCTTCACACAAAAAAGATAGATATATGTATGGTGTCACAGGCTTTTTTGCAGATGGCAGAATTTTTTCCTTTTTTCTTGACAATTATCGTTATATTATGGAAACTTCACACAATATCTTTATAAATTATATCGTATGTGCTATTCTGATGTATAAGCTATTTTATTATAAAGTTTCATTAAAATCCATTCAGTTGTTTTTCTGTGAAAGACTACCACACACACACACACACACAAACATACTTTCGCATTTATAATACATATCTTGATTTTTAAACATCTAGTAAAATAAGAAATAGACAACATAAAATATATAAGCATTCCCCTTCATTATATATAGTTAAATAAAGAAATAAAGAGATTTTAATGCAAACCTAGTGCTTACACCTCTCTACTTCATATCGCAAAATCAGGGGCACAATTTCGACTTCAAATTTGACACGCTTCTTTACATTCAGTTGTTAAAAACTTCTTTGTGGAGTCAAAATATTTTTCATACGATAAAAGATTTGTTCACTTAGATATGTAGAGCTAAAAGCGAAAGCAGAGTACATGAGGTTTTCTCTCTTCAAAAAAATTAAACCTCTTCAGCAATGATATTTAAATAATTTACTAAATAGCAGAAGATTTATCTATAGAGTTATCTTTCAGATTTTATCTTACTTTCGTAAGTGTCCATTATTCTGAAGATATTTGTCAAACAAGGTCCATTACAAATTTATCAACTTCCATCCACTCAAATATTGAGAAATTTATGGAGGAGTGTAGAGTGCCACTGAGAATTGCTCTGCGTACCACATGTGACCATACACATAAATTTCGATGTAGAACATCTTCTCAGAGACTAAGAGTTAATTATTTTATAGAACACACAAAATGCGATTTCACAAGGAGGATTTCATAGAGTTGAATTTGAATACAAATATAAGCACGCATATTGATCTTGAATTATTGTCGAAATTATATTTATTGGTTAGCAATTTTGCCAACAATTAGCAACTTTTATCTGATTGCATCTAACAGAACCCACTTTTCTCACGAGTAATAAATATGGGAATGTCACATGTTTGAAGAATGTTGACACACTGTGATAAAGCGACTTTCCCACCGGTTACTACATATGTGCAAAAAAAATATAGACAAATCAGTTAGACTTTCCGTCACGGTGAATTAAAAAGACGAAAATAAATCAATCAATGTGCCAGATTTCACGACGCCTCAACTCCGTTTCTTGAGAATTCTCTTTGGAACATTTTTTCTTCTTTGTTCTATTCTTTGTAAAAGCTTAAAAAGTTCTATATTTCTAACATATGCTTCAGAAGTCTTTTTCGTGGGTCGCAAACATTTCCGTTTGAGAAGGAGGGAAGATTTTTGCATCCCCCACACCGTTTTGTGGAAAAAATGGTGAAGACAAAAGTTATTTGTGCGTCGACGAAGAGTGATCTGTCTTTTGCCGCCATCTTGCACTTTCCAACCATTATGTCATTTGCTGTCGAGTTCCGGAATTCGCTGACGTGCTTCACCTCGAGTTGAGATGTCGGATGACTACTTTTGCCAGTTTTCGAACGATGGAATTTTTAGGTGTTTGAAACTTTTTGTTCTATTGGCGTAAAATATTGCTTTTAGGTGGAGGGAAGGGATTTTTCCCTTTCTTCTGACGTTCTGCGTAATGATGCAGACAGAAAATATCTAGTGAATACAAAATCTTATATAAAGGATGGAAAAAATTCATATCGTTGACAAAAACTTGCATATATTGTTCTGCAAAGTTTGCACGTAGTTTTTCATAAACTATTTTAATTCTTTCTTGTTATTCTTGTCAAAGATTTGCTGTCATTTCAACGTATCATGTTAACATGTTATGTCACATGAATGTATTTAAAAAAAATCAGTTTTGGGATATGTTCCTGATGCTTTTAGGATAAAGCAGTCGAAAACTTGAGTTTCCTTATAAATATTAATATTATAAGCGGCAAAATATTACCTGATTAAAATAATATTGCTTGAATAGTCTTAATAATTAATGTTATATAATTTTTATTATTAATACAATAGAAGTTCTCTCGAATTGCTCCAGGTAAACTCTCAGTCATTACAGGAATTGACGCATCAAGCATTTGTTACGACATACTTGTTTCTAGTTTCTATTTGTTAAATATTCTTTAAAGATATATTATACTGTGCGTTATTGTCAATATCTTTTCCAACAGTAATGTACAAGCTTATTCCTTTCAAATGCTGTTATTCGCATGTAAAATCTTTTCAAATAATTGTAAAGAATTAAAGCTAAATATTATAGCTATGGAACAAGAATGGAACAGGTTCCTTTTGTTGAGTAAGTATCTACTAAGAACAGATTTGGCGGCAATCAAATCCCAAGAGGAATTGCGGGGGCGTTATGGATAAAAAAATTCCGTTTTTGAACTATAACACTTACAAACTTGAAGTTTGACAAACATGTTTCTTCTCTATTAAGTAGAGATCCAGTAAGAACGAATTTGCGAATGCGCTAAAGGTAGTGCTTCTCAAACTTTAAATATTAGCGACCTAATTTTCACTCTCATACTTTTCCTCGCCCAATGTATTGAATGCAATAATACTGTACTTTGACGTTAAAAACTACAACATGATTTTAATCATAAACCGTGCAAGTTATCAAGATAAGTATTAAATTTTGTTTATAGTATTGTATATGATAAATCCATGGGAGTCACTAGTAATTATTAAACTTGTTCTTAACTTAGTATTGAGAGATTAGCCTAGTGGTTAGCCTAGTGGTTAGAGCATCGGACTCCAGACCGGAAGGCCTGGGTTCGATGCTCGATGTCACAAATACCCTCGAGTGCACACGGAGTACGTGCTCGTTAAATCAGTGGGTCCGTAGTCTTGTGGGGCTTATTCACTAGCGCGCAGGAACTGGAGAATATTTCCCTCCCCTTCAGTTCACTTGCAGAAATTGTGGAGGTGGAGATAGAGGTCGTGTCGCCATCTATCGTCCCTTCGGGGAGTTTCACCGAGCTTAAATCGCACTGTCACCTGTATGGTGCTCAAGGCCAACGACAGGCGTACCTCTTGCCCATGCCACGATGATTTTCGTGGGCCTCGTTCTGACTACGTCAGACAGGTGGCATTAGCCACAACAACAACAGTACTAATACATTTATGTGTATAGAATATCAGTGTAAATAAGGATTTTATTTTTTATTATATCAGAATGTATTTTGTTTTGCTAATTTTTCATAAATTTGTAATTTTTTTTAAAACTTTTATTTTCGACTTTTCGATTTGCTCCCTCCCCTCTAAGGAGGCGCTATAAACCTACAGTTCGACCTCACAGTTTGAGAAACGCTCACTTAAGGGGTTGTTGAGACTAAAAAAAATCCCTACTCTTTTGAGCAGTTAGACGTACAGACTTGAAATTGGGTAAGCATGTTTCTTTTAATAAGTAGAGATCAGCTAAAAATGGTGTTTCCACAGGGGCTTGCATGTATAAATTAGAAAATGTCCTTAAAATTCATTAATTTTAATATAAATTATTTTCTTAGTGTTGATAATACAGTGTACTCCTTCACATCCTTTTTTCTTGTTTCCCTTACGGTTTTTCTTTCTTTCTTTTTTTTTTTGATGGGTAAGATATATAAAATAAATAAACAGTAATTTACAAAAAGGTGTGAATAATTACTGTTTTTTATTATCTAGTGTTTATGAATTTAAATTTTGTGTTTTCTGTGGCTTATAAAGTATATTGAAAGATGAACCTCTATATAACGCACTTTCCATGAGACGAACTTTTTTTTTCAGGATTTAGCGACTTCGTTATATAGAGGTCCAACCGTATTTCATTTCAATAGAAGGCTTATTGCCTGTATTTACATAACAATAACCTAAAAAAAGGATCTATGTGTCGCAGGAAAATGATGATGCTAGGAATTTCATCAAATCCCTAAGAAAGATGATCATTTGACGGGAGATGTTAAAATAACGTTTCTCTTCAAGGTCATTTCCCTGATGAAAGTAAGTGATTTTATCAAATCCCTGAACTGTTTCAGTGAAATGATAAAATGAACTATAGTAGAATTTGCAATGACAAAATGCTATAGAGGGGGGGGGAGAGACACCTGCTTGGCGAGTCCTTGTACTTCCTAACCATATAAGTAGTACTATGAACCCCATATCTTTAAAAAAATGTCATCATGGGGATTGATATATTAGTGCGTAAGCAACCGAGAAGAAAGAAAAAAATACCAGCCTAATTTTCCAATTAATTGTTAATTAGTTTCGAATAGATAATTTGTATTTCATTGACTATTGTTGTATTGCTTACTTCTACGTTTAATAATGCACCGTATTTGTTAAATAAACACTTTTAAACTCAGGACAATATTATTTCACCATTTCACTGAAACAGCTAAGGGACTCGTTCAAATCCCTTACTTTTATGAGGGAAATGACCTTGAAGAGACGTTATTTTAACATCTACCGTCAAGTGATCATCTCCCTTAGGGATTTGATGAGATTACTAATTTCATCATTTTCCTGCGACATATAGACTTACTATGTCATGAAATGCTGAACAAAGCGGGTGGGTAATGGCTAGTATTTCACAAACATAATTTTCAGTCGAATTTCTCTAAAATTCAAAGAGGCATCCCGTTTTAAACTTCCTCTGCTTCAGTAGTTTTTAGTTCGCTGTTCCTCTCACTGCGCATTCGAATCTCTCGAATCGCTCTGTCTAATCATCCTGCCTCTTGGAATACAAATGACGATCAAAGAAGGCCTATTCCCAATGGGAAAGGTGACGTACACCCTTCTAATGGCATCTACAGCCAAAGAAAGCATTTTCCGAGAGTAACGAAATAAATCTGAAGTATTGTGGTTTATGTGTTTGTTCTCGGCCGAATTTAGTGTCCGACAGGTTCCCGGAAGAAACAAACGAAGAAATATACCTTCCCGGTCTGGTCCGGCATCGTAATTCCGTTTGATGAGAGTTGTTTATGTTGCATTCCAGCCCCATTTTATTGGCAGTCCGTTTTTATGTAGAGAGAATTGAGAGCCGGAAAGCGAATGGTGATTGTGTTGAGAGTGATAAAGTTTAATGTTTTATTTGTTTATTTTCTCCCTTACCTGAAATGTTTATTCATCTGTGGACCATTATCATATTAGAGGAGATAAATAAATCACTAGTCGGATCTAAAGGGATAAAATAGAAGTAATTGCTCTATTGTTGTGTGGGGTTTGGGTTCTGGAAGTAGAGTGTGTGTGCAAGGGGATGTTCGCTCTGATACCTCTTTTCCACAGATTTTTAGGTTTAATCTATATCTTTGCGTTCACTTCATTAAATCACTTTAAGGTGGAATTTTACGTTTGAAACTGTGATTTTGAAGAAAAAAAAACTCACAAACGGATATTTCTTGATATTTAGTGTCAGTTGAATTAGAATATAAATATGAAATTGTTTTAAGAATGCTATTACTAGAAAAATTTATTTAAATGCAATTTTTTTGGCAAAAAATACAGAATGAATGACATATTTTCAAAACATTCTCCTATTACGAAAAATGCTTCGATAATAATAGTACAATTCCTTTCTCGGTGGCTCGATAACCCAGGGAGGGCCTTGGCCTTCTCAAGAAGCCTTTTCCAGGCCAGTATTCTTCCTGCTAGTGTTCTCTAATTCTTAGTTCTCAAAACTAGGAGATATTTTTCTAGGCCATCTATCCATCTAAGATTTGGCTTGCCCTTTCTTCGTGTGCCAATTTGTTGGGCATTGAAAACTTTTTTAGTGGTGAGGCCTTCGTCCATTCTGACAACCTGACCTGCCCATTCAATTCGTTGTACCCGATTCTTTATATGATTGATAGAGCTCGAAATTTGATCTTCTCTCATCACCACGTTCCATTTTCCTCAATTCCTCCAAAAATGAATCTTAAAATCTTCCTTTCGTAGATACTTATCATGTTCTCAACTGTTCGAGATACGGACCAAGTTTCACATGCATAAGTTAATACTGATCTTAAAAGACTTCTATTCAATAAAGCCTTTGTTTTTCTTTCGATTAGATTCGATTTCATATATTTTCGTATTCTGTTAAGACATCTATTAGCCATATAGTTATTCTCTTTGATAATACACAGGTATTCAAAATTAATGGAATTTTTAAATTTGGTCGATTATCTCTACTGGACAAATTTTAATAAAATTTGGTATGTATGTAGGGCAGATATAATGCTAAAATTAATCGTTCAACTGCCAAAATACACACGGCGTAATCGCGCGTAACACTCATCGAAGTCGGAAGGTATGGAACAGTATTTGCAGAATATAACGAAAAAAAATTAGTTAATAGGGGTATGGTCCTTTATTACAGATAAACAGGCTTCATGCCGTGAATTTATACCGGAAATAAGGGAATTTATGAGTTTCTGTGTCAGTTGAATCCACTCGTTCAGCAACTCTGTTTTCAACAATTGGATGGTTCTCGGAAAGGAGTTGCGAGTTGCCATTGCCCTCCCCAGAGCGTCACAGGCATGCTCTATACCAGGGGTGGGCAGACTTTTCCGAGGTACGGGCTACTTCTAATTTTTCCAAGGTGTTGCGATCCACCCTGTATTAATGGCGCACACAAGGAGGGTCCACGGGTCCAGACTCTCCCCCATAGCCCTTTATCCCCCCCTGATTGATCATACTCCCGTGTATATAATGCGTAAAACTTAAATTTAAGTTTTGTTATTAATATTTTTTTATTTATTAATGATTATTATTTATTTAGTAATTTATTTTTTACTGTGTTTTTGTTCGCGATAACCGACAAAATCAGAATCATATGTTTGGCTGCGCATTGAGGTATGATGTGAGATTGGTAGACTTTCAACCCTCGACCCTCACCATCAACCCCTTGAAAAATTCTTGTGTGTGCCAATGCCCAGGGTCATAGATGTGGTGAGGTAGAAAAAGGTTCACAATATTTTAATAATAAATACGAAATTATTTCTTAGTACTTACCTACAGAACTTAAATTTTTAAAAAACTGATACTCTTATGATTATAATAAAACCACATTTAAAGCAAAACGCACGATTCAAATATAATAATAATATAGCCATAAATATAATAATATCAATTATTACCAAACAATTCAAAATACATAAAAAAAAACAACATTTTGATCTTGTTTGTTTTCGTTGTTGCAGTTAGTAGGAGACTTGTGACAAATCTATACGGAACTTTATCACTAACCTTCTGAGACGTCTTTTTTAGTGAAATTTAATTCCCTACCTATTTCCAATCGACTCCAAAAAGAGGACAGGGATTCCTTATTATATGCAGATTAGATAAAGTATTTAAGTCAAACGGAATAGTAAAGCGGGAGGCAGTAGGAGAGAGAGATTGAAGCATGAAGTTATAATAGTGAAGTTAGAGATTTATTATTGAAGATTTCTAGGTGGATAAATTAATCTTAGGAAGAGCTGAGATTCAGTGTGGTAAATATTGATTTATAATTAAAGTCTCATTAAAGTTTTATATTAGGAGTGAGATTAATGTTAAATGTTTAATAGGAACATTATTGAATATAATTCTGGGATCTCTTATTGCGGTAATCTCTGCGTGATCGATATTCTAATTGTTAATTAATTTAATCATTAAATATTTAAGTTAATATAAAGGAAAGTCCCTTTTAAACCTCATAAAGCTATTTTGATTTATTTGTTATTAAAAGTCTTTGATTCTATTTGGGAAAGATAACCAAATAAAGAAAGTTATTTATAAAAATGGCTACTGGTTCTTCTTTGACTCAAAATTATTCTCGTTCTCAAAGTGAGATCCAAGGGGATCTTCACAGACTTAGTCCGCATACTTCAGCCAATCTTGAATATTTCCGTATATAATGTTGAACCTCTGTATAACGAACCTCTATATTGTGAATTTTTCTATATAACGAACTTTTTCCCGGAACCTTGAACATTTCACGATTTTCTTCGTAAAATAACCTCTCTATAGCGAAGTGCATTATCTATCTAACGAACTTTTTCTTTTGGGATTCAATTTTTGTTCTCCCGTTTTTTAAAGTATTTCTGAAAAAATTTCAAATTATTCTCTCTTTAACACATTTTATGGTGGCCATAAATCTTGAACTGCTTTTATTAGATCCTAACTCGGCGAGAGCAAGAGTTCTGGACCTTTCATCCAAGAAGTGCAACCTTTAACCCCATTGTTCATTTCATTAGAAACATCTGTGATATCCTCTTTCACCTTGTGATGTTCCTCCCCTTAGAAGTACATCTCTCGAAGTATCAGCGAGAGCTAGAGGTGTAGGATTAGCGCAAGAACTAGGATCAAACATTATCTTAATATGACTTTATTAAGATATTCAACTTAAACCTTTAACAAATTCAATTATAATAATTAATATGAGAGAATCTACGATGACGAAATACGCAACACACAATATATATATATATATATATATATATATATATATATATATATATATATATATATATATATATATATATATATATATATATATAATAAGACAATCTAATTCAGACCACTATCTATAAGTGAACCACCTAATTCCCGATTCTAATATTAAATAATCAATCCTACCTTATTACAGCTTGGAGTAACACTCAATCTTGTCTTTGTATGCAATAGTATGCAACTTTGCTTGCGGGTTCCTTCTAATCAAGTACTAATATATGTATCCACGTCACGCAAAACTCATTCAAACTTGACAAACGAACTGTAATAACCATCAACTGCCACAAACCAACATCAATTGTCTAACATTCCTTTACATTGCCATCGCGCTTACTCTAAGATCCGATATTTAAAAGTCCGTTCATTTGCATTTTTTGTTAACATTTCATTTCTTGGATTTGGTTGGAAAAGAGTTGCCATTAATTCTGGCCCAAGGAACCCAAAGGACTTGTTTAAGAAAAGACGCGTGAGACGTCACAACCTTCAATGGATTTGTTCCGTGTCCCCGTGTTCTAATTATAAAATAATGTACATTTAATAATACTTGCATGCTTTAAACTATATAATTTCCCTAAAATTCATTAATTTTAGTATAATATTATTTTCTTAAAATTGAAAATACAGTGAATTCTTCGACATTTTTTTTTATTCATGTTTTCCTTGCAGTTTTCTTTTCTTTTTTTCTTGATGGGTAAGATATATAAAATAAACATATATTGATTTAAAAAAAGGTGTGAATAATTACCTTTTTAATGTATAGTGTTTATGAATTTAAAATTTGTTTTATGTGGTTTATAAAGAATATTAAAAGATGAACCTCTATATAATGAATTTTCCATATAACGAACTTTTTTCCGGGATTTAGTGATTTCGTTATAAAGAGGTCCGACTGTAATATATAGCTTCAATGCTAAAATCTTCACCCCTAAATATCTTGGCGGTCCACCGGCCAATCGCGATCGACGTAATGCACACCCCGGCTCTATACGAATGACGTCAGGAGATCTAACGTAATTCATTTGGCGAATGTCCTAGCTTTTCAGAAATTTGTCAACCAGATGAGCACTATGTGCCTCAAGCACATTTGATATGATGCCAGCCCAGACCATCAAGCCTCTGCTGCCGTAATGATCAATTTCTCAGACCTTCGTTCTCTCCATATTTTCTCACCGTACTTTTATGTGGAGAATTTGCTGCCTGGACCAAAACTTTTGTAATATATAATTTAGACCATGTATTTATACACATTTTATAATATCAGAGCAGAGAAATTTTAACAAAAAATAAAAACAGTTATTATTTTAATCGGTTATAACTCTGAAAATTATACGAGTTTTTGAAAAAATTTTATTGAATACCGATGTAGAAGTCTAGCTTTATACGGGTTTAAAATTTTCCATAAAAGGCGAATACTTCGAATTCCTTCTTTCATTTTTTTCCGAAAAATTGCATTTAAATATTTTTATTCTTGTAATAATATTCTTTAATTTGATATCTATGTTCTAATTCAACTGACACCAAATATAAATAAAATTATTTATTTATATGCTTCTTCAAAGTCATGGTTCGAAACGTAGTCAATCACCTTAACCCGGAACTAGGCGCGCACTCGATACTAACGTTATTGGTTGGTCGTAGGGCCTGGGATCGAATCCCGGAGAAGGCATGTAATGCTGTATGGTGTAAATGTGTAGTACTTTTGCGGCAGGGAGGTACTCTAAATAGCCGTCGAACCACTTGTCCTCTCGTGAGGTTGGTGGAAGGGGAGGAGAGGTAGGAGGCCTCTGACCACCGCCAGGGCGTTCTCTCTCAAAATTGGGGTGAAATAGAGTAAAATCGTACAGTCATCTTTATGGTGCTCAAAGCTACGGATAACGACAGGCGTACGACTAGCCCCTTTCTACAATGAATTTCGTGGGCCTTAATCGGATTACAGATCTGGGGGCATAAGTAACAACAACAATCTTTCGTCTTCACCATGTAAGGAAAGAGCCCGTGGGGGTTGCCCTACTTCTACATTATCCTCGTGACCTAGAGGTGTGGGAGTGAATGAAGAACCAGACGTTGCCATAATCTTAATATCAAAATTATTAAGATCTTAACTTAAACAATATACAATAATAATATTAATATTCAAACCAAGTGAATCTGGGGTGAGGAGACACACAATAGGTATTACCAAATAATCGCATAACTGACCACTATGTCTAACTTTACCGACTAATACTAATCTCAATAAATACACAGTTCCTAGTAGTTTAATTAAATGGTCTTACCGCTCTATCTTGGGTAAGCAGCAATTCGCTTGAATCCTAACTGACGTGGTTAACCCTTGCGGGATGGTATCCACCTTTAACTTGAAGGCACTGGCACGGACAGATTAAATCCTGGATGATGCATGATTTCTTCTCACTTTAGCTCATACACTTGTAAACATAGACCTCGTATAATCACTTCCCATAGCCACACTGCGTACGCTAAACTTCTACTATTTATAAGATTCCTAATTTGAATGTTTCATGTTTCACTTCTCCAGTTGGTTGGAAATAATTGCCATTCTGACCCCAAAGAAACCCAAGAGGAGTTTTAGTAGAAATCGCAATGAGTTCGTCACAGCCATCTCCTACAAAAGGAATGCTCTCATCACATAACTCTGTGGAGTGAGTGAGGGAATGTTAACGGCTCACTGTTCTGCTACACGAGGGATTTAGGCGACAGACCTCGTATTTTTGAACCATGGTCAAGTGAAGAGGACAACACCTGAACTGGCACCCCCCCCCTCTACTAACTACCACACCGCACCAACGCGAAGACGTTATAACTCTGCGGAGGGAAAATGTTCCTTTAAGTGAGGGAACTCTGTTAAACCTTCCATTGCAAACACAGAAAGAGAGAGATCTCCTCCCCCGAAAAAATACGAGATAAAAGTATATTAATTGAGACTTTTCCGACGCATCCACATTTAAATAAATACTAGATAAGTGAAATCTGATTCTTTTTAAATTAAAAAAAAGGCGGCAATGAATATTTTCTACTTTAAGAACCAGCAATTCCTTCGCAAATTCGTATCAGCTTTAATACTCCTCCATTATATTCTGTTCCTTAATTAATGACATCTTACCATATCATGCCTGTATGCAAATTGAAGTGACTACTCTGCGGCTGTTGGCTAAGGTGTTGGCGTCAGATAGCGGGAACCACAAAGCCATTTTCCCATTTCACGCGCTTTTAATTTCTCACATTTCGCCGATAAGCAAGAAATTTGCTCTACGCGCCAACGCATAAATTAGAAGAGGCTACCAGTTGCTCTCAAGGATGGGTAGATAAAAGTTTGATTGACGCCTACTGTATAGGAATTACGTTAGTTGGCGTGTATTGTATTGATACGTTTTGTTTGGTAAACTTTTATGATTTAGAATGTTTCCTAAAGTAGTTTGTTAGGTATCTTTACGATCAGATAATGTCATTTGAAATTAATGAACGATATTCGCTATTTATTGATTTTGGGGGTATGGTATATTCTTTTAAAAACTTATCAGTATTCTTTGTCCAATTAGATGATATATGGCTCTCAATACAGTGTCATCCGTTATGAGATTCATATCTTTCGATTTCTCTGCCAAATTTATAAGTTATAGGTGATATATATATTTCTGACGCCTAAGATCTCGCCAATGTTTTCCACCTAGCGATATGTGACAACGATCTTAAAGAATTGAAAATGTTGCAGTTGTCCTTTTTAGTAAATATCCGGTACTTACGTATTATTGCAACCCAGTGGTGCACACAGAAATTTTTCAAGGGGGTGATCCAGGGTCGAAAGTCCACCATTCTCGTATCATGCTCCAATACGCCGTCCAACATATTTTTTTGATTTTGTGAATTTTCGGGAACAAAAATTAATTATTGTATAAAAAAATTAGCATTGATAAATAAAATTAATTTTATTAATAATAAATACTTAATAAAATTTTACGTATTATATATATATATATATATATATATATATATATATATATAGGATTACAATAACCAATCGAAAAAAATCAAGGGCTCTGGACCCTGGAATCCCACTTGTGTGCGCCACTGTTGCAACCTATTGGTGACATTATATGAAACGAAGCACATGGTTGCCATTTGAGCGCGTACGACTTATAGGAAATCTGGGTTGCCAATTTGGCGAGTTATTAATAGAGTTGGTGATTGTTGTGATAATAATTAAATACCATGAGAGCTTTTATTTTGTCACTGACTGTCACTATGTTTGTAAAACCATAGTGTTGCTCACTGCTTTGGGGATGGATAAAAGAAATAGTGACAAATTGCGCCTACAGTTCGTTTTTCTGTATTGGAGATAAACACAGGTATGCACTCAAATAAATCCATCATGTATTTTTAGCTCGGAGGATTTTTTTTTATTTAAATCGCCCCTTGTGTATTATACCGTCCACCAATTCCGTCAGATCAAAGGATGTCACCAAATGCCGCGACATACAGCTTATAATGGAAAACCTTTCCCACACATGTTCCAACACAATATAGCATTTGACGACTTTTTTCAATTTGGTGAGATTTTTCGATTTCGTGTAATTCATTGACAGTATGATACATAAATTCTTTATTTTTAAATACAATGTGAAAAGTCAAAAATGAATTGCACAAATAAACATAAAAAGGCCTTTAAAAAATTCTGGGCAAATGGTAAATGGATAAAAACCTTCATTTCCCCCCTCTTCTTCTTCTTCATCTGCAAATAAATTAATGCATCCAAATATATATATATACTAGAGGACACGACAGCCGTTGTCCTGTACAAACATCTTAAATTTAAAATAAAAGATTTTTGAATATTCGATACTGCGATCGTAACGCAGTCTGCTGAATCCAATGTAAAACATTCCAAGATCAACAATTTATAAATAAAAAATTAATTAAATAAACATTTCTAAACCGAATTATAAATTTAAACCATTCTCGAGTCCACTGAAACAGACAAAGACTTTCATCAAAATCGGTCCATCCGTTTAGGAGGAGTTCAGTTTCATACACACGCACAGAAGAATTACATATATAAAGATTATTTGAAAAGATATTAATTAAAAATGCTAAAAAGCGTGAATCGCGTCTGCATTTTCGTAACAATAAAGACCTGGTTTGGCCAGTTTGGCTGAAAATCAATTTTCGGCGCCAACTTACGCCTTTTTCGATTCCTACTATTAGCTCACGATCTCTATACATATTTTATTTGTTTGTTTGTTTATTTATTTATCTTGGTGGAATTTTCAATCGTTAATAAAATATATTTTAAAGCGCTCAATTGAGCTGAAATTTTAATGTACATGATTATTTTGGATGACAATGCAATAATTTAATTATAATTAATAAAAATTAATTGATTAAAACTATTTATTTAAAAAATTACAAATTCAGCCACGTTGGCGACTTAGCGACCCTTTTGGCGACTTATGTCAAAATTTGAAAAGGTTTTTTTCTCACGTGTTAAAGTCAGTTGAAAGGTCAGTTGAAAGGAAATTTTATATACACGATTGTTTTGGATGACAATACGATACTTTAATGATAATTAATAAAAATTAATTACCACTTAATGTTGTTATTCTGTCATATGTATATACATATTTGTATTAATTGCAACTATTTAATAAAAAGTAGCTAAAGTAAATTTTTTCTTGGTTGATCTAAGTAGGAATTGATTTTAAAATTCTTTTTTTATATTACTTGTTTATAACAATAGCGTTGTTACTACAATGCAGGTGAATGTTGAGTTGTATTTTTGAATGTTTTTAATTAATTGTGATATCGGATCGAATTGTTAATCTAAACCATTCTCGAATTCACTTGAACCCACACAAAAAATTTCATCGAAATCGGTCAAGCCATTTAGGAGGAGTTTAGTGACAAACACACGCACAGAAGATTTTTATATATAAAGATATGTCTAGATAAGAAGAGAAAGAAGAGTTCAACGAGATTAACACATCACTTCACAGTTTTTTAAAAAGCTTACGTATGCGGAAGTACCTTTCAATCGCAACTGATAAAAGCGGATGGTTTAATAAAAATGTATGAAGCAAAATCATAGAATTTAAAATAATTGTTTTGTTTAACCAGAAAAAAACTTTGTGTATTAAAAACATTTCTTATTATTTGAAGTAATAATGAGTTTTTGGTATCTATATAAATTATTGCAAGGTTTTGGATTTCGACAATACAGAGTCCAACGTGATATTTATTTATAAGCTCGAGAATTAAACAATCCAATATGTATACTCAAATAAATAAAAACACCTCAATAAGCATTGCTAATGTTTATATTTAGTTACGATTTCAAATAATTCTTTGTGTTTTGTTGAATTATTTTTTTTTTCATTTCAAAAGCATTATGTGATGATTATTCATCAATTAATATTAAGATGTATTGTTTCTGCGCTTTGAATATTTATTAAAAGGATGGAGATTTGGTTCATTATTTTGCTTACTTGGTACCATATATATATATAAAGATATACTCATATTTGCAAAACATATTTCTTGTAATACATGTCGAAGGATAAATGTCAATCTGATAGTAAAAACTTTCGTTATGTTCTGGCGTCGCCTGAAGGGCCATTTCAAAGCAGAAGAAGACAACGACGATGAAAATGAGACAGCTAAAGAACAAGCCTCTGATGATGTCAAAAGTTCAGAGACAAAATCTAACGATAGTGCAAAATCAACAGAGAAATCCCCTGGCAAAGAACAAAACAAAAATGCGGATGAGTCTACCAAAAAGAGTAATAACAAAGGTTCTTATTACATCGATGATGTCATTGACGAGGGCGGTTATGGATGGTTCCAAAGGATAATAACACTTATTTCTGGCGTGATCTGGTTCAGCTCTGGTTGCCAAATTATGGTCCTCACATTCATTGGAGATTATCTTGCATGCAACTGGACTTTTTACCGATGGCAGAGTGCTACACTTCTGACAGTCGTATTTCTCAGCATGTCTATTGGAGCACCTACTTTTGGCTATGTGGGTGACAATTACGGACGCAAAAAGGCTCTAGGCTTATGTTTGCTGATTCAGTTCAGTTTTGGTGCTGGCGCTGCTGCTGCAGACGGTGTATTGACTATGATTATTCTCATGGCTTTTGTGGGTTTTACTGTTGGTGGATTTGGTCAAGCAGTTACCTATGCCTGCGAATTCTATCCTACCAAGGATCGGGGAACTGCTGGGTTTTATACAGCTTACTATTGGAACATAGGAACAATAGTGATAATATTAATTGCTTGGGGAATTATGGCAACTGTCAGTAACTGGAGAGGAGTGATGTTAATCGCTGCCCTGCCATCCTTGATTATCTTGTTAGGCTTCAAGTGGTTTCCTGAGAGTCCCCGATATTACCTTGTGAGTCAACAACCCGAGAAAGCTTTGGAAACTCTGGAAACAATGACACGGATAAATAAAACGCATATGCCGGAAGGTAATTTGAAGCCTTATGAGAAACAAGACAGTAAGGAGAGGGGTCAGTTTTCAAATCTTTTTCAACCCGAACATAGAAGAACCATCCTCCTGATGTGGTACATATGGTTTTCGGTGGTTTATACATACTATGCTTATGCGCTAGTAACTCCCATGATCGTCAAGCACGGGACTATCAGAGTTTCAACAGAAATGATAGATGCTGATAATGATACAAATGCCGATAGATTTCCCTGCAAGAAATTTACACATAAAAATTACATAGATCTCTTATGGACCACTGCAGCTGAAACTCCAGGTTTATTTATACTTTCTTTTCTGGTTATTCACATTAATCGCAACACGCTTCTCAGTGGTGCGTGTTTCTTAACTGCGTTAATGACTTTCTTACTGCTCATCGATACCGAACACAGCGCTATTCCGAATACCTTGCTGTTTATGGGCAGAGCAAATATCGCTGCCGTATTTCAGATGATTTTCATCATGACAATGGAATATTTTCCAACAACTTTAAGAGGTCTTGCAGTAGGTTCAGGTTCAGGGATCGGAAGAATCGGTTCTGTCATAGCTCCATTCACAACTCAAGTTCTTCTTGCAAAGAGCCCAATCGTGACTATCTGTCTAATAGGACTTATAATTTTGTTTGCTGCAGTTGCATCCGCCTGTCTTCCGAAAGAAATGAAGGATAGAGTATTGCACGAAATCACTCATGAAGTTAAAGATTCTAGGAAAGGTGAAAATAAGGATTCTGATAAAGTTTGACTCTTTCTTCTATAACTTGAAAGAAAAGAACTTACGTATTACACCATCGAGCAGTTTTACCGATTCAAAAGACGTTAACAATTCCTGTAATATTAATCTTCCTTTTGTTATTGCGAAAATACGCGTGGGAGGGGTTTTCTACTATTGGCTGCAAATCACGGATTTTGGCGACATCTCTTGATTTGATAAAATTGGTCAACGGTATAATATGTAAGCATAAAAAGAAATTGACATGAACTAGTTGTCGAATAAATGACTAAGATTGATAGTTTTATATTAAATTATTTTTCTTTCTTTCGGAGAGACATATTTCGGTACTTACGTATTATCGCAATAATCACCAACTCCATTAATAACTCGCCAAGTTGGCAACAGCGATGAATTGGCAACCATGTACTTCGTTTCGTATAATGACCCCAATACGTTGCGATAATACGTAAGTACCCATATTCCTTACACATTGTCACTATTAGATACTTTTCTATTTCGCCAACTTAAATCTCGCCAAGCACACTTTATTCACGACAATACGCAATATACACAACTGTTCTAGGTAAAGCCCAAGTTTTCAATGGGTTTTCATTCATTTTTCACGTATTTAGGAAAAAGACGTCACTTTTAAAAAAAGTCTACTTATTTTAAAACTGTGTCGGCAAAAAGTTACTAGCGAGAATATTCCGTTTGGCGTCGGTTGTTTCATTTTATTACCAATGGAAAAGTATTCATTGCTGTTAAATACATTGTTATATGGTAGCGGTTCTTTAACTTTCGATCATCGCAGCCCCCTTTATGTATCAGCCTGACACCGCGGACTCCCAAATTTTTGAACATCCCTCCCTAGATCTTAACACACAGCTGAGTGATTAAAGATTCCTCAATAATTCAAAAACGGCCTCTGCTATTTGTACAGACTTTTTGGCACTACTTTTTTTTCCTTTAAGAAAACACGAAATCACTAATTATATATGTATATAAAATATTATGTGTGTAATACAAAAAACTAGTTTCAAATAAATGAATAATGTAAACACAAATGTTGTTGTTGTCGTGTATGACAACGTGCGGAGGTTGTAATAATAAAACATAAAAATATAGTCAAATATTGCCAAAGGCGGAAATCACTGCCGTGGCAACATCCATGGCACGATCCGAGTATAGAACGTCCATGCTGCAGTCAAGGTCTATTTTAAAAAGAGCACCAACAATGCAAAAAAGGAGCTTGGGATCCAGTTGTGCGTACCTGGACAGTGCCTGCATTCCTTATATGATTTGGAACCATCGGGCAAAATCTTCATGTCCTTTAAATGCTTTGTCTTTAGTCTAGTTATTGCTGTTGTAATTTATCGGCTATAATTTATTATCGGCTTTTTCTTGGGTTTGAGCAGAGCTTTTGGTTTGCAACTGCGTTGGAATCAAAGACCGTAGTAGATGAAGTTACAGGCTCGAGTGTTCTGGCTTCATTAGCAAGGAAATCGGCGCTATCTCGTTCCCTTTGATGTCAACGTGGGCAGGGATTCACTGGAGGGTACATGATTTGCCCAATGCACCAATGGAGAACAGAAGTGAATTGATTTCTAGGGTGAATTCCATTTTTCCTTCTTTGATGGCCTGAAAAGTATATCTACAATACGAGAGCACAATGATGCCGTCGGAACTAGCGATATTTGTAGTCACAAATAAATGAATAATACAGGCGCAATTAATTCTATTAGGAAATGAAATACCCAGCAAAGCGGGAAGATAACGGCTAGTTAAACATAAAACTTAAAAGAAAAAGAAAGAAAGAAACACGAGATTAGGCATGAGGTTAAATATGGTATTTAGGTCAGCAAAAAATATTTTTCTTTTTAAGTACTCACCTGATTTTAAAGAAATGAGTATTATTCTGTTGTGTTCAGGAAACAAGGTAAGCCAAACTTTTAATGTCTAGAGACAAAAAAATACTCTAAAGCAAATTAGTGCCAAGTGGCAAGACTTACCATTTTATGAAACAATTCTCATTCTGCAATGCTTATATTACTGCAGCATCCTCCTCTTTATTGTTTCCAAAATTTCAATTATCTGATTTATCTTTAGAATTCAAATTTTTGCTTATGAAGTAGAGTATATTAAGAACTACGTATTTTGTGTGGTACATTTCAATATTTACCGATAACGGCAACTATAGACTACTGACATAATCTAATATCAAGGAGCACACCCTAAACTTAAAACATATTTATAAATAAATAAAATACTCGTAAGGGGTACATTCGCATTAATCGCATTTACTTTTTGACAATTTTCCACAAACTTTGCTAGGGCCAAAAAAGTGCTTATCAACTGTCAGTACTTTTCCGTTTCATCGGCACAAATCTCACCAAACAGGTTATATTGGCAACAACACACAATATACACGTAAAAAACAGTGTATGTGCTTATGACCACACGATAGAAGTGATAACTTCAAACTTTGTAATATTTTTTCTGGGATTAGTTAGTGAATAAAAAACAAGGGGATATTAAAACTGTCTCTCATATAAAATTACTTATTTATAATGTCTGTACTAATAAAGCAATATTTTTTTGCGAAATATACAATCATATTTGTGAATTAATTGTATTCTAAGAAGAAAACAATATGTGCTTATGGTAGCGGAGAAATAGGTTATAAATACTTTAGATTCAAAATTATTTAAACATCTAAAAAAATTCCATCAAGTCGTGCTTTCATTCGGATCATTTGACATAATTAAATTGAATTTTGATTTTAAAAAATCTACTAAAGGCTTTGATTTGTCTCTTAGAAAATCTACATTAAAATCCTCACTTAAAATAATGGGTAATTTGTTCAGAAGAGTTGGTCCGGCTTCAGTGTAGGCTAATAAATTTTTGTCAATGAATTCGGTAATTTTCTCTACACTTTGATTTGGGGAATCATAAATAGTAACCATTAGAATGATTTGTCATTTTTCTGTTCTATATTTCGCTGCACATTCTCCGATACATGACTCATTAAACTCAAATGATTCAGTAGTATTTCTACTAGTAGTATTGTTACCATTCATTGATATTATTACCATTGTTACGAGCGTTACAAGCCCGAGCGCAACATTACTTGGCTTTTTAAAACGCACCATTCAAGTTCACTCTCCAGCACAACGCGCCTAAAGAAGTTATAACTTCAAAAAATGTTAGTGCTCATTGGTTTTTCATTAATTTTTATTGTTGTTGTTTCTAATCCCAGATCGTCTAGCAATGCTAGACATCTCAATGAATCTAAGGAATTTTAGAAATTCTAAAAACCGAAGAGGGCTCCAGAAGGAGAGACCTCGTCCTTTTTAAAACCCAAACAAGTCAAGATGTAAGCAGGGGAGGCCAGCTAGGAATAACAACAGTGGTACTTCAGGAATATCTTCAGACCCTGATGAAAAGTGAGAGCTTTTATATGGTTGCTCACAAAGCGCGAGAAGGCAGTCTGATAGTTCCCAGGCAGTTTTTATTGTATTATGAGAAAGATGTCAATGATAAGAAAAGACCACAACTTGTTTTGAAATGTGACGGTAAAAGGTTACCAGTGGGAATATTTCATTTGGCGTCGATTGTATAATTTTTGGCGACAGCGAAGCGGAAAAGTACCCTCATTGTCTTTAAGACGACACAAAAAGCATCTCTTTTTCATTTAAATAAGGAATTTGTTCGTTATTATAAATGTCATGTGGTTAATACCGAAGTGCCAAACAAGTCATATTAAAATTAATGTAACGATCATATTCATTTATAATACGCCCTTAAAGCATTGCAATTCGAGGTTGGATTCTATTTTAGTGTACATCTTGATGAGTCGCCAACTTACCGAATTATTCTAGTCTTATTAGATTTTAGTCCAATACAAGAAAACGACCTGTTTTGGAGCAAATTTTCTTCCATGACCAAAGATGTGATCTAAACTAGGATTTTACAGAGATTCTCAATTTTTCATTTAAACAAATGAAGTTATACGGCATTAGCATCTTATAATTCATTTTATGCGAAAACGTCTTTCAAGACACTCAGTAAGTGTACAATCGTTGTTGCTCAAGTAATATAAAGTCAACCAATTTTAGAAAATGAAAAGATATCACCAATTCAAAAAATGTCGCTAAAAGCTTTCAACACTATTATTACGGTGTTCAAACGCGCGTGAGAATGGTTTCCACTATTGTTCTGTATTCGAAGCATTTGGAGCCGTTTATTGATTTGAAAAAATTTGTTGATGGTACTATGCGAAAGTTCTCAATTGTTTATCTAAGATTACAGGGTACTTGAGTATTGTTGCTACAATTGCCAACTCTATTAATAACTCTCCAAGTTGGCACCTCCGATTTCCTAGGTGTCGTACGCGTTGAAGTGGCAACCAGATGCTTCTTTTCATATAATGTCGCCGATAGGTTGCTATAATACGTAAGTACCCTGATTATAGATATCGCTGCTGATGAAAGTAAAACTTATAAAGATGTTTGTTTCATTAATGCAATTATGTATAAAAAATTCAACTATGCAACTATTTCAAAGCAAATACATTTCGTACTTATAATTTTGCTTTTTCAAAGAGTATTTCTAGTTCTGGGGGACCACTGCAATAACAATAAACTATACAGTATTACGTTGATTTATGCAAATCACCGATGGCGTGCACAGGCTTCTATTATAGGCTCGGTTGGTGCATGAGAAGGAAGGGCTTAAGTCCGAACTTAAGCCCCTCCCCTTGTGTACTCTACTGAAATTCGAAAATATATAATTTCTCTCATGCCTTATTCAAGTTGGAAATGCTTTATCAATATATAAATATTTCAGAAGATATTCAATTTAAAATTTTTTATCTAAATTATATCTAAAAATTCTAAAACTGTACTACAAATCTTTAGGACTCGATTTATGTATTTTTCAACTTTACTATGGTTCAGCGTCCCATTTATAACCTAACTTCAGTTCATTACTGTAATTATGTAGCAAAAACCGAAAGTTTTGAGTTTCCGTTTTATGGGCATATTTTGTTGAGATGTTTATTTAAATATGACGCTCGAGAATTTGTACAAATATGCGTGCGGGTCACATAAATAACAAATTTACTATTATTTATGTTTACATTTGATAGCAAATAATTTTTGTCGTATTTTTTATTGAAACAAAAAAAACTTTATTAATTTTTATACAAAATTAAATGAACGACTGTTTACAGTAAATGGGATGAATGTGTATGTCCATGTGTAATTGAATAAAATGACTATTTTACAATGGCTAGAAGTAAAAAGATAAATGTGTTTATTAACACATTTATCTTTTCAGCTATGTTTCGACTGAGTAAAAAAGACGATTCCGAAAATGAGAAAGGTGCGACTGAAATAGCCGAAGACAAATCTGAAAATGAAGAACAAGAAGATGAAAAACAAGATTCTTACAATGTTGAAAGATCAGAGACAAACTCTAATGATAGTACAGAGCCAACATCAGTTTCCCCAGACAATGAAGAAGACAAAAATACGGATCGTCCTACCGAAATTAGCTATACTGGAGATGTCTATGAAATGGCTGATGCCATTGATAAGGGTGGATTTGGATGGTACCAAATATTGGTGACATTTCTTGGTGGTATGGTGTGGTTTACCGCTGCTTCTCAAATCATGGTTCTCACTTTCATAGGGGATTTTCTTGCATGCCGATGGAATATATATCGATGGCAGAGTGCTTTGCTATTCTCAGTTTTATTCTTCTGCATGTCCATAGGGTCACCTGTTTTCGGGTACCTGAGTGACCATTATGGGCGCAAGAAATCTATTGCTTTATACCTGATTATTCAATTCACCTTTGGTGCTGGTAGTGCAGCTGCTAACAGTATGCCTACAATAATAATGCTAATGGCTTTTGTGGGATTTGCTTTGGGAGGCAAAGGTCAGATAATTACCTATGTATGCGAGTTCTATCCTACAAAAGATCGTGGAATTGTTGCATTCTACACCTCCTATTATTGGACTACTGCAACACTCTTTTTAATATCAGTCTGTTGGGGGGCTATGAATGTTATTGACAACTGGAGGGGTTTGTTGTTTATTGCTGCTCTCCCAGCTTTGATAGTCTTACTCGTCATCAATTGGTACCCAGAAAGTCCCCGGTATTACCAAATTAGCCAACAACCCGATAAAGCTATGGAAAGGCTGGAAGTGATGGCACACATGAATAAAGTACAGATGCCAAAAGGTCGGCTGAAGCCTTATATAAAGAACGAGGACGAAGACAGAAGACATTTTATGCACTTCTTTCAACCTGAAAGTAGATCTACTCTTTTGATGTTGTACTTGTGGTTCTCGGTTAGTTTTACCTACTACGCATATGCGCTAATAACTCCCATTATAATCAAATTCGGAGCTATTAGACTTTCGAAAGAAATGGTATCAGATATTGTTGCTAACAACGATACAGAAATTTTACTGAGTACTTTTCCTTGCAAGGAATTTACACAACAGAATTACATAGACTTTTTGTGGATCACCGTTGCTGAAATTCCAGGCGTTTGCATATTTTCCTTTCTGGTGACTTTAATGAATCGAAATATACTTCTCAGCAGCGCGTGTTTCTTATCCATGTTGACAACTTTCTTATTGCTCATTGATACCAAGCACAATATCGCTTTGAAAGTTTTGTTATTTCTGGGAAGAGCTATTATTTGTGCTATATATCAGACACTTTTTATTATGACTGTAGAGAATTTCCCAACAACACTTAAAGGCTTCGCTTTAGGGGCAAATTCAAGTTTTGGAAGACTTGGTGCAGCCATTGTTCCATTTGTAATTCAAGTTCTGATGGCACAAAATCCCGTTTCCTCAATATGTGTAATAGGTTTTATAATTTTTTTTGGAGGAGTTTCAGCAGCTTTTCTTCCAGAAGAAATAAAAAATAAGAAACAAAGGGAAATCCCCTCTGATTCCCAGCATAAAGTTTCTTCGCATAAACGAGATAAATGTTAAAAAAATTTGCTTTAAGTTCAAAGTAATTCTGTTGTATTAAAGAGTAAAATTGAAAAGGTATGATTGATAATTTTACCACATATTCATTCCAGTATTCATACGTTATCTAAGGTTAATTCTCTTCCTAGGTAAAACCATTTCAACACTATATTCTACATTACCAAATATGCTTAGTATACATTCATGTTACTTACGTATTATCGCAACAATCGCTAACGTTCAAGATAACTCTCGTCAAGTTGGCAACCCCAATTTCGCATGTATCGTATGCGCTGAATTGGCAATCATGTACTTCGTTTCATATAATGTCACCAATAGGTTGCCATAATACGTAAGTACTATATTCATTTCTAAAATTTAGCGCACTGTATACCTTGATGAAACGTTATTCGATACTTCAGTATGCTTTGTTTAATAATCGCCAATACGGTCGTGATGATACATAAGTACCTGGATGTGTGCTGTTCATTTTCTTTACTACCATAAGTTGATTCGGTACAAACCGGTGGCCAATTTTACCAAACGAAATGACATCGCCAATTCGAAAATTGTCGCCATATGCTGCCATCATAATTATTGTTGCGTTCGAACCAGTGCGGAAACATTTATTGGCTGTATATCGCGGAATTTATCGAGGTCATTTGATTTGGCGAAATTGGTCGACCGTCTAATACGTTCACTTTGCTTACGTTGCACTCGATTTCAAGTATTAACTTCTGAATTGACGGTTGAGTTCTGTTTTAGTGTTTATCTTCAGCTTGTCGAAATATTGTCGTTATATTGGATAAAAGTCTATACAGAAAACAAGTAATATAAAAAAAATTAAGTCAATTCCTACTTTGAATGGATGAATACAAAGTATTTTATTAATGATTGAAAATTTGAACAAAATGTATATATATATATATATATCTGCATTGTTGTGACAATACACACCCGGTTTGACTAGTTTGGCTGAAAACCCGGTTTTCGACGCCAACTTTGGTCATTGTTTTAACAGTTACATTGTTACAACAATGGTGAAGAATCTGAGTTGGCGTTGAAAACCGGTAATTAATTTAACTTAATTTTAATTAAGGCTACCCAGTACCCTTTTTCAAAACGTTTTTTGGAGACAGTATATATATATATATATATATATATATATATATATATATATATATATATATATATATATATGTGGGAGACAACAAGGGGTCCAATACGTTGGTCTATCTTCTATTTTATTTTAACATTAAACAAAAATTAATTAAAAAGGTAGTTTTTACAGATAAGTTTGACGATGATATTCAGAAGGTAACGCCTGCTCGCGCACCTCTCGCGTTCTCTTTCGCTGCTTCTCTCTTTCTCTGCTCTAATGTCCAAAAGTTTTTGTTTCATTTCAATGCGCCTGCGCGCGAAGACTGCGTTGCTTTTGGCTGCATGCCACAACGGCCATTCTGACCGTACGCTGTCCGCAGCGGTATTTCCATGGAGACCAGAGGAGAATCTGAAACATACAAAAAAAAACGGAACAGACAAGGACTATACGACAAATATATAGAGATTAAACATATCAAAATTTTGTTGAACTAGACAGTTTCTCCATCATGTGAAGGCACCTCTTCGACATCCGGAAGGTTCCACAGGAAAACATTGTTTTTCACAGGCACAAGAACGTCCTTTTCAACAAGTCGATCTTTGGTTGAACGCATCGATATTTTCCTCCGTAGAGTTCTGGACGTCTGTTCAAAACGATTTCTCTTTTTCCTTCGTTTCCACAGGCTCAAAAATTTTCCGGAGCAACACAAACCGATGATGTTTACTCTTCATAGGTAAAGGGTTAGGTGAGCGGGAGATAAATTCCACGGAACTCGTTTTCATGGCACCATTGGCTTTCTTACACAATACTATATCAGAACATTTTTCTCTTACAATACTCAATTTTAACTTAGTACTCTTAATTTTATTACATTTATAATCCTTAATTAGAGAACTCGAATCATTTCCAGTGTTAAAGTTTTTAACATGTGATAAATCATAACTAGAGTTTTCTATCACATTTGAAACAGAAACATTTGGAAAAGAAACACCACAATCTGCACTCAAAGAGGATTCACTTTCACTTAATAAAACATCGCTCTTTGCGTGGCCTAGTTTTTTTATTTCAGAATATACACTGGGATGTATAATAAATTCTTCGGTCAAGGTCGGTGATATCGCCGTTCGCACACTTAGGCTAGGAGACTGTTGATTAAGAGAAATATTTATAGGTTTAACTTCTACCATACGCTGTTCGCCAAAACATGAACTCAATGTTATGATCTCTTCGGAAGGTGTTTGCACTCTAATTAGTGAGGAATTTAAAACTGGGATCTGGCAACCTGAATCAATCAATGCTGTTACGGGCTGATTTTCCACAAAAATGTTTACGTATTGAAGATTTGCGCATTCATCGCTATTTTGTTTTTCGCTCTCGATTTTCAAAGTATTCACGTTTATTTTATTATGGATGTGATCATTAGATTCTTTAGGTTTAAAACGCTTCTCACAGTCTCTTGCGCAATGAGATGAATCACCGCATATAAAGCAATTTTTTTTTCTCTTTCATGATATTGGGGATAGTTCTCTTTAATCTTTGTTTTAAAGTTTTGTGATCTATTTTTAAAGGGGTCTTGGGTATATCCATAAGTAATAGGAATTTCTTTATGTGATCCGCTTCTAGATGAAATATAAATATCACACTCTTTAGCTAAATCAATAGGCCTAAACCAATCTTCTGCTTCTCGAATGCCAATATGAGTTGCAGTTTCCTTATTTAAAGTTTCATATAATTTATCAGAAATTATAAGATCACATAGAGATTCAAAGGAATTAACTTTTCTTAACGAACAATAATATTGGAAGTTTGCCGTCAATCTTGCAGCAAATTGGATGTATGTCTCGCCTGATGATTTTACAGCATTTTTAAATGAGTTTAAACACTCGCGAGGGGTTAATTGGAATTCTCTGAGTACTATAGATTTTAGTTTTTCATAGTCATTTAATTCCTCTTCTTTAATATACAGTAAGACGTTATGAGCTCTTTCGCCCAGAAGATTTATTAAAATTTCAGATTTATATTCGTCATTTATTTTCTTGGTTAAAAATGCGCGTTCTAATGATTGGAAGAACAGATTAAAATTTTCAGATCTGGTGGGAACAGGAAGAGATAAAGTTTTTATACTTTTTATCATATTTTCTATGTTAGTTTCGAACTGTTTTTCTTCGACTTTAGCTGCAGGATTTAAACTTAATGCTTTATTTTTAGCTAATTGAAGTTCGATTTCTTTTTCGAATTTTGCCAACTGAAGTTTCGCGAGCTCAATTTTTTGTTCTGAAGTTACCTCTCTTTCGTTTTGCGATACTCTCTCATCTATACAGTTTTGAATTAAAGTTTTAACGAAATCTGGATCACTTTCAAATGTACTACTGTTCTCAATTTTAGTCTTTAGTTTAACTATAGTGTCAGTACTTTCGACAATACCGTCTAGTTCTTCAACTACTCTTATGAGATCCTCTTTAAGAGCGTTTTTATACATTTTATAAAAATTTGGAAAGATCCTACCTTTTTTTTTTTTTTTTCTGGCTCCCTTGTTGCTCGCACGTACGATGTATCCAATAAAAACGTTGATTCCACTGATGTCACCTCTTCGCAGGTAATATAGTTGAAATTGTAGTTCCGGCCTCTACACAGGCGGATTATTCACACTGAATTAGTTCCAACCTCTACACAGGCGGGATTTTCGTCGATGGGTTTTCCAACCTCTACACAGGCGGAATATTTGTCGATGGTTCGTTGAAAAATATACCTCTACACAGGTTATTTTGTTATTTGTTCCGACCTCTACACAGGCGGAATGAAGTTGAAAAATTCAACCTCTACACAGGTTGAACGAAGTTTCCGAAAATGGTGGAGCGTCTCCTTCACGGACGCTGTTGTTCATTGTCCAGACTTTGGTTCAAAATCGAAATTTTATCTATCGCGGTCGAGCCCCCATAATTTGTGGGAGACAACAAGGGGTCCAATACGTTGGTCTATCTTCTATTTTATTTTAACATTAAACAAAAATTAATTAAAAAGGTAGTTTTTACAGATAAGTTTGACGATGATATTCAGAAGGTAACGCCTGCTCGCGCACCTCTCGCGTTCTCTTTCGCTGCTTCTCTCTTTCTCTGCTCTAATGTCCAAAAGTTTTTGTTTCATTTCAATGCGCCTGCGCGCGAAGACTGCGTTGCTTTTGGCTGCATGCCACATATATATATATATATATATATATATATATATATATAGCGCAGTAAAAATAATTTATTTTTTATATTCATATTATATTATTAAGTTGATTCTAAAAGTAAAAAGTCAGTTTGAGCAGCGATTGTGCTTTACAGTTTTAAAAAATTAAGAATTTTTGAAGTTTTTTCAAATTCATATATAAAATGCTCACTTTTTAAAATTTTTTAGTCATTTTAAGTGATTTATGTTTCTTAGATGATTGCAAACGAAAGTTAGATTGGATTTGAAAACATATTTCCTTTTGTTGGTTTTTAATAATTATTTTTCTAGAAAAACCTGGATAAAACACAAATTTTTTTAAATAGAAACTTAAGCGTTTTTTAAAAAATAAGTTAAGATCTCAGCCTTAAATTCATGCTAACTTTTATAGAACATACGTTTAGGAATATATACAAAAAATTTCAAGACTCTATGATGAACAGAAAAAAAAGCCTTAGGGATTAGAAAATACTTATACCCTTAAAACTGAAAGTCTGAGAAAAACGCATTTAAAGTTTGTAAAGGCATAAAACAAAAACTTAATGACGCCCGTAAAGCTCTAATTTTTAAATATGTTATTTTCCAGTATATCTTAAACTTTAAAACACTATTGTAATTAAATGTGATTGAAAATAATTTTTTTAATTCAAAATATATTTTTATATAATTCTGATAGCATTTATTACGACGACAGTTTATTCAGCTTAAACTTAACCTAATTTTTTCACAAAATGTTTGAAACTCAAAACATTTACGTACAAAATAATAATGATACTATAATTTGAGCTAAAAATAGCCAGGTTTGCTCACATAAAATTTAATTTTTTCAGTTTTAAATCGGGCAGTTTACGAAGTTTTAGCTCTTGTTGTACGACTTGAACCCTTTATCTACCGCATTATGATTAACTGCACTTTTTTCATGCAAAATTTATTTATATCACTACATTGAAAAAATTAAGGGATATACATATACAAAATACTCAACTTTGGGAAATTTAATCAATTAGAGTTAATTAATTAATTAAAGATATTCAACTGTAAAGTTAATTATATACACTGTTCACTGAAAGTAAACAGTCACATCGTTTTCTAAGGTCTTCCTTAACATACAAAAAAAATATTAAGACTCTTAAAATTTGACATGAACTATTTTTTCGGGACAAAAATGATAATCCTAGCAATCCGCTGAAAACGCAATTTCTGCTATAAAACTGTTCGCGTTCCCCGCTAAAATACTCATAAAACCCGTGCTGTCATATATCTTGGAAGAGTGGATTTCAAAGAATATTCTTGCTAAATATCGGCAGAATATTCGTAAACATGGTTATTCTAGTTGGTTTTAAAATGAGTGGTACTTATATAAGTACCGTCGGTAGATAAAGGGTTAAAATATTAAAGCGTAGTACTATAATATAAGAGTATTTATCTATTCTCCTGAGCGTTCTTGCTTCAACACTTGCTTAATAGTTCATTCTTGGATTAGCAATACTAAGTGCGACCACCAGTTACTCCCTGAATGCTTTCTTCGTATACTCAATTTTCTACTCCACGACTAGCCCTTAAATAAAAGCTTGCATTTATCTAAAACTAAGTCATCTCTACGGGAAGCGGTTTTCATCTAAAGTCCCAGCTAAAAAAAAGTATTTTACCCAAGAGAATTCGTAGAAGCGCGAATAGAACCCGTTACAGATTATTCATAATATTAAATATATTGTGTAAAGGTAGCCCTGACGCGTCCAATAAAGGGGGAGAGTAGGAAGGAAGACTAGCCATATACAAAATAACTTCAATTTATTTTCAGTTATGAATAACAACACAAATTCAATTAACCAAGCTTAGATATGCTCCCAAATAACACATATGGAGAGCAATTAACGAGGTAGGCGAGATACGAGAAGACTTTAAATAATCAGATCACTTCAGTCTAGGCAATCGATTCTAATTCTTGGCCACGTAATCTAATTTGATTCCTAGTTGACAAACCATCCACTTTAATATTACAATAATCAGCTACGAGGCATTCACGCCTCACTCACGTTTAATTTATCACTGCTAGCCGTTAGTAGTCTATATATAACCTCTCTTTCATTCTAACCTGAAAGTTTAATCTGTATATACAAGTCTTGATTTGCATAGTTCCATCTTCTTCTTCGGGAGGAAGCTTTATTATATAATAATTTGTCAAGACCAAATATTTCCCAAGAGGATTAGTATTAAAAAGGAAGGCGGATAGAAACGTCACAAAAATTGTAAAATAACAATAAATCTCAGTTGAAGTAAATACAATAAGCAATTATTTTAGAAAATAACAATTTTATACAAATTATTAAATAATTCGCAAGGTTAAAGAAAGTATATATATATATATATATATATATATATATATATATATATATATATATATATATATATATATATATAGTCGTCAGACTCAAAATAATTATATCAGCTATAAAGGATACATGGATGATAGCAAGTAATTCTTTTTAGAATGGAATGCAATATTTATAATATCAATCTGTCTTTTGATGCTTCCAAAAAATGCAGTTAAGTATTAAAACAGAAACAACATTTTGTTACTGCTTTTTGGATATTTGAATAAATAACTTTTTGGTAAGGAATAAGGATGGGACGCGGGGTAGCCGCGTAGTCATGGTCTCAAACTCGAGCCAGTGTTGTTTACTTCAAGTCGTAGGCTCGAGTCTCAGTGCCACTGAAGACCCGCCCTATAGAGGGCTTGATGGCCGGTTGAATCTATCGAGGCTCGAAGTCCTATTTTATCGTGGAAGTTTGAAGAGTGAGATGCCAGCTGAGGTGTCGCCCTCGTCGTCTGACCGTGGATCGAATTCAAATCCTTTAATAGCTCTGTCATGAAGTACGACGACAGTAAACGATCTGTGCATGAGAACTCGCCGGATGAAGTAGAACTGATGGAATACAATTAAAATAACATATATAGTTACATATATAATTCAAATAATTAAAATCACATGTATAATTCAAAATAAAATGTGCATAAGCATAATTGGGTAAGAATTTTCAATCCCGGTCAAAATGTACCTGTGACTGACCCATTTAGTTCTTATATTGTTTACAATTTTAGTATCAGTGATGTTTTCTAGAAATAATACTACCTTTAAAAGGACTAGGGAAAAATTCCAAATTTTCGAATACCAGTTTCTTCGTATAAAACGGAGGCGGGCAATTAGCGGCCCACAGATCATATGCAGACCGCAAAGTGTTTTTATGAGGTCCACAGACACGGTCAGGAAATCCGCTTTGAACCGAGATTTCTTTCCCGTGAGTCCTTTGTTTTTCAGTATTAGGAAAACAAAGTACCTTAAAGTGTTTCATCTGCAGAGTTCAGAGGACGAGGTTACAAACAGATTTCAGACTTTTAAGAAAACTGAGCTTGAATTAAATATTTATTCTGTTATCCCATTACTGTCAATATGCATACAGCACCTGAGGAGCTACAGCTTAAACTTATTAGCTTGAAGTCCGATCACAGTGTGAAGGAAATGTTTTATGCTATGACATTTGTCGATGTTTACAAATCTTTGTCAGCTGAAAAATGTCTACATATGAAGAAATTTGGGAGAAAATTATATTTGAATCAATATATGTGTGTGAACAAAGTCTTGTGTCGCCCAGCCAGTATGGTGGCTATGACCCTCGGCTTGTAACCGAGTGAGTTCGGGTTCAAATCCCGAGTAAGACTTGGTTGTATCTTCTTCGGGAAAGAAGTCGGTCTTTCACCTGAAATGGATTCCCGTCTCGAAAGGAAAAGCAGCGCACCTCATCTTGTTATATGCTGAGATCATCGTTTGTAATAAAATCTGTATTCTTCTGTGGTTGTGTTATATGTTTCTGTTCATCTATCTCACGTCTTTCGTATGTATCTCAGTAATAAACCCACGGCAACAACAACGACAAATTCTTGTTGTTACTGATGCCACTTGATCGGCATAGACCAGATCAAGGCCCACGAAATTCATCATAGCAAAGGGCTAAGTGGTTGGGGGAGGTCACCTAAGGGTGGTGAGGGGCCTAACACCTCTCTACCCCTTCCACCTACCACACGAGAGGACTTGCGGCTCGACGGCTATTTAGAGTACCCCCATACCGCAAAGGCACTATACATTTACAAACATCCGGGATTCGAACCCAGTCCCTACGGCACCACAGTCAGTGTCGCTAATCACTTTACCGGTTGGGCGACGAACAAAGTCTTTCTTGCATGAATTTTAACAAGAACAAATATTGATCCAAGTTAGCTGACATAAACTTGCAAAAGCTGTGATGAGAATTTCAACAAGCAATCTCACTTCTGATTTTAAAAAAAATTGTAGAAAAGTATGATAGGGTACACATTTTTCTTATTAAACTGATTCCAAAATTAAATGCTCTTGCATACGGACAGTATGCAACTACTACAATATAAATAAATTGAGGTTATATAATTTATATTTCTTATTTTGTATAAAGAATGCTATCATTTTAAAATGGTGTGGTCCTCCTTCACTCCCACAATGTGGAAAGCTAGTCAAAACAAGTTGCACACTCCTGGTATAAAATGTAAAACTTCAAAAAATTTTTGAAAATTAAAAAAGTTAGATCATTGCTACATGCGTATTTACATAAATGAATAAATAGGGACATCCATAAGAACTCCATTGCACTTTAACTTTCCCTGTATTTAAAATCAATGCAGTGATATGATATTCTTCAGAGAAAAAAATTTACGCCTTAAAAACACCCTGGATTATAAAATCTTCAAGAATTGTTGCTCTAAAGCAGTGGTCTTCAAACTTTTTCAACGCAAGGAACCCCTAGAACTTAAAGGTGGTTTCGTGGAACCCCTAGAAGTAGAAAATGTTTTCGTGGAATCGCTAGAACTACAAAGTATTCTCATGAAACCCCATTTCCTACACATACTTCGAAGAATATGTCCCAAAATAATATTTAAAGTAGATCAACATGTAATACGCACAATATGTAAAGACAATTGAAAAAAGTATAGTGTTTATTAGTAAAAAAATCTAATCTAATTCTTTTGATATAATTCACTCATTAATAATATTAATTTGTGATCCAAGTATCTCCTACCCATGTATTATGTTTAGTAATTGTGATGTATGCTTGCTTTTTTTCACACAAACTGTCGAAGTCTTGGTCTACTGAGATTAAGGTATCCGCCTACGTTCGGAACCGTGATTGTAAAATAACTCATAAATGGATAATTTTCGTGATATTTAGTGTCACTTAGATTAGAATACAAGTATAAAATTCTTTTAGGAATATTATTAGAATAAAAAATTATTTAAATGCAATATTTTAGCAAAAAATTAACTTAGAATGGCCCATTTCTCCTTTTTTGAGAAAAATGCTTCTATAGCAATGATATTTTGCTTATATAAAGTAAAGATTTCTCCAGAGCGCCTGAAGTAGGATTTTTGAAAAATTCACATTATATCCAGAGTTACTACCAATTGAAAAAATTATCGGCGTTTTTTTCTTAAAATTTCTCCCGTCTGTGGTATTAAGGTATGGATAAATCCACTTTTAATTTATGAATTTCAAAAATCCTTGTTCATGCCCATTGGAGAGAGAGGTCTTTACTTCATATAAACAAAATATTATTATTACAGAAGCATTTTTCATAAAAGGAGAACCTTTTGAAAATAGGTCATTCTAAGTTAATTTTTTGCCAAAATGTTGCATTTAAATGATTTTTTATAGTGATAATATTCTTGAAATAATTTTATACATATATTCTAATCTAAGTGACACTAAATATTATAAATATTATCATTTGATACTCTTTTGCAAAATCACGATTCCAAACGTAGTTGGATACCTTAAATGCAATCGCATTACATATTCTAAGTTTCATTTGTTTTTATACTTTGTTTTTGTAGCCACTTACATCGAGATATATACTTCACTTAAACACAATTTTCTGAGTTGTATTAAAATGTTTATAGCTGTGTGAGAAATCCCATGTATTTTGTATGAATTTGCAACCTAAAATTTAGATGCTGTTATTGCTTAAATTTAGATTTTAGCATCGAATCCGTTGGTAAGTTGTTTCCTCTCCTTCATTAAGCGTCTTTTTTCTACAAATGCAAAAAGGCACATTTTCCATTAGAAAACTATTTAGTTTTGCAAGACATTGTACAAAGTAACGAGTATAAAATTATCTTGTGGAACCCGAGATATAGTAAACAATATAATATTTATAATCTAGTATTAAGTATAAAAGATAAAACGTTTTAATATTCTTTTATTATAATAAAAATTTAAAGTGTTGCAAAATAAAATTACATATAAATAAAATTTTCAGTTTTAACAAATAGGATCAGGATTAGATACTTGTAACTATGCCAAAAAAAAAAAAAAAAAACTTCATTGAGAGCATATTCAAAGAGAACATGCATGCATATTTATTTCTTCTCGACTTTTTTATTGTGACTTGTGGAACCCCTGGGTATGCTTTGTGGAACCCCAGGATTCTGTGGAACACAGTTTGGAAACCACTGCTCTAAAAGAATGTCAGTAGTGTATAATATAGTCGATTCTCTTAACTTTCTTAAATTTTTCAATTGTCTTTGGCTTCTTTTCGGCTAAGTTGTCAATTAAGTTTATTTAAAAGCATAATTCACTCTCTCTATAGGCCCATTCATTACTTTTGAACTTCATAACATCCGACCATTATTCTTTCAACTTCACTTAGAATCACTCCCTTAACTTAAACCATCAATTAAATGAACAGAGAAAGAGCCATTCATTATCCACCAAAGTCAATAAGTTCGCCAATCCAGTCAAACCTTCCGCCTGTAATGTCTGCCTCCCGGCATTGCAACCCTTGTGTCAACAGGTGAAAAACAATTTACGGTTTGGCTGGATCAACAGCCAAATGGCGTTGTCGCTGCGATTTATTGGCGATATTTCCCATTTCCGTCGGAAGGGTAATTTATTAATCTATTGTGTCGCCAATCCGTTGGGAAGTTTACACCCGAGTCTTTACGTTCAGGAAAACTTTTTCCCGAATCATTTATTTGCGCTGGTGTCCGCAATTTGGCTGCCTTATTGTGACATTTCGCCAAGATAGATCGTGTCTCAAGGCAGTCGATGTTTGCCGTATTGCAATTTGTTGAGGAATCGTGGCGGTGGGGTTATAAATGACGTAATTGTGTACTGACCAATAAGATTGCTTAGGCTGGCAATATCTCTTTTTAAAGTTACTGCGAATGACCACATAGGGACTACAGAGCTGTAGACAGCAATTTTAAGGGCATAAAACCATTAATCTGAAAAACAATCTCTTGTAAATTAAACTTCCTTTCGTAAATAATTTTGATCCTACCATATAGTGATTCCGTATAACTATCATAATTATTTAGAAAGGTAATCCCGTATATATAAAACTTATTAAAGTAGTTAACTTACTTATATATATTCGTTTTCAGTTATACGAAAGATTTTCTAAACTATTTTAAGCAAGTGGCTGACTACGTTCGGAACCGTGATTTTAATAAGCGTATAAATCATAGGTTTCCAACCTTTTTTGAACTGGTGCTCCCTTTTCTAGTGATTATTTCAATACCGCCCCTTTCACTCAAGAGAAATAAGAGTGTAAATAATACAAGGTGAAACAAGAATTAATTTTAAAATAATATTCTATTAATAATATAGAACATATTTTTCTAATTTAATTTTTTTTTTCTAAAGCCCCCAATTTTTTTAAACTTACGAATCTGAAATAGCTATTGCCACAAATATATTTAAATGCGTAATATTATAGATTTTAGTTTTAGATAGGATATTGTTGAAATTGAAACGCTGTTGAATTTCTTCTTTATTTAAAAGAGTGAAATAAAAGTTTTAGCTTATATACATGTTATAAAGACGTTTTGAAAGAAGTTTTTTTTTTTAATGATATGAAGTGATTCACAATAAACTATTGCTTTCAAAATAAAAAAAAATTGACAGTTTCAGCCTTAAAAGAATCACACGTTAATTCCTGGTTAGCATATTTAATTATATTTCTTGGATAATATACGTAATGAAATGCAGTGGACGAAACATTTTTCCTACTGCTCACGGACAAATACTACACGTGCACTATAGAAATTAAAATTTACTGTATCATTCAATTTAATGTAGGTCTGAATGTAATGTAATCTTTAATTTTTCATCCACTTTCCGAACTAGTGAATTTTCGTACGCGTGATAGATATGATTTTAATACATACAATCAACATAAAGTAAGCAGTATTAAAGTTTACTTTTGTTAGTATATAATCAGCGTGTTTTTGTTTTTGTTTTTACTCTTTTTTTTTTTACTATATTTGGTTAATCTGCTGAAGCCCCTCCGTGCCATCTCAACGCCTCTTAATTTTCTCTGGGTCTTTTACTGCCCCTTAATAGCCTCAAATGCCCACAAAAAAGGCGTTATCGCCCATGTTGAGAGCCTATGGTATAAATGAATAGTTTTTTGATATTTATCGTCCATTGAATTAGAATGTGCATATAAAGTTACTTTAAGATTATTATTGCAAGAAAAAAATATTTAAGGGTAACTTTTTGGCAAAAAGGGAAGAAAGAATGGCATATTCTCAAAACATTCTCCTTTTATGAAAAAAGCTTCTATAATATTAATATTTGGTTTATATTTATCAAGTCTATACCAGGATTAAATTAATATCTTTGAAAAATTCATTCTATTTTCAGAGTTACAATCAATTGACATAATAATGGAGGTTTTCTTGCTAAAATTTCTCTACTCTGATATAAGAACACATGAGTAAATCCACTTCTAAACTATATACAGTCGAACCTCCATATAACGAACCTCTATATTGCGAATTTTTCTGTATAACGAACTTTTTCCTGGAACTAAGAACATTTCACGATTTTCTTCGCAAAATAACCACTCTATAGCGAAGTGCATTTTTTATATACCGAACTTTTGCTTTTGTGATTCAATTTTTGTTCTCCCTTTTTTAAAAGTATATCTGAAATTTTTTAAAATTATTCTCTCTTTAACACATTTTATGGTGGTCATAAATCTTGAACTGGTTTTGTTAGATCCTAACTCGCCGAGAGCAATAGAGTTCTGGACGTTTCATCCAAGAAGTACAACATTTAACTCCCATTGCCCAGTTCACGAGAAACATCTTCTATATCCTCTTTCACCCTCAGTGGAGTTGTCCCGTGTCCCCGTGTTCTAATTATATAAATGCATGTTTAATATTACTTGTTTGCTTTAAATTATAATTGTCCTCAAAATTCATTAATTTTAATATAAAATTATTTTCTTAATATTGAAAATACAGTGAATTTTTCGACATTCTTTTTTCTTGTTTTCCATTCAGGTTTTCTTTCTTTTTTTGATGGGTATGATATATAAAATAAATATATTATTTTTAAAAAAGGTGTGAATAATTACTTTTTAATGTATAGTGTTTATGAATTTAAAATTTGTTTTATGGGGTTTATAAAGTATAATAAAAGATGAACCTCTTTATAACGAATTTTCCATATAAAGAACTTTTTCCGGGATTTAGTGACTTCGTTATACAGAGGTCTGACTGCATTTCTAAAATCTTAGTTCAACCCCCGTATATAGAAATCCTAGCTATGTATTGGTGAAATATTACTATTATGGAAGCATTTTTTTATAACAAGGGACTGTTTTCAAAATATGACATTTTTTCTTCATTTTTTGCCAAAAAATTGCGTGCAAATATTTTTTTATTTTAATTATTCGTATAATCCTACGTGGGGGCGCCATCACTTCGAAAGGTCTAAAATAAAAGATTATTTAAAAAATAATTAATTTGTTGAAATGAAGCAAAATAAAATATATTCTGACGTAGCAAAAAAAATGCACGTGTACGCTGATATAAAATACTTATTAAAGTATCAGACTTTTACAGCGTACTTGATAATTAATTTATTAACACTGAATTAAGAAAAAGTTTAATAAGTACTAGAGTAAGAAATGGAATAAAGTATACGAAATTTTTTTTTTCAATGCAGAAAATTCATCATCTATCTCTGCCCATAATTAAAAGAGTGATTTATTACTAAATTACCTTTTGATTTCAATACTTGACGTCAAATCTAGGACGATTCTTTCATCGGCAGTTCACAGCCTTTTTCTGTATTAAAGTACCTGTGTACTTGGCATCCTTGGTATATTTTCTAATAATTAAAAACTAATTTGCAATCGGTTCCAATTTAAAAATTAGAGAAAGAAGGTAACATACTTATCCTGTTACTTAAAATTACTTACTCAGAAGAAATATTACTTAAAAGTAACGCGTATACAAATTTTAATATTTATCTTGATAATTTATAAGATTTACAATTAAGAGGAGTTGGAAACCTCTCTCTATATATACTGACAATGTTAAATTGGCTGTTTTCGATGTACCTTTTCTCAAAATCTGTTTTATGTACATGCTTGAAATTTTTCATACTATTAAAGTACACCTTTTTCATTATACTAAAATGAGCTTTTAGCTAATTTTGAATTTTTTTAATAAATTAGGAAATATTTTATCAAACATTGCGAAATTTGACCCATTTTTTACTTAAAAAATTTGTAAAAATTAAAATTTTGAGTTTTTTACAAAAAGCTCATTTTAGTATATATTAGACATCATTATAAATAATTCATAAGAAATTTACATACCTGTGAACAGTAGTTTCTCAGAAAAGGTACATCGCACATTAAAATTTACATTTTGAGATAAATTGATTTTAATGTATACAGTGAGACTTCTAATCGGCTAGGAAATAAAAAAAATAAAAGGCTCAATTTAAAATAAAAGATGCATGTTTTGGTTTATATCAGTCGTTACACTTTTAAGCAAAAACAAAGTAATTTGTTTACAATTTTCGCTATTAAAATGGGCGTGGCCCAAATTCAACGATTATAGAAAAATACGTTTGAAGGGCTTCTAAATACCCTAGAGGTTAAAGTAAGGTATTTTTAGAAAGGTTAAAATCTATACAATTTGAAAATTTAAAAATCTCAAATTGTCAAAAAAATAAGATTTTAGCTTTCCAACACCCCTTAAGGTCGTTTTGTAGATTTAGAGTCAAAGTACATTATTATTGCATGCAATACATTGTTATTGTATAAGGCGGGGGCTAGTGAAAATCAGGAATGAAAATTCAGTCACACAAATAGAAAGTTTGAGAAGCATTGTCTTACGAGTCTGAGAGTCTTATCAACTGAGTCTGAGCCCAGGGCCTCTGTATGGGCTTCATTTCGTTATCAGTTCAGCCTAAATAAGATCCTGATCCGGATAATTTTAATGGTCAACTATTACCCCCGTACATGATCTCCAAAAAACAGTGAATTTCAAACTGCATGTCAACTAGCAAAAATGGCAAAGCTGTATTATTATATGATCACTATTATCCATGTCTACACCTAAGCCTAATACTATAAAATCATTCAACTCACTTAGTCAAAATGTGATAATCGGTCAAGTCTCTCGATTTGTGAGGATATATGAGTTTCATGTACATTTTTTTTTCAAATTACCGTTTGTACGAGTATTTGACAATTCATGCTATTTACTGTTCACTTTTAAACTTCACAGGTAGGGCCTACTTTTGCATAGGGGCCCAGGCAGGAACGTCTTAAGGCATGGACTAACTGGGCCCGGGCCCAGGCCTCTCGGTAGGGGCCTCGTTTTATTCTTGACTCTGTCTTAAGTTACCGACTACGTTCGGAACCGTGATTTCAACAAAGCGCAAAAATGGATAATTTTCATGATATTTAGTGTACCTTGCATTAGAATACATGTACAACAAAGCTGTTTTAAGGACATTTTGACAAAAAAAAATTATTTAAATACAATATTTTGGCAAAAAATAAACTTAGAATATCCTTTTTTCAAAATGTTCTTCTTTAATAAAAAAAAAAAAAAAATGCTTCTAAAATAATAATACTTCGCGTACATAAAGTAAAGACTTCTTCCAAAGAGTTTGAACTATTTTTTTTTTTGAAAAATTCACATTATTTTCAGAGTTATCACCAATTGAAATAATTATCGGTGTTTTTTATCTTAAAATTTCTCCACTCTATTGACGTAAAACATGGATAAAGCCACTTGTAAGTTATATTTTTCAAAAATTCTAGTTGAGCCTCTGCACAGAAGTCTGAGCTATATACAGACAAAATATCATTATAATAGAAGCATTTTTCATAAAAGGAGAATATTTTTAAAATGGGTCATTCTATGTTCATTTTTTGTCAAAATATTGTACGTAAATAATTTTTCATTGTAATACTATTCTTAAAACTATTTTACATACATTTTTTAATCTAAGTGACACTACATATCATAAATATTATCCATTTATACGCTTTTGCAAAATCACGGTTCCGAACGTAGTGGGATATCTTAATAAGATCAAGATACGGATAATTTTAATGGTCAAATATTCCCATGCATATTCTCTGAAAAACAAGGAATTTCAAATTACATGTCAACTGGCAAAAGTGGTAAGACTGTATTATTATGTGTCCATGTCTAGGCCTGAGCCTAATACCATAAACAATCACTCAAATCATTTTTATTTGTTTCATATGACCGTTTGAACGAGCATTTAATAATACATACTATATTATATACACTGGTGTGCAAAAATTAAGGACGAGACGGTTTTTTCAATATAACTTTGTACAAAAGCTTTCCAAATCAACACATTTAATACCGTAAGATCCCCAATACGTAAGGACATGTGTAATGTAAGCAACACTTACTAAAAGAGAAATCAGAGGGATAAAAAGAAGCTTGATTGAAAAAGTAGCATAGAGCGCAATGCGACTGAAGGCCGAAACATCCCTATGATGGGTGTCCAGCAAGAAACATCCGGTCTTTAGTAGGGGATATGATCTCCCCTGACTGCTAGGCAGGTTTCACAGCGTCTGCCCATGCTGAGAATGAGGGTGTCAATGAGTTGTTGAGGCATTGCTGCCCATTCGTCTTGCAGCGCCAATCGAAGCTCCCGAATCGTTACTGGTGGTAAGGTACGAGCTACCTAGCGTCTGCCTAGAAAATCCCATACATGCTCGATGGGATTCAGATCCGGAGATCGTGCGGCCAATCCATAAGTTCAATATCCTCACTCTCTAAGAGCTGTTCGGCAGCTACTGTGCGATGACATGGTGCATTGTCGTCCATGAAAAGGAACTGCAGACCCATAGCGCCTCTAAAAAGACGCACATATGGAAGAAGAATCTCGTTACAATAACGGGTCCCGTTGACTGAACCTGCGTCAAAGATGTGAAGGTCTGTACGACTACCAAGCATGATGCCTCCCCAAACGAGAACACCGCGACCTCCATACCTGTCCCTTTCAATGATGCTCGAGGGATGATTGCGGCTTCCCCGCTCTCTCCAGATGAGTATGCGATGAGAATCGCTATTCAAACTGAATCTGCTCTCATCTGTAAAGAGTACTCGTCCCCATTCATTGTCTCTCCAATTCCGGTGTTCCCGGCACCACAGAGAACGCCTTCTCCGATGGGCAGGCGTTAAAGGTACACACCGTACAGGGCGTCGTGCAAACAGACCACCACCGTGCAGTCTTCTGGCCACGGTAAAACGCGATATCGGTCGTCCAGTCGCCTGTGTCGTGTGTCTAGCGATTTCTCCCGCTGTCTGCCGCCTGCTTCTTCTGGCCTGTAAGACAATGTACTGGTCATCTGCGGGTGTCGTTCCTCGTGGACGACCACTACTGAACCCCCGTATAGCTGTTCCTGTAGTTTGAAATTGTCTCCAAAGTCGTGAAACGATGCTGTGAGCAATTCCGAACACTGCAGCCACACTTGTCACACTGCGGCCTTCCTCCAACTTCCCAATGATTCGACCTCGGGTAAAAGCATCCAGATGTCGTCTAACAGATTGATTATTCGCCATTTCTCGCTGAGGCAGCAACTCGGTGTGATTTTAACTGCTATACGGCGTGCAATCTCTTTGCCAGAAATACTGATTTTACACCGACAACATGCTTTATACTACTCAGACACTCCCCCTTTACGTCTACCTGCATATCTGTGCATGTGCTACCTTACATCACCTTACTTAATATCCTGATTGGTCTTTCTGTCCGCTCTGCCTCTTCGTTCAGCTGATATGCTAATGTTTAAACTTCGTCCTTAATTTTCGCACACCAGTGTACTGTCTACTTTTAAAGATCTCAGGTAGGGCCTACTTTTGCATAGAAGCCTAGGGACTGAATGACTTTTTAGACGTTCTTGGGCCCAGGGCCTAAAAAGTCTTAAGACGTCCTTGCTCATAATTAGAAATATTCGTATGTGATTGTATGGAAAGGACAATAATAATAATTATTATTTAATTAAAGAAATGTTTATGAAAGAAATGTTAAAGAATGTTTCGCGCGCAGGCAGAAATCGCTATCATTAATTTTGACTTGAACATTAGTAATACGTCGACGTTAATCCAAGTTTATGCGCTACATAAATGAATAAAAACTTGAAGGTTTTAATGAAGATGTGACAAATACACAGTAAGAAAGAAACCTGGCGTGTGTGTGAAATAAGACAAGACGAATAGAACAAAAAGGAAAACTGTAATCTCATCTATTTCTACTTATGTTAAGAGGAAGATTTCAGTGTAGTTGCTAAACATAGTTCTTCGCTGTTTAACAAATGAGATTTAAATTAATTACGTTTGCTGTGAAAGAGAAAAAATCTGTCAAGTAAGCACTGCCATTGAACTACAATCTTAACTCTTGCTATTTTTATTTTCGCATTTCTTTTTCTTGCTCAATTTTACTTCGAAAAAGGATCATAAAATAGCACTGCTGTTTTCTGTGTTAATCCAATGAATCTTACACGAAATCTAAATAAGAGAAGAACGTTTCCTAAATGAACCATCATTTTTCAAATGTTTTTTTTAGACCTTTTCTCCTCCATTTCATATTTGCTTAATTCTTTTTTATTTATTTTTAATTATTTTTATCAAGTTTTATCAAAAAAGTTTTCTTTGAAACCTTTCGATTAAAAATGCAAGAAAGATTTACCGTAAAATCCGGCGTATAACGTGCACTTTGAACACAAAAATTAGGATCGAAATTTACAGGTGCGCGTTATACTCCAGGTCCAAAAATGAGAACTTTAAATACGAAAAAAGGGACATAGAAAAAATTAGACTTCTACATATATCGAAATATTATTTATGTAAAAGAAATGACATTCTCTTAATGAACTTAAGGTAGCCGACACTACGTTCGGAACCGTGATTTTTCAAAAGTGCATAAATGGATAATTTTCATGATATTTAGTGTCGCTTACATTAGAATATATGCATAAAATTGTTTTAAGGACATTTTTTGACAAAAAACAATTTATTTAAATACACTTTTTTGGAAAAAAATTAACTTAGAATAATCTTTTTTCCAAATGTTCTCCTTTTGTGAAAAATGGTTCTATTATAATAATATTTTGTCTGTCTATAGCTCAGACCTCTCTACAGAGGCTCAACTAGAATTTTTGAAATATAACTTAGAAGTGGGTTTATTCATATTTTACGACAACAGAGGGGAGAAATTTTAAGAAAAAAACGCCAATAATTATGTCAATGGGTGGTAACTCTGAAAATAATGTGAATTGTTCAAAAATTCTAGTTGAGCCCCTCTGTAGAGAGGTCTGAGCTATATACTGGCAAAATATTATCATAATAGAACTATTTTTCACAAAAGGAGAACATTTGGAAAAAGATTATTCTAAATTAATTTTTTGCCAAAATATTATATTTAAATAAATTTTTTTTTTGTCAAAATGTTCTTAAAACAATTTTATGCATGTATTCCAATCTGAGTGACACTAAATGTTATGAAAATTATCCATTTATGCGCTTTTGCAAAATCACGGTTCCGAACGTAGTCGGATTACCTAAAGAACTAGCCCGCAAATTCGCGGTGGAACACTGCGCTTTCTAGATGGTAGCAAAATGTATTTTATTATTTTTTCCAATCTCTTTGGAGTCAGTATAGTGTTAATAGCCAGAAGAATGTAATATTTAATGATAAAAATATTTCGGGTGTTAAAAGGGTAAGAAAAAAGAATGTCTAACCCGCACAAACCTGCAAGATCGGGCGAGCTGGGTCTTAAAAGGATAACTCGGCGTTGGGAAACATACCTCCAACAAAATAAAATTGCCTTCAAAATCAAATTAATTTTAGATGATACGCTCAGAGAATTGCTTTTTATAAATAAGTCTCAATCCCCAAATTATTTTAACGTAACAATACTAGAAACAAGTAAGATAAAAAAAAATAATTTAAGCCAATTCCAACGTAGGTCAACAAAGAAACATTTTATTTTACTTACTTTATATAAAATATTTACAATTAATATAAATATGTATATACATAGCATAGAATCACACTATTAAGTGAAAAAATAGAAAGCAATTTTCTATTTTCCTTTCTATAAATGGTGGTGTACTATTTTTTTCTCTTTTTGTTACTGTTTTATTCCTTCATTGAATTTTATTATTCTGATAAAATAGTATAGCAATAAAGAAATCGCATTCTCAGAAATTAGGTCATCCCAGATAGGATTCAAACCCTCCTCCTCTTTTGGATTAGCAGTCCAACGCGCTATCCATTGCGCTACAGGGACACAACGAACGATTTTCCTTTCTATGTATACTGTTGGGCTATTATTTTTGTTTGTTACTACTTATTCATTTTTTAATTTAATTAATGAATTAATATTTGAAAAAACTGCATAAACAACAAGTGTCATCCACTACAAGCGTTAAAAAATGCATTTGAACTTGAATGGCTGAATAGAAAATATTTTATTAACGATTGAAAGTTTGAGCAAGATATATATATATATATATATAAAGGGTGTTTTTTTAGAGGTGTAAAACTTTAAATTGCAATAAAACAACGATGTATTATTCGATTTACATGAATTTTTTTTTACTCGAAAGATAATCTTGTGGCATTACATTTTAAATATGATTTCTGGCATAACGGCTGGCTCGGATGTAATCCAATCTGGACGTCCAATTTTCGATGACTTTTTCCAACATTTGTGGCCGTATATCGGCAATAACACGGCGAATGTTGTCTTCCAAATGGTCAAGCGTTTGTGGCTTATCCGCATAGACCAATGACTTTACATAGCCCCACAGAAAATAGTCTAGCGGTGTTAAATCACAAGATCTTGGAGGCCAATTCACAGGTCCAAAACGTGAAATTAGGCTGTCACCAAACGTGTCTTTCAATAAATCGATTGTGGCACGAGCTGTGTGACATGTTGAGCCGTCTTATTGGAACCACAGCTCCTGGACATCATGATTGTTCAATTCAGGAATGAAAAAGTTAGTAATCATAGCTCTATACCGATCACCATTGACTGTAACGTTGTGGCCTTCATCATTTTTGAAGAAGGATTCCACCAGCCCATAAAGCGCACCAAACAGTCAGTTTTTCTGGATGTAACGTTGTTTCGACATACACTTGGGGATTAGCTTCACTCCAAATGCGGCAGTTTTGTTTGTTGACGTAGCCATTCAAACAGAAGTGCGCTTCATCGCTAAACAAAATTCGTTTATGAAAATCGGGAACAACGGCAATCTCGTTTTGGGCCCATTCGACGAATCTACGCCTTGCTTGATGATCGTTTTGATGAATTGCCAAACCAAACTGAGAATAAATCACTTGACAGCTGTTAAATCGGTCGCTATTTTGGAAAGTAATGCCAACTTAAACTTCTATACCTGGGGAAAAAAACACTCTTTATATATATAGGGAGAAAGGGAACTAATAGTAGGAATTAAAAAAATATTCCTACAAAGGGTTACTATAAAACATATTTTACTGTTAAATGAAAACTATTAAATAAGAATACCGGGAACTAGTAAATAAAAGCAGTCTTCACACTTCGTCATATAATGTTATTGTGTTGTTGCTTATCCTCCAAAGACTGACGATCCATAAGACCGTTGACTCTTAAGAAATTAAGCACAAGAAGAGAATACGTCTAGACATCTTTCGTGACATAATACAATAAATTAACTTCTATCGTGAATTGTTTTTATGGATAAAAATTCTGGAAAGATTTTAAATATCACATCAGACGAAAAATAGAAAAAACAAAATTTTCCAATGAAGGTATTTATTAGAGTAGTTGTTATTTAACATCTAATTTAGTGTGCCTTACGTTTTCATCTAACGACATTCTATTTAACATCAAGAATAGTAACTTTGTCTAAATTTAGAAATATTAAATATAAAATAATTAAAAAAGTTTTTTTCTTCTATAGACCTAAGCCGTTTCATCGTTACTGTTTTCAATATTAAATACATATTTTTCAATTCCTACTGTTATATATATAGCTCACAGTCTCTATAGATTTATTTATTTATCTTGGTGGAATTTTCAATCGCTAATAAAATACATTTTAAAGCGCTCAATTGAGCTGAAATTTTGTATACATGATTATTTTGGATGACAATACAATAATTTAAAATATAATTAATAAAAATTAATTTTGATTAGAACTAATTATTTAACGAATTGCAAATACAGCCACGTTTTTGGCGACTTAGCGACCCTTTTGGGGACTTGTGTCAAAACTTGAAAAGGACATACATACACGACTGTTTTGGAAGACAATACGATACTTTAATGATAATTAATAAAAGTTAATTACCACTTAATGTTGTGATTATGTCATATGTATATACATATTTACATTAATTGTAACTATTTAATAAAAAGTAGCTAAAATAACATTTTCTTTGTTGATCTAAGTAGGGGAATTGACTTAATTTTTTTTATATTACTCATTTCATTTATTGTTTTTTTTCTGATAATGATGGATCGCTATACATGGGAAAACTTTTTTTCTCTCATCAAATTTATTTTTAAAAACATGTTTAGCATACGTATGCATATTAAAGCTATATCTTTATAGAAAACAAGTAAGAATTTAACAACATTCAGAACTACCAGGGGAAAAACTAGATTTGCGTTAACAAATTAAAATAAAATTCTTGAAGTAAATATCTTCAATAAATGTCTAATTAACTCTCCTCTTTATATCTCTTGTTTAATATAATTCCCCAATAGAGTATTACTTTCGAATTTTATCAAAAATAATATCATCCTTTAAATAAACTTGTAGTTGATTAGATATTTTACAGATAATTCTGCATGGGGGACGGTAAAAATAGAAGTTGATCATAAAATTTTGTTTTTTTAAATGCTACGAAATTATGCGATATGTTAATGACCAATATATTACACTTAATACATCTAACCTAACTTTTATATGCTTTCTGAATGTCAAAAATAGGTTAAATTTAAATAATATCCAGTTATAAAAAAGCAGTGCCTACTCATACGGACGCTGACTGCAGTGCTGTAGGGCCTGGGTTCGAATCCCGGAGAAGGCATGGATAATTGCAAATGTATAGTGCCTTTGCGGGATGAGGGTATTGGTATGGTAAGAGCCGCAAATCCACTCGCGCGCGCGCGCGTGGGGTTGGTGGAAAGGGAACAGAGACAGGAGGCCCTGTGGACCATCCCCAGGGTGGGTGCTCTCCCTCAAAATAAGGGATGGAACCGAGCCAAATCATACTGTCACCTGCATGGTGCTTAAAGCTACGGCTAACGACTGGCGTAAATTACTAGCCTCTTGCTACGATGTACTTCGTGGGCCTCGCGGTCTGACACCATCAGACAGGTTTCATTAGAAACAACAACAACAGAAAAGCAGAATTAAATTAAATCGTATATACGCTTTTTCAAATTTGAAGTCAACTAATTATTTAAATTAAATTAAATTCCTTCCACTAAACAACTATTTTTCAGTACAATAATTCTTCCAATTAAAAAAAATTCAGACAGCTATTAATCATTACTTGAATATATGATCTTGCTAAGTATGGAAAATTACGAGAAATATATAATTTCAATAAAATGCTGATGATTCGATTTTTAATAATATTTTCAGCATATATTTAATACTAACATTCGGTAACCTTTTAAAGAACTGAATGTCATATACTTCATTCGATTAAACCATGTAAGATTTATAAGCAATTCTAAAAAAAAATTAAAAATGTAATTATTGATAAGTTCAGTTATCGATATACTACCAAATTATTTACCCAAGTATCACATTAAATATTTCAATGTGTTGAAAGTTTGTTATATTTGTTATTAATATTTTATTTTTATTCACATTGTTCTTACACATAAATGTAAACAATATTATAATGAATCATATTATTTATAATGAAATTTTTACTATATAACGATCCAATTTCAATTATTTAAAAATATGACACCAAATAATTTAAAATGCTGTTAACTGAATGCAACGCTATGGATACTTAAATGAAACACTATGATTCTAGTTAAGTAATATTTACTTAAATAATCACTTGTCATGCAAAAACACTTTAGTTCGTGTAGCATTTTTTTAAACATTGTATACAATTTAAAAAAATAATTTCAATCTAAATCAAACAAAATATTACAATTTTCATGCCTGTGATTTTTCATTTCAGTAGTAGTCCGGATAATCGAAAACAGGTATTTTTCTTACTTCTAATATTTTCACACTTTTAATGATTTTCCTCACATTAAGTAACACCTATGATGTAAAATAGTTTCGAACGCGAAAGAAATACCGCGAATAAAAAGACAAGTCCTTCATTTCCACAGACGATCTTTGGGGTGTTGCCAAAAATTTGCATCTTAAGTTAATGAAGTGATTATTCGTTTCCCCTTCATTTTAATTCTCTCTTTTTTCATACCTTTTAAGAGTTTAATGAGCCTCCACTGTCGCAGACGATTTTAAAAGGAGAAATTTCTTCTTCATTCCTTTCTTTATTATTTTCCCGCGCGCGGGAAGATTCTTTGTCATAAATTATTTACTGGTTCTTTTTGCAGGAAGAAATTTGTCGTTATTCAAAAAAGTAATTAAACCGAGGCTTCCCTAAAATGAAAGTTTGTTTCTTAATTTATTCTACGGAGGTGTTATACAATGTTATAGTTGAAGAAATAGTTAAGAAATAAAAGTGATACTATGTTGTAGAACATGTTCTTTTTCTTTTTTTTAGAGTAATTTACTTCAATACTATTATGTGGCTCTTTTTAATAAAATGAGCAAGAATATTAGTTTAAGGTGAAGAATTACTATATAAATTCTAACTAATTAAAGAACTTTTTAGAAGTATTTTATTTTCTGTTACAATGTTTCATGAGAAAATTTATATGCAGGTGTTCTTTCTTTCTTGTCATATTCTACAGAGTGTTTTTTTCAGGTATAGAAGTTTAAGTTGGCATTACTTTCCAAGATGGCGACCGATTTAACAGCTGTCAAGTGATTTATTCTCAGTTTGGTTTGGCAATTCATCATGAATAGACTCACGCCTGAACAACGCTTTCAAATTGTGCAATTTTATTTCGAAAATAATGGTCGATTTTCATAAGCGAATTTTGTTTAGCGATGAAGCGCACTTCTGGTTGAATGGCTACGTCAACAAACAAAACTGCCGCATTTGGAGTGAAGCTAATCCCCAAGTGTATGTCGAAACACCGTTACATCCAGAAAAACTCACTGTTTGGTGCGCTTTATGGGCTGGTGGAATCCTTCTTCAAAAACGATGAAGGCCACAACGTTACAGTCAATGGTGATCGGTATAGAGCCATGATTACTAACTTTTTCATTCCTGAATTGAACAATCATGATGTCCAGGAGCTGTGGTTCCAACAAGACGGCGCAACATGTCACACAGCTCGTGCCACAATCGATTTATTGAAAGACACGTTTGGTGACCGCCTAATTTCACGTTTTGGCCTCCAAGATCTTGTGATTTAACACCGCTAGACTATTTTCTGTGGGGCTATGTAAAGTCATTGGCCTATGCGGAAAAGCCAAAAACGCTTGACCATTTGGAAGACAACATTCGCCGTGTTATTGCCGATATACGGCCACAAATGTTGGAAAAAATCATCGAAAATTGGACGTCCAGATTGGACTACATCCGAGCCAGCCGTGGCAGTCCTATGCCAGAAATCATATTTAAAATGTAATGCCACAAGATTATCTTTCGAATAAAACAAATTCATGTCAATCGAATAATGCATCGTTGTTTTATTGCAATTTAAAGTTCTATACCTCTCAAAAAAACACCCTTTACTTCAAGCCAAAACACTGCCATCTTCAATATCTGTCAATCAGAAATGTTTGCTTAATAAGAAATTATAATCTTTATTTGCTTTTTGAAATAAGTTATTCACTTATAAACATTTCCAATGTTAAAACTTCTTCAGAATAAGAGTTCGAAGTGTTTTTTAAAATGTAAATGAAGCGTTGAAGAAAAAAATAAATCGCGTTTCTCTCATAATAAATTTTAAAAACACACAGATGGCACCGTAAAAGAAATAAAGTTACTTTTTCTCTCACTATGCTTTTTTTTTTTTCATATGACAGATGAATTGTGGGAAAAATCAGCATCCTATTCGTTTTTATTTGCTTCAAAAATATAGAGAGGGAAAACTACGAGAATATATATATTCATAGGAATTTCCTATCTTTTCACTCTATTTTAAATTTATAACATAGATTTTAATTTTATAGCATCATTTTATTCTGAAAGATTTTGATGTAAAATTGTTGAATCACAGGAAAAAAAGCAAAATTGGAATAGTCTTATTAAAAGTGATGTGATTTTCGTGCGAGTATGGCTTTTTTTTAAAAAAAATATTAAATACTTTTTTAAATGATGTTTTTTTTTTTGCTTTTGTCAAATAATTTTGTTCAAAAACTGAAACTATCTATTTTCTTAATTCTTTTTAATGAATTTTTATGGAACTATTTTGCAATGTAACAGCAAAAAATGTTTGTTCCATAAAAAATTAAATTTTAATGGCTCGAGAATGATTTGTGTAAACAGGAATAAAAAAAATTAGAAAATAATTCGAGAGAGAGTTATTTTATTTCGGTGGTAGAAAAATAGTTCATTGCTATTGAAACGAAATACTTTGAAGTTTCACAGATAATTAAAAAATAAAAATAAAGTAATCATTCTACCATTTAAGCGTCATACTAATCTTTTTTTTTTATTTCTTGTAGGCCTAATAATAAATTATAAGGTACTTTTTCTTTTCAAAAATATTTTAATGTATGTTGTAATTAAAATTTTTCATGTGTTCTACTTTGTTTTCTAAAATTAAGAACTGTCTATATATAGAGAGAGAATTAATTTTAAAAAAATGAAACAAGCAATACTTCCTTAAAATTAAGCTGTTCTAAATAGTGCATATTTTAAACAAAAATGGCTTTCTGTTTTCTTAGAATAACATAACGTTTTAGTTTATATAATGTGAAATATAACTTTTAGCTTTATTAATAATTATATTATTCTAGAATTAGCCGTATTTTGAATGTTTTTCTTTTTTACTTCAAAAAATGGCATATTTAATTTTTTAATATCCACCAGATACAGAATAAATTTAATATTTTTACTGGGCGGGGAGGGTGTCCCCGGTCCGCCTAACAAAATAGCAGACCAACCCCTATGGTACGAATTGTACAACTGTTCATACTCATTTCTAAAATTGTAAAAAACCGCAATTTACATGTATTATATAATTCTATTTATTTGTTCTCTGTTTCGCAAAATTTGTTTTCCTGGTGAATCTCTTCTAATTCCTCACACAAGGCTAAATTCCTCACTGAAGTTGCATTGTCTAACATTTCATTGTTAAAATTCTCTGATTTTGATATACCTGCAGGTCTTGCGGCTTCCTGGAAAGTTGAGTATTTAGTTCCATTGATAAGTTTTCGCATGAGAAAGCGCCTTTCCTCTCATACAACGATTCCAGTCCAGGCAATCGTTGCGATATATTTCTTCGAGAGCTTGCAATAATGTACTGTCACAACCGTATTTGTGACATTACATGAAATGGAGCCTAGGGTTGCCAATTCAGCGCTTACGACACATACAAAATTGGGGTTGCAAACTTAACGAGTTATCTTGAACGTTGGCGTTGTTGTGATAGTACGCAAAAAATTTATTACAGCATCATAAAAAACTCTTTTAAAATTTTCACCAAACTCAGTGACGCAACAGCCCATGACGGGCCAAGGGGTACTGTGCTCATCTCAGTTTTCGCAGGTGGTCAGTATGAGGCTAACCCCTCAGTGTTTAATTCCTGAGCAAGTTTGGTACTCATTTATCAACCTACTGAAGTGATGAAAGCCTTAGTCGACCTTGGGTTTGAACCTCGAACTTGTGGCATGGAAGCGCGATACACTACCACTCGGCCACTGGGCAGGGTTATTTTTCATATAAAGAGATATATAAAAAGATGTTACTCTTTTTGGATGTTAAAATTAAGTTTGCATTAGTTATAAATAAAATCTTTTACATAAAAGTTTTTAAAAAATTACGAACTGATTTCTGTAATCTTCTTTAAAACTATATTTGACCTTTTAATTGGATTTCTTTACGTATGCTTTCATACTTAAGTCCACGTTTAATGCAATCTCATATAAAGATACATTTGAATGAGAGAAAAGTGAATAAAATTTTTATTATTTCAAACAAAATTTCAAATTTTCGCGGAAAGAATACCAAACACAGTTTGATGATTTGCTTTTTTAAATTATTTTTATATTTTCAATAATTTTTTATATCCGTTTTAATCAATGATTCTATGAAACGTATTCATATTAGAAAGTCATTGTTTGCATTCTATTGTATTCTTCATTGAAAATTAACAAAATATTTTCTCTTTTTTTTTTTTTTTTTTTTTTTGCAGCCTGCAACTGTAACAGGCATGCCCGTCGTTGCCGTTTCAACATGGAACTGTACAAGCTCTCCGGTCGTACGAGTGGAGGAGTGTGTCTCAAATGTCGCCATAACACGGCCGGCCGACACTGCCACTATTGCAAGGAAGGTTACTACAGGGACAACTCCAAGCCCATTACCGACCGGAAGGCTTGCAAAGGTAAGTGTGTGTGTGATTCTTCCCATTCTCTCATTCACGTACATTTTCTTGCATGACCATTAATAAGGGTGTAGGTAATACTAAAGTGAATGAGGTTATGTTTACGGCTAAAATTGTATTATTATAGTTTATTAGCAAATACTTTGAACAATAACATTTTAATAAAGACCCATTTATACGATCTGTGGTGGGGATTATACCGCTGTTTTGAGGTGGTTCACGCCATTTTCAATCCAAGCCTAATGTTTGGAAACGTAACTATACTGACGGAAAGGTAGATAGAATGTGTGGTAAGTTGCCATGCTTTTTTATGCTGAACCTATATATCCAAGATGAGGGGTAAAACAGTACGTAAATTTAACAGTCCCATGTTATGTCATGGTTGTTTGTTATGCTCCTTTACTAATAGAAAAATTTTGTGCTTACTTTTCGTTAATAAAAAAAAATGGAAAGTATTAGATAATAAGGTACTTACGTATTCCACCTTGGGTCAATTTCGCCAAGCGAAAAAGGATCGCCTATTCAAGAAATACCGCCGAATGCTGTTATTGTTATTATTAATGTGTTCGAAAGTGCTCGGAAACGGTTTCCACTATTAGCTGTATATCGAGGCATATGGTGACGTCTTCTAATTTGACGAAATTAATAGATGATGTAATACTTAAGTACCGATAATATCAGTGACATAAAGTGAAAATATCAAGTTTTTTAGACGATTGGTAGAAATTTATATATATTCTCTTTCGAAATCACAAAAACAACATGATATGAAAATATCACACTTTGTGAGGTAAATGACAGTTGTAATATATTAAACGTATCAAAGGGGGATGGGTATCCCTAGCAAAAATCTGAGGGCATTCACATATAAAACGCAAACGAACATAAGGAGCCAGAGCGTAACTAATTATTTTTCAGTTTCAAATTAGATAAATTTTTAAAATGTTACTATATTTACATTTTATTTATCGCTAAAATTTATTATAAACTTCACCCCTTTATCTTACTTTTCAAAGCGGGGAAAAAACCTCTTGAAAAATCTTCAAGATGCCATTCTAAAGAAACTTAATAACAAATTATTCCAAAAACTTAGAGGTTTATTTACTAATATACGCGTGGAGTCAGATATCAATTGTCATTGGTTGTAGAAAGTTAGAGCCTCGGCTATTTTCAAGTCACTCTTTATGCTCATTTTATTGCAAAAAATGTCACCACGCTTACCCAACTGGAGCTTAAAACAGATGCAAAAACATTCGAGTAAATGAAATTTCAGAGTGCTAGTTATTTAACTTCATAGAAAAACAGATGCACAATTTTTTGTTACACCAAACATATTCAATCGTCTGAAATCAGCATATTGATGTGTCGAATATTTTTGCTTCTTAAGGCCTTATCACACACGCAGGTCTGGAATAACCATTTCGGGATATTTTTCGAGAAGCTGTGAGGATGAAGGGTTGCCGTAAGCAAAACGATACTCTCTGACAATCAGCCGCACCCTATCTTCAGTTTGAAAAATTACTCACCAATTTTTCTGCTTCGGAAAACGAACATCCAATATTATTTCTTTTATCCCGCTATCACTTTTGTTGATGGTTGTAAACAGAAATGAACCACCGTTCTAAAACATAATACGCCATTTCTGATGCGTTTGACGAAGGCGAGGCTGCCATCTTTTTATGACGTAGGGAAACGAAGAACCCTATTCGCTGGAATTTCGATTAATTCTTTCAGCTCACTAAGAAAAAGTTGTTCGAAGCCGTTGATGAGACAACTGGGTAGAAATTTCTCAAAATGGATGTTTTTAGGAAAATTGCGATAAATACGTACACGTGTGATAAGGCTTTTAGCCGTAAAATGTCGTTATGTTAATCTAAATGAGTTTGGTTAGAATTAGCATTACATTAAAATAGCAAAGGAACTACTATTAGCTAGTAATGTAATATGAATGTAATTTTAAATTACATTAAAAAAAGGAGGATGAAACTTGAGCTGGCTCACTTACCTCTCCTATTTTTTTATATTAGGATTTTGATACCACATAAATTCAAACTAGAATGCTTTCTTATTCTGCGCAGAGGGTTCTAGTGGAAACAGGAACTGATCATATGGATTGAAGTGAACGTCGCTCGTTAAATACAAAATTACCGATGCGTCCAAAAACTAAAGGAAAAAAAAGTATAAAGGAAAAATATATAAAGACACTCACTTGATGTTGCAATATTTTGAGATACGAATACTGCAAGCACTTTTACGCTGATGAAATACAAGAAGTGAGTATCACAAATTGCAAGAAGCTGATAAACCATCTTCAGAAGTTTATCAAAGTGAAAATAATTATATAACAATATTTCTGCCTTAACGTATAATAATTCCAAAGTTATTTTAAGTATAAACTTGACAGTGTGGTTTTAAATATTTTCCTGTTAGGACACTATATTCCGTGATTTGTTTTTTTAATCTCATTATCCTATATTCTGCAGAGCCACCATGTATATATGTTACATAAAGCTAAGCGACAAATCATTGCCCAAGAAAAGCGTTGGAAATACATTGATTTGTTGGTAAAAAAGTATTTAATCTAAATGTAAGTATAATCTACATTTTTGGGTGGAACATCCATGGAAGAACATTATTCTCAAAAGCAGTGCTTCTCAAACTTTAGTATTAGCGACACAATTTTCAAACATAATTTTCATCCCCTCCCCTGTATAACGATAATATATTGAATGCAATAATAATGTTTTCTGCGCTAAAATTTCAATACGAACTTATTTATAAACCGTATTAATCTAAATATATATTATAAATGCGACAGTTTGTTTGGATGTTTGGTCGTCTTTCACGCAAAAACAACTGAATGGATTTTAATGAAACTTTACAGTAATATAGCTTATACATCATGATAACGCATAGGCTATAATTTATAAATATATTGTGGGAAGTGTCCAAAATATAACAATATTTGTCAAGTAAGTAGGAAGAAATTCTGCCATCTGCAAGCAATTCCGGCGTGCGCTGCAAAAAAGCCCACGACAGCATATATCTTTTATTTGTGAAGAAACCCTTTCTGTTTTGACTACGCAAGGCGCTCGCTTCTAATTTATTCAAGTATAATCAGCGTAATCCCTAATTTTTTTATATTTCAGAACAAAATTAAGTTTTCAAGGCAGAGGTTATTATAAATCTCTCTTTATTTGAATATTTTTTAATGATTTTATAATGCACATTTGGTAGTAAGAAATTGATCTTTTTTCAAAATAAATACGTTTATCGCTTCTGGTGCTTGAAGTAAATTGTTACACTTATTGGTAAACTAATTTAAATTTTGCAAAGCTAGCAGTGAAATTTATGTGTCGAGGAGGCATGAAGACGAAAAACAGTTTCTTAAAATTGGCCTTTGATAATCAATCATAAAGTCACTGCGCTCGTTACTGGAGCGATAAAAAAACAATAAGTTCAAAAATCAACATTACCAGAGACATCCGATTCGAACCGTCTTCTAATATTGTAAAATGAATTTCTAATCTAAAATTGTGATGCAACCTGCAGTTGCATTGCCAACCAGCCGTTCTCTCCCTCTAAGAGTTAAACCACTCACACACTTCTTATATTTCTGTTTCTCCTTCCCTCTTTTCGAAAAACTAACATGAGCCGCGAGTTTAAATACTCGCTCGATTTGCATTGCAGTTGCTGCCAAGCACAAATCACGAAACTCAAAAAAGATCGGGTTCGAATCGGTGTGCTTACTTTCATTGAGATCATGGAACGGGATTGGAAAAACAACACAAGGAGATCATAAAAATTTGGATCCGACTTTTTAAATGTCTAACATAAATAAACTTTCTCTTCCACACTACATCATCTGGACATATTTTCAAAATTTGTTTGTGTGGTTAGTAGTTAATTATAACACTACAATTTCTAATTGAATAGGCAGATATTGCATTTTTAAGTATAAAAATAATTATAACTACTGTACTGTATTTTTTGGAGTGAGTGAGCCAGTGAATATTAACGTCACACTGTTCAACTACACGAGGGCTTTTGACGACGGACCACGTATTTTTGAACCACGTTCAAGTGACGTGGACGACACTTGAGCTGGCACCCCCTTCTCCTAACTACCACACCACACCAACTTAGCAGGAATATTCTTTGAAATCCACTTCTCCCAGATATGTGGCACCACGGGTTCTATAATGAGTATTTTAGCGGGGAAGGCGAATAGTTTTGTAGCAGATATTGCATTTTAAGCTGACGGCGTTTTCAGCGGATTGCAAAGATTATCATTTTTGGTACGAAAAAATAGTTAATGTCAAAATTTAAGTGTCTTATGTTTTTATATGTTAATGAGTACCTTAGAAAACGATTTGACTATTTATTTTAAGTGAACGGTGTACATAATTAATTTTACAGTGGAATATCTTTAATTTATTAGCTCTAACGGATCAAATTTCCCAAAGTGGAGTATTTTGTTTATGTATATCCCTTAATTTTCAATGTAGTGATCCAAAAAAAATATTGCATGAAAAAAACTGCAGTAAATCATAATGCGGTAGAAAAAGCATTAACGTGCATCGCTCCCCTACACGACGGGTCTGACAAAGCTCTAATAAAGCTCGAGCTATGAAAGTAACTAGACATTTGCCAACTTGTCTCTATCATCAACATTTCGCTTTCATTGAATCGCCATAATAATTTAAGAAACTGCGTTGCTTGCGAGTATTACAATTTTAACATAAAATAAATGCAACAGAAAGTAATATTAATGTATTACACTTTCAGATACAAATTATTTACACTACTTTAAGCGTTCATTACACAAAACTTTTAACAATGTGTTACTTTTGCTGAGCAGAGATCAGTTTAGGAAGGTATTTTCAAAAATCGACCCTCAAGAGTGTTACGGGGATTTATAAATAAAAAGAAAATCCTTTTTATCAGCTACTAGATCTACAGACTTAAAATTTAACAAAGGTGTTTTTTTTTCTTTCTTTTTTTGTTCAGCTGAGATATGCCAAAAGCTTTTTTTGTTTAATTTGCAATTCACTTAAAATTAACTCATTAAAAACTTCTTTATCCATCAATCTGTGTTGTTTAAATTTTCAGTTCACCCGTGCAAGGAACGGGTGTACCAGCTAGTTATCAATATAAGTATTAAATTTTGTATATTTTACTTTTAAGTAATAAATATTTTAATTTATTTCATATATGCAGGATAAGTATTATGTTGCTTTTCATAATTTAAACGATTCTTATTTTACTTCTTTTCAGTACATTAATAAATTTTTTTTAAAAGAATCCTTTATATTCGACCTTTTGATATGCTCGCCCCCCGTGGGGTTATTATGTCCCCATAGGGGGCGCTCCCCATAGTTTGAGAAACGCTACTCTACAGTTTTACGGCCACAGTATCCGAGTGGACATGGTTACCAGCTTGGGCCCAGCACTGGTGGGTCACGGGTTCGAGTCCTAATGCCACTGAGGATATGTCGTGGGGCTGATGTGTTTTAAATCTGCGGTGGCACAAAATCTCTACGTTGATGTGGAAATTTTGATTTTGTGAATGACTCCAGTTCAAGTGTAGCTCTCGTCACTTGACTACAGTTCAAAATTAAGACTTCTGTTGCCAATAGACCTCATTGCGACGTTAATCAATACTCACTCTACAGTTTTACAACTTTTGTGCTTTTCTAATTTGATTTTTCGCCACGATCCTGAGATATATTATGTAGTCATCATAAACATTTTGCATCTTTTAATTTAACCGTATTCCGGTGTTTATAGACTACATTACTACAAAATTAGAATTTGTTCCTACTTCATATATAATCCATATGCTTATGCTTTCTTTTCTGATACTTTTATTATTCTTACGCGAGTAAAACTAATGAGGCACAAGATTAACTTCTAGGTAAGAAGCAAAAGCGTTATCTACGAAAAACTATGTTTAACCATAAACCATCCGAATACTTCCTGATCTCCGGAAAATTCCGTTTTTATGCTTACGATGCTTGTAGAGAGGATTAGGATTATGGCGTTTGATCCCTCGTCGAGGAGTTAAGAAACTTGTTCGAAAACTCGGATCCTAATTGGTTGGGGACTTGGTCCAATCAGCAATGAGGGCAGCATCAACTTTTTAGTTCCTTGATAAGGCTGATGTGAAAGGAAAGGCTTTGCTAACCTTAATGATCCATGACCTCGCAGATCTGATCCCCATGAAATTGAGATATCGTTGTGATTGACTGGATAAAACTACGAAAAAGAGCGGAGGAAAGTTTCCAGCAATTTTCAAAATTGGGTCATTAGTTGGCAAAGAGTGGTACGCGGAGTAATTTTTTCTTTGTATTGCTAACTATATTATTGATAAGAAAATAATATCTTCGTAGAGTGAAGTTAATTAACAATTTCAATTTTTGAGGCATAACATATATATATATATATTTTTCTAAATTTTCAAAAACACTTTTTTTTTATTACAATTGAAGTGGAAAAATAAAACATTTCATAGGTCAAAAAGACTTTAAAGTGAAACTTTTTTTCTATTTACTACTATGTATTATTTTGAGTTTAAACAATGAATATACGGTAAAATCCGGCATATAAAGTGCACTTTTAACACAAAAAATAAGATTGAAATTTTACGGGGGCGCGTTATACGCCGAAAAAAATGAGACATTTAAAAAAAAAAAAACGCGCATGGAAAAAAAAATGGACTTCTACATATATCGAAATGCTGTTTCTTTAAAAAAATTAACATTTTTTATAAACTTAAAGGGTTATAGTTCTAGAAGTATACTATTTTTTTCTAAAGCTTGGAATGCTACCTCGAATAAATGACTTCAAAACATAAGAGCCCTGCACCCCTACATTTTAGGTTTCTACGTAAAAAAGAGAGTACGCGCGTTACAAGCTGGATTTTATATGGTGTAGCTACTCTATTAATATCCCATTTTTTTACTGGAGTTTAGATTTAATTGGTACTAAATTGTGTACCTTCACATTTCGCATAAAAAATACAAAATAGTAAAACCTATTCAGAATTAAAAGCAGTTTTTTTTATTTAAAAAGATAAGTTCCCCCACACACCAGACACTGGGTTTGAGGAAAATATAATAATTGATTAAAAATGGCTGTGTTTCATAAATTACCCCTAAATAATTCCTAAAGCTAAAAATTATGCTATTTAAAGCTATGCTATTATGATTTTTAAAGTAATCGTGAATCCAAAGCCTAAATCGGCTAAGAACTAACAGGGTTGACGATAATATTCTTAAAAATCTCTTACTCTATATCTATCTCTTTACACATATCGTCGGCCTAGTTATCAAACTGCGTAACTCAACCGGCGTTACTGATTTGATATAGGAGTGCAACGCGCCAAGTGCTTTTTGGCGCGATTCCTTAATCCTTTTCTTTTGTCTACACCATGTCTCAGTGCGCGCTCCATTTTTAATTTATTCCTCGATCAGTATAATAAATATTTTTTTTATTTCATAATAAAACTAGATTTCGAAGGGAGAGGTAGTAGTAAGATTTTAACATAAAATAAGTACAACAGAAAGTAATATTAATGTATTACACTTCCAGATATAAATTATTTACACTATTTTAAGCGTTCATTACACAAAATTTGAACAATGTGTTACGTTTGCTGAGCAGAGATCCCGCGGGGAAAAAAAACCAAAACAAAAAACTAACACTAATATACGTTATCCCCATGGCAATCACATTATCGCACAATAAAAATATCAAAGTAAACCATATTGTAATATTATCCCCTATCTTGGCGAACATAAGCAACAACTTGGCGCCTAGCCTTACTGCATCAAATTAGCATCCCGGATGGAGTTACGCAGTCTGATAATTAGACCGACGAAATATATTTTCAAGTCTTTCATCATCCATTTATAATAATTTTTTTTTATTTTATGTATAATCCGTGATCATATAAAAGCATAAACGTGTAGCAGCTTTTAGCATATAAAACGGATCAATTCACCCAGAAGCACAGTAATATAGGGTATCCGAAAAGTATAGCTACTTTCAAAAATGAATTTAAAAAAATAAACATTCTCATTTTTTTGAGGTTTTTACGTTCCACAAAGAAAAGATTCAAGATATTGTTCAATGAAATGCAAACTAGATGGAGCAATGTCCATTTTTGCAACGTTTTCGTTTTAAAATAGCTCCACGACAAGAACAAACGCAAATTGTAGAACAGTTTTTCGAATTTAAATCTGCAAAACATGTACATCATAAATAGGGCACCATCATAATGCAGTTTGGAAGTGAGGAATAGCTATCCGGGCAGTGAATGGACAGAGGAAGTCCAATACCTTGACCACCAAGATCTCTAGACATAACACCTTGAAGGGATACGTGAAAGACGTTATTTACCAGTCTCTAATTAATAACACAGATGAATTGAAGAATCAAATTTCAGAGGTCATTAGAATGTTGATCCTGCAATACTTCATAGAATATGGACAGAATTTTCCTATAGATCCGATGTATTGCGCGCAACTATTAGTGCGCCCGTTGGAATCGTGCAATAAAACATTGTAAAGAAACTTTGGTATTTTCTTTATGGAACATAAAAAAACCGCAAGCCAATATCTTTGCTTGTCTATTTGTAATTCATATGTGAAAGTGCAGGGTCATACTTTTCGGGTGCGTGATATATTGAAATATTCTTCATTCTATACATTACTTAAAATGAAATTATAACAATTTTCATCACAGGAAAAACGTGTTTTGTTTACTTTCTCAATCTTTTAGGGCCAAGGAGAAAGCACCTGAATATTATTTTGAATCATCTCAGTTATCATTCAAGCAGTTTTTACAAAGCCTAAAATTATAATTTTTCTATTTAGAAATAATTTATTTTTGTATCCCAATTTTGTTCGATCAATAAAAAAATCACCGAGCATTGTAATTATTTATACATTAAGACTATAAAATTTTATTTCAACTTAAACCATGTGCATTCCAATATAATTTCCTTTCCAAATTTAAGACCACCCTCCACTTTTAGTAGCAGCATGATGCGTTGCGAAAGGGACTGGTTCTCTTAACATCCGTGACATCGGTTAACCGGCGTGCCGCGCTAACAGGTGTCCAGCGTTCATGCACAGCACACCCACACCCTGCCGAGCAATTAGAAGGGAAGGGTTGGCCACCAGACGGTTCTTTTGTTCTTGGCGGGAACCGATTAGCGACGCTCGTCACCCGACGGGAGGTTTATTTGGCGCGTGAAATGAGAGGGCTCTTGGCTTAATTGGCGTTGCCGTGCGGCGTGATTTATGGAGAGGAGTCATTATCGATTTGTCTATCGCCCAAAATTATGCTACAGGTAGTTGTGTATGATAAAAAAAATAGAAAAGGAATTTGAAACAAGAAAGCGTTCGCATATATGGTTGCTTTAAAAGTCAACAACATGATATGCGTAGAAGATGAATATGTAACTTGATTGTTTTTCAACTTCTTACGATCAATCCATTCAAAGTTGTATTTAATATAACAGAAAACTCTGTAATTTTGAATTGTAATTAGCCAGTCAAACCAGTCAAGCCAACATCACGAAACATACACACTGTGTGCCACAAACTGGTTGACGGTGGCTTAAGGTTCCGTCAACCAACGATTTTTGAAATTGATTCACTAACTCTTTGGTCTTCGCTTCCGGTTCCATTGCTTTCCTCAGAGTCATTTTAAGGCATGGGCCAACGGGGCCCAGGCTTCAGCTTCGGGGGAGGGAAGCTTTAGTTCTCAAAAAGTCTTAAGGCATCATTGGCTCTCCCGTAACTTTTACATCATGTGGACTTTTTAAAACTGATTCATCGGCACACATTTTCGATTTTTTTAAAATTTCGACTCGACTCAAGCGTTGGTCTGATACAGTGGTCTTCATACTTTTTAAATTCCCGGAACCACTAGAACTTGGAGGTGTTTTCGTGGAACCCCTAGAATTAGAAAGTGCTTCCGTGGAGCCCGATTCCACATACATACTTAGAAGAAGAATACATCTCAAAATGATATTTAAAGTAGATCAACATGTTATAGGTACTTTATGTAAAGGCAATTAAAAGAAGTATTGCATTTATTATTAAAAAATTCTAATCTGATTTTTTAATATAATTTACTCTTTAATAAAATTAATTTGTGATCTAGGTGTCACCTACCCGTGCATTATGTTTAGTAATTGGGATAAGTACTTGCTTTTTTTCACACAAATTGTCGAAGTCTATGTCTATTGAAATTATCTGCAGTAGCATTTCATATTCTACGTTTTGATTTGTTTTTACGCTTTATTTTTGTAGCCACTCAAGTTGAGAAATATATTTCACTTAAAAGCAATGTTCTGAATGGCATTAAAATGAAATAGCTGTGAGAAATACTGTGTATTTTTCATGAATTTACAACACAAAATTTAGAAGCTGTTCTTTCTTAAATTTAGATTTCAACATCGAATATGTTGATAAGTTATTTCCTCTCCTTCATCATATATGCTTTTTCTACAATTGCAAAATGGGGCATTTTCCATTAGAAAAATATTTACAGTTATGCAAGACATTGTGTTAATTAACGACTATAAAATTATCTCGTGGAACCCGAGATAGTAAACAATAGAATATTTACAGTATAGTAGGAAGCATATATATAAAGATAAAACGCTTTAATATTATTTTATTATATTATAACACAAGCTTAAAAAAGTGTTGAAAAATAAAGTTTATTGTATATAAATAAAATTTTCCGTTTTTATAAATAGAATGAGTTTTAGATATTTCATTGTACAGACTTCATAGAAATAATAATTTCGCATACATATTTATAAGATTCTTTAAAAAATTTCTTGTGACTCGAGGAGCCCCTGGGTATACCTTCTGGAACCCCAAGGTTCCATGGAACACAGTTTGAAGACCACTGATCTAATGTAATCAGGGGCGTAACGGAGAATATTAGGGTCCCTGCAAAGTCAGGGTTTGGGCCCCAAGCCCAAATACGTTCTTTGGGCTTGATTGAATCCAAGAATGTAATCGATAAGTAGAATATTTTTTATTCGCAGCTAAATAACTAGATTGACAAGCAAGTTGATACCTAATTTTCAAACTTTCTACATGGCTTTGAAGCCCAAGTGTACAATAACGTATGTAATTTTTCCCTTTTATCATAAGATGGTCTTTGTCAAAAACCAGAGTTTTATGTATGTATGTATGTATATATATATATATATATATATATATATATATATATATATATATATATATATATAATATCCCCTCAAATTCTTGAAACACACTTGTGTGTAAAAGTTATACGAGAAGAAAACACATTTTCGCGATTTTTCTAAAACTCCTGAGCCAATTCAAGTGAGATTTAGAATAAAAATGTTTAAAGGTATTACTGAAGAGTTGATAATAAAAAAGTTAAAGCTATGCACTCGTATTTGTGATTTATGCTCATGTAAGCATGGTAGCTCTAAGATGATACAGCAAGATAGTACTTTTGGAGGACTTAATGTGGGTTATGATCACCCTGAGAGCAAAGCTGCTCTGACATCGAACTCTCATGCTGTACACTCATGGACAAAAAAGTTAGTGCACCAAGAAGGAGTCGTCAAAATGAAACGAAATTTTACATACGTAATGACTACTTTGATGTAAATAAATGATTAGAAAATCAAAGAAAAAGGATCATTTATTTCCGAGAAAAAGGCTTAAGAACGGAGGATTTACTACCCTGCTGAACCCCTTCTTCCGCGAATGCACAATGTGATACGATCGGGCATTTAGACATACAAGTTCTGTATGATATCTTGAGAGATTTCATTCCCTATTTGCTGTAACGTTGCCTCTAGTTCGTTCAAACTCGTGGGATGCCCAACTCGCTGTCACAAATGATCCCAGATATGGTCGATTGGAGACAAACTTGGGGATCTGGCAGGCCGAGAAAGCGTAGTAACATATAGGAGACAGTCTTCTGACACCTTTGTCGTGTGAGGCCGAGCATTGTCTTGTTGAAAAATGTCTCCTGGGAGCCGTTGCGTGAGTGGCAACACATGGGGTTGCAGGATGTCATGGACATATCGCTGGGCTGTCATGGTGCCACGGATTAATACTAGGGGTGACCGTGTATTGTAGGCAATGGCATTCCATACCATCACACCAGCTGTGGGTTTGGTGTGTCACTGTAAAACAAAGGCAGGATTGAGGCCTTCACCACGGGGTCTTCACACACGAACACGATTGTCATCACTGCTGAAATTGAATATGAATTCGTCGCTGAAGACAACCTGGTTCCATTCCGCTGCAGTTTAGTTTCCTCGTGTGTGGCATCACTCCAGACAGAGGCTTCAAGGGCAGCACACGTAATGGGCGTCACGATCCCAAATGTCCTTCAGCCAGGCGCCTTCGTATTGTTCGAGAAGACACAGGGGCCCCTAGTGAAGGTGCTACTTATGCCTGGATGGTGGCCGATGAAGCAGTTGGCTGTACGCGTGCATTTCTTACGATATGGCAGTCCTCTCGACGACTGGTCTGTTGAAGGCGTCCTGAGATTGGTCTTAGTGCAAATGACATCTCTCGAATCCACTGGTCCCAACACTCCTCACAACACAATCAGAGAGGCCTAATTGACGAGCTACTCGCCTACCTGACCACCCAGCTTCCATCATGCCGATGATTCTCCCCCTCTCAAACTGCGACAATTGCTCATATTGCCTTCGAAAACGGCGTAATGGCATGTCTACCTCATCTCTTCCTTTGTAAACGATTCAGCACACTCAAACAAGCTTTGTGTGTGTGTGTGTGTGTGTGTGTGTGTGTGTGTGTGTGTGTGTGTGTGTGTGTGTGTGTGTGTGTGTGTGTGTGTGTGTGTGTGTGTGTGTGTGTGTGTGTGTGTGTGTGTGTGTGTGTGTGTGTGTGTGTGTGTGTGTGTGTGTGTGTGTGTGTGTGTGTGTGTGTGTGTGTGTGTGTGTGTGTGTGTGTGTGTGTGTGTGTGTGTGTGTGTGTGTGTGTGTGTGTGTGTGTGTGTGTGTGTGTGTGTGTGTGTGTGTGTGTGTGTGTGTGTGTGTGTGTGTGTGTGTGGTTACCTGTTTTATACTCCATGCAGAACGACGTTAAATGTCCTCTACCGACTATACTTAATGTGCAATCACGCTGCATTTCTAATCATTTGCATATCTCTCCGACATGTACCTTCATGCGAAGTTTCGTTACAATCCCGCAATTATTTCTTGGTGCGCTAATTTTTTTGTCCATGAATGTATATGAGGTCTTGGGATAGTAAATCCCCTTCTTAGCTGCAGGAATTTTCTGGAAGATGAACTTCATTTACTCTACGAAGAGCTTCTCAGGATCTAAGGGATACAGTTCTGGAAATCTAACTGAGTTCCAATGGCGTCACGGTCACACCAGCATCTTTGGGGGCAGGATTCTAGGGCGCCCAAAGCCTCACTGACACCAAGTAACCTCACTGACACCCTTTGTAAGATCCGGCTTGCGGCCCAAAACCTGACTTTGCAGGGGGCCCCTAAGATTCTTCCATCCTATGAACATCCTCAGTCTCGACATAATTGTTGACAAGCCGAGTGCTATGTGGACGAACACTTTTGTTCATACAAAATGAACTAGGTACTAACTGTCCCTCTGGAAAGCCTCTCAAAGATTTTTAAGATTTCATTCTTGTACCTCAGAGTAGTGAAGGTGCCACACTGAAACATTTTCAGCTCTGTGCGTCTGTCCAGCATCACACCGGCTCAAACCATAACACCACTAAATCTGTAATGGTCTCCTTCTGTGATGTTAGAAATGTAGCATACGAGAGATCGTTGATTCTCTCCATTAACCCTTTATCTACCACATTATGATTTACTGCATTTTTTTCATGCAATATATTTTCTTTTTAGAATCACTGAAAATTAAGGGATATACATAAAAAAATACTCAATTTTGAGAAATTTAATCCGTTAGAACTAATTAATTAAATTGGTACTTTAAAGTACCGTCAGTCCACAAAGGTCTAAAATATTGTCATTATACGAAAAGACCGAATGACTTTTTTAAAGCAGTTTGAATGGGGCGTTGAAGAACATGTCCAATGTCGATTGCTTTTCTATCTTTTTCAGGATTTTCCGGAAGTAATTAATAGCATTATTGTTGTAAAGATCCCCAAATCTACTGACATCAGCTTGGTATGGGTGCCTTTCTAAGACCATTGCTCTGACAGCCTCCCACTTTTTTAAAAGATCTTTAATGGCGTCGGCATTGGTCCTCTTTCGTCTTCCTCTTGTTCAGAAGGGGACACATTTCGCTGCATTTCTTGATGTTCTTTATTCAAAATTTCTTGGAGTTCTAGTATCGTCAGTTCATCTTCATGTCCCATTATGAGCTCTTCTATGTCATCCTCGTTCACCTCCAATTCCAGATCTCTAGCAGTTGTCAGAATTTCATCCATAATTTAAGGGACGTCTCCCTGATCACCTCCGAATATGTGCTCGTTGTCCAAACACAAAAAATCTTTCATGAAAGTGTTCGTTAACCGATCTGTTCGTTAACCGATCACCCACTGTATATACAAAAAATATGTACACTGCTGTAAGTAAAATTTTACTCAAATTATTCACAGGACATTTTGTGAAAATAAAAAAAAAGAAGAAAGAAAAGTGGAACAACAGTTTAAGCGTAATTTTCCAAGATTAGCCACGTTTTGTGAGATTACAATCCATTTCCTTCATAAATGTTTGTATATGACACTAAAAGTAAAAAAAAATTCAAAAAACCAAGTAAAAGTGTTCTGAAATTAAATCCCATTCTTTAAAATCTTTCGACATCCTTCAAAGTCAATAGTAAAAAAAATACGCAAGAATTATTCTAAATAGATCATTTTTGTATGGAAGCACTGGCGTAGGCCCTCTGAGGGGGCCCTAAATCAAAATTCTTACGATGCCCTTTTTTTAGATATGGAAGTGTTGTTAGAGGACTGTAGTTACACATGTTGGGGCCCCTGTAACTTGGGGGCCCCGTATCATTGATACGGCGGTAGCTACGACCTTGTATGGGAGGCACATAATTTTCTTCGTATCCACTAACAAAAGAAGGACGTAAAACTTTTTTAACAATCCATTTGAAAACTACAATAGGAAATAAAATTTAATTCATATAGAATCCCATATTGCAACGCCTATTCTCTGTAATACAGATACGCAAGAAAGAATTAATGTAACATTGTTACAAAACAGAAGAAAATAGATGTAGATTATTCTTTATTTTTTAGTTGCAAGCAGAGAGATTCTTTTACAACATATTGTAATTACCTCAAAATAAAAAAAGTCTAAAAAGAGAGAGAGGAAAAGTACTTTTTCATTTATTTGGTTTATTTGTGACTAATGAACGATTTCGCAACATTGTTTAAACAAAGCCATACAGAGGCTGAAAAAATAATCTCCACCGAAAATTGGTGAGTGGGTATGTTTGTTCAAAAAACTCCTTCATTTTTCTCTGTTTAGTTCCCATTAGAGGTAAAAGAACGTAGGGAAACTAAAAAAATTCATAAATGAAAAATAATTAGTTTGGAAATAAAATTGAAACGTTTCACACATTTACTTATTCGTAACGCCATCTATTGGCTAAAATAAATATTTTTTTAACTATGAATTAATTTTATGGGGGGAGGATTCAAATATTCATTATAGTCACACAACACTTACTATAATTTATTAGTGTATAATAAAAAAAATTAAAAAATAATCAATATTTAAATGAAAACTGAATCTGAAAACAAAGATCTTTTAAGCAATATATGATGAAAACTATATGAACTTATAATTAGCGACGTTTACTTCAACAATATTTTTTAAAGAATTATCATATAAAATTGAACATAATATAGGGGGACATAGAAAAGTATTTTATTTTAAAGAAGATTTATTTCTTGAAATTAAATAATTTGCCAGGATTGTGTGGCAACATTAATTTTCTTTAGAAACTTAGAACTTAATGGAATTTTATTTTATATGAAATCACGAAATTTTGTTTTATATGGAATTATGGAAATTTATTTTATATGGAATTATGAAATTTTTTATATGGATTAATTGAGATTTATTAAATGAATATAGAAAAATTAAGAATTCTTTTTATGCGCTTAAGAATCTATCATTTCATTCTCACAGCGGTAGAGACAATTTTAATTTGATACAATGCATCGGGAAACAATTTCTTTGTAGTTTTTTTGCTTTGTCAGATTGGCAACAGTTCGAATATTGACATTAATGAGCTTTCAACGTTTCTATTTTGTTCCATAAATTTTCATGCAATTTTACTACTAAAAGAACAACAAACTCAATAAATATCGAAACATTTCTCGTTTCCTAGTTCTTTTATACATTACTCTTTAAATATATTTTCTGTACACACACAAAAAAGATTTGGCAACTAAAAACTCTCTGATTTAATTCATTAAAATGTTTTCTTCCCCATTGTTAGTATTTTTTTTTATATTCCATTATACTTTCTTTGAACTCTACGTTTTTAGTACAATGCATCATACAGCAAAATTATCGCTTTTTTCCCAGCCTCTATAATTATTAATTCGGCTTGTGAATTTAGCAATCCTTGCATAACATGGTATAGTACATACGTAAGTTCAGAGAATAACGTGAACCAACTGAATTCTCATTTTCGTTATTTGATCGTGGCTTGAAATTACATGACTCGGTAAATTTGTTGTAAATAGTGTATGATGAAAAATGAACGAGCCGAAATTGACTTAAACAAATCAGTTTAATAAATAAGCAGAAATATAATAAAGGAAATAATAAAAGTATAGTGCATACTATACATTGAAAAATTATTATTAATTTTTAAGATTCATTTCATAATTTTATATTTAGGCACCTATAATTTACTATTTTGTTTTTTACAACTAACTGTATTTATTTTTTGAATACTTTCATAATTGTAAATATTGTTTTATTGTTAACTTTTAAAATTGTAATTGTTAATATTTTAAATAATACTTGCAAATCGGGAAACAATTTCTTTGTAGCTTTTATGCTTAGCCAGATTGGCAACAGTTCGAATATTGACATTAATGAACTTTCAACGTTTCTATTTTAACGGCAGTTAAGCCTAACGAATAAAAAGTGTTCTATAAATTTTCACTTAATTTTACAACTAAAAGAACAAAAAACTCAAAATTTTTGAAAGACTTCGTTTCCTCTAGTTCTTTTATATATTACACTTTAAATATATTTTCTGTCATTTGTATTTTGCTAAAAAAAATACGGCTATTTCTTTATTACACAACTTGTGTAACCATTTTTGCCAGTGTTGATCTTCGAATTTATCCTACTACTCGTGTGTTTTGTAAGTCTTCAAAACCAGGACACAAATTTCTCATGCTATTCCATATTTCTATCAAAAACAACATTAAGTCATAAGCAAACTTCTTCCGAATACAAAAACGTTTCTTTTTCAAATTTTCCTTAAGTTCTTCAGATATGTTTATTTAAGAAATAATCCAAGATTTAATATACTTTCATTCAAACCTTCACAAATAAGATGACCATTACTTTAAATTGTTTCCTGTCTTTTCAAAACCTTCTTTTCCCCACTTGGGTGTGCAACAAGACAACCAAGCAGCGAGTCCTCATGCAGAACAATGCATGCAAAACAAACACACTGTAGGGGAATGTGAGACCCATGTGCCCTAAATTCATCCGCAAACATCTCTTCCCAAGTCCTCTGGGGATTCAAATCCCATAGGGAACGGGTGCTAAGCCTCCTTTTTTATGGATCAGCACGTCCTAGCATTAGAAAAGGATTTGCCTTTGGAATTGATCGGCAGGACTCAGATGGTTCTCATCTCATCTGAAAAATGTGGATTATTGCGATGGTTTTATGTTCATTAATCGTCATCATTTTGAGACGAGTGTCAGTGGAGTTTAGTGGATTTTTACTGGGGACTTATTAATAATTATGAATAAATAGGAGAAGTTTTAGTAAGAATTTACTTGTCAGAGGGAATTTGTTAAAGGTAGATCAAAATGATAATAGCACTTTGAATATTGGATGACTTAAAGCATATGTTTGTTATTAGTACATATTGTCATCATTGGTACAGGCATATCATTAAAATATCTGGAAGCTATTTATAGTTTATACCCTTATTAATAAAAAATAAATATATGAAGAAACACTTTTGGTTAATGCAAGTTTTTACGCTTAAAATTCCTTTTTTCTCAAACAAAATAATTTTTTCAAACATAAATTCTATTCACAGAAGATAAATTAAATAAACCAAATTAAATAACTATCAATAAAACCCCTGAAAGTCAAAAGATTCAATTTAAATAAAGAAAATTAAATTCAACCTTAGAGTAATGAATTTCAACATTCAGGAAATCGAACTCAACTTTTTAACAAGCGAATTCAGCTTATTGAAAACTCAAATTATACTTATTGAAAACAAACAAAATTCAGTTAACTGAAAATCTATTTTTTTTATTGAAAACCAAAACACTGAACAGACTTTGGGAAACCGTTCAAGAGAAATGGAATAAAATTTCCATTACAGTACAAAGAGAAAGTTTACTTTCATGAAAAATTCGACCTTGAACTATTGTCAAGAATCATGGCTATCAGAAAAAGGCAAATTTCCACTAAAAATACGGTATTTATTGATACAAATTAACTATCATCCTATAAAATGCGAATGACTTTGACTGAAAAATATTAGAGTGATTAAAGTAGAGACGAGAGCGTTGTAAATGATATATACTACTTCCTATATGATAGTGAAAGACAATATTAAAGCGTACTGGGAATACAGGGGTTACTTTTTCTCTGTTAGTTTTCGGATGTACTCACCGTTAACTGGATCGGCAAAGGAAGAAAACTGGGGTTTTGTCAAAGTTCATTTCACCATCGCAGGTCTATTCCTAACCCCGGTTGAAGTTAGAAAATTTTGACCGGGCTTACTGCCGCATTCACCATTATCTGAACTGGATTATGACATCTGGAGTTAAGGGACCGAGGTTAAGTGGAAGCAAACCAACTTCGAATACTCAACTACGAGTTTGTAACCTCACTGGTTGAAATAGACCCCGTGACTGCGCTTACTGCACAAGAGTGGTTAAATCTAGCCCAGCTTTGAGCACTGTAAAAATTTCCTTGCCTGAACCGAGGTTAAAGAATGAACCTGCGACAGGGTGAAACCCCGGTCTAGTTAACGTTGAATACGGCGGTTGGCGTGAAAACGTCCTGATACTTCGGGCGAAACTCTTTTATAGCTGTGTTGTAGAATCGCTTCTCTTGTTCCCAGCAGGACATTCATTCAATGTAAGTTGAATTCTAAAGATTCAGATATCGAAAGAAAAAAAAACCGGAAAAAAAATTTCAACAACATTAATTAATTCAATTTCAGTTATTTTAAATGGCGTATTTCCGTTTTTGGAAGAATTCGTTTATACTTAGTTTCATTGTGAAATTGAAACAATTGATATTTAAAACAAATTTGACATTAAAATAAAAATTCTTCGAATGATAAATTCTGGAAATAGTTTCACAATTCCTCTTGGGCGGATTCTGTGATGCAGATTCGCTTCGCCAGTTCATCGGAATATTTTTTCAGTGTATGAACATTGATTATTTAAATTTGAAATACAACTGAAATTCAAAAATTATATATAAATAAATAACATAACCATTAAAAAAAGAATTATTGGAATTATAGATTAAAAGCTAGTTATATATATTTTTCCTCTTTTTATTAATGTGTGAATTTAAGAACGCATTTGCCAGAGTGCAAACTAAAAGAAACAAAACATGAACTACTCGCATAAATTAATAAATAACTCAAACTCAGTGGCGCAACACCCCATGAGGGCTAGGGCCTACTGTGACCGTCCCAGTAAATATGACCATTGAGTGCTGAGGTGCATTAGCAGATGTCCCAATCACACACAGGTGGTCAGTCTGAAGCGAGTCTGAATATATCTGAAGGTATTTATTCTCTCCAGTAACAGGACCTCGGATTGCTATAATGTTAATTCGTATTATCACTTTTAAACGTATTGCTTTATAAAATAAAAAATATTTAGCAGTTAGAACATAAATTATTTTTATTCACATGCACGATTCTTTGTTTTTATTTTCATTTTCAGAAAAACTACGCATCCACCCACCCTACCTTTTTCACATGAAGGACACTTTTTTTGTTTTATTTTTTATTAATCAGAAGTCTATTTTGCGATTTTAGGGTTGCACCTTAATCTTTTAGTTGCTAAATCTGGAATTACTCGCCAAATCTAGAAATGGCGTATGGAATCAGTCGCCAAATCTGAAAATGGTTTATGAAATTAATTGCCAAATATAGAAAAGATAAAATGAATTAGCCGCCAAATGTAGAAATGGTATAATGAATTAGTCGCCAAATCTCGTAAATCCTTAATTATTAAAATCCTGATCAGGACAATGAAACAAAATTATAAAATTATTGTATTGTCATAGGTCCTTGAGAAAAGTGTGCGAAATTTCGAATTAGTCTGACCGTTTAAAGTGGGTAAAAATCGAGTTCAAACATTCCATTAAATACAAGTGAAACTTATAAAAACGTGTTAAACAAGTAATATAAAAAAAAGTTAAGTCAATTCCTATTTTGAATGGATGAATTGAGAGTATTTTATTAACGATTGAAAATTTGAATAAGATATATATATATATATATATATATATATATATATATATATATACATATATATATATATATCTTATTCAAATTTTGCCTTCAAACTAGTTTAACCCCACTTATTCGGTCCTAATTCCGAAATTGCTTTCTGACTCGCTACGTTCTTCTTTTTTGTAGTTTCTTTTTTTATTTTTCTATAATTTTGATCTTCGTGTTTAGCTTTTATATTTTTATTACGTTATTTCTTGTTATGTTCATTATCTATTATTTCTTGTTTTTGATATATAATACAAATTTCTTTCATATATACACTGCTCAAAACAATTAAAGGATATTGTAAGTTTTATATAAAATAAAGATATAAACGAAATTTTTTTTGCCGAAAATGGAAGAAGAGAATCACAAATGCAAATTTTTCTGATTTTCAAACTTGGGAGTATGCTAATTTTGAGTTCGACTTCAAAAACGTCGCTTCAGCGGCAGCGAAGGAAATTTGACTTTCAACTGAAATGAAGACAAGGATGATCGGCATTCAGTGACTGCTTTGTTTCGAAGAGTACGATGTCTCAGCGGAGTCATTTAACCGATTCAGAAGCTTGGAGAGTTGTTGGTAGGTTAGAAGGGGGCCAAACTCAAGCCGAAGTAGCGCAAGCCATTGCAGTGTCATAAAGCGTGATTTCCAGGATCTGGAACCGTTTTTTCGAGACTGGAAGTGCAGGCCGAAGACCAGGACAAGGTCGTAGACGGGCAACAACGCCCAATGAAGATCGTTGTTTAGTGTTAACGGCTCGGAGACACCGAAATATGAACGCTACTCTTCTCCTACAACACCTTCGCTCAGCTACTTGCACCACGGTTTCAACTCAGACTGTCCGAAACCGGCTCCATGGTGTAGGTCTGTATGCTCGCCGACCGATGGTACGTGTTAGCCTACCATTAAGGTATTGTCTCGACCGCAGGGAGTGGGCAACAGAGCATGTGAACTGGAGGAGAAATGAATGGAGCAATGTTCTTTTTTCTGACGAGTCCCGTTTTTCTGTTTATCCGGATAATAGGCGTATTTTCATCTGGAGGGACCGTGGCAGTAGGAATAATCCTGCGTTCGTGCACGAAAGTGACAGATTTGGTGGGGGGGAGTGTTGGTGTATGGTGGCATCTCCATTGACGGGCGCACAGGCCTCTACATCATTCGAGATGGTCCTCTGACTGCTCGCCGATACAGGGATGAGACCCTCAGACCTATTGTAGTCCCTTACGCTGTAGCAATCGGAGATGACTTCATTTTAATGGACGATAACTGCAGGCCACATCGTGCTAACCTGGTGGAGGATTTCCTTTTCGAGGAAGGAATCGTAAGGATGGAATGGCCAGCGTGTTCTCCAGACATGAATCCAATAGAGCACGTTTGAGACGCTCTAGGAAGACGAGTTGCTGCCGTCAACCACCCCCACAAACTCTCCAAGAACTAGAAAGAGCTCTTCTGGAAGAGTGGGACAGAATACCCCAACTCGTGATTAATAGCCTCATTGACTCCATGCTTCAAATGTGCTCAACGTTGCTGGCCGTCCGTGGAAACCATACCCCCCCTGAAAATGATTTCCTTTGAAGAAAACACCTTTTCTTATTCTTTTTTCTCTTATGCACAAATTGTGTTTTTTTCCTTTTGTACACAAATGCACAATAAAATGCATTTTTTCTGCCAAACATGTGTAATGTATTCTCATATAACCTACTACGTCTGTCATCCATGTATCAATCAGCTAAAAAGTTTCCCAGACACAAGATCCACCTAAAACCGGAATATCCTTTAATTATTTTGAGCAGTGTATTTTATGCATTCATTTGGCTGCTTTGCGCCTATCTATGTATGAATCTATTTACTAATGAGATTGTTCAGTTGTGGATGTAGTCAGTATGGAGCATGTTTGCTTATAGCGAATTTTGAAATCGGCATTAGATTCAAAATCTTGTCTATGAATGTTTTTCTTTTATGAAGTTTAATTTGGCTTTGTTCATTTTCCTTGTGTGTTTATCTTGTTTATTTAAAAATATTATGCCAACTTCTGATTTTGTGCCTATAAAATAATCGTGGATATGTTGTCTATGAGTGGATTAGATTTTATGGAGATATTACTCATTGTTTCACTTTATATTATTGTGATTGGAAGTTTTTGCTAATAATATTTTATTTGGGTCTTTTCAAAGTATATTCAACTTTTAAATAACTATGAATTTGAAAAATAAAAAGTTTTATGCGATTGGCAATTTGTTATACCAGGGTATGACATTGCTCGGTGGTACAGTATAATAGTATCTGTACCATCTTCATCCATTTACCATTTTATGAGCCCTTATATAGAGATTTGGTATATATTTAAGTATGGCTTTAGATAGTTGTGGAGATGGGCACAAAAGTTCTGAGTTGGCATATAAAAAAACTATAAATTTTTTAAAAAATACAAAAAAATGTGTGAATTGTTTTGATAACCAGAATTTTTTTACTTACCCTTTTGTTTCTAAACCTTGTCATATTAGAATTTTTAAAACTCGAATTTTTTGGAACTCTAAATATAAGAATTTATCTCGTACAGCAAAACGAAATATTCATGTTTTCGATTGTATAAATAAAAATCAAAGAGATAAGGGTTTTAGTAACATATTGGAAACTAGGCTTTTCAGAGATATTCATGTTTTAAAACTAAAATGTAGATCTTGCGCTGATAAAAGATGCAAGGCGTGTGGCATGATGAGTGGGGAACAGTTGGATATGGATGCAGGATAAATATTTTGTAAGACTTTTAACTGTGTTTACAAAATGACATGCAACATTTGTAAATTCGCTTACATAGGTCAGACTTCAAACACTATCAATATTAGATTAAATCAACATAGGTCTGATACAAGGAAATTTGATTGCAGCAAAAACCAGGCTAAGATTGAGATAGGACACTTTAATAAACATGGATTCAATAACATAACTGTACATATACTTAGAATAGTGCCAAATATTAAACAAAGATTATGGTTCGAAAACTTTTGTATAGGTTCATTTAGATCATATTATCCTTATGGTTTGAATGTTATCTGGAATGGTGAAAGTGTCTTCCTAACTTTTAAACAAAAATCCGAGGATTCATTATATATTCCGAATTTTGATAAATCTATTGATAATAGTAATAATATTCGTATTGCGAGAATTTCAAGAGCTAAACTTAGAAAAAGAGTTACTAGAGACATGACAACCCTCAAGAGTTCTATGTTAGAATTAGCTGTTAAATTTGATGATAACTACAACACAGGCTTAATTAAATCGTTTATGTTTGGCATGAATAAAACTGAAATTAAAATTATGACAGATATTTTAAGCAGGTATAAATTTCGGAATTCTCATGTTATGCATATGATTCGAGACCTTAATAACTATTTAGTACAAAAAATGAATATTAAATTAGATGCAAGTGAAAACTACACTACAGAATATTGTACAGTATTATTTATGAATAAATCCTTTAACAAAATTAATTTTTCAGGTATATTTCAAAAATATCAATCCTTTTTTCCTATTAAAAATATTATTACTAAAAAGGCTTTCAAATACAAGAAACTTGGTAGATTTATATTTAATTATAATCAAGTCTCGGAGCTCCTAAGTACAGAATCATGCAAATGCAATCAATCTATATCGAGACTATATTGATGATTATCATCAGCACGTTGTCACGGGAGACCTTGGCATCGTGAAAGATGATTTGTTAAGAAATTTTATGAAAAAGGTACCGGTTTTAGACTGATAATCACAAAAAATAAATCTAACGTTATGACGTTAAAGGATTTAGATAAATTCTACCTTAAAATTGAAATTAAATATGGAATGCCGATTGAAGCTTTCAATCAATTTCGATCTTATGTAGCAACAGAAATTCGGGATTTAGATTTCAGTGTTGAAAATGAAATTATGTATAAAGATCTTAAATCATCAATAGAAAATATCCAAAATGACTTCGTGATTACATATGTTGATAAGGTCTCTGCTAATTATGCCATAATTTGTAAATATTTTTACAGTAAAATATTAAGTAATCACATTTTAAATAATAATTCATTTCAAAAATCAATTCACAATAATAGAGAAGATGATAATCGTCTTTTAGCTTTAAACAAAAGACTGAATATTCATCTAAATAATATTAAATATCCAAGTATTGTTTTAACACCAAAATTTCATAAAAGCCCTATAAAATTCCGTAGTATCACTAATGGATACAATACATATATCACGAAATCTGGCAAGATCTTACAATCTCTTCTTCAAAATCTAATTGATAACTTACAAAATCTAATTGATTGCTAGAGTTACTAAGGATATGTTAATTTTTTCCTTGCATGGCTTTGATTTCGAGGACCTTTTTAATTCTATAGATATTGACGATATGATTAAGATTCTACAGTTAATTTATGATAAATATGAATTATATACTTCAATGAAAAAAGAAAAATTTGATATTCTTGTTAACCTCGTATTAAAAGAAAATTTCATTGCATTTTTTTGATCAGAAGCTTTATAAACAGATCAAAGGATTACCTCAGGGTGGTCCAGCTAGTAATTGTTTAGCGAACCTATATTTGCATTTTTTTTAAAAATTGATCATGTTATACATGATTCTTACTTGATTTATCGTTATATAGATGATTTAATAATTTTTGGTAAAAATAGTGAATACAAACCAAATATTACGTTCTACCCCGATTATCTCAAGCTCCTTAAAACTAACTTCAACTCTAATATAGTAGAATTCTTGAATTTAGACTTGCATCTTATTAAAAATATTGTAGTCAGTAACATTTTTGACAAAAGAGATTCATTTAAGTTCCATATAATTAAAATTCCTGTGTGGAATAGTAACTTGCATATATCAATTTACAGAAATATCATTTTGAATTTTTTATTTAGAAATGATAACTTAACTACCCACAAAATAGATAAATACAATAATATAAAAAAATTTTCAATGTTGTTTAGATCATGAATACCCTTTTAACTTCTTAAGAACCTATATTCATCACAAATACATTAACCGTCTCGCTACTTGTAATTCCAAAACCACCACACAACAATAGGATTTCAAAGTGAGCATGTTAGTGGACTTGCTGTGAAGATTATACCATAACACTCATATCACAGTTTACATTTTTTCCACACACATCTCGAACATCTTACACACAATCAACCAAATCAAATTCTACCATATTTGATTGTCATCTCTTTTGATATCTGTCTTTGCTGGCTGGTTTAAAAGTTAGCTCAAAAGATGTGTTTATGTATATTCGAATTTTTTAACTTGGTGAATAATTGATTTTCATTGATGTCAAGACGCTTGATTCTCTTGGTAAAAGCTCTGTGAGAAAAGAAATTTTGTTAAATTATTTTTTGAAAAATACTTTTCTTGTGTAATTGTTTTAGGATTTTTCTACTTTTCTTACGAAATTGTTTTGCGATTTTTCTACATTAAGAGTTCGGGAGAGTTTGTTACATAATAGTAGTGAGTGGTTTTATCATACTCTCTGAGTTATTACATACTCTGAATTTTTGTTTATTTTATTTTATTTGGTTTTTCCTACCGAGTTGCAAAGGGGGAAGGTTGGTGCCTTCAAACTAGTTTAACCCCACTTATTCGGTCCTAAGACCGAAATTGTTTTCTGACTCGCTAGGTTCTTCTTTTTTTGTAGTTTCTTTTTTTATTTTTCTATAATTTTGATCTTCGTGTTTAGCTTTTATATTTTTATTACGTTATTTCTTGTTATGTTCATTATCTATTATTTCTTGTTTTTGATATATAATACAAATTTCTTTCATATATATACTGCTCAAAACAATTAGGGGAGCACATGATTTTAACAAAAGTAAGCAAAGATGTATACCAATAAGTAATATAAAATGAATCATCCATAATGTAAAGCCTACCAGGAAACGGAAGAAAACTTTATATGCAAATCAAAGTTCATGACGTCAAAAACCAGAAAAAGGAGATAAGGGCAGAAATCGGGATGTTGCAGAAACGTCTGTTTTATTGCCGTAACTGTGAAATTCGATTGCGCAGTATTTTTTTTTTTTTTTTTGAGACAAGGTTACTTGAGAATGTCTCAACAATGAGATTTACCGGAATCCATAGCATGACGTGTTATAGGCAGACTTGAATCCGGGCAAACACAACGTAGTGTCGCGGACGCAGTTGGAGTCGCCAGAAGTGTTGTTGCAAAGCTGTGGAATCGATTCCAAGAAACAGGAAATGTTAGACGTCGACCAGAGGCAGGTCGGCCACGCGCCACTACATCAACAAATCACCGGTATATGCAGTTAACAGCCCGTCGAAACAGAACAGAGAATGCTACGCAGATGCAAAGACAGTTGCTCTTGGCTACAGGACGAAGGGTGTTCAGCCAAACAGTACGTAATCGGCTTCATGAGGGAAGGCTCTGTGCACGAAGGCCAATGGTCTGCATTCCGTTGACCCCACGCCACCGTGCGGCCCGAAGAAGATGGGCTCCTGAACATCGAGATTCAGAGCAACATGATTGGAGCCAAGTGCTGTTTACAGACGAGTCCCGATTCAGTCTAGAGTGTGACACCCAACGTGTTCTTGTATGGAGGGACAGGGGCACTCGAAATAACCCCGCATTCGTTCGTGAAAGGTCACAATACAGAAGAGCTGGTGGATGGTATGGGGTGGAATCAGTATAGGTGGACGTACGGACCTGCATATAATTCGGAATGGCACTTTGACGGGCCGAAGGTATGCAGACGAGATACTTCGACCTCATGTCATCCCTTACGCTGGAGCCATTGGAGATTCCTTTGTTTTCCAGGATGATAATGTCCGACCGCATAGAGCTCGTCTGGTGGTGAACATGCTTGAAGCTGAAACAGTACAGCGTATGGAATAGCCAGCGTGCTCTCCTGACCTGAATCCAATCGAGCATGTTTGGACATGCTCGGACGACGCATTGCTGCGCGACCAAGGCCACCTTCTACTGTCCGAAACTTGGAGATTGCACTTCTTGAGGAGTGGAACAGTATTCCCCAAAGTCTGATCGATAACCTCATCGCATCCATGGCAAACAGGTGTACAGCTGTCTTAGCTGTTCGAGGAGACCACACGCCCTATTAAAACTCATGCATCATGACTAAACAGTACCTTTTTTTATCGTTTACATGTAACCAAATCGTTGCCCTAAATCATCTTTTCATGTTTTTTCCATATTTTCAAAGAATTAAAGCTTAATTCCAAATTTTTTTACGCCTTTTTTCTGTATTGCGCATTGATACGCGTGTACTATCCATTGTATGCCAATACGTGGCTGTCTCACACGGTTTTCTTCACTTTTTTGCTTGCTCCCCTAATTGTTTTGAGCAGTGTATATATATATATATATAGAGAGAGAGAGAGAGAGACAGAGATAGAGAGAGAGTGAACTAATAGTAGGAATTGAAAAAATAGCATGATTTGTCTGCATTGATGTAACAATGCAAACCCGGTTTGGCTAGTTTGACTGAAAAACAGGTTTTCGACGCCAACTTTTGTTTTTCTTTTTAACAGCTACATTGTTACAACAATACAGACGAATCTAAGATAGCGTCAGAAATCGGTAAAAATTAAACCAACTCGGCTGTATCTGAAATTCTTTGAATAATTAGTTTCAGTCAATTAATTTTAATTTATTATAATTCACAATTATCGTACGTATTTTTACCCAAAACAATAGTGTGTCGAAAATTTCAACTCAAATGTGAGAAATGTTAAAATGTGAGAAAAAATCTTTTCAAGTTTTGACACAAGTCTCCAAAATGGTCGCTAAGTCGCTAAAAATGATGCCAACGTGGCTGTATTTGTCATTCTCTGAATAATTAGTTTTAATCAATTAATTTTTATTAATTATAATTAAAAATTATTGTATAATTAAAAATTATTGTATTGTCATCCAAAAGAATCATGTATGTATAATTTCAGCTCAATTGAGCGCTTTAAAATGTATTTTATTAACGATTGAAAATGCCACCAAGATAAATAAATATATAAATAAATATACAGAGATTGTGAGCTAATAGTAGGAATTGAAAAAGAGAAAGAAAGAAGAATATAGTCACAAGAGATAAGCGTATAAACTTTTCCAAATGCTTTTGGGAATTAACTTTGATTTGTAAATACAGTAAACCTTATGGACATTGCCCGGCTAGCTCAGTCGGTAGAGCACGAGACTCTTAATCTCGGGGTCGTGGGTTCGAGCCCCACGTTGAGCGCGTTCCATTTTGTTTAACCACTGTGCTATTTTGATAGAATAAATGGTAACTTTTAATTTTTGCTGGAAAAGATTTATTTTGTGTTCTGAATACCTTATAAACTAGTTTTTTTCCTTCCTTGTTTGTGGTGTGCTATAAATAATAAAGCATGTGTTTTTATTTCTTATCCTACAGTATTTTTAGAAGAATATCGTGTAAAAGAATTTTCGGTACTTTTCCGTTTCGCCGGCACAAATCTTGCCAAGCAGGCTTTATTGACGACAACACATAATATACACATAAACAAAATTATAGCTTTGATGTATTATGAAAAAAGACGTTACTGATGAGAAAAGACCGCGACTTGTTTTGAAATGTGGTGGTAAAATGTTACTGCACACACAGCGGGAATATTCCGTTTGACATTGGTTGTATCATTTTGGCTATTTTATCGCTTGCGCCCGAGAAACGGAAAAGAGTACCGAATTTTCTTATAAGTGAAATGAATGCTTTAAATTTAATTAAAATAATTTTTTATTAAATTGATATATTATGTTATTTCAAATGGTATAAAATGATGCATTTAAAGAGTAAAAGGTTCTATAAAAGCAAATTGCATATTATTGTCAAACTATCCAGTGGGAGGGCTATGAAGATTCTAGCATTACAAAAGATATATAGTGTATAATAATAGTGTGCAGGAATTTTCATTATGTCACTCATTTTATTTATTTTCAACCATTTTCCATTTTGGATTTTTAATTATTTTTGTATACTAATATTTAGATTTTTTTTTCCTATTTGTTTTGTTTCAGTTTTTCAGCAATTTTGGGGGCTTGAGAAATAAAAAATATTGAAACACAACGCAGGATTATTCAATTGAACTGAATTTAATTTTTTTAATGTTTTTATTTGTGTTTGAAAGCCTATCATTGATTGCACCACTGGCAGGAACTTAATATAGAGCTTCTCTGTTATCAACCAATTAATTCACCTCCATGTAATGTTTCAGATCATATTAAAGGATTTTAAGCTATTTCACAGGCTCTGTAAAGTACATTTTGTAGACCGTTTTTGGCATTTTCTGTCAGTATTATATATAGGTTCTGATAATCACATAGCATGAACAATTATCATCTGAAATTAAACATAAGGACTTTTTGTATGTTTGAAAGCAGGGTTTATTATACAGGCCCTCTGGAGAGCTAAAACAAATGAAGAGGTGGTTGTTATGAATTGATGTTGTACACAAAAGTATTTTAAATCGACACAAAATTTTCCAAGAAAACAGAATTTTTGTAAAAAGAAATTGAAAGAGTGAAAATAAGCTTCGAACACAACTGCAGAAATAACCATAATGTTTATTTGGCAGAAGAATGACAAGAAAATCCAGCTTTCAGTGATGGATACGATCATAGTGTAGGATTTACATCATATATATGTTACGGCCAAAGCCCGAAGTTCAGCCAGTTCGCGTTTTTGTCAAGACGTGTGGCCAAAATCCGAAGTACTTGCAATTAATATTGTATATTCTACTTTGGATGATCATTTTGCGAAGTGGATGGGAATCCTTGACCAAAGCCCGACATGATAAAGATTTTTTTTAGTATTATTATTTCTAATGGGTTGCGAATTGATCATTGATCATTGCAGACCTAGTACATCCCCCGGAAGCTAGTATCCCTTTTTAGTGCGGGGCCCTGTAGGCGGATACCAATCGCCGCAGGTAATTTTAAGTGTTGCAGCATACGACTGTTACCCTGTAGGCGCGTCCGGGCGCACCTGTAACCAGACAACCGGACAGTGTCCGTGCAAGGACGGAGTGACCGGCATTACGTGCAACCTGTGTGCCAAGGGATACCAGCAGAGCAGGTGCCTTAGTAATTTCATTATTTGCGATCTTTAACGTTAGGTCTATGGAGCACAGAAAAATACTAAGGATTACCTTTAAAAGTAGTTGACAAGTTGAATACTCAAACTGAGTAACCTTTGCATTCATACAAGACACGCAACGCATTTGCTCAAAATATAATCTGTTATTTTGAAGGTTGCAAATCAAATCTTGTTCACGCTATCAAGTTGTTACAACATATACGTTCACCGAATAATTTTTATTGTGACTTAAATATAACAACAGAATTACCTGAGATCACATTTCTCTATATTACAAGCATACTTTTAACTCAGAGGTGCCACTTCTATTTCAACTCGTTTCTGAAACAATTGTACTTAAAAAAAACAGTACACAGAAATACTCATTTTTAAATACTTCATTTTTAACAGTGTTTTAAACAATATATGCTCTTGATTTCTTTCTTTCTACTTTGGCCGATCGTCCCAATCCGCAAATTGGCCGGCCAAAGCCCAAAATCAGGAAAAGATCGGACATTGGCTGTAAGTTTTCAGCAACGTTGGCCAAATCGCGAATAGCCAGCCAATTCGCGAACAGGCCGAGTTCAGGCTTTGGCCGTAACATATATATGCTAAGTATAAAGATGTAAATGAAGTCTTGTGGTATTGCCACTTATTCATCGCGTAGTGACATTCTTAGCACCGAAATCGATGCTGGCGACTGATGACTGATTACCAAGCATCTTTTTTGAGTGTCCCATACATGTTCAATTATATTTAGATCTGGCGATCTTCCCGGCCAATTCATGCACTGAATATTTTCCCTCACCAACAGCTCTTTGACAGCTACTGTACAATGAGGTGTAGTGTAGTCTCTACGAAGAGGAACTGAAGACTCATAGTACCTGTAAGAAGAAGCAAATCTCGGTATGATAGAGGCCGCCAGGAACCTCTTTCGAAGGTGTGAAGGTCATTACGTTTAGCAAACGTTATACTTTCCCAAAGGAGAATTCTGCTACCACTAAACTGGTCCTATTTCAATGATGTTTGAGGTGTCTTCATCTTTTCCACCCTCTCCAGGTATGTATGTCACTAGTCAAACTATAAATCTGCTCTTATACGCAGAGTACGCAACTCCATTGTTGATTTGTGCAGTTTTTGCGCTTACGGTACCACAAAAGCATTGTAATAGATGAGCAAGCATTATTAGTACTGTACTGATTGTTGTACGAATAACTATTACAAATAGCCACCTTTTAGCTTCTAAATGCAAGGTTAGTTAAAAAGAAACCTAACTGGGCTAAGCTGTGGAAAAGCATATACAACAAGTATGCCATTGGGCTTCCATATATCTTTATCTTTGGTTTCGGTAAAAGAAAGAAAAGTCAGAATATGAAAATTGCGCTTCGTGTGGAAGTGATGGCATTTTGCTTAAGCACAAGTTATGTATAAATGTAGAAATGCAGAATTTATTTAGAAACGTAAGGAAGTATTCTGGCTTTTCAAGTAAAATGAGAATGAATGTAATTACCTCTCACAAAAGGCAATTCTATTCACTTGCAAAAGGAACCTCTAACAAACAGAAAGAACTTTCTATGACACAAATAAACAGTTTTCTGATGTAATGATTATAGAAATTCAAATTATTGGGATATTTTTTTTTTCATTTCCGAAAAAAACATTTCCGATGTAATAAAATTTTAAATACGAAGATTGGAATACATTTATACAATAAATTCAACTAAAATATTCTAAGGTTTTTTTTTTTGTAATTCATAGCATGAATGTTAAACTTTGCTATGCCAGATATTTTTCATCTCAGAACCAGACATTACTTCTGCGGTTTGATTTTCGAATTAATTTACTAAATTCCAACGAGACAAATGTTCTCAATAGCCTCCCCCTCCCCTGAAATTTCTAAATATTTTTTTCTCTTCTCACTTCGAACTTCTCAAATTCAAAACATCCATCTAACCACAATAAAGAATTTGAGTAGCAAAAAAAGTATTGAAAATCAACAATCCCTATTTACGCCGCAAGGCCCTGTTCTAAATCCCCACCCCTCCCCGCCACCCCAATCCCGGAACACAGCCGGCACTTTTTCAACAGTCACCATATCCGGTATAACAGAAACGGGCATTGTTACTCCAGGGATGCGGGGGGTACAGCATCCGTTTCTCTAATCCGAGCAATGATGCCGGACATTGGAATGCCCAGCACGTGCAGGCGTGATACTTCTGTCAACAACAATTCGGACAGTGGACTTCCTCCTCCCCTTACAGATTGAAGGGTGTCTCAACTACAAAAGGCATTCGAATGAGAAGTGGCAGAGGTATTCGAGAAGGAAGGGGGAGGAATGGACATGAAGGGAACGGACGGAATTCTTTCTTGTTCAGAAAGGTATGGATGAGGAGGGTCTTTGAAGGAGCTATAGTCTGTTGATTGACCCTTTTGCGAGAATCCGAAAGCGGCCTTTCAGGAAAACGTGACATCCATGGCGGGTGTTACTGAAGATGTTAGAGACTCTCTTGTTACTAATTGATGATCAATAGTCGGTTGGAAAAATAGCTTTCTTGACCCAAATAGAAGGGTACTGTAGCAACATACGGAGTACTCTAAGCAAATGGCATTGGACTGTAACATTAGCTGCACTAAATATTGGAAAATTATCTTTTCCCGTCAAAAGAAAGAAAGAATTTGAAAAAAAAACTACTTAATAAACTTGACTGGCTAAATCTCTGCACAGTATTTAAAATATATTTTGCATCACGTACCTTATAAACAAATTATATAAAATAATGTTCTGTAAAATAAGCTCACGAGCCCTTAATATCTGTGAGGTCGTTAAGTCAATCTTATGGACGATAAGGCAAAGCTGATCAAGTGGTCACCACACAAGGGGGAGGGACTCCCCCAAAAGCCTTTGATTTTTTCCCGATTGATTATAATTTTATGTATATAGTGCGTAAAATTTAAATAAGTATTTGTTATTAATGATTAATTTTATTAATTAATGCTAATTATTTATTAAAAATTAGTTTTTTACTGTGTTTTGTTTCCGAAAATCGACAAAATCAAAAGGAGCATGATACAAGAATGGTGAACTTTCGACCCCGGACCCCCCCGCCCCCTTGAAAAATTCCTGTGTGTGCTACTGACTGATACACATTAAAACTGTCGTAGACCAGTCCTCACATTGACGTGGCGTGGAAGTTTGGAGAAGGGGTGTGAACTCAAGTATTGTACTTGTCACTTGATCTTAGTTCAAAATTACGAGGTCCGTGGCCAACAACCCTCGTGTTGCTTTATAATGCGACATAAATAAACACTCTCGCAAAAATTACAAGATAAAACAAAATCAGATCACCATTAAAATGATTATATTCATCTCTGTGTTATAGCAATAGTGTGTAATTGGCGCAATTTTTATCATAATAAACGAAACTACATTCATATTTGCTAACCGAAAAGCTCGTTGAAATTATTTTCACGAATTTTAACGGATCCATGGGAACGAAATCCAGTCATTTGTCAAGCTTCAGTGTGTGCTAAAGGTTAACAATCAGAAAGAATACCAACGACTACACACAACTCCATTTCACAATTTGAAGAATTAACTCCCTTCCGTATTCGTCAAAAACCTGACAAGTAGTTCAATGCGAGCAGTTCATTTGGCGAGATCAAAAGTAAGAATATATCTGTGAACTAAATCATTCGCGAACAGTTCGTCTCGCAGATCTAAACTTAATACAATTTACACAAGTAATAATACCTCTTAAAAGTGGAAGCATTTAAAATTGATGAACTTTTAACACTTTCAATTTTATACAATGGCTAATATGAAACCTCAATGGAAAAATTATCTTTTTTATTAGTATAGTTCTCAAATTAATCTATCAGTTAATATGCGCATTAATAGTTAATTTAAGTCACATTAGAATGCAACATAAGGGTTACTGGTGACGGGCCTCGAAGTTTTGAATCATGGTATAGTGACAAAAACGAAACTTGAGCCGGGACTCCATTCTGCCAATGTCCACACTAAAAAATGTAAGGACTTAGAACTTCTTCTGAAATGCATATACTATATATATTTGTACCTTTTTCTCAATGTATTATAACTAACAGGAACTCTTTGCAATTGACCATAGAGAAATAAATTACTTTTCCTTTCTTTAACGTTTAGTAAAATTGGTTCGTATTTCTGACCTTCCTGTACTGAATTTCACCCCCCAAATTTGATTTCACTAATCACCAAACAGAAAAGTCCCTTAGATCTGTGAAAATGTTCCATTAAAAACTATAACTTATTAATTCATCTCTATCCACTTTTACATAATTTCTTCCAAACATTTCCTTATAACATTCGGAATACTAATCTGTATATTTATTGTGATTCAATGATAGTGGGAAAAAGTAATAAAAATGATAATCACGGAGAAAAGTGAAGGAAGCTTTATTTTTTAGGAAAATAATACACCTGGTAATAAAACTGAAAATATTGTTACTCCGATACCGGGAACACCACTACTTCCTAATATTGCTCAAATCAGAAATCTCAACGTCCGATAGCCACCTTTAATAAGAACCCCCTCCCTTTCAATAGCTTCATTAAGAGACTGACCAGTGTCCAGACCCCCTAGTGGAGTCCTTTTGCAAAAAGTCATTAGAATCCTATTATCCGGAACTCCCACCACCAGATGAGTCAGTGCTGGAACCAGTGACTCACGGGGTCGGATTGCGAAAGGTAATAGGTTATTCCCGCCCGCTGCGATTGAAACGATGAATATTTATACGCCTTCTTATAGACTACCCTGTGATTTATATTGGTTTCACCCTTAGGGTAAGTGTATTAAGATTGGTGGGAGACAGATTCAGTTATTTAGAACTAGATGGATATGGCGAGGCTTAGTAGGGAGCTCTTGTGGTGCCAATTAAGGTTGACATCGTCTGAGTAGATTAGGTGTGAGATATATTCATTGGCGAGAACGGTGAGAGGTTGATGTAGAAAACTTCTGACAATAGTTTCAGAAATTTTCTAAATATTTTGCGTTTTAGAAATTGGATTGTAATGGGCTAAATTCATGATGGTCCCATGATAAATACAAGCACATGTTCTCCATTGCATTCAAAGTGGCCGTTAGTCTTGTAAAATTAAGTTAAAAATTCAAATTTGATAATTAGGTAAGAAAGTTCAAGTATTAAAATTCTTTAAAAAGTTTTCAAAATTAAAAAATAAAAATTCCTATATTATATTTGTATTTTCGTATCAAGTGTGTTCTATTCCCTTATGTGAGTTATTGTTGACAAATATGTACTTTTAAAAGGAAGTTTCTGTAAAAAACTCAAGTTGACAACAGCGAAGCATACGAACTGATTGGCTGGAAATAGATGATTATAGTTATTATGTGAGTATGACATCACAGGAATTTAGCCCATTTGAAGAAAGCAGTGGGGTTATACGACAGGTAAAGCCTATGTGTTGTAATTCATCCTTTTTCAGTGAAATTTCATTGTCCATACGTTTAAGCGAGTTTTGAAGTAGTAAAATTAAATACATATCTTGTTCCCTTAATCTCAACCATGTCTTACATAAAAAATTATATCCATTTGACATATTTACTGTATTTTAAAGGAAAAAACTTCAAAATTATAGTTCAAAGATGATTGACAACTGTGTGATATAGTGAAGATCTTTTAATTAGATCTTATAAAACTTATTTTCCCCCTGTTATGATAGATTTACAAACAGTGCTCTGGCCTTTGCACTCACCGTATAGAATAAATTATTCTTCAATTTTGTAACATTTTGGCGATTAATTTCCTTTTTATAGCGTCTAACACAATTTCTCTATCCCTCTAATAATAAAGTAGCCTAAAAGTCTAGGTCACGGACGCATGGCCGGCGTGTTATGAGTTCGAGCCATAGTGTCACTGAAGACCCGCCTTGTAGAGAAGCTGATGCAAGTTAAATCTGTTGAGGCTGAAAGTTCTCCCATTGGCGTTGTGTGGTAGTTCAGAGGGGAGAGTTCCAGATCAGGTGTCATCCTTGACACTTGACCTAGGTTCAAAATTATGTGATCCGTCGCTAACAGCCCTCGTGTTGTTTTAAAGTGCGCCATTAATAAAAAAAATTCACTTAAATAAACCTAACCTAACCTAAAAATTCACTACCCTTATTGAAAACATACTTCCATTAAGGGGACTTGGCACCCTTTGAGCAAACTTCTTTATTTACGTATTTAAAAATTATATTTTAACATTTTATACAATGTTTCTATTCAAGAAAATCTTACCAGATGAAAATTTTGATAGATTATTCACACAATTTTAAAAATTTAAATTTTTTGAAGAAAATTGGGAAAATTTTAAAATCCTACTCCTTTTGTAAAAATTAATTTTTTGACCTGAAATTTTTTTATAATACTCTTATGGATGATCTAAACAACTTTAGGGATCGATTTAAGAATAACTTCATTCGTTTTCGAGAAAAAAATAAAATGTTGATATACAGGCTAAAAATCAACGAAAAAGCCAACATGTCTTACATTTTATTTTTTTTTAAAAAAAGTATTCAGTTTATAGCAAAACGGATCCCTAATTTTATTACATGCTTCATTTTCAACACGCAAGAAAAAAATGGAAGTGATTGGTAAATAATTGTCGAAGGAGTAGCATTTTGAATGCACTAAGGTTTCGAAAAACAGGTTTAAAGTTTATAATTCTGAAAAAATAATTATTATAAGCTTAATTAAACTTAAAATACCACTTCAAGGTATTAGTTATACGTTTTTCTTTAAAATAATTGCATTTTCATATTTTTTCAACCCACACATTTTTATAAATGATCAACTTTTAGAGAGTACTAATTGCCCATGAAAATTCAAGAAAAATGTTAAAAAAATTTTTTTTTCTGTCACGACAGAAATTTTAGCTGTTTTTCTTCTTATAATATTAAAGTATTACATTTGTATGAAAAATATATCAGGAAGAAGAACAGAAATTATAAAATTATTAATATAAAATGCCTTAATTTAAAAATTTTACATGCACACATTTCACAAGGAAGAAAAATTACATTATTGTATTGCCTCGGAAATATTCTGCTTTTAATACTACACATTCTTTTTTTATAGTTATTATTTCTATTTCTAAAATAGATTTTTTTTATCATAAAGCATTTTTTAGCTTTTTTTTCTAAAAAGGGGGTGTGGCTGAATTGCCTAATTTGTTTTCAAATGAAGTTTTAGTCAACTTCTAACTTTCCGACATGCACAAGTGATATATCAATCGAAAGATAATAATGCAAAGAATAAGGTTAAATGAAAATAAAAAAAAACGATAGGTTTGTGATTTTTAGGGTACCAAGTCCTCTTAATGCGTATAAAACTTAAAATTCACATTTGTAGATGATTGTTTTGTTGGTTGCTTAAAATTTTATTCGTCGAATTCTCTTGAAATAAATTGCGTCATACACAAGGTGAAAAAATCTCTCTCTCTCTCTCTTTCTCTTTTAATTGAAACAAATAAGTCTTAACTACCAGTAATTATATAATAAATATCTGTTAGATAGAAAATTAAATGCCCGAAGAAAAGACAATATCATAAAAAAAATTAAATACTTGTGGTTAGAGAAGAATACGTATGAGAAATATTGTGTTTTTAACATCGGGGTACGCAATTTTTTTTTTGCCGAAGAGTAAATTATTTTTAACTTGCCATATTTTGTACACGTTTTGTTTTATGAAATCTCGTTCTATTTGTATTTTTTTGAAAATACGAAACATAAAAACAAAATATTTTATAAAATTGATTGCTGCGGAAAATTTTTCAACAGAACTGCAACAATTATCGTACCGTATGCATGTCTTTTCAACAAAATAAGTAAAGGGTGTTTTTTTAGAGGTATAGAACTTTAAATTACAATAAAACAACGATGTATTATTCGATTGACATGAATTTTTTTTATTCGAAAGATAATCTTGTGGCATTACATTTTAAATATGATTTCTGGCATAGGACTGCCACGGCTGGCTCGGAGGTAGTCCAATCTGGACGTCCAATTTTCGATGACGTTTTCCAACATTTGTGGCCGTATATCGGCAATAACACGGCGAATGTTGTCTTCCAAATGGTCAAGCGTTTGTGGCTTATCCGCATAGACCAATGACTTTACATAGCCCTACAGAAAATAGTCTAGCGGTGTTAAGTCACAAGATCTTGGAGGCCAATTCACTGGTCCAAAACGTGAAATTAGGCGGTCACCAAACGTGTCTTTCAATAAATCGATTGTGGCACGAGCTGTGTGACATGCTGCGCCGTCTTATTGGAACCACAGCTCCTGGACATCATGATTGTTCAATTCAGGAATGAAAAAGTTAGTAATCATGGCTCTATACCGATCACCATTGACTGTAACGTTGTGGCCTTCATCGTTTTTGAAGAAGTACGGACCAATGATTCCACCAGCCTATAAAGCGCACCAAACAGTCAGTTTTTCTGGATGTAACGGTGTTTCGACATACACTTGTGGATTAGCTTCACTCCAAATGCGGCAGTTTTGTTTGTTGACGGAGCCATTCAACCAGAAGTGCGCTTCATCGCTAAACCAAATTCGCTTATGAAAATCGAGAACAACGGCAATCTCGTTTTGGGCCCATTCGACGAATCTACGCCTTGCTTGATGATCGTTTTGATGAATTGCCAAACCAAACTGAGAATAAATCACTTGACAGCTGTTAAATTGGTCGCAATCTTGGAAAGTAATGCCAACTTAAACTTCTATACCTGAAAAAAAACACTCTTTATTTATTTCCCTTGAATACTACATAAAAAATTAATGTTCTTTCAATAGATGAGTGTTTTTATATTCTATGTTTGTTACTTATATTTTAAATAATGACAAATACAGCAAATCTATAATAGTTAAGAAAAATGTAGAAAATATTATGCATAAATAATTTATTAAACGTTTTTACATAATTTAATATTAAAATGGTTTAACAGGACGAAATATAAGACTTAAAAAATATCTTAAGGAATATATAATGTATTTGAATGAACCACAATATAAATAATGAAAATTGTTCTGAGACTCATATAAACAGTTCATAAACCCTTACCAACTGTTATCTCTACTTGTAATTGACGGGGAAAAAATTAATAAATTGTTTTTATAATTGATTTTCAGAATTTATATTTAAAATATTTTTCTTACTGTAGATACGTTATTTAAATGCTCTTCTTGTGTTAATAAACAAATTAATTATATGATGCTCTCGGAGGCGAATGGGAAACGAAGTTTTTATTATAAAAGAAAAGAGATCGTGCTTATTTCGTATTGCAAAATATTTAGTTCTACTTAATTTTTTCTTATTTTGAACTAATTTCTAATTGAATATTTGTATTATACCATAATTAGAGATATTGCTTACTTTAAAAATTCTCTTCGATATTATTATCGTCTGCTTTAATTTAATAATTCATGCAACTCCGATTTATCTCATTAATTTATTTGCTAATATAAATAATCGTCTGCTGTTAAAGTTTTGATGCTTAAATTAACATCTTTTGTAATTATTCTAAATTCGGTTTTTTTTCAGTCGAAGAAAAGAATTTTAATGCGTCATACCGACGCTGGTTGAGCATAATATGTAATTAATATTGTTGTATATTTTCGATATATTTTCATTCATCTGGAGATCTTTTTGATCATTTGAGTGATTATAAGAATAAAAAGCATGTAGAATAAATTTCGGCTAATAGAATTATTCACAGTACTGATAAATGTCTTGAATATTATGATGTATGTTAACGAAATTAATTTATTCGGGAATGCAAACGAATATATAATGATTTTGTGTTGTGGCGCTAACCCTAGTTTACCGCTTTTGTATACTAACCGCATCCTCGTGTTGCAGCATGCGACTGTCACCCTGTGGGTGCGTCCGGGCGCACCTGTAACCAGACAACCGGACAGTGTCCGTGCAAGGACGGAGTGACCGGCATCACGTGCAACCGGTGCGCCAAGGGATACCAGCAGAGCAGATCCCCCATCGCACCCTGCATCAGTAGGTGGACACTCTTCTGTACTTCAAGTTACTATACTGCTAATTTCTTCAAAAAAGACACTTTAAATCATATTCTTCCTTTTAGTTTATTTCTTACTCCTATGCAGAATATTAGGTATCACAAAAGGGAAGAAAGCTAGTTTTTTACTACTTCTATTGAGGTTTAATGCTTGCATTTTAATATAAAATAAATCTAAACACATGTTCCTGAATGCAAGTGGATAAAAAAACATTGCGCAAATGTAATATTGCTTTAATGGACTCAATTCATGACGTCACATCATAAAGACAACACGTGTTCTCATTGAATTCATAATTTAACTAATTGTATACTCGTTGTTCTATTATTAAAACTTAAATAAAGTTTCGAATTTCCTAATTGGGTAAAAGTGTTTAAATGTATTAAAAAAAGTTTTTTCAAAAAGAGATTTAAATTTTTTTTTAAAAAAAAATTCTTATTTTATGCATGTATTTTTAAATAAAATGCATTCTGTATACTTATGTAGGGTTTTTTCTGTTGAGAAATATGTAGTTTTTAAGATAACGTTTCTGCCATAAGTCCTATTGGGCAACAAGTGTTGATTAGCTAGAAACATGACTACTTTTATCATGTGATTATGACGTCACAAGAATTTTTGAATTGATTGGCTCGAAACATGTGTTTATCATTATCATGTGACTATGACGTTACATGAATTTAGCCCATTGCGTATAAAGGATAGAAGTTAAGCATATTATCATTAAATAGTTTTACTAATGCAGATTTTAAGAGATTATTTATAAATATCTTTGTATTAAGACTAAATTTTAGGATATACATTATTAATCACACACATGAAAAAAATAGATAAACTCTTCATATAGTACACACATTAAGAAAAAATCATTTCGGAACTTATTTCAAATATATGAGTGGCATATGATTTTAGTATGTAATTTGAAATGCATGCACAATTAAGTTGAATGCAATAACGAGCATTTAAAATTTCATTGGGCTAAATTCATGCCGACAATCACTTGTTCTCTATTGAATTCAAAACTGACATTTAACTAACTTGTACTTGTTGCTATCTTCGTAAAATTTAGATAAAATTTCAGATTTTATAATAGGGTCAAGTTGTTTTTGAGGAAAACAATTTCTTCAAAAAGATTTTAAAATTTAAGAAAAAATCTTAATTTATATTTGTACTTTTAAATCAAGGGTGTTTTGCTTACTTACGTGTTGACAAATAGGTACTTTTTAGAAAGAAGTTTTTGTAAAAAGCAAAAGTTGGAAACAATGAAACATGTGAACTGATTGGCTGGAAGCACATGATTCCATTTGTCATGTGATTATGACGTCATATGAATTTATGAATAGATTGGATGGAAACCTGTGGCTGTAGTTATGTGACTATGACGTCACATGGATTAAGCCCATTAAAATAGATATACATTTTAAGTACTATTAGATAATAATGGGAAATAGATAATAAGCATTTTTTTTCTCTTTTGCATTATTGTCTATTTCATGATTATAATTTTCCATAATTGTATTTCAGTATTTTTTTCGCTAGTCTTCTATAATCACGTGCATACTAAGTAAATATAACCCTAAAAATACTTTTAATGATGTATGCATTACTTTGTTTTGAAAACAAACATATAAATATATATTCATACTTAAATACTTGGAATGATATTTGTTGTAAATAAATATATACACTAAATAGTATTTACAATTGCTATATGTGCATGATAAATATTATAACAAAGACTAATAAAAATTTAACAAAAATTAAACATTTTTTTCACTTTGGTCAGATATATATAATAATATTATTAGATCATACTATAATTATTATCAAATATATACAATATTATAAAAGAGAATGATTACTAAAATTTTTTATTTATGGAAGTATTTTAAATTGTTTGTCAATATAATTCCAAAGAAATAATTAAAGTACCATTTTTTGCAACTATTTTTCAGAGATACCACGAATGGTAGATGTGCCGAAGAGAGTTGTTGGAAGACAAGGTAAGAGTGTATTACATTTTAATTTATTTAGTAACTTCTGTGAATATAAGAAAATACAGATACTTGTCTGGTTTTACATTTCAGAATAAGAAAACATTTTAAAATTTATTAATGAATCGAAAGAACAATGAAAGGATTTTTGGAATTCGTAAAAGTAATAAAAGGACTTTAAAACAGACTATTTTACAATGGGTTCATAAACAATAATTCTGAATTCTGAACAGTTTCAACAAATAAATTAAAGGAATTTCGAGAAAATTACAAAAAAATAAAAGGCTTTGAAATTATTATTTATCAACTTTTGTTACGTTTGTTACATTTTACTAAACAAAAATGTAATTAACATTTTAAATGCAAATATACCAAAAAGAAGCAAACCGTATTTAGATAAAAATAATTAATATGCATAATTTTTCTGTAAATTAATTATTTGAAATGATAAAAAAAAATATGAAAGAACAGGATATTTGTAAATAACGTGAAAAAAGATTTATAACTATTTTTTTTCATCATCCAATGACAAAAATCGTCTGCTTTTTTCCTTCACTTTGAAAGAAATGTAGCAAAATCATTTTGAACAAATAAAGAATTTCCTACAACTAAATTTAACATCAAGCAATTAATTTCACCAGAATTCTTAGATTAAAAATCTAAACCTTCTATAGACTAATGCTCATTTCCTTTTTGTTTTGCAGACAAATGTGGCGTCTGTCCGTCGGCTCGAAAGCGAGTAAACCTCAATAAATTTTGCAAACGGGACTACGGTAAGTCGTTAACTTTTCTCTATAAAACTCGAATGGATACTTCTGGCTTCGGACAAAAAAATTTGTTTATGTTTGCGGAGCTTTTATCTATTCGAATATCTGCTTATTCGACATGTACAATGTATAGTAAAAGAAAGTCTTTTGATTTAAAAGTTTTGAAATTTAGTTTGTTCTTTTGAGTGCAGAGGAATATAGTTAAAGAATTTCGACTGATTGTGTTGTCATAGTACATTATTTTCATTCACTTTGGAAGATTTCAAAAACTCCATTTGAATGTATTTCAGTTGGATGTATGTATGTAGATGAAATAAAAAATGTGAAATATGTGATTCTAAAAGATTTCAGCGGAACTTCTTTTAAAAATGTATTATCTGTTGAAGAATTTATATGTAAAGACACAGTGGAATGAATCTCAAGTATGTTGTTTATTTCCGAAGCAGAAATAATGAAAAAAAATATACTCTCTCTAGAAAAAAATTCTACAATATATAGGAGTGCTGAATAACTTATACTTTACTGGTATAAATATTATATACAATATTTATTCTTCTTGTTCTAGCTTACGCAATAAAACTAAAACTTGCAATATTGGTTTAGAAGTTTCAGAAAATAAAAATGAGAAAACAGTTATTTTCAAAGATAAGATTTCTTAAAAAAAGAACATTAATAATTAAGGATTGATGGAAGAACAATCCAGATTTATTTCTCTAAAATATATTCAACAAAATTTTTGATCACTAAACTTTTTGCGTATCTTTTTTGTAATAAATTTTTCATACAGAAATATTTAATTTTTTTTCGAACTTTTTATTTTTGATCGTTATGTTAGATAAACCAAGCAATCGGCTAAATTTATCATGTGACAATTTCTTCACAGTAATTTTGTCCATTCATGAATAAAATTTCATCTTCAGAAAACATCATAACCGGTAGAAAATCTTCACTGGGTTTCAGCATAAGTGAATGTGGCCGTTTTTTCTAGTGCAATATGGACAGAGATTTCGAATCATTTCGCCGTAAGCAAATGCGTTGATTAGTGACAATAAGTATCGAATAAATAATTGATTGAATCTGAACTGAATTTAAAGTTAATCATTAAAATATACATGAGTTGAAATAGTGGAAATTTAATGTTGATTTCAATGTATAAATTTCATATTTAAACACATAAATGTTATAAATATTTAAATACATGATCTTTTGTTTTGAGTTTTAAAAGATCGTTTTTTATTGGAATGCAGTCATAGATTTCGCAAAGAATAAATTTAAAAAAATCCAGGTAATAATATTGAATATTTATTTCGAAAAAAGTTGTATGTAGATATTTGGCAACATACAGTATTGCCCCAAAATCTGGTAATATATGCAATAAAATTTTCAAATGCAACATCAAAAATTGATAACTTACCTGATAACAGATGAGTAGTAATTTGTCCCTTTCCCCCATTTAGATAAATCTCTTCTTTATAAAATAAATAAATCCTTTTGATTTTTCATTATATTTTATACGGTTTTTCGTATATAACGTTCTTACTATTATTTAATGTGATTTATAAGTAATATGGAATGCATTTCCAATTTTTTACTATACAAATTATATCTTTTTTAAAGTTTTTTACTTGGTGTTTTGAGGAAATATCTACCACATGTAAAAAAAGTTAAAACAAATGAAATTATTCATGCTTATG